>CM069527.1:44680000-45280000 GCA_035773235.1 Eospalax fontanierii
CGCTGCTGAAGGAGAGGAGGGACAGGGGGTGGTAGAGGCTCCTGGCCCTAGCCCCTCAACCCTAATGTCCACATCTCCCGGCCGCCAGTTTAAAGGTGAAACTGATATGATTAAAAACACGCCTGGGGGGGGGGGCATGAGAAGGCAGAAAGGAAGGAAGATGGAGAGAGCAGCGCCCGCTGTTTATATAGAAATTCTAAATTTTAACCCCCCAAGGTCTGAGGCTGGGAGTCTGGAGCAGTAGGAGCAGGGAGAAAGAGGGAAGCTGGGAAAGGGAATCGAGAGACGAGAGAGAGAGAGAGGGAGAGAGAGAGAGAGAGAGAGAGAGAGAGAGAGAGAGAGAGAGAGAGAGAGAGAAGAGAGCGTCAGGGAAGCTATGGCCTGCTGGATGCCGGTCCGCTCTCGGACCCTGGACTGTGCGTCGTGGGCACCAGAAGCGAGACTCGGCCAAGCCCTGCCCCACCAGGCAAGTAACACAATGATGGTCGTTTCTTTTGATTTGGGGGTTGGTAACGTGGTCAGCAGAGGCATTCTCAGTTCGCGCGGCCTCAAAAGGCTAGCAATGAAGTCACCACAGCCTAGGTGGGACCGGGAGAACTTTGCTGCTGGCCTGTTTGGGAGCTGCTGTAACCCGGCCGCTCCAGCCCGCCGCTGCACCTCCTTGGAGGTGAGGATCCGGTTTGCCCAACATCAGTCCAAAGCCAAAACAGACCCTCCCCGCGACTAGCCTCTCCCTACCCGAGGGCGGGAAATGGCTGCAGGGGCAGGAAAGACAGACCGGGTCAGGTTTAGCGTTCTCGCCGCCATCCCGGAGCGTGCGGAGCTGGAACTGCGGTGGAGCCTATTGACCAGGGCACTCTCACCTAGCCTGGCAGTGGCCAGGACCTCGGCTCGGCCGCCCACCTGCGGTCGCCCTTTGTAATGTAAGGCAATCGGTGACTGCCTGTTTGATGTGGGCGATAGTGTCAGCGGATTAAAAGGGACATCAGCGGTTCCTCCTAGCAGAGAACCTGCGGCGGCCGCGGGAGAGCATCAGTGCCTAGGGTAGCAGAGCCAGACTCCTTGCGCTGTGCTTGGCGGATTGGGGGCCAGGAGGGGTCGCCTCCCAGGGCTGGGAACTGAGGGCTTGCGTGTGTGTGTGTGTGTGTGTGTGTGTGTGTGTGTGTGTGTGAAAGGAAGGGCTTCAATTAAAACCAACAGGAGCTCTCCCCCCACCCCCGCGCTGGGCAGGGGCGCGCGTTTGCGTCAGAGGGCGCGCAGGGCGGGCGCCTGGGGGGGGGGGACTGACACTAGGGACCGCGCCCCAGTGCTGGGTGGGCTCTTGATTGAGTCAGCCTTGCTTGGAAGGGATGGTGTGTGTGGGGGTAGGGGGGTCAGATTTTCTGAAACAAAGCTGCAGGACCAGCTGAGACTCGGTGGGACAGAAGGCGCCCACCCATCCTCACGGTGGGCTTTTCGCTCCCCAACCAAGCTTCCAAATTAGCAGAAAGGCCTCTGGGACCCAAAGTGACCCAGGGAGGGGAGGAGGCCCGCCTCTTCAGGCCTCGGGCGAAGCCGCCATTCTTCTGCGAAGGAGGGGACTGCAGTTCCCAGCCCTAGCTCTAGGAGTAGGGTGGGCAGCTGCATGGTGGTGGTGCCCATAGCAGCGGAAGTCTTAAGCTTTTCGGAAAAGGGGAACTGTTTGAGGTCTTTCGGGTCTAGTGTCTCCACTTTCTTCCTTGAGGGGGCCAGGGTGAAAGCCAGACTTTGAAGGAGGATTTGTCCACCTATAGGACTCGGTCGACTCCAGCAGCACCCAATTTCTCTTTGGAATCCTGTGCTCCCAGAAGCAGTTGCACGCCCATGTAGAATCCCACTTGTGCCTACAGTCCTGCCTCCAGCTAAATGGCTTCCGTGGAGGTTCGGAGTGGTCAGCCTATGTCCTGGAAAGCCTTGCCTTTCTTTCTTCCAAGCTGTTGTTTGATGCCAGTCCAACTTGGCATAATCGTCTCTGGGCCTGATAACTGTTGTTGGACAGGACATCTGATAGAAAATGATATTTTTCCAAAAGCACCTGAGTCCCCAAACTGTGAAACGAAACGCCACACACATGTCCAGGCACGCTCAGTTGCGGGAGTAGAAAATGGAGTAGCAATTTCCACCCTTTTCTCAACCACTTTCTCTTTTCAGATATTCCCTCCACTCTTCTCACCCAGCCTGTTGACCCCATACCAGCTAGCACCCTGAGAAAGTTAAATTGAAATTGAATGTGTTATTGAACCGGTACCCAGTATGGCCCTTGCATTAGCACTTTGTTTACTTCGCCATCCAGACCTTAGGAGATGCTGGGGCTTGGCTTTTTCCAAGGTCATTCACTTCTGGTTTGGGGACCCTGAGGGCCTCCCTGGCCTTTTTGAAGTTTCCCTCTGCCCTGCTAGTTCCCCCAGACCTGTTCAATGCACTGGATTCCCCCTCCTCTTCCCTCACACCCCCTCTCCCCCTCCTCTGAGGCAGTGAGAAGGTGCCCTCCGTTTGGGGAGAAGAATTAAGCTGTAATCTTACAACACCCCTTGTGGGCTTCTGGCATCATGGCTGGGTGTTAATCACTTTTTAAAAAGCTTACCACACAACACTTGTTCTCTACCAGTCAGACAGCCAGTAAATAGCTGTAATCTAGTGGGAGAAGACTGAAGTAGAATATGTAACTGCCCACTATATGTTCATAGTGTGAACTGGTGGACTCAGGCCCCAGAGTCAGAATCTAAGTGGCTGAACCTTTCTTCATTAATCCTTTGGCCTCCTTCGTATGGCATTTTGCTCCCCAGAAAGACACGATATCATACATTTTAGGTAATGCCAAGACACAGTGAACAAAAGTAGCTTTGTAAAAATATTTTGTATATCTAGCCCAAGAGCTGTGGGGACCTACAAATGACTAGATATGTATAGAAAATTATCTTGCATTCCTCTTCCTTACCCTAAAGTCGTTAAAACAGTACTATTCTGTTTAAAGAAACTACAGGACAGAAACAGCCCTGTTTTATCAAGCTCATGTGAAGTGATGAACATGCTTGCAATCACTGAGAGAAAGGTCAGTTCCTCTGATCTTGATGCAGACCTTTCCCAAAGAGTTTATTTTACAGGTACCAAATCAATTAGTTTCCCTTAGCATGAGGTGAAAGCCAGGAAGAAGATGTATTTAACATGATCATGAACAGATATTTGGGAGGGAAAGGATGGAGAGAGGCATAGGAATGCTTACCTAGTGTTTTATGGTTACTAAAACTAAAAAAACAAAACAAACAAAACGTGACAATCTAGATCAGAAATCTCTGTCCCATTCCCAAGACCGGCTTCAGTCTGCCCTATAGATGCCCAGCTGTAAAAAGTTCTGCCTCTGTCAACATGAAAGCCAGGGTGGAAAGGTCAGGGTAGGATCTGGGCTTTTGCTGGACTGACTACTCTTACTTAGCCTGCCCATAGGGTTCAATGAGCTATAGAAATAGTAGCCTTCGGTGCTCACTGTAACTCTGGTAGCTCAGGCACTTATTCTTTGTCACCTTTGAGTTGAAAAGCTGAGAGATAAGTGTTTTACCTTAGGGAATGGCTTAGTTTTCTATCTCAAACTCATCATAATCTGCCCCCCCCAAAAAAAAACAAAAAGCAAGTTTTGGGATAGATAAGGGAGACATCCATTTGTGCCTGGACTTCCAGTTAGAGGGCCCAGGACTAATAGCCTTGGAAGGATGGTGGGAGAACAAACTAAATGCTGACCTTTAGATGTAAATCAAGTTGTTTAGGAGGAACAAAAGTATATTCTAGTGTATATGTTAATCCAGAGCCAACTATTTACTTTTTGCAAAAAACAAGTCTTGGCTATTTAAGAATATTTATGCAAAAAGAGACAATGAGAGGCTTTTACTTTGCAAAACATATTTCTTTATTTTAAATGCCTAACTTGATTGAAGAATAGCTGCATGGCTATTCTTCCTAGAGAAAATGGGTTGGTTTGGATGAAAAGTTGAAGTTTTGAAATGAGTTTGAAGGTTGTTAGACTATCCTGACAATACAATCTACTGTGCTATATAATCATTTTCCTTAATAGTTACCTGTCAGAGCACCTATTTCTTCTACTACAGGATTAGCCCATCAGAAGTAGATCTGAGTTGGACGCTTCACTGACTGAAGACTGCTTGAATGTGTTTAAATCTTTAATGCCATTTTCTTCACTGACTATGACATAAACTAGTGACTGGGAAACCCCAGCAAACCTGCTGGTAACTGCAGTCATATTGCAATTGCATTTACCTCCCAGAAACTGATCAAAATAGTAAACCGAAGATTTCCTTCTAAACTGTCAGTGGAGAGATATGTTTATTACAGTGTCTTTCGTCACTGAAGGGACAGGGGTTTAGATAAAGCTCAAAAGTAAAAGGATGTACACAGTACATCACTGATATAAACCAAATGGAATAATAAATAATTATGCCCTGTGTTAAGTTATATTCTATTTGCCCATTTCAGAGGTGGAAAATCCATGTAGCTCATCAATGGGCGAAGTTAATAAAGTATTCCAAATGCATGATCTAACAAAACTCAGGGTAGTTCTATGTTTTATTGTTAACCCCTTGCATGAAATCTTCTGAAGCTGAAAAGAGAAAGTAAAGGGCTTTTGTGTTAGCTGATCCTAGGCTATTCTAGGACTCAGGTTGGTGTGAAAGGGATGAGGAGGTCACTTGAAATCTCCTTTTATCTACTCTTATTTTCTCTCTGGATCAGCAACTTTGAATAGACATCATCTAATCGCTCTTAATGGAAAGAAACTATGGGAGCAACAAAAATGCCTTTACTCTAGATGTGAATACATGCGTGCAGACGGCTGACTGAGCTTGCAGAGAACAGCATCTCTGCAGATATAAGATTAGTGTGTTTTGGGGTGCATGGATGTACATGTATATGTCTCATATACTCAGCGTGGGTGGGTGGGTTATTTTACTCTATGTATACATATGCAGACACGTGTGTATTTTAAATTCTCTCCACCACATCGGGTGATAGTTTTAGCAGTCTCTCCCCTCAGCTTTTTTTTGTCCTCAATTTCTGGCCACAGTTAAATTTTTTAAAAAGCAAAAAAATTGAGAATACAATGATCACCCTTTTAGAAAAGTCATCTCATTCCCTTTCCGTTTTCAACTGGACGTCATCTGATAGAGGGTTTCTCTTTGGAGACTGGAGGTGATATGACAGGGGGATGTAGTGATGACAAAACCTTTACTTTCAATTTCTTTTTGCTTTGAGTTAAATGAGATAAAACACAATAAATAAGTGGAAAACAAGCGCGGAACAGTAGGGAGTTTAAAAGTTTTTCTTTCTTTAGATACACATCTCCAGATCCTTGAAGCTGATAATTGATTACAATTTATTTTGAAATTAGAATTATTTTAGTAAGTCTCAGGCTGACTAAAACAGCATTCAAAGTATATTCTTTGGGTTTGTTACATTTACTTAAAAAAGAAACGTGTGATTAATCTGAATAGTTACCCAGAAAAGGACATCTGTTTTCTAGGACTGAAAGCACTGTGCTTTACCTCTTAGGACACACACCTCCCCCCTCCTCCATGTTCTAAGCAGAATTCACATTGCTCCCAGCGCCTGGGACACTGCTATAAATTCCTTTAAGGGAATACTCCGTTACCAGGGCTACACCTTCTCATCTCAACCGGCCAGCTTCTCTGTTCCCTGATACAGATCTCAGAGACCCTTGACTGTAGGGGCTGAGACCTCCAGCTGCCCTGTTCCTAGCACCAGTCTACTGAGTTCGTAGCTGTAACCATTAGAAGTTGGGTGGGGGCAGATTAATCTGTCTTTAATTCCTTTCCTTCCCACCCACAAGTTTGAAACCCAGATGATATTTTTCCCGGGTTTTCTGGTGAATAGGCGCATAGGGGCTGCCTAGTTCATTAAAGATTAAATGGAGAAGATTCTTACCAGTGGATATTTGGAAGCTCCGGTGGGGTATCACTCCAATGTTTAACACATTGTTTCCACTCAGTGCCAATAAATCCTGTCCCTGTTGGGTTTAACTTTAAAGAAAGAAGGAAGAAAAAGATGCAGGCAGAAAAAAGAAAGCAACAAAGAAAAGAAGTTAAAAGTTAGGAAAAGCTGCACTTTCAAAGGGGGATGTGGCTTTATGCTCAGAGCCACCAGAAGAAGCCAGGCTTCCCGACCTTTCTTTCCCAGAATGACTCTGGGAAATGGAGGTTGCTGCTTCCTGATGAGGGCTCAGAACTGGTCTTTGACAGTGATTTAATTTATGTTTGTCCCTTAGGGATAATGGGGATGGTGCTGGGTCAGGAGTGGGTGTGAAGGAGAGAGATGTGGTTCAGATCCCAGTTACTTGCTCTGTGGTTTAATTTTAATTCTTTAGTGAAGGTTTGGTAGCCCAGACTGAGCGGTTTCCTCAGATTACTGCTCAGTAGGAGAAACAATGGTTTTCACTGTTGGTATTGGGCCTGAGGACACTGACCTTGAATGTGAGACTGGGTGGGGCACCCCCTCCTGGCCCCAGGAGCCACCCTGGTCCCCAGATACCAGCTGTTTACTCTCACCTGTTCCTTTAGTCCCTGAGTGCAGTACAAAGGGGCAAAAGGCAAGTCCCTTTGTGGCAAAGGCTTGTCCATGCAAATTCAACACTGAATAAATTAACCTCAAACCAGCAAGTTGGGGTGTAGTAGTTTAGCAGGACTAATTGCAGACAATGTAGCTGAAATGACTTTTCCAATTAGCTGCTGGTTGGAGTTTAGTTGGAGGAACTGTCAGCTCCAACGATGGGTAATTGCTTTATTGCTCACAAAACTATCATCTATTTAGAACATATGTGCTAATTACTCTGGATGGGCGTCGAAAAAAGAGACCATAAATCTAATAGCACTTAAAAAAAGTCTATGGTGCTTGTAAGCAACCTCAGGCCTTTGCACTTTCTTTCCTGCCCAGGTTGCTCTGGTAGATGGCTGTCTTTAAAGGAAGGCGAAGGTTTGGACTGTGGAGGCGCCAACTGAATGCTTTGGTCAAACCGCCGAGTAGAAGAGCAAGCGTCAGTCCGGTGCAAGCAGTGCTAAGGGGATAAATCACTGTCATCAAAACCAGTCTCCTCTCTAACAGCACCTCTTCCTCCCGTTTTCTAAAAGATTACTTTGGAAATCTTTTAATTGGATTATGTTGGGAAATTAATCTCCTTTAGCTTTGTCTAAATTTATTGTGGACACTGTCTGTCGGGAGGAAAGCCTGTAACTGCAGTAAGGCCCATGTCCCTTTGTCTCCCTTCCTCTGCGCTCCAAGGTCTCCCAGCTGCGGGAGATAGTGGTGTCTCAAGAGTCTGGGGTGACTGGAGTGAGAAAGGATGGACAGATACATCTGGCTGGAAAACTACCTAAGTCTCTCAAGTCAGTCGTCTTTGTCTTAAATGCACATTTCTGTTCTGAAGCCTCTAGCTCCAACTCCCCTATCCCCACAGCACCGCACCTTATCCAGGAGAAGTTCTAGGGTTCTAGCGGCCTGCTACCAGGCAAGGAGGTTGGAGAAGCTGGTAGATGAAGAGGGGTAGGCGGTAGGAGGACTACGAGTCACATTCGCTAGTTGGCCCTCTCCACTGCGACCTCCTCTTTTTGCATCTCCAGCTGGGAGCAGAGTATTAACAGATATTCTTCACCTCTCCGCGCAAAAACGCGTGGCTAGTTCCTGGCGTGACACAACTATGGAGACACTTTCCATTGATGTGCACAGCGCTTGAGATCGAGGGGCCAGGGTCCGGTTGACCTCACTCCTAACTCCTTTAGCACTAGCGCTTTGTAGAGGTGCCGACCTCCCTTTCGCCCACCCCTGCGGCACACAGTCTGGTCCAGCGGCTCTCTGGCAGCAGCGGGTAGCTAAGGGTTGGGCCCCGCCGGCCGCGCCTCTCAGCGGGAGATAACAACATCTGCCTGAAACGGGATACCTACTTTTGCAGCTCAATTTAGCTCTTAATAGCAGTCCTCTGAGGTGTGGTTAATTGATGGGGATAAAGGCGTAATGACTTGACGGGGAGACGCCAATGATCCTTTAATATACTTTTAAAAGAACAACAGCCACCTCAAACACCCGCGAGTCATCGCTCGGTGGGGTGTGTAGGAAGGGGGGGATGTAAGGATCTGGAGGCTGGAGAAGTGCCCTGGTGCTGTTTGTACCTGGAGGCGCCAGTGTCCGGGTGAGCTCTGGCTGTTAGGACCGGAGCAACCTCGAGCCGACAAGGGCACGCAGGTCGATCTGGCAAGGCTTCTTCTCGTAGCTGTAGGGAGACAAGGGAGGGGGGAGTGGGGGCGAGTGAGCTCGGGTTGACAAGTGACAGGGCTAACTGGTATGGAGGAACCCAGAACCCGGGAAGAAGCTGCCGCCTCCCAGATGCTGGATGGCCTCATGCTTTGGAGCCTCTGCCTTCCCTGCCTCCCAGGCTAAGGCATCCTCTCATCTTGCGAAAGCGAAATGGTCAAGCCTCAGTGCTCTGCGGGAACTCGGAAAGTTCCGCAGTCTGGACAACCTTAGAAGGGCCCCAAGTGCGGGGACTGAGAAGCACGCGTCCGAGTGGCAGTGTGTGCATGCGCATAAACCGCCCCCAAACGCAGAGCTGGAGCACAGCAGCCTTCAGCACGTGGCGGTATTCAGGCCGAGTATGCCCCGAGTCCCGAGGCCCCGCACGTCAGAATTTACCTGCTTTGGAGGTGGGGTCTGAAGCCGGGTCAGAACAACCTCTGAGCAGCTTCCAGAAAGACCTCCGCTCGCTTCGGTCTCCCCACAGCTCCCCTTTCTTTTGCCTGATTTCCCTTTGCTCAGTTCTAGTTGAATCTCTGGAAGGTCAAAGGAGTGCTTTACCAGGCTCAAGCAAAGAACTTCGATTCACACAAGCACTTATATGAAAAGCGGCAACAATCAGACCGTCCTGTTTGTGAGGCGAACCTCCCCAGGGTATGGAAAGCAGTATCCTTAGCAGGCTTTTTATTTCATTTTTTTCTTCCGAACCTCTTGTTCCACACTTTGGAGAGGAATAATCTTAATGCTTCAGGGTTTAGCTCCCTCTGGAAACCGTAGGAGAAATGACTAAAATGATCGACCAGATTTTATTTCTTTAAGAAATCGCAGGTGTCTAGGCTGCAACTATTGTCTATTTTTCTCCTTAAGCACACATAACAGGGATGGAAGAATCCCACGAAACTGGTTTTCCCCAAACCCTCTAGTGGAGGCGTACAGGTTGCCGGGAGTGGGAAATCTTCCAGGTCAAGGATCAGAGACATGCAATTAGGAATCCCAACTCTGTGTTTTTCATTGTATGGTTTGCTCTTGCTGCTGTCTCAGTCTCACCTGGAGTGGTCCTGCCCTCTGTGAATCTTTAGAAAATCAAGAGTCACAGTAGTTTAGCGGTTAAGCTGCTGATTCCTCACCATCCACAAAACAGACAATGGCAACCTGGTTTCTAGGACCGGCAAAGGTCCTCAGGCCCCTGGAGTTACAGACCAGGCCCCAGGCCCCAATTCCCGCCAGGCCAGGTGACTCCAGCCCAGGATGAAACGGGGGGCGGGGGACACTGGCTGAGGGCCAGTTTTGACCAGGGCTTTCCAGAAGGCCTAATACTTTGGGCGGCAGAGGTCCTGAGGTGCCTGTGGCTCTCCCTGGTTCGCATGAGTCATGAATCAGTGCGGCCCAAGGCGCTGCATGCAAGTCTAAGCCCTTTCCCACTGCAGTCATAGGTCCTTATTCCTATGTATCCCCTCATCCCATAAAAGCAAGTCCTTGGGACGAATTAGTCTCATGGCCAACCTGGCTCCTTTAGAGGGCCACTCCCACCGCTTCTCCGAGGTTGGGGAACTGCAACCCTAACCGCCACGCGGCCGCCTGGAGCAGCTCGGGAAGCGAGGCCCACATGCCGCCTCGGTCGTGGGTCAGGAGTGGATGCGAGTGTCGCGCCTGGAGCCGCCCAGTGGCCCCGCCAGAGACCGACGCTAGGTTGTCGTTGGTAGCCCAGACGCCGCGCTGAGGTCGGCACTGAAGGCCTTCAACCGGTGAGCGGTGCAGGGACAAGGGCGGGAGCCTGCGCAGGGGTTTCAGGAAGGAGTATGGCCAGGCAGGCGCCTGGTGCTTCTCTGGCCTTTTGGATTCAGGAATCATTGCCGCAAACGACTGGGAATGGGCTCCAAGATGATGAGCGCTGCCCAAGTCCAGTCCTATAAGGGTTTGCAATCCACGTCGAGGAAAGCTGTGTTCTACACCGATATGCCTCACGCTGGCCTGGCCAGAATGCCGAGCCTCGCGCATCACAGGGGTTGCCTGACAATTCGCCCCTCTGGTCGATCCAGTGACTTTTAGTTAACGGGACTCAAACGGGTTGGAGAACTTCAAACCCATTTTTTTTTTTTTTTTAAGGAAGAATTTGGGTTTAGGAAACTGGAAAGCTGGTGGAAGTTAGCTGTAGCCTTCTGGTATGTGTGTGAGTGTGTGTGTCTGTGTGTGTGTGTACACGCGCGCGCACGCTCTGTGCCATGGTGAGCCTGTGGAAGTTAGAGGACAACTTTCTGTATACGGATCTCTCCTTCCATGGTGATCAAACTCAGGTCATCTGGCTTGGTGGCAAGCATCTTTATCTTCTGAGCGATCCGGTGGGCCCTTTCAGTTTTAAAGCATCCATCTCTAAGGCAGGGACAGCACAAAAAAAGCTGCACTGTAATTCATAAAAGAAAAGAACAACAACAAAGTACTCTGGGAAACTATGTCTCATGCGTGTTTCCAGAGATTGTTTTATAATCTCCCAATTTAGGGAGACGCTATGTACTGTACACCAATACATAGCAATCTTCCTTCAGACAGGGATTGAGAACCCGAAATATCACCTTTCAGCCAATGTGTTGTGAGGACTGACTGCAGGGGAATTGGTGCCCCAGGTGTTGTACTAGAGGCGCTCTGCAAGTGTGAGCAGGTAATGTGGAGAAGAGTGACATTGTTAACAAAAAGCATCTAATTAACAATGACTTCATTTGATTGGAAGGATGAAGAAGCCTTTTTAAATCAATCCAGATTTACTGGCCCAAGCTCAGCCAATTTATGAATATGGAGCCCAACTGGGGTCTGCTTTCTTTCAAAGATGTCATCTAAGAGGTAATAGCATAGGTGAAGTCATTTGGTTACACTGTGGAAACTTTTATAGTGCCTTCCTTGGGAATTTAATTCAGTGCTTCTTCATTTTATTAGGAACAGACTGATTCCATCAACTGGGCTCTCCCTGTTTAGAAGCAAGACTGCTTGAAACAATTAGGCTCACAATTAGCATAGTTTTACTGACCCCAGCAGCAGCACCACTCCTTAGATTAGCCATTTCTTCAAAGTCAGAGAAGAAGTCTGAGCACAACATGCTTCCCAGGTGTCCAGGTTGGGGAAATACACCCTCAAGCAGGGTAGCACAGCCAGCATGAAAAGCTTTCTGATATTCCCCAAGTATTTGCTTCAGAAACTTCAGTGGGTTTGGACCCCTTTTCTGATGCTGACTTGCCTTTTAAAACCTCTTTCGTTTGGTTCTATTTTTGCTGAACTGAGTTTCAGAAAGTGAATTTCTCCCCTTATCTTCTGTCCTTCTGTGTGCTAATGATGCTGTGGAATATGTTAGGGTCCAGAGAAAGGAGGTCACTGAGGAGCTCTTTGAAAATCTTGTTAGGTGACAAGGTAAAGGCTCAGTGTGTGTGTGTGTGTGTGTGTGTGTGTGTGTGTGTGTGTGTGTGTGTCTATCTATGAGGACCCAGCATTCAGGAGACTGATGCAGGAGGATCATGAATTTGAGGTCAGCCTGGGCTACATAGTGAGTTCAGAGCCAGGCTGGGCTACTCTGCCTCAAAAAACAAAGCAAACAATCTATGAGGTGAATCTAGAAGGAAGGTGTAGAACAATAATCTTTCCCCTCATGTTTGAAGGTGTATGTGCAAGACTATGCTACAACCGTTCACCATAAGCTCAATCAGTTGATGGGTAATATCTTTAGTAAAATAAAATGTCTGGAACCCAAAGCAGTCTGGAAAAGAACAGATTTTGCTTTTGTCACGGGTATAGTTAGTGAAGGAGTTATATTTATGTGACTATTACCCCTTTCCATCTCCATCATCTGTAAAATATATATTTCTCTGTAAGATTTCACTAGATTAAATTGCTGACAGTTCATCAGTAGCAGCAACAATGTAATTCCCCTAACCTTATTAAATCAATAAATACTAGATTCATGCATTAAATTAAAAATGCATCAGCATGACCAGGAATTATGATCATGTGGCCACAGACTTTGGAATTGAAGATGCCACTCAAAAAACTGGCTGGATAGTATTTCTTTAGCCTCATTTTCTATTTTGGATCTGTGATTAAGTATTTTAGGGTTTTAACATTTCAAGAGACATTGCTGTTTTTTTTAAAAAACTTTGATTTGTTTAGTTCTTTGAAATCCTTTCAATAACCACAAGGATGATGCCTGCATGGAATAAAAGTAACACACTGTGACTTTACAGTTCTTGTCCTTGCTTCCACTTATGATACATTATCTCAATAAGATACACTCATGTGCATAGATTTCTCTATAAATGTACATAAATTTAGATAATATGTTTTTGTTTGTTTTGCAATGCTACAAACCAAATCCAAGGTCTCATGCATGTTAGGCTAGCACCCAGCCCTGGCTTTTTGCAGATGTACAGATAAATACATTGAGTGTGACTGTATCATCACACACTGATTCTAACAGTTTCATTTGAAAAAGAAACCATATTTGTCTTTCAGCACTGTCAACTATTATAAACAGTATAATTATTTATCATTTAAAGCACTATTTATATAATCTGGTTTACTTGGTGAAATTACACTGCAAAAAAGTAACTAAAAATTTCAACTCTTTAAACTTAACATAGGACCTGGGAAATTACATATATCTCAGGTGTTACATTTGATGTGTAAAGAAACACCTCATATGTGATTTATAAGGAATTATATTTAGTTGTAGATTTAAATTTACAGTTAAATCCCACTGAAAGGGGACATGTCTACAGCTGAAAGTTGGGCAGAAAAGTACGATTATTCTAGTGAGATATTTGATCCTACTAATTAACAATGCTAATGACTTAAAATATGTGCCCCCCCTATTGATATCAGCCAGTATATTTGGTACTGAGTATTGAAAATACAGACATTGGCCCTTGGGTTCACCACATTGTGGAAGAAAAATCTTTATTTGACGAAATAGGCAATCAGCTGAAATCTATCCTCTTTAAATAAACTGATTCTTCAGTATTTTCCCAGTGTTGGTGTAAGTTGTTGTCTGTGATGTCCCCCAGGGCTCTTTCCTCTGCTCTCTGATTTGGTATATAAAGCAGCTCTGAATGATGGATTACTGTGTCATTGCAGCCAGCGAAGGATTAATTTGTTTCATTGATTTCTCTTTAGGCAGATTGCCAGAATTTGCTGCTTCCCACCTTTTCTCAAGACTTCTAGAAGTAATAGACAGTAACAGCCTAAGACAAATCAGCTCAGTCTTGTAAAAATAGCACAAGGAAACCAAGAGTCCTAGGAAAGCCATGGCAAACATTTTTATTGGCATACTGAGGAAAGCAATTAATAAGCTACTTTATTTGCTTTAGAAATATTGTTAATTGAAAAAATTCTGGAATTGATGGCGTACAACACAACATGTTAGTAGACTGCAAGGAAGCACTTATGCTTGTTCCTGTAAAATATTTTATAATTTGTAAGTAATCTATGAGGAAAAAGTATGTTCTCTATGTGACTAGCAAATGCTTTTCTTTCTGGTCCAGATTTTGAAACCAAATAGCCTGTCACATAACTTTAAGTCAGTTTACCTGTTGAGAAGTGTGTGTGTGTGTGTGTGTGTGTGTGCGCGCGTGCAATCATTTGATCCAAAATTTTTTGGGAACTTTAAACAATGACAGAATATCAGAACATAGGAATATAATGTTTAAAGAAAAAAACCCAACATGTTCTGATTTAAAAAGTAGTGTCTATGCATAAGAGAGAATTTGTAAAAGTTAGAAATGACATTTTGGGTGTTTTCATCTAATCTTTTTTTCTCCAAACATTTAAATACAATCAAATTATTATTAGTGTCATTTATTTTGACTAGATGGTGCTTTAACATACACACTTTCATTGCTCTACTTTGGGAGAAATTATATTTTAAATTTCCCATTATTATAAATGTGTGTATGTAAAACAAAATTTTAATCATTCCTATGATCATTTCCTCACAAGATATTATTAGAAAAAAAGTAGCTACTTAAATTGACACTATGGACTATTTTGGAGAATCTTTGCATTGATTGACTAACTTTTTTTCCCAGAAAACTTCTACCACTTTATACCAGTCCTTTGAAAAACTATTCTCAGTAAATGCAGAATTCTAATTTATGTTGCCAGAGCAAAGAAAACAGAACAACATTCTTTTCCTTGTACTCTGAAAGCAACAGTAGCATTTGCATGTACTCAGTCTCTCAGAAGTATTTCCCCAACTGCAGATGTGAAATAGACTGGTTATACAAATCTATTTGTTTCCCTTCTGTAGTGCTGAAAATTATATTGATTTAATGATCTCAAGTTATACTTTTTATGCAATTAGTTGTGTAGTAGAAACTAATATTGTCATGTGCTAATGTCTCTTTTCCTTCTATTGTGCGATAGTGATAGTTCGTGCAGTATCAGCAAGTTCATGCTTTTTCTGTGCTTTGCTGAAAGGAAAAAGGAACATCTGTTTCCATTATATATCTGCATCATAATGATAACAATTAAATAGCTATTATGGTAGTATACAGTAAATATATTTTGCTGAATGACCTATATTTACTTGTTGGAAAATTTCAGACATATCAGAGGCACTTAGTTTTTGCAGGTAGGTTCCATGTAGAAGCTTAAAAGATCTTTGCTTACTTGAAGGTAAATTATTACTGTTCTTACTTGTCTTGGTAAAAACAACCAACCTGATGATTCAACAGTATTCAGATATGACTCTTGACTATATTTCTCTCAGGCATATGTTTAGAGTACAAATTACCAGGCTTCTCTCTCACTAGCTATTTTTTTTTTGTTCTTTTTGAGGTAGGGTCCACCTGTTTCCCTGGCTGGCCTGGAACTCAATATGGAGAACGGGCTGGCCTCACTCTCACAGAGATGCACCCACCTCTGCCTCTTGAGTGCTGCGATTAAAGGTGTGTGCCACCATATCTGGCTTCTCACTGTTCTTAAATGGACTCATCAAACTACTAATATAGCTCATTTTGTCTTTTGTGCCACTTGTATAGTTTTAATTTTTACTAAATGGATGATTGGAAATTAACTTACACTGTTTTTAATGTTTTAATGATTTTATTATGGGAATATAATGATATCTTCCCTTTAAAAATGTAGTACTAGAGATAGAACCCAGAGTCTTGCACATGCTAAGCACATGCTTCAGTGACTAACATCCCTACCTCCAATATTTACCTTTTAAACTCAGTGGGAGAATGTTTGAAACCACACAACTATTTCCATTGACCTTTAAAATTCCAGAGAAATGTTTTTCATTTATTTTAGCTTTTGGTTAAAGATGCTCTGATGCTTATATAAAAATCACTCAAAGTATTTCAGATGAAAAATTATTGTATGTATATATGTCCATATACCCCAAACTCAGCCTGAAAAATAAAACATTACCCGTACAAGCGAAGCCCTCTGTGATGATTTCTAAACACATAACTTCATCTTAATCACTATGGTTAGTATCTGTTTGTCTTTTAGGTACTTTTAAAAAACATGGTCTAAAAATGTGTCCTTGGTGATTTGTCCTTAAATAAGTGAATTTTGAGCATCAGGGCTGTGACTGCTGTTAGAATATCTAATCACTTGTGACTAGGCATTTCTCTGCTTTACTGTCTGTGTGAAGTTGGTTCCGATGGTGCTTTAGCCATTACCAAAAATTTATCTTGTGTTTTCCATATTAAACAAAACACAACAAACACTAGAGATGAATTTAGAGAGATTAGCTGACCTCACCAAGATCATATAGTACATCAACCACTATGGACCAAACTCAATTCAGACTTCTCTTAGGGTGTGTTCTTTGTTTTTCTTTCTTCTTCCCATGGTGTGATCCTTGCAATTTTAGGAATTGATCTTAAGAAGAATGGGATAGGGAGAGTAGATAGAGAGAAAGAGGAGGAAGGGGGCGAGAGAAGAAAAGAGAAATATCCTTTCTCTGAATATTTTAATCGAAACAGTTCTCTGAATATTCCTATAGGGAAAAAGCACTGAAGCCATATCAGTCTAGAAGTTTCTTGTAGAAGGGGACCATATGTCCCCTAGAGCCTTTGAATCCCTATTGCATTTAAAAAAATTTCCTGGAAAGAATGATAGTTTGAATACTAGGAGGATTTCAATAGCCTCTTTACCATCCAGTTAATTTTCTGAACTTTTTAAAGGTAATTGGATGAGGAAAGTAGGAATGGTCATAACGGTCTCTTTACATGTCATATCTATTTAATTTTTGACCTATTTTGCCAGTCAGGACTTTAATTCCGTTTTTCTTTTGTAGTTTGTTCTGTGTTAAAAATAGAACACTTTATATCTGAAAGTGAGTTTTTTTCTGCTTCTGTTTAGTGGCCAATACACCCAAGTACTAAGTGAAAACAGTCCGAATGGAATGATGTGCAAACATGCTTTTAAAATCTGTTTGGAGAAAAACCCGATTCTGAAAGCAGCAGTGTGGAATCACATGCATGAACTTTCCCTTTCAGGTTTTTGCTCTAACAAACTTAGTTCATTCTTCGTTTGCATCATAATATTCCCAAGGACAATGCCTCTCATGAGCAGAGCAGCAGTTGAAGATCATCTTTTCTCAAATCTGTTCCTTAAAGCAAATAGTTGCCTTAATTATTTGCTTCCCCCTATGTGTATACATACTTGGAAACATAATACTATTGATTATATTTTCTAGAGTTAATTAAGCTACTAATAATTGCTTTGTCAATGCTGGAAGTGTTCACAGAATGGTTTCATTTATTTATCTATTTATTTAGTTTTTTTATCTTTTTTTTTTTTTTTTTTTTTGAGGCAAGGTCTCACTCTGAAGTTCAGGTTGGCCTTTCCTGCCACAGCCTCCTAAGAACTGAGATTATAGCAATAAACCACTATGTTTGGGTCAAGATAATTGTATTTTAATAGACAATTCAGATAGCTTATTTGTCTTTCACTATGTTAGATAAAATTGTCTTACAGATTCAGCAGATTCTAGTTGGAAAAAATTCCTTCCCATATTAGGCCAAAGAGGTGAGAACTAGAGAAATTCAGTGTCTTTCAAACTAGGCGTTATGTTGGTCACTGTTCCTAAGAATGGTTTCTTTCATCTGTTTATAAGGACTTATATTTTATTTATTTATTATTTTTTATTTTATGTGTATGAGTGTATTGCCTGGATGTATTTCAGTGCACCAGTGTTGTGAAATGACCCCCAAAGGTCAGAAGAGGGCCTCCGATCTTCAATAACTGGAGTTATAGACAGTTGTTAGCTGCCATGTGTGTGCTGGACCCAAATCTGGGTCCCTTGCAGAATCAGACAGGGCTCGTAACTGCTGAGCCATCTCCAGTTCCTGTAAAGATTTTCACAAGGGAAAATATGTGTTTGAGAACATTTTTTGAAATTTGTTTTGTTTTATTTTGAGACAGGGTCTCATTTTGTAGCCCTGGTTGGCTTAGAATATGCAATGTAAAACCAAACTGGCTTTGAATGCACAGAACTCCACCTGCCTCTCCTTCCTGAATGCTGGGATTAAAGGTGTGCACCACCATACCCAGCCATGTCTTAAAGTTTAAAAACAATCTGTAATGTGTGGTGAACATTTGTAATAGAAGAGAATTCACAGACTGGTTAACTTTTCCTCATGTTGCTCCAACAGGTAGATAAAGGCAAAAAAAAAAAAAAGGTGGTATTTTTTGTCATCATATATTTTTTCCGGGATTACTTAACACCCTTGGAATTTTGATAGCAAATATTTGTACTCCTACTCAGTTTCTTAGTGATTTCATTTTAGTCCAAATTGAAATTACTTTAAGACTAGATATATATTGTCCATTGACACAGCCAGAACACAATTTGTCACTGTGTGTCACAATTATTCTGCTAAATAGATAGTAACAAATTGCCCCTTAAGTTCATATCTTTATATCCATCTCTCTTAGAGAAGCTTCTTTTTTGCATTAGCGATTAATAAAGAGATCCAAAACCATTCAGCATACAGAGAAAAAAGAGATACCCTCAAGACTCAAGGATCATTGGGGAAGAGAGGTTGGAAAGATGATAAGACCCAGAGGCAGTAAATGTCTGTATTGAAGTAGTATTTGCTAGACATGACAGCACAGTTGCACACAAGAACTCACAGCAATTGGGACTGCAAGCACAAGATCATGCTAACCAAATTCCCAGCAAGGAAGGGGGAGGGGCTAATGAAATACTAACTTTAGCTGAGGAGCCATTGGCAATTAACTGTTGTTATGAGGAGGGAGATTCAGTTTTCTTCAGGAATATGGCCTCTGAGAGGCTACCCATGCTACAGTAGATGGTCCCACACTCATGCACATACAGACAGCATTAAATGGATTCGATGGGTATTAGTAAAAGGAGCTGGAGAAATGGCTCAATCAATAAGATCACTTTCTACTCTTGCAGAGAACCTGGATTTGCTTACTAGCACCCACATAGTGGCTCACAACTGTTAGCATCTAGTTCCAGGGTATCCAAGGCCCTCTTCTGACCTCCACAAAGCACCAGGCATGCACATAGTGCACATACACACATGCAGAAAAAATTCGTACATATGAAATAAAAAGGGTAAAAAATAAAGAGAGCACATGAAGTTGGGAAAGAAAAGTGATGGGATAGATAAGGGAGAAATTGAAAGGGAGAAAATGGAGAGTATATTTTATCTGAACACATATGCATGAATGAATATTTAAAAAGATTACAAGAGTGTGTCACCATGCCTAACTTGCTGTGTACTTTCTGAACAAATATTCTTGGAACTGTACTTTGAGGACAACAAGAATCATAACATTCATGGCACATATCCTGAGTACTGTATGGCATTTGCTATCTTCAGGCCAGTTTTAATTTTTTCTCAATATTCTTAAAATATTTTATTTAAATTAAGCATGCCAATGTAATTATCTCTTGGTAAATAAATTATGGTGTAATGAAAATTCTCTGACAAGAGGCCCTTATGTTGCTCAGGTTAGCAAAAAGTAGGTTCATTTTTTTTCTAAAATGTAACTAACAGATCATTTGATTTAAAGTTTGGAACTACACTATATATGAAGCAAAATTGACTTTTATAAGTATTTTATTTTTAAATCATTGTCTTCTCTTAAACAGACATAAGCTTTGATGTTAATATGGAACTTTTTAGAGCATTTAATACTTTTATAGCTCACCAAAATTTATTAAATAACAAAGAAGATAATTTCTATTTAGTTTTATTGCAAGAAGTGGGTTTTTGATACATTTTGATTAAACTTGTCCAACTGTAAGTTTGTCCAACTGTTTTAGATTAAAAATATGGCTGACAAAATACCAACATATTTCCTATTTTAACTGCAGTCTTCCTGGGTGTGTTTAATGTTTTCTATTAAAAAAATATAGATATAAGGACACTGTAAGCTGAGGTAGGATGATTGTATGTTCAAGACTATGTTGGCTTACATAGTGAAACTTTATTTCAAAAAAACTCAAGATTGGTGATACAGTTCAGTGGCACAGTGCCAACCTTGTAGGTGTATGTACCACCACTCAGAATTTGATCTCTAGCACCACGAAACCCCCAAACTATTCTCCCCACCTTAATTTATGAATTTTTATTTTCTACAAATGGTAAAGCCCTATTGTGTCACCATTAATGAATCATTGTATGCTAAACAAGTTTAGTACATTATTTAATTTAATTCATTTTTAATGTAAAATGAAAAATTCCTATTTTGCTGGTGAAGACTTTGAATCCTAAACATGGTTAATTTGCCCAAGCATATAGTTAGTGATTGGCAGTTGATGTATATTTCATTTGAAATATACATCAGTATAGAACTCATTTCTGGTTGATGATGATGTCATGTTCTTTATCAAGTAATTAATTATGTTATCTTTTAATTATGATAAAAATTTAAGTCTTATAGAAACCTAAAAATGTACAAAGCAACAGCTATGAAGCAAAGGACAGCTTATATAACTTCACATTATTCTTCTATCCAGTAGTTATATTATATCATTCTCCAGTGTTTATGTGGAGAATTTGTGTCCCGGGTACTATGCAAGTATAAGGTGGAATCATATCAATAACATATAGGTTTTAATTTTGCCCCAAGGTTGGCTTAGCTATTAAATAGAATTTATGACTGGAGTGAATAGAAGAAAAATTTAGGTTTTAAGTTTCTCATTCTGTATATATCTATATCTATTTATATTGTGATTTTCAGGGTGTAAAAATCAGTTTCCCTTAATAAATATATTATTTTGCTAGGCATGCTAATGTCACACAGATTGGTGACCCAAACAACATATTTTTTTTTGGACCACAACTCTGAAGGTCAGGGTGTCAGCTTCAATCTAAGGGCTGTGAGGGAGAATCAATTTTTGGGGGGACTGTTTAGTGTTTTGGGCTTTTAGATGTGTTACTCTGATCTCTGCTCTCATTTCCTTATTTATAAGCTAGTTATTAATGTTAGACAAAGACCCACTGTAAGAGCTTCATCTTAATTTGATCATTTGCAAAGACTCTATTTCCAGATAACATCACATTCACAGGAACTGGAAGTTAGGACATCAATGTCTTTTGAGAGGATCCCATTAACAATAGGAATTTTTTCTTGGATAATTTATTTGAAACATCTTTAGTAGTCATTATATACATAAATTTGAAGTTTTTCAAATAATTGATATCATTATATATGTCAACTGATGAATCCCATATGAATGTTTGGGGACAAGACTGATTTTGGACTTGTCTGTTCTTACAAAAATATGAGGTGAATAAATATTGGGGAACTACCGAGGATAGTTTTCAATAAATTAAAATATGATTATATAAATTGATATAAATGTGTGGGATGAAGTAAGATCAGCACAGTTGGTGGTAGGTCAAAGTTGGGATTTCTATAGGCATTTTGAGCAGGAGTATGTTGCAGAGGAAGACAGAGAAGGTATTAGAATCTTGATGTAGCAGTAATTATTTTATGTGTAGTGAGCTGTGATGATGGAGGGAAGTTTTGGAGGCAATTATACAGTTAAGAAATCCCAGCTCAGCCCTTTAAACTGGTTAACATAAGTTGTACCTATTGAATCTCAAGGAATTAATAAAGATTTATTTTAATTTCAATTTCATTCTGTAGAATCTTTGGAGTATACCACTAACAGGAAAAATTTGTTATACAACCCTAATACTCAGAGCTAGACACTATTAATAATTGGCATCATGATATAATTCTTGTCAAATCCCTGACACTTTTTTTCATTGAGATTATAGTACATAAACAATTTTCTACAGTAAAGTAGACTCCATGGTGTTCTCTAAATATATATATCTGAATTTGAGATTTATTAGGTAATTAACCTAATCGTCATTGGTAATGAATTGGGTCACCATATTTCCAGATATTGTTAGGTCAAGCCAGCCTTCTCTTGTGTGATTGAGTCCTTGTCCCTCCTACATTCATGCTGTTTCCAAGACACTTTTTAATGATCATGCTGTTCTCTTGCTTAACCCCTCCAGTCGGGACAGGGTCTAACTTTTTGTCACACTGGGTACCTGTGAAACCCTTCTAACCTCCTTTCCACCCTCCACTCTCCAGAGCTAATCAGTGTTTTCAGAATCCTGTGTGTCATTTTGCACCTCCATGTGTCACCTCTTCCCTCCACCAAGAATGTCTTATTTTTCTCCTTGTTCCTGTCTCTAGCAGATACTTTCTTTAGTACTAATCTCAAATCATAATTCCTCTCTGAAACCTTCATTCTAAGTCTGGTTTTTCTTCTTTTAGTATCTGTAATATTTTGTATAAAATCTATTTTAGAGCTGATTAGAAAATATTGTAAAGGCCAGTTTTCATCTTTACTAGACTTTTAAAACATTTGCTATATTTTAAATTTATTCCTTGAGAATTTTATGCTTGTAAATGATGTATTTCCATCAATAGACTGTTTTTAAGTTTTCTGTCATTACAGATTTCAGATACTGGGAAACCCAAATTAAGAACAGTTTTCAGAGTACATAGCCTAGTAGAGGAGTCCCAGTTTTAGTGATTTGGTGGGGGATAGTGGTAAAGAATATTATTAAGGCTTAGTTGTTAAAATTAAAATATCTGAGGGGCTGGAGAGATGGCTGAGTGATTAAGAGTGCACAGTGCTCTTGCAGAGGAAGGACCTGAGTTCTCCCAGCACCCATGTCAGGGAACTCACAACTGTCTGCAACTCTATCTCCAGGGGATCCAATGTCTCTGACCTCCTTGGGTACCAACTCTCATGTGCACAGGCATGCACACACACACACACACACACACACACACACACACTCACACACAATTAAAAATAGTAAAAACTCCTGAAAAACCTTTTAAAATATAATTTTGACTGAACATGTTTGAACAGTGCTTTAATGTTAACAAAGTTTATTTATTTACAGGTGGCAGTGGACTTACATCACAGGTTTTAGCAGATGTTTTCAATAGTTCAATTGAATGCTCCTTATCTGTGCCTGCAAGAGGAGCCCCAGAGTTTCGTCTCCATGGTAGCTACCATGTCCGGGTATGATGCTGTACTTTTCCACTGCATCCTTCCTGTTCTAGCTGAGGAGATGGATTAGAATTTAGCTTTTTGGTTTTGCAAATAGCTGTACAAAGCTGAGAGAAAAATGTTTTAGTAATATCGATGTTGCTACTTTTTTGAGATTGTATATTATGACTTGTTGTTTTTGTACCTGTTTACAGAACTCTCAAATAATGCTTTGCTCTTCAGCTTCTGACTTCTAGTTGTATCTATTACTTACCTCTTATGGATTTTTAATAGTTTTCAGTCTATTATCCTCTTAAATTATGAAGAGGAATAACATTATTTTACTTACAATATTTTCCAGTAATGTTTAATTAGCTCCCCAGCTCTTATGAAATAGATTTAACTTGAAACTAGTAAAATTCCATTTCAAGAATTGGTAGAAACATTTTATTATAAAAACCTCTGTATTAAAAGGAATGAACACTGTAGCTAGAAATTAAAGTATTTTTTTCTTCATGAAAAGTGGGAGTATTTTTCAGAATTCTGGAAAATGTCAAAGTAATTTTGGCTGCAGTCATATTGCATTTAATGCTATTGAGAATATTGCTAACATTAACAAAAATATTCTGTAATTTCCTCAGTTATTGCTACTGGTGATGAGGGATGTGAAGTTGGCATAGCTTCATGTTTGGTGCCATTATACACTGTTATTCTGCTTCTCAGAAACAATATTTTAAGACAGTGGAAAATATTTGTAGTTGGGGGTAGAGGTCAGGAATGATGATTGTATACTTGTATCTATTATATATAGAAAATAACAAATGTATTGCAGTAAATGCACATGTAAATTTTCACATAGCAGACAGTTTTTCTACACTTCTGTGATTTTTTTTTTTTTAGTTTATCACAACTTAGTGGTTTGGGATCAAAGAGGGATTTTATTTTACGTTAATAATTTTTTCTTCCCCCCCCCCCGACAACTTGTAACCCTCGTCTTGTAGATGAATGCTATTATTGACCAGGTAGCTTTGACAAGAAAATTGACCAAGCAGCAAGTTCATCTCCACTGTTGAAAGGCAGACGGAATGCATCTCTGCTTAGGGTGAGTCGGTGTCATCTTCATATTCGGGAAATTCCATTAATATTTCTTTGTTTGCTGTGTTATAAAAGAACAATTTGGTTTACACTCTTTAGTGAGACATTATTGGGATGTTTAGCTATGATGCTTCTTTACTTGAGTATAAGCAACCATCTTAACAGTCAATAGGAACATAGTGGGGTTTGAGCAGAAGGCTCAGGGGATGAAGTATTTGTTGTGCAAACATGAAGCCCTGAGTTCGGATCCCTCGCACTCACAGAACATCCAGGTGTGGAAGCATGTTTGTAATCACAATGCTAATGTCAGAGAAGAGAGCAGAGACAGGGGGATCCTGGGAGCTCATTGGTCAGGCAGTCTAACCAAAATGGTGAACTCCAGATTCGGTGAAAAAAAAATCTAATTCAAAAATTAAAGTTGAGTGTGATTGAGGTCTGATGTCAGTCTCTGGTCCTTGAGTGATCAGTTGGTTGTACACATGCACATTTTTGAAAAATTTGTTGCTTAAAATACTTTTGGATGGCATGCCTAAGTATTATTACTTTTATTGTATATTACGTATTTTTATTATGTATGATTATTACTTTTAATATACATTATTCACAGTAAGTCTACTGTAAACCTTTATAGTAGGACTAGACTTTGGGAAAGTTTTGAATATTATTATGCAAATAAATACAGAAGAATTTAATGTGTAAATTTGAGTTTATGCTGGGTCGAATAATTCTTTAAGTATGATAATAAAATGCCATTTTTTCCTTAGCTCTATCCTAATTGTTTTTTATATCTCATTCTATCTCCACAGCAGTCATATGGTAGGAATCCTTATTCTAGAATAAAGGATGAGAAACTAAGACTCAAAAAAGTTTGAATCAAACTCTGATCTAGTAACCTCCAAGTCCCTTATAAGTGGTGTATTAAGTTGCATGGAACTCTTGTGCATACAGATACAGATTGACTGCTTCACTCCTGAAGTCCAGTATGGTTAATTAAATGATTTTGTACTATAAAACTTTTGATTTTGCTACATCAAAATGTGTCCAGTCAAAATATTTGTTGTTGTGACCTTACAGGCACATGATATTTGAAAATCTATCGGAAGATTAGGTACTATGTTTAGTATTTTGTGTTTATACATACACATTTGCCACATGAATTCTTCTCCTTTTTTGAGGCAAGATTTTACTATATATCCCAGGCTGGCCTCAAACTTAGGATCTTCTGCTTCAACTTCTGTGCTATAGAGATTACAGACATATATTGCTACCCCTGCCTGGAGTTCTTTAAGTAGAATCTTGGTGGTACTTCTTTAGAATACTTAGGGAGTATATCTTGAGTATATTTCCTACTTTTCATGTAGGAGAATTGCCATTTAATTTTCAAGTTTGCTACAGACTGAGACCATAGTTCAGTGAAATATATATAAATGTAAGACAGATTATTTAAAATACTATACTAGTATTAGTTGTCTAACAGATGTCATGAAATATACAATGTTTGTTTGACCATTGTCAATGAAAAACATGTGAATTGTTTAGACTTGTATTAACCTGTGTTTTTGTGAGGTTTATTTACTTATTTTATTTTTGTGGTCCTGGATATTGCATTCTGGGACTTGTACATGCTGGACAGGTGCATTACTAGAGATATGATTCAGCTTTCAGTAACTTTTATATTTAAAATTTTCAATGGCTTTTATTATTTACAATATATTTAAATATTTATTATTTTAATTTTATGTGTATCTGTGTTGCCTGCATGTGTGTAAGTGCACTTATGTTGTGCAGTGCCAACAAAGGTCAGAAGAGGGTGTTGGATCCCCTGGAGCTGGAGTTATAGATAGTTGTTAGCTGCCATGTGGGTGCTGGGAACCAAACCCAGGTCCTCTGCAAGAGCAGTCAGTGCTTTTAACTGCTGAGGCATTCATTGCTCCAGATATATATATTTGTCTACATGCAAGGTCTTTTGCTATCAGATTCTTGCAGATTGCTTCAGGCTTATCCATGACAGTCTTTTCCTTTATCATCCAACATCATGCATACTCCTTACATGTTGATTCCAGGCAAACTGAATAGCTCCTGGTCATGACATCATAAGAATCTGTTCTGCAATATTGTCTTCATTCACATTTTTATCTTGACCATTATAATCTTTCTGCTTTGCCCTCCTTTTAAGTAGCAACTTTTCATTTAAGATTCAGTTTTGTAACCTTTTGAAGCCTTCTTTGTGACTGACTTCTGTCACTGAGCTTTTCCAGTTGAGGAGTGTATTTTAGAACTTGTAGTTTATTGTTCTTATTTGTATGCCTTTTTCTTACTAGAATAGACTTTTTTTGGAGGGCAAGTACACAGTTATATGTCTCATGGATTTTTACATTCTCTTTTTTGGGTATAATTTATGGCATGGAGAGCCTGGTGAGTGCTTGTTAAATTAAGGAATGATATATCTCTAAGAAAGAAAAGTGAATCATGTCAATTGTTGGTGACAAAGTGGGTACCAAGGTGAAATCAAACTGTACTTTTCAGGGAACAGTTAGTGTGCAAAACAGTGCGTTTCCTAAGTCCCCAATGTATTAATAGTAGCATCTTATGTACAGAACTTTTTTGTTTTGATCAACAAAACATTTTACTAGGAAATGACCTAAAAACTGAATAGCTAATTTTATTAATATTAGATTTTAGCAATGATTTTCATAGACCTTAAAAACATCACTTTCCTTACTGAGATCTACATATGCTTGGGCATTATAATTACTCTAAAGTTGGGAAAGGACCTTTCTCTTGGAAAATATGAAAAGGAAATTAATGGATATGCCCCTTTGTTATCATATTAAAGTTTATTTACTTTAAAACTGTCATCCTTATATGATGTAATCTTGATTAAAATAATTACTATGTCTAACATTACTGAAATGATAAATTTTTATATGATTCAGTAATTTTACACAAAATACACATTTATGATATTATACTTAGCCATATATCAATCTTTAAGATGCCATTATAGTTGTGTAAACATATATCAGTTATTGGTCAAATATTCTTTTATCATACCTGATGATATTATAATTTTGACTGAGGAAAGAGTATACAGTGAAGGTATTAAAATGAAGCTTAAAGTTTCTGATATCAACTGTATTAGTTACTGTCCTTTGCAAAGGCAATTTACAGAAGGATGCATTTATTTGACTTACAGTTCCACAGGGATAAGAATCCATCGTGGTAGGGAGGCACTGTGGCAGAGGTGCATTTTGACAGAGGTGGCCTGAAGCTGAGCACTCACATCTTCAAGTATGTGCAGGAAGAAGAGAGAGAGAGAACTGGAAGTGGAGCAAGGCTATGCACTCTCAAAGCCTGTCCCTAGTGACTTGCTTCCTCCAGCAAGGCCACACATCCTGAACCTCCTCAAATACCCTGACCAAATGGGCCTAGTATACAAATAGTTGGAGCCTATGGGGACATTTCTTACTCAAACCATATCAACTATATTCCATTAAATGACTTATTTAGTTTAGAATACATAGAAATAACAAAAAATGTGCTGAATTAAAATGAACTTTGCTGAATTGCATATTCACTAAATAAAATAAATGGCAATATGGTTATGGAATTGAAAGCAATAAAATTTTCCTTGTTCAAAACAAATACTGCTTGGCTTGGTGGCACACACTTTTAATCCCAGCACTCAGGAGACAGAGGCAGGTGGATCTCTGTGAGTTCAAGGCCAGCCTGGTCTAAAAAGCAAGTTCTAGGCCAGCTGTGACTACAGGGAGACACCGTGTCAACCCAAAAAACCAGAAAACCAAAGCAAACAACCAAAAAATCAAACACTAAGACTCAATTTTGTAGGAAAACATTATATATTCTGCTCATTCAATTTGTATATCCTTTGGCCTATTTCACAGTGAAAAACATTTAAATAAATGTGTGATTTTAATTTGTGATGCTAAGAAACAGTGGTGAAAAATTGGCCATAAAAGTCATATAATGAAATAAGAATACTAAAAGGAAAAATAAGAGGATCTTACTTGACCCATTATTCATCTAATTTCTGGCAGCCTTTATGATTATAAATCACTTGATTGACTAACTAGACATTCTCAAAATGAATTATGAATCAATCATTTTTCATGGTTGATTGTTGGCACATGCTCTGATTCTTCTACTTTGTGATATATCAGATTCTAGAACAATAATAAGAAATATAATCAACTCTTTATTTCAGAAAAACTAAATTGAATTTTCAAAAAAGGAAATGCTGTTTTGAACATTTTAACAACAGTATACTTATGCTTTTAGATTTCAAAGTGGAATCATGGTGATGAGTTAATTTTTTAGATTTAAAATATCTTTAGAATGACTTCTAATGTGCATACATTTTTACTGATAGCAGTTCTGTAAGCTGCTTGGAAAGTTTTCTGAACATAGGTTGTTGTAAAAAAAAAAGTTGTTTTTCTCTCTTAATATTAAAGAAAATATGCAAAAGGAGGAATTGTGCATTTTAAAAACATTTGTAAAGGAAGTTTAACTTCTAATAAATGTCAATTTGTAAATTTGTAAAGAAGCTATGATGTGTCAATTTATAAATAGGGAGCATTTCAATAGTCATTAATAGGAAAGCTATCTTTATGAGTAGAAAAATACCAGTGACCTGAATCTTGAGTATTTCTATTTGTAAAGCAAAACCAATGGTGTCAATTCTGCTTTCAAATATATCTTGTCAAAATACATTGATTGTATGCATATGTATATAAGACTATACACATATACTGTAAGGTGCCCAGCTCTAAGTGATAGATCTATAATGCAACATCTACACCCAAGGCTCAGGGAACATCATGGAAAAGGGGGCAGAAAGATTGTAAGAGACAGAGGGACAAGACACCTGATGTAAGTTAATGCTTTCTAGACATGACAGGAAAGCTGTACCAACAAAGTCTCCACAGTGTGATAGTCTTCATAATGACAAAATCAGCTGGCATGTCAAAGTGGATTGGGGAACTTTCACTGGGTCCCACTTCAAGATGAAAAGCTACAGGCAATCAATGGATGCTGGGAAAGAGTGAATCAGTTTTCTCCAGAGACTAGCTCGCTGAGAGGCTAGCTAATCCTAAATGGGCGACCCTAAACACATGTACACATGTATACCATTAAGTTGGCTCAGTGTATTATACTTATGTATGTGAATATATATTTATAAATGTATGTAAATATAACAATAATAATCAAAGAAAAGAAAAAGAAATTGAGAGGGAGTGGGGCATACATGGGAGGAGTTAGAAGGCGCCTGGGAGAGGTGGAAATAATGTAAATACAATTCTCATGTATGAAATTCTCCAAATAAAATAAAATACAAAAATATATATTTGTTTTCTTTTGATTTTATAAAATTTCTTCATGCATAACTACACTGGCAGCTGAGTGGCAGAAAATTTCTTTGCAACAATTACACTTTCTTTAATCTCATCCACTGAAGTGGTTGAAGACAAAAACAGTGCACGGGCTCTTATTGAGCAAAAAATATTTAGGGCTGGGGATGTCGTTCAGTCATAGGCACTTGCCTAACATATGCAAAGCCCTGGATCCAGTTCTGAAAAATCAAATCAATATGGATATAGATAGATTTAGACTAATGGTATATTTTGTTATGTTTTGTGTAAGGCTAGATTTCAACTTCTGGCATGTATATCCAATTTTCCTTTTTACCCAATTTTAAAAAGCCATTGTTTCCTCAGTGAATTTTCTCAGCATATTTGTTGATAATCAGTTGACTATAATATGCCATTTTATGTAAGTGACTTGAGTGCTTACTGTATGTTCAAACTACAGGCTTTATTAAAATAAATATTTTAAAGAGACTGAGTTTTGAGTATGCTAGACTTTCTTTTCACTTATAGTTGGTATTACTCTATCTTAGCTAGCAGTATCAGCCATGAAGTAGATTATTCTACAAATTTATATATTTAGACTAGTAAAAGGAAAAATGTCTTAAGATTATCAAAAGTTTTTTTTTGTCGTGTATATTTAACTTTTTTGGTGTTTTTATTAAAAGTTACAAACCCTTCAATTTTTCATATTTATAAGATAAATTTTCCTCCAAACAAATAATACTATCAAGATATTTTTATGTGTTACAAATATATTGCTAAGATTTGAATATTTGTGGCTAAGTAAGCCCAATGTTTCTGTTAGAAATTAATCCTTAATATCATTGTAGTAGTGTGTGGGGCTTTATGAACTATAAGTATGTCTGGAAAGTTCTTCAAACAAGAATGTAGTTAGTGGTTTTTCAGAGAAGTTGAAATAGTGCCATATCTCTTCAGCTGTTTGTGCATGGAGCAAGTAAGAACCATAGATGGATGGGGACTCAGCAGACATGGTATTTGTTGATGGCTTCATCTTGGATTTTCCAGTCTTTAGTATATGAGCATAGCCTAATCTAAGCATTATTATTATATCAGCTTCAAAGACTGTTACATTCATTGTTCTTTTTCTGAAGATTTAGTTTCATCAACATCAGTTTTTTTTGTCAATTAACCTGTTTTACAAAATTAGCCATCCGTATGCATTTAGATCATCTTAGTCAATCTCATTTGTGTATACATCTATAATTTTTAATTAAAAAAGAACTTATCTCTGAACTTTCCATTCTGTTTCAATAATTTATGTGTATCTTCCTGCCAATACCACATTATATTAATATAGTTTTATAAGGTTATGCTATTTGTTTTGTGACGGGGTTTTATTGTGTAGTTCTGCCTGGCTTGGAGTTCTAGAACTTGCTATGTAAACTAGACTGGCTTTGAACTTATGGCCTGATCTTCCTACTTTTGCTTCCTGAGTTCTGGGATTCTAGATGTGTGCTATTGTGCTTAGCCTATATTAGATTTTGAAACTGGAAAATGTGTCTACCTTTGTAATTATTATTCAGAATTGTTTTGGCATTCTAGGCCTTTTGTGATTCCAAGTTTTTTTTATTAATATCTTATCACCGTTTATAAAAAAAACCTGCTGGAATTTTGCCATGGATTATGTTGTCTATCTGAACCAGCTAGGGAAAAATAATATCCAGTGTTTTGCCTACATAAACTTAATGTTTGAACCTGTTATGTCTGCTGCCTAGCCAAGACTTACTGTCTTTTGAAGGTTACCTGTCTATTTTTTCCCTACTCTTTTGGTCGTGTTTAAAGTCTCTTCCTTTGCTTTTGGTTTTAACCAAGTTGACATTGATATGTTTGGACGTGACTTTCTTCTTATTTTTGCTGTTTAGAAATTTCGGACTTCCTAGAATATGTGAATTGATACCTTTCATCAATCCTGAAAAATTTCTCTCTTTATATTCTGTATGAAATACACAGATTCAGTTTAGAATTATCTCTTTAAATACTGTTTTTTCATTTAATCTAAATTGCAGATTGGTAGCATCAGTTGCAGGTATACCATCACTGTTGCCCTTTTCTTTCTTTTCATTACTAGGGCTCATTTGCAGGGCTGGGGTCATGCCTGAGCTATGCTTTCAGCCTATTAACAGTACTAAACAGTATACGAGTTGGTTTATTTGGATACCCATTACTTTGAAATTTGTGATTTCCCAAAAGTAAATATGTTCTCAGTTACATTGCTTGAAACAAAATATAGCATATTTTCATGTACTTACATTTTTCTTTCTTATGTCCTATAAATACCTAGTTATATATTTGTAAGAATCTTATAAACTACTCAGTTGTTGCCATTATTTCAGTTATGAATATTTGCTTCTCTAATGTCAGTCCGTGTGCCCCTCTGCATATACTTGTAACACATTCTTCTGAATTACAGTACACATAACACATAACAACATGAGTCTGTCCCCTAAAATTCATATGTTGGATGCGTAACCTCCAGCCTCTGTGTTAAGAGGTAGTAAGCCTTTCTAGAGTGGACTAGGTCATGGAAATTCTGCTTTTATGACTGGGTTTGAGTCATTTAGGGATCTGGTCAGTTACCAAGAGGTAGGCTTGTTATGAAACTGAGTTTTGCCTCCTATTTGCCTTCCCTTGCTCCTCTGCCTTCTCTTTGCCCTTTCTCTTCTGCTGCTATTGGATGACCTGATGGAGGCCTTTCAACCTTGTTTTTTAACTCGAAACCTATAAAAAATAAATTTCTTTTCTTTATAAATGACATAGTCTGTGATTTTCTGTTGTATGACACAGAATGGACTAAACCAACAATTTATCAATGCTCATTCATAATTTTCCAAGTCATTTTAAACAACAAACTCAATTTACTTTCCTACTGACAATACATATAAGTTAGCTGAGTAACAGAAACACGAATAGCACAGCATATCATGACCTCCTGGCCATTACAAGACACCGCAGTTTCCACATGTACCTCATATTCAGAGTGTTTAAGTCTGTGAGTTACCATGGATAAAGTACATGATGGCTTTTGTCCAACTCTTTCTTCTCTCTGGAACTAAGAAGGTATATTAGATTTTCTCACCCATCTCTGCTTGCTGGTCCTACACTATTTTCTGCATAGTTTCTTCTGATCGATCCTCCAGTTCATTAATTCTCTTTCTCTGGGTTTAATGTGCTGCTAAAGAAATACACTGAGCTTTAAGTTTCAATGATTATATTTTTCAATTCTAGAAATTTCACTTGGCTCTTTTTCAAATTGCCTGTTCACTTTTATAGTTCTCTGCCCTTGCATGGCACTAAAAATATAGTAGGTAGTTTTATATGATCACTCTGATATCTGAAGTCTTACTGGTCCTTTTCAGTTATCTTGCATTTATGAAAGTTTTTAACCCCTGGTCCTCTGTGGCTTTGGATGCTCATCTTTTTTGTGGCCCTTGCAACCTTATTTGGTGTGTCTTGAAGGTTTAGAATAAAAATATTCTCTTTCAGGAAGACTTTGCATTTGCTTTTGCTGAAAACTAGGATCATGAACCAGAATCCTGAAGTTCCCTTGTCACTTAGGTGATGAGAACCTGGCCAGAAAATTCCCATGAGTGCCAAGACAGGGAGTCTTCCTTTTTTCTCTTTTTAATTTCTTCCTCCTCTTAATGTCAAAACAACCTTCACTGAAATCCTAGGAATATAGATTGTTAGACAAGTTTAATTCTGGTTATAATTTAAAATTTTTATTTATGTATAAATATTACAGATATTATTTGTGTGTGTGTGCATGCATGTGCGTGCACCATAGTGCTCTTGCGTTGGTGAGAGGAGTACACTGTGGTATTGGTTCTTTCTTTCTGTCTTTATGTGGGTTCTGGGCATGGAACTCAGGTTGTCAGGCTTATGTGGCAAACTCTCTCTGCTGAGCTATCTCACTCATCCTAATTACAGTCTTTTGAGGTCCAGCATAATAGAGAGAGAGTTTTCCCATAGACATTTCATCTTAAGTGAGTTTTGTCTTCTAAGCTACTTGCCTTTAGTGGTTTATGACTGAGGCTTAAATTTGCCAGTGGGAAGTTTGGTTAATATATTTGATATTCTGTTTAACAAAGAGGTAACATTGGGTTTTGGTGCATCACACAGAATTCAACTTACAGTTTCCCATTATCTTGGCAGTCCACTGCTTTAAGTGGTGGCATTTTTTAAAAAAATGTGCATTTTCTAGGGTTTAGGGTGTTGTTCAGTGGGAGAGAGTGCTTGTCTGGTGTGCTCATAGTTTTGGGTTAGATGTCTAGCACCATAAATTAACATTTTCAAATTTCAGTAGGAGATTGGATTCAACTACTGGGTTTAAACAAAACAAGGAATGAACATCCCCAGGGGACATCTGACAATGTCCAGAGACATTTTTGGTTATTGGAACTGGGGTAAGAATCTACTGGCATTTAGTGGGATAGAGACTAGTGATGTCCTCTAATGAACAGGCCAACCATTCACAACAAAAGAATTATCTAGCCCCCATTTAGCAATGGCGAGGGCTAAATGGCCTAGACTTTCATTCCAAAGATGGAAGCTCAAGAAGAGTTTATAATTTCAAAATTTGGGAGGGGGGATTAAAAGTTTCATTTATTAATAAATAATTTACATCAACTTTTCTATAAGAACTACAGAAGATTTCCTAAGCCACTTTTTATTCTGCTGCTATGGTCATGTTTTTTTCATGTAGTGTGTTTAACCTGGTCCTTCTGTGTGCAGTCAGGGCTGGGGTAGGGTGAGGAAAGTACTAGCTTTAGGCACCAAATACAGAAGGAGCAAACTTTCAAACTGTTAAGTAAAGACAGAATTACTGACAGCTCTTTAGTATATTAGATCCTTAGGCAAAGTAAAACAGTAGTACTGATTATTTAAAATTTTAATATTTTAGCTATAAAAGATTTCTGCCTTGATTTTGATCGATTAAAATAGCATATTAGCCTACTGTGGTGGTACGTGCCTTTAATCACAGCACTCTGGAAGCAGAGGCAGACAGATCTCTGTAAGTTCTAGGCCAGCCAGGGTTACATTGTAAAACCCTGTCACACACCCAAAAATAGCATATTAAAATAATTATATGAGCTGGGTATGATGGCTTATGACATTGACCCTAGTACTTGGGAAGCTGAGGCAGGAGGATTGCTATGAATTCAAGGCTAGTCTGGGATACATAGCTCATAAATCCAAAACAGCTTTTTAAAGTTACTATTGCTTTTTTTTTGCAGACTATGGTAAATATACACTGAAATGAGTGTCTTGCTTTCCTGGTTGTAGTCCTGGCCCTGCTTCTGGAGGAGTTCTTCTGATTAAGTAGCTCACACAAGATAAAATAGACTGGGGATGAACACGATTTTATTGATAGTGAGACTGGGGATGATCAAGATTTCATTTCTAGGGCAGGATGCGTGCTAGAGCTGTTATCTTAATATAGGACTACAGGAAAGCTTGATGAATTCTGATGTTCATTTTCAGTTACTTTTATATAGTTATATAGTGAATACAAAATCTTGTTCAGGGGATTCAAGGTAAGATTGAAAGACCCCCATAGGGTATCAATCAGACCAATAACAAACTGAGTTGGTAATTCTAGCTGGAGAGGGAAGGTATATATGAAGCAGTCGACTGATGTCATTAGAGAGAAGACATTTTAGAATTAAGGCCATGGCTGTCAGTATTAGGTTATGACTTCCACTGTGGAAGACAAAAATAATCATGGGTTTATATACATATTTAAGAATAAAAGGGGTTGTAAACGCTCATTCATTCTTACTCAGGTGCATAAACAGTAAGGGAAACCTCAGAAACTCTAGGGAACTGTTTGTCATGCAGGAAAGGCAATGCTCAGGAGACAGGATGGAAACAAAGTGATGAGCATTTATCATTCTCATCTCCCATGTTCCTTCACATCAATGTGGTAAATGAGTAAATACTAAGAGCTATTAAGTGTGCATTGAAGTAGTTTAGGAATTTCTTACCTCAATTAAAATGAACTCAGTTACAAAGGTTAGACAGACCCTAGAGGAGGAGGTGGGAGCATTGTTGGGACTCATGTGGGGCTAGTGCAACCTAAGACAGGAGAAATAAAATGAGAGCTAATGTTAGGATGTCTTTTGAAGCATTTATTTCTAAGCCATTAAAGTGAAAACCCATTTTCTTCTATTGAAACAGCACTGTGTGTCATCAGAGGCACTCATGCACATGAAGGCCAGAATAGTAACGATCTTCCTATGCTGGTGTTTCTACATGGCTTTTTTTTCTCTTTCCAGAATCTTTCAATTCTATTTGAATCACAGCATCTTTATTGCATTTTTCTACTGGGCAAAGAAAAGTCTATCCTTTCTAGGCTTCTAAAATTTTTTGAAAGGGAAAATTATTTTTTGGTTTGCATATTTCTAGGATATGTTCTTATTTTAGACTTTAGCACTTTACTAAAATTGTAAAAGGTCACTTTTTAGTTAAGTGACAAAAATTGTCCTAAAACTACAGCTAGTTTTCTTAAAGTGATGGACTCTGGATAAGCTGACTAGACCTCAGTGGATGAACTTGAACTGAGGAACATTTGGGGACACTAACTTGATACAATAGACCTCTACACAGGGGAGCTTTGGAAGGGTTCTTGTGGGGGAGGGGGTATAAAGATGATTAAGATTGACTGTGATGCTCTGTATGAAATGTACAACAATTCAATTCAAAAAATTTTTAAAAAGATTAAAAAACCTCAAAAAACTAGTTCTATACATTTGCATGAGGAAACACTGAGGGATTCAAAATAATTTTTAGTGTTGGAATGTCAGAAAAGTAAATAGATGCTAGCAATTAGAAAGGGTTTCATAGAACAGTTAGCCTCTTGAACCTTTTGTAAAATATCAGAACTACAAAGAATGGGAGACTTTGCAAACTGCCCTTGAAATGCAAAGAAGGAAACTAAAAGATCCAGAAACATCTTCATGAAAAACAGGCTTCATCACTCTTCTGAAGGAAGTTACCGTGTTTCCTTTCTAAACAGGTAACACACCCATGATGCCTGCTCCTGCTACCCAAAGAAGACACTCAACATGCAGCTCATCCTTCATTTTCTTTTACCACCATCTTCCCAAACAACTTCTTTGGATGTTTATAAAACCAGTGGCAACTGTAATATATAATTTTAAAAATTATGCCAGTGATGATTTTGAAACATTCAGAATAAGTTGATCACATACAAAATTATTAAGTTAATTGATATCCCTGAGTGTATTTAGAGTTATGGGGCATATTGTAGGAGCCAGTGATCTTTTTTATTGCATACATGGTATACTTGCCAAGAAGGCTCATAGGTGTTCTTGGAATAATGTGACTCTGGTGTGCCTATAAATATGTTACTTCATTCTGTTTTCTTTCTTTCTTTCTCTTTTGTAAGAAGAAAATTTGTTGTTTTATGTATGAATATTGTTTTAAAGTTTCAGCTTGTCATGGTATATTGCTGACTAAATTCTTCATTATTTTATTACAAAAGGAGATTTTTCTTAGTAATTCTGTTTCTATTTTAATTTTCTCTTTAAACTTTTAATTAAAAAAGAATTCTATTATGCATGCATGCACACGTGTGTGTGTGTATGTGTGTGTGTGTAAGAAATCTGCCCAGTGTGGGCTGATAAGATGGTTCAATGATTAAAGTCACTTGCTGCACAAGCCTGACAATCTGAATTTGTCTTTGCAGGGAGGGGCTCCTGATGGAAAGACAGAACTAGTCAGAACTAGATTCTTCTGAGAGCTGTCCTTTGACCTCTGCATATGCAGTATGGCATGTGTATGCAGGCACTTTCACACACATCATACATGCACACACACATAAATTTCAAAACTTTCCAGTGTATTTATTTTCACATTATTTTATGTTTTCCTCTTGAAATGGAAAATAGGATTTCTTTGTATTAACTTATTTTTTTAAATGTTAAATGAAAGGAGTCTTTATTTTGCTAGTTTTCATTCACATTGGAAGTTATTCATTTTAGTTGTTGAGTTAATGCTATTCCGTCTTAAGGAAGATCTGAATGTGAAACAAAGAGAGTCATTATAGTAGGGAAACATTAGGGGATATAGTAGGAAGCCTGGACTGCCATTGTCACTGAGTTACTTATTAATCAAGTGACACTGAATAACTCTTAAAACATTTAAAATTAAAATTTAAATCCTGTTGCTTTTCAGAGAGAATTTTTGAAAATATATTAGTTCACAGGTGGTCTCTCTCTATACTTCTCCTAGTAAGCCCCAAAAGACAAAAAATTTCTTGAAGTTTGGACAGTCATTTGGCAGTGCTTTCTTTTTCTTGAGTAGTTGTGGCATTCATCATTTGGTAACTAAAGCTCTTTTCTATTTGCTTTCCAGTAAACAGGATGAGTCCCTTTCTTTTATTTATTGCCTTTCAATTAATGTGTATTGTACAATTAGAAAACGGCAATCTTTTTCAACAAGTGTTCCAGCAGATAGTTATTTCTTTTTATCATGTGAAAGGACTCAAATAAAGACTTGAAAATTATGCCAGGTGTGGTGGCACACACTTATAATCCCAAGTTGGGAAGCTGAGACAGACAGATCTCTGTGAGATAGGGGCCAAACTGGCCTACAAAGCAAGTTCCACTCAGCTGGAACTACAGGGAGATCCTGTACCAAAAACAAAAACTTGAAAACTTATCTTACTTTGTTTTTCTTTAAAAAAAAAAAAAAAAGACTTAGAGTAGGAACCTTAGGCAAGTCACCACGCCTCTTTGAAGCTGCTCTCTTGTATAGTAAATGAAGGATAGAACTCTATTTTTCAAGTTTCTCCTAGCTCCAAACTACAATGCACCTGGCTAAATCTTGTTCCCAGGACCATGGAACTTGATTTTTTTCACAAACCCAATCCTTTTGTCATTTTTTCTTCGTGGGTGAATGAAGTATTAGTGGGAAATTCAAGACTCAGAGTTCTGAAATAGAGCATGAGTGCCTTTTTAAGAAGGACTGTTAGCACTGCTCCACTTGTCCTGTCTCTCTGCTTCTCTTCCTTCATGTGAAGTTGGCTATTGTTGGTCCTGCTGTGGCCTCCCATGTAAGGCAGACACTAAGCTGCTGACTAGGAATACATCCTTAGCTATGGCCCAAATGAGAGGACCAAGGTGATGGTTGGTAGAACCAGAAGCTCAGGATGCTGGCTCTTAAATCTGCCCTTTCTCCTCAGGTAATGAGAGGGCATTTGTCCTCTTCAGCAGCAGCACAAGTTAATTTGATGAATCTCATGCCTTTAATACAGCAGTGTTTTAGGACATCTTGTATCTTTTGTATATCTTCCGTTAGTCATAACAACAGTTTCCCAACCATCATTTAATCCAGGCTAGCCAGCATATTCTTAAGATCTTGCTCCCTTGCTCTCCTTCTCTCTCTCTCTATCTATCTCACACACACATACACACATAGAAACACACATAGTGTATTTTCTTCTTCATTGTATTCTATTTTGAATTGCACTGAGCCAGTAATAAGAATTGTCCTTCATTCTGTTCATTTCTTATTAATGATTGTGTTTTTATGATAATGAATTAGTTATAGCCACACTCTTTAAATTTATAAGCAAGCAGTATATAACACTGGAACATTATACTATTGAGTTGTTCCTCTGTTAATGGGCAATTAGAAAATACAAAATATAACATTTGTAAATATTATCACTTCATCTGTTTATTGATGAACTATTGTGACAGTTCCAAATACTTGTTTTATAATTTTCATTGTTCTTTTAGTCAAATAAACATAAAAATGACATTTTTTTTGAGACAGGGTATTCCTGCTGGCATGGGCCTCACTGTGTAGACCAGGCTGGCCTTGATTTCCTAGTGATTCCCCTGCCTCTGCTTCACCAGTACTGGAATTAAAGGCATGGGATACCATTACAGGTCCTAAAAATTGCATTTTTTAAACTTGCAATATGTGGAAGTATTATTTTATATTGCCGCAGTGGAACCTGTATATTTTCTCCCCATTAAACGAGTAAGAAGACCAATAATTCAATAAAGTTTATGTGATACAATTATTTTGATTTCATTGAAATTTCAATGATTATTTTATTTTTAGGGAACTTTCTTTCTAATAATTGAGTATTGTCAGTATGTGAAAACAAGACTGTGGAATTGATAACCCTTGTAAGTGGATTTGCATTCCTTGTGAAGAACAGACTATGGAAATGCTTATTAACAAAAATATGGAGAATAACCCAAACCAATCTAGTTCCAACATTAGAAGATATAAAAAATGAGCTGGTGAGGTGGCTCAGTGGGTGAGGACACTTATTGCCAAGCCTGACAGCCTGAGTTCTATCCTGGGAACACAAATGGTAGAAGGAGAGAACTAACACCTGCAGGTTGTTTCCTGACCTCCACGTGTGCACACACTCACCCCCACATAAATAAATGAGTGTAACAAAAATGCAAAAGTAAGCAATTGGGTTTGCCTATGAAAAAGCAAAGTTTTAAGCAACCTTTGTGGAAATTATTATAGTAGCATGTATAAGTGTAATTTAATTTGTAATAGGTAAAGTGTTCTTTTTCTTTTTGATTTATATGATTTACATGGTGTTTACTAAGATCAATACATTACCATAAATGAGTAGTGAATGTGAATTTGCCTCTTTAAAATCTTATTATTCTTAACATTGAGATCCTACACATAGTGATACACAATCTGTCTTTCTATAAATAGAAAAGATTTAAAATCCTCCTCTAGGAGAAATTTCAATTTGTATTGAGTCATCACAGATGAGTAATATTCCAGTTCTTTCTCTTAGTTTAAGCTTCTTAAATGCTATTTTGTCTGTTTTTCAAACACAGTGTATTTTAAGTGTTAAGTTCAACAAAATATATAGTTAGCTTCAGAGTCCTTTCTTACAATAGATAGCACATTCATTGCAATCAAGAAGTGGATGCTGAAAATCTATTGTATGAGAATTGTGAAAATTCAATTTAAAAAAACAGAAGTGGATGTTAGATCTAGGCATAATAGTCCATACCTCTAATCCCAGCACTGAGGAAGCCAAGGCAAGGGGGTTACAGATTTGAGACTATCCTGGGCTGCCTATCAAAACTCTGTTTCAAATCAAAATGATCCCCCCCTGCCACAAAAGGATATTTTGTTTACTTGGCACAGTTGAATATTTTCCTTTCTATTAAACATTAAGGCATTTAGAGGTGCAAGGCAATAGCCTCAGAATGAGCTATTGTCTAAACAGCATTGTGTTGAGGTTATGATTTAAGAAAGTCCAATACACTTTTGTATATACTTTAATGTTCTTTAATGGGGCTATGTATAAATTGACAATTTGTTACCAAATGGACAGTGTAGAAATCAAAGTTCAGAGCCCTTTCAATGTGGTGCCGTGTGGGGAGATATGGAGTTTATCTTCATTTCCACACTTTTTTTGCACATTATTGCAGATGTCTTTCTCAGTGATTTTATTTGAATGATTTATACAATAATGTCATATCAAAAATTTTCTTACTGTATGCAGATTTGGCCTAAAAGAATAAGAGAGAAATCAAAATAAAAGTGGGTCCTGGAATGCTTATGAGCTGTAAATCTGTTGCTCCTGTTAGTTATTTTATGTGTCTGAGCCTGGTGTGGTCGCAGGGATTAAAGATATGTGTTTATTCACTTGTTTGTTTGCTTTTTTTCCCAGTTCTGTTGTTTAAACTTAGGGCCTCAAGCATGCTGGGTGAGCACCGTGACACTGTACTACATTCCTTCTGTAGCTCTAGAAATGTGTTTTAATATAGGATGCGAGACTCAAGTCAATCAATTCATCTACTACTCAACCCAAGAAAAAGGATTTGTGATTATGAAAGTATGTCCATTTTCAACATGCTATTATATTCCTTATATTCTGGCTTTATTTATTTATTTATTCCCTAGGCATTGAATTCAAAGCTTTACACATGCTAAACAAACACTCTACCACTGAGTCACACTTGCCCAGTTGCCATGTGGGGACTTTAGTTCCTAATCTCTGATAACCAGGCCACTTAGCTGTAGTGATTTTTTAAAAACAGACTTTTAGTAGTCTGGCAGTATTTGATGGTCTATTTTAAATCTACTTTAGAAGTTTTTGGTAAAAGCCTGTGTTATGATGGCAGCCTAGATGAAAGAGAGAGAGGAGAGGTGTGTCATGTGTGTGCAGATGCACATGCACAAGTATGCACATGCATGCAGGGGCCAGAGGTCAACATCTTGGTGTCTTCTTCAATTGCTCTCTACCTTATTTTTTGAGACAAAATATTCAGTCTCTCCCTGAACTTGAGGCTCACTGATTCAACTAGACTGTCTGGTCAGAAAGCTCCAGGGACTCCTATTTCTTGTCTCCCTCACTGCTGGGCATATAGACCTGTGCTGCTGAACTTGGCTTTTTATGTGGGTGCTGGGGATCCAAACCCAGGTTTTCATGCCTGCAGAGCAGACACTATCTCCCCAACTGTGTTTTAGTAAGGCCAGAAGAACCATAATACCGAAGGTAAAGTAATCAGCTTTGACATGAACCTCCTTTAAAACCAGTTGAGTTTCTTTGTTGCTACTGTCTGTCGTTTGGTGTAATGTTTTGTTTTTTGATTCTGTATACTGTCCAAAGCACTTTCAAAATCTTCATAATCTAATCTTCCCCAGCCTATAATTGGTACTATATATTTGAGGAAGAAATGAACAATGGTTTCACATACATATAATTATCTCCATTTTAAAAATAAAGGAACTAAAGTACAGATGAAGACAAATATACTTTCTAGGAACTAAAATAATCTGGGTTCATGTTCCATTTCTGAAATTATGTGATCTTTGGAAAAATCCCTTAGTGTGTTTGAAACTCAGTTTCTTATATAATAATGAGGATCTTACTGTATGAAGGGTTATTGTTAGAGGTGAATGAAGTTGATATGAAAATATTTGAGACTCTATACAATCCAGGATTACAGTATTAAAATAACTGCCACTTGTGAGGTCATTATCGTAATGATGATAAGATAGAGCAGTTCAGTGCTTTTGTAGTGCTGTGTTTCTACACAGCCTCATGTCTTGAGACACTAGATCTACACATCATCAAATTTGTACCATTAATATTACTAATATTTCCTGGAAAGCAATTCTGTATATTTTAAGGAAGCTTATAAAACAGAAGGTTTCCCTAACTATCCTTCCCCATTCTCGAGTTACTTTACTTTCCCATTCCCTGCCCTTTCTGCCTTCATAGCCCAGTGTTCCATATTCCTCCTTAGAGCTCTTTCTACTTTCCTAGTTTCTACAGTTACTCCAAGTTATTTACTCAAACCTTAAGATTCAGAGTTAGGAGCCACATAGAAGAGAGAACATGTGGCATTTGTCTTTCAGGGTCTGGAACTCAGTATAATGGTTTCCAGGCTCATCCAGTTACCTTGAAATTTCATGATTTCTTTTTCTTTCCAGCTGAATAGAATTCTGCTATGTTATGCACTGCGCTTGCACTATCACTCATCAGTTGATGGACATGAGGCTGCTTCCATTTCCTAGCTATTGCTAACAGAGCAGCAACGAACATGGACAAACAAATATCTCTGAAGTAAGAGGTAGAATCCGTTGGGTACATACCCTGTATGGGTGGTAAGCCGATGGTGGGTCATAGGGTAGGTCTAAGTTTTAGCTTTCTGAGGAAGTTCCACACTGATTTCCATACTGGGTGAACCAGTTTGCATTTCTACCAGCGGTGAATAAAAGCGTCCCTTTCCCTGCATCTTTGCCAGCATTTGTTGTCATTTGTTTTCTTCTTAAAAATATTTTTATCCTTTCTGAGAGCTGAAACTCTGGCCCGTCTCATGAGCCAGAGTTGTGGTCGTCTTCTGTGAAACTGGAGCTACGGTCTCCTCCTGTTAGCTAGACAAGAGGCCTCCTCCCCTGAGGTGGAGCAGTGGTCTCCTCCCATCAACTTGGAGCTGTGGTCCCCTCCCATGAGTTAGAGCTGTGGTCTCCTCCTGTGAACTGGAACTGTACCCCCTCACATGAACCTAAATCTTTGGACCCCTATCATGAGCCTCAAATCCACATTCCTGGGAACCATAGTTTCACATTCATCTGACTGTCGGCTGATGGTGGAGGAGAATAGAACACGGAGGACTTCCTGATGTAGGGCAGCAGTTTCAGTTTTCTCTGAGTGACTACAGGCCCCACAGCCCCCTCCTCTGAGGTCCCAGGTGATGCATCACAGAGGCTTTGCCTCTTATGCTGGGAACAGGGGAGGCTTCTGTTATTTCCAGATTATAGTGTCTGAAATGAACCTCCTACCTCCTGAGGGCCAACTGCGGTCTGCACTTCACATGTGGTCCTGGTTATCCAGGCCTTGAGCTTGGACCTCTCCTATTATCAGGCACAAGAAGAAGGCACCCCAGTGTGTCTTCACCTACGCCCTAACTGAACTTCAGAAGTTAAAAAAGAAAATACTGTAATAACTAAACTGAAATAATCCTCAAACTAAAAATAGATAATTATATCTTAGAATACAAATTTGAAATTTGTAATTCTATATGTGTACTCTAGCTTTTGAATATTGTTTACTGACAAAACTGTACTACCAAGCTGCAATAATAATGTGAAATTTGTTACTTTTCCTATGTGAGTTTGCCCTTCACTCCTTTCCAAATTCTCCAAACTACACAGTTTTTCAATGTAATCGTATTACTTCTTTCTTTTTTCTTTTTGGTCTCCCTGTAGTCCCACCTGGCCCGGAACTCATTATGAAGACCAGGCTGGCCTTGAACTCACAGAGATCTGCCTGCCTCAGTCTGTGGAGAGCTGGGATTAAAAACCTGTGCCACCACACCTGACTTCATGTTACTGCTTAAAGAAAGCAATGCTAATAAAATATTTTAAAATAAAAAAACCCCACAACTATCAGGCATATTTTTATTACATTTTATCTACTTATTGTGTGTCTATTTGTGCATGTGTTTTGTGTGGGGGTGCATGTGTGGAGGTTGGAGGACAACTTCAGGAGTTGGTTTCTCCTTCCAGCATATGGTGCTGGGGTTTCAACTCAGGCTCTTCTGAAGTGTCTTTACCTGCTGAGCCATCTCACCAGCTAGCATTTGTTTTTCTTAATATTAGCCATTTTGATTGGGGTGAGATGAAATCTCAGGATATTAATATGCATTTCCCTGTTGCTAAAGATCCTGAACACTTAAAAAAATTAAAACTTGTATTTATTTATTTAATGTGTATGATTGTATTGCCTGCATGTGTGTAAGTGCACCTATACCATACAATGCCCACGGAAGTCAGAAGAGAGTGTCAGATCCTCTGGAACTGGAGTTATGGATGGTTGTTAGCCACCATGTGGGTGCTGGGAATCAAACCTGGGTCCTCTGCAAGAGCAGGTAGTGCTCTTAACTGCCGAGCCATCTCTCCAGCTCAGATACTAAACACCATTTAAAAGGTATTCCTTGGCTATTTTTATTTATTCTTTTGAGAACTCTGAAGTGACTGTGGAGTGCCCATCCCCCAAATAGGACACCTGTAACATAACCCCTCCATCCAAGGCTCAGGGAACACTGCAGAAGAGGGGGTCGTAAGATTCTAAGAGCCAGAGTAATGAAAAGATTGCTGTGAGAGTGTCTTCTGGATATGGCAGGAGTGTTGTGTGCATGACCTCCCAACAGTATGGTTACTTGCACAAGAACATACCAGCCAACATTCCGGCGTGGATGGAGGAAGGACACACAAAACCCCACCTCTACTTGAAGAGCTATAGGCTGTGGATAGCTACTGAAGGGGGTCAGCTTTCTTCAGAGACAAGCCCTTGACAGGTTGCTTATGCCCAAATAGTCACTCTTATCCCAAGAGCAATGCTACTTGGACTTAGTAAGTTGTATACATAAACATACATAATATATATACAATATTTATGGAATAAGAAGACATGAATTTGAGAGGAGAATGTGGAGAAGACATGGGAGGAGTTGGGGGGTGAAGGGTGGTTATGATGAAAATACATTGTACCCATGAAAAATTTCAAAAACAATAAAAAATTAAATATTTTAGTTAGGCATAAATTTTCTTTTAAATGACAATTTAGTACGAATGTTAAAGGACGAATTTTATTATATTTTTATATGGAGTTTTGCAAATGTTGTGCCAAACAAACAAACAGAAGAAGAAGCAATTTTGCAAAATTCTTGTGTTCACGAGTCCCAAACTGAAGTCCTTTTATTCTTATGATACATTGTGGAAGCTCTTAGAATAATAATTAAAGAAACGAAAGATTATAATTTTTTTGGCCACTTGCAACTTATTCGTTTGTAAATTATGAACAAAGGTACTCAGTAGGTCACACACACAGTCTTATTCTTCCTGTTTCAGTTTGATTTTCCCAGTAAAATGGGATACAAGTCTTGATAACTCATCTTGTTTGTTAATGTCTTCTGAGAAGAATATTAACAACGTTGATTAGTTATGATGTTTAAATGCTATTGCACAGACATTTGTGTAATAAGTTACCTGATTATTACTGTTAGTAACATTCTGAAAGTGGGAGAAAAGTATGTATTCTCTTCAAATTTAGTATGTATTTCCCTTCAAGTTTAAAGGGAAAGTTTACTTTCCCTTCTGATAAGAGTTTTGAGAGTATCTTGAAGATTTACAATTAATTTTTTTGTCTTAAATAGCTAATGCTATGTGCATTGATATAATAGGGTCACACTCATAAGTCTTTTAAAAACAAATAGGGTAATGATGAGAGCTATCACTAAAGAAAATATGAAAATAGAAGTATAATCAAATAAGTGAAACAAAAAGATTGGGGTCATAGGGGACTAACGGGGTTGAATCTCCATGTCCCTGTCCCTCTTGTTTCTTGGTTTTTCTTCCAGTCTTGTCAGAGGGAGAAAGCCGCTCTTTTTTTTGTGGTAAGCTCTGCTTCTCTGAAATTTGACTGTGCATTCCCAAATCTCCACTCTGCAATGCCACTGCATACTTCAGTAGCTGTATAGCACTTTCAGGGGTTAGCAAGAATGTATCCAGCAATTAGTTATTTCCATTTAGAATGCCAGCCATACCACATACAAAGGAAAAACCTACCAGAAAAACAGCTGACTTCTCAATGGAAACTCTAAAAGCCAGAAGAGCCTGGAGCAATATAATCTTTGTTTTTAACCTTGTTTGTCACCCTATGTGAAAATACTGTGTGCATATGTGTGCATACATGTTTGTGCACAGTATATACACATGCGATATATTCATACATTTTGTCTGAGTGTAGAAAAATACTGCAACAGGAGTTCTTTTCTAGGAGAAACTTCATCAGTCCATTCTTTTGGTCGTTATTTGTTCTAGGCACAAGTTGTCTTTCCTCAAATGTTTGAGTACATTAAGTTGGAAAACATAGCTGTCAGTTTGTTGGATTCATGCTTATTAATTTCTTCTCATACTATGTATCTTTTCAGCAATTCCTCAAAATTTTCATTCTGTTTTTAGTTTATGACTTTAAAATTAACTACAAATTAAAGAGGTAAGCATGTTATACAAAGAAATAAAAGTTCTATGTCTTTTTTGGACACTTTTCCAAAGGAAATTTTTACATTAATATAAAAATCGTAAGTAATTTATCAAATGTGTGTGTCCTATACAAAAACATGATGTGCCTTTATATCTGAAAATGACAAGAAAAAATGGTATATATAGAAACAGCTTTAATCATACTATTAAGAATAAACTCAGTACACATGCATTGAACATATATATAGGCAGGTAAGTGTACAAGACATATGTATTAGAAAAAATCCCAATTAATGCTTAAACCAGTCAATTTTTCTTCTTTATTAACTAATTTTGATGATTTCATATATATATATACATATATAAAATGTATTCTTATCCCTCTTTTATCTCCCTCCCATCCCTGTCAACCCCCTTCTCCCATCCCTATCAGTCCCTTGCTTTGATTCATGACTTTTGGTTTTGTTTTGTGATCCATCTAGTTTAACCAGGGCCATCTGTGTGACCATTGAATTGGAACTATTCATTGGAGCCTGATGGACCATCAGTGGGTACACAACTGAAGGCAATGATTTCCCCTCTACCTGAATCTATCAGTAACAAATAGCTCAGCAGTGGGGTGTAGTGTCCATCTCTTTTCTCTTCCGTCCATGCATGACTGTTGATGGTCCTTTTTCCCCCCAGACTTGAGCTGCTCTGCGTTTGAAACTGGAATGGCTGTGTCTTGCCCAATGTTACTTCATAGCCCTTCTTCTTATTTATCTGCTCTTATAATCTTTCTGCTTTCTCTTCTGTAGTATTCTGAGTCTCAGATGGGATGGTATAAAAGACTTTGTTTTTATTTCATGTGCATCAGTGTATTGCCTGCATGCATGTAAGTGCACCAGTGTTATGCAGTGTCTCTGCAGGTCAGAAGAAGGCATGGAACTGGCACTGTTAGCCACCATGGTATGGGTGCTGGGAACTGAACCCAGGAACTCTGCAAGAGTAGCCAGTACTCTTAACCACTGAGCCATCTCTCAGCCCTGGGATTGTAGAAATGACTTTTAAAGATGAACATACTTCTGCTATTTTTCTTTTCTTAGTAACTTGGACAGCTATGAATCTCTTCATTCACTAATGTGTACTGAAAAGAGAAGCTTCTCTGATTAAGGCTGAGAGAAGCATTTGTTAAAATAAACTCTAATATTTAGAAGGCAGCTTGATGCTATGTTTCAAACTTTTTTTGAGACAGCATCTCATACTTAAGCTAATCTGAAGGTCACTTTATACTCCAGAGTAGTCTAAAACTCATGGTGATTATCCTGCCTCAGATTCCTGAGTATGGAACCATACACCAGCAGAAATGGTGTATTTATTTTCTTTTTAATAAAGTTTATTTGGTAACTTCAAGTGTTTTTCTTTTTTTTATTAATTAAATTTGTCTTTGACAATTTCGTACATAGACACAAACACAGATACACACACACACACACACACATGCACACACACATTGCATTTTGATCACTCTCATCCCCACATTCTCTTATCTCCTTCCTGCCCAGTCTAACAAAGGATTCTAACAAATCCCTTTATGTTGTTAAAAGTACATTTCTTGAACACACATTTGCCTGTGGCAAAGAAGGTCTTTGGCATTATCCAGATGATCACCTATTTACTATTCTGATTTTTGTAGAACAGACAGGAATGACTTTCTAAAAGTAAATGAAACAATGGTTATTTGTTGTTAGCAATACCTGCTGAGTGATCAGTATGTACTTATCTGCTATAAGCAAGTGTATGTTAGATGCCGAGGGTCAAATAAACGGGATATGGTTGGTTTCTGTATTTGCTTATAGTCTAATGGAAGACATGGATATTAGTTAAATTATTTCAGAATTAAGTTTAAGACTACAATATTCATAAATACTCAGGAAAGATATGTGGTCTTCCAAGAATACACAAAATTTGAGAAAAAAGTAATGGGTACATATTTGAATGATAAAAGACATGAAAACAATCAACATTAATTATGTTATTAATAACAACATTATTACACATGTTGTATATATCAACGTTGGAGTAGCAAGACTTTGATAAGCTATGGATGGGAGTTATTTTCTATTGGTAGATGACCTCAAGTAATTTTGAAGTAATAAGGAATCATCTGAAAAAATTATGAAAATGATGTTACATGTAAAAATCGGACCATTAGAGAAAAATTCCCAATTTTATGTTCTTAGAATCAGTTGAACACATCCATATGTAAATTTTCTTTGTCTATGTCATATTTTTGTAATAGTGTTTCTTTGCTTGAAAATATGACTCAAGGAACTATGAACTTGGCTAAAGTTAAATTGTTTCCTTAGATATTAATGGAGGCATTTACACTTTATATTATTGTTAATTGATGTTTTACTTTAACTTGGTTCAGATAATGTCTTATTAAAATTTTTATATAAATTTGTTAATTTTATTTTGTTGCATGAACTATATGTACAGTTGTTTGAATTGCATAACTTGTAAAAAATTTTTAAAAACTGAAACAATATTTTTAGTGTTTATAAGGAAACCCCCAAATTAATTGGTTAGCGCTTTGAGTCCTTATTATACTGTGACATAATGTTCTGCTTCTCCAAGTACTCAACTCATACTTCAGCAAGAATTGCCTTGCCTCAACTGTTTCTCTTGCTTCAGTGAAGTGAAAACCATATTTTGATAACATCTTATTGATTACTGGGAGGCAAGTAAATTACAAATAATGTCAAAGCTCTTACACACTCAACTTCTCGTAGGTTTGTGGAGGAAGCCTGCTGGACTCTGTGATGGCACCACTTGCCCTCTCACCAGCTCCCTGAATGAATTTCTTTTTTAAATGAGTGACGGAAATAAAAGCTCCATGTAAGATGGAAGCTGGAGGAGGCAAAATTTACACAATGAGTTACGTGTTTTAATCGGATGATTAAGAATTAACGGTTTTCAATAACTACTTTTCATGTATTTGTTTTCAATATGGTAACTATTGCACGTTTAGTACCCGTATAGAATATTTTGTATTGGATGTGATTAGAAACACTAACAGAAACTACAGCTTGTGTATCCATTATCCAAACTTCTGGGACCAAATGTTTTTTCAAGTTTCGGAATATTTGAATGTAATGAGAAATCTCGGGGAGGCGATCCAAGCCTAAACATGAAATTCATTTGTTTCATATATATATATATAAAACTTATTTAGTTAGAAATATATTTCATGCAATATTTTTAGTGTGCCTGCGTGTCTGTTTTCTTTGCTATGTCCTAGTACAGATAGACAGGAAGGAGGTAAATGATTCAGGCCTTCGGTACCGTGGCTGATGCTATCTGCGTTGGGATGAACTTTACTGAATCTTCTGGTCCAATACTTATCAGAGACACTCCTGGACATACCTGGAAACAAGATGTAATTTGCACTTTTGGAGGTTCACTCGAGTTGACATATAAAATTAGTCATCACATTAAGTTCTGTGTATATTTTATGAACAGGGATAGAAATCAGGACTGTTCAATAATCTTTTGCTATAAGAAAGTAAGAGATATTCATTGTCATTTCCTGCCATTTGTATTATCATCCAAAGAAATGTACCCCAAAGCAGCATGTAGGTCAGTCATTGAAAACAAACAACCAGGTTTCTCTCCTATGATGTGAGGAGTTTTGTTGTGCAGACTGGTGAGACTAAAAATGGCATGACTGGGTAGCACCCCCAAAATTTTTTTTCACATTCTTTGGTATTAGGATAACTTGGGTATGATACCGAATGAAGTGATCTCTGGTGAGTGTGTGTATGTGTGAGAGTGTGTACACATGTGATTACTTGTATTTGTCCTTCTTTTTTGTCCAGATCATCTATATTTTTATAAAACAAAGTGGAAAAATATATGAGCTATGTAAGTTTTAGATTTTTGAGTCGAAGCATTCATGTTTGTAAACATGAAACTTGTTTGGAGAATCAGTTTTAGGTTGAGACTCTTGGGATATCTATTAAACAATACATTGAGAATTTTGAAAGTTGACTTTAAGACTCATGGAAAATCATAAGTGCATACAAGTTTATCCCTTCTGAGAAACAGCCCTGGGTCATTGACTAACTGATTGGGCATTCACTCTCTTTTCTTCTTTCCTCTCTCTTCTATGGAAATCTAGAATGGGGTATCAGGCAGTAGAAAGGGAATCTGGATTTCCAATGTACTTAATTCTGAAACTTTAATACAAATAATTTTGAACATGCTTTTGAAAGAAGAAATGAAGCTCATTAAAATTTCCTTACTTTAAAAATTGGCAATGATTGTTTCTTTGCTGTACAGAAGGCTTTTAGTTTAATGAGGTTCCACTTGTTGATTCTTGACCTTAATTCATGAGCAACTGATGTTCAGTTTAGAAAGTCTTTTTCTATACCTGTGTTTGGTAGGTTACTACCAATGTTTTCTCCAACAGTTTCAGAGTTTCAGGTTTCACAGTGAGATCTTTGATACATTTGGAGTTAACTTTTGTGCAAGGTGAAAGACAACAGTCTAGTATCATTCTTCTACATGTGGAGATCCAGTTTTGTCAGCACCATTTGCTGAAGATTCTGTCTTTCCTCTAGTGTGTGTTCTTGGCCCCTTTGTCAAGTGGATGAAATTGCATCTACTCATGTTTGGCTCTTCAGTTACATTCCATTGATCTATGGGCCTGTTTTTGTGTGGTGCCATGCTGTTTTTTATAACTATAGCTCTGTATATAGTTTGAAATCTTGTATAGTATTCCTCCCCTGTCACCTAGTATTGCTCTTTGCGCTCAGGGTTGCTTTGGCTATCCAGGGTCTTTTATGCTTCCATATGAATTTTAGGATTTTTTTCTTATTCTGTGAAGAATGTCATGGAGATTTTGATTGGCATTGCATTGAATCTATAAGTGGTTTTTGGTAAGATGGTTATTTTGAAAATATTAATTCTTCCAATCCATGAACCAAGGGAGGTTATTCCATCTTCTGGTGTCTTCCTCAACCTCTTTCTTTAAGGATTTAAAATTTTCATTGTAGAGATCTTTAATGTCTTTGGTTAGGTTTACTCCAAGAGGTCATAGATCTTAGAGAAAAACCCCAAGACGGTCACACTTCTAGATTAATGTAATACCTTACTATGTGCAAAATATGTATCCTTATATTTACAGACAAATATCCCAGTCACCACTCATCAAAGAAACTGCTTTTTTACCAGACAGAGACTATAACAGAGTACCACAACTGGTAACATATAGATATTATGAACTGGCCGAGCCTAAGTGACACAGCTACAACATAACCTCTACACCTACGAGTCACAGAACATAGAGCAAGGGGTAAAGAGGGCACTAATGAATCAGTTCTCATTAATGAAGCTCCCTCATGCAACAGAGAGCCAGGAACACAGAAGGTCACAAATGGTCAAAGCATAGAAATTAAGGGTCTGCAGAGTGCTGGTCCTTGAACAAGATTCCTGAATTAAACTTCACCCACCCAAGAATCAGGATACCATTGAGGAAGAGGGGGCAGAAAGATTGTGAAAGCCAGGAAGGAGGTGCATGACCATATGGAAGTATGGTACTACAAGCTCCTGGGACCCTGCTCATATGAACCTACAGCAATGGTGGCAGCATGCACAAATCCCATGCAAACTCAAACAGACAAAAATCCAGCACAGAGCTGGGGAAATGGACCACAGACTCCAATCTTAGATGGAGAAATATTGACAACTGATTACTGATGGATGAGGAAGAGCTGATCTTTCTTGGACCAGGGACAAGACCTCAATGGATGAACTTGTGCTTGGGAACGTCTGGGGACACTAACTTGACAAAGTAGGCCTTAGTGTGGAAGAAAGGATGTGTGGATTCCAGTTGGGTGGCTGTAGGGGGTGCCAGTTGGAGAAGTGTATAAAGATGATGAATATTGAGATGTTCTGTATGAAATACACAAAAAATGAATAAAAAATGTAAAAAAATGGCAGTGGACTCAGAAACTCTGTAATTCACCCTGTACACACAAGGAAACTCTGTTAAATAAAGCAAAAGGTAATATAAACTGATATTTAGGCAGGCAAGAAACTTGTTAAAGGCACTTATCACCAAACTTGTCTACCTGACTTTGATCCCCAAGATACATATTGTGGAATAAGAGAATCACCTCCTCCAGATTGTCCTCTGACCTGCACCTGCCTGCCATGGCATGTGTGTGCCCCCACTAAATAGATTAAACAAATGAAAAAGAGATAAACTAGTATTAGAAGTTAAGGATTCCCAAGACTATAGTGTAGTGTTAGTTTCAGGATTTTAATATATTTTTAATAGCTCTTGCTTATCTATAAAATAACTTCATGGTTGTCTTTTTGTTTAGAGTCTAAGGAGAACAGCATACTTTTAAAGTATCTTTCTTGGACCATTGAAAGTTAATTTTGAAATTCATATACATTAGGAATGTTAGACGCATTGTGATTCACATTATTTTGTTTTGATGTTTGGTTTTCTCAGTGATTTATGTATCCATCAAAACTGCATATAATGGATTGGGTCCCTACCTCAGAACTGTTGGAGATTGATTTTTACTGGGTGAGGGAGAGTAGACCTTACTTAAGATCTCTAGATAAGTTGACTAGACTCCAGTGGATGAATATGCACTGAAGGACATCTGGGCACCATTGCTTGACTGGATAGGACTTAACATGTAATTTGGAATGCATGAAGCCCAGTGTGTGTGTTGCGGAGGGTCATGGATAGGAGAGTGGGGTTCTAAATTTCATCAAGAACTATTGTATAAAATGTACAAAATGCAATAAAAATTTCAAAACGATTTCCTACTCAAAATAAGGACTATATATATGTCAGGTAAACTTCTAGGTTTTACAGATACCATAAAGTTCTACTTTGTTTAAGTATCTTCTTTAGAGATTTAAATATATTGTACTTTCAAAAAGTTAACAAAACATTGAAGTGGAAGAAATACTTCAAATAAATAAAAATGAGATATTTAACTTAGGAAGTATTAGAAAAGCTGTAGACGGAGAGATTTCAAACATTGAAAAAGTAGAGATAAACAAATATTTACAAAATTAACATTTTGGCCCTTTTACATATATTTTTTTATTATGAGGAAATAAGAGGCCACAAAAACTTTTGAGTCCCTTCCTATGCCATTCTGGCCTGTTTTACTTCTCCAGAGAGGAGTGTTCATCTCCCAAATCCATAGATTATACATACTGTTCTGTAAATACATTATCTGTTAAACACATGTGCCTACTTAAGTTTCATTTAAGTTTTAAAATAAAACATAGTCAGTTTCTTAGAAGCAAAGCCACTTAACAAGTGTTCAACATGTACATATGGTTAATAGATGGTGCAGATACTGGATGTTTTTACACTGCAGAAAGTTCTGACATACTATTGGCTGGTTTTAAATGTCATACAGATTCTATCATACTGTACATGTTCTGGAGTTTGCTATCACCAGCATTATCATTTACATATTGATGTGCACTGATGGGTGCCTATTATCTCCTCAGTATTCCCTGCATAAATATTACTGTGACTTATTTATTCACTGATTTGTGGGCATTTAATTTATTTTTCATTTTTGAATGTTAAAATAACTTGACAGTGAGCACTTTTATGCCTATTCTTTTCTTGCTTAATGTGGAAAGTTTATTTAAAATGTATGTGCTTTGATTGAAATCATTATCAGATTTAAAGTATGTGATCAAATCTTTCCCCAAAGTAGCAATGCTTATTTATGCTTTAATCAACTCTGCATAAATTTTCCTTTACATTATATACTAACTGACATTTAATATTAGTAGAATATGAAATAAAATGTTATTTTGTTTTAATATGAACTTAGTTATATTTAGTGAGGAGAGACAAACTTTCATGGGTTTATTGGTTATTTGGCTTTCCTATTCTGTGAATTACCTATTCATGTTATTTTTAAAAAATTACATTCATTTATTTACTGATTTGTGTGTGTGTGTGTGTGTGTGTGTGTGTGTGCATAGATGTACACTTGTGGAGGTCAGAGGAGAAAATTGGCTCTCTCCTACAATGTGGGCCTGGAGACTGAACTCAGAGCATTAGATTTGGAAGCAGTCTTTTACCTGCTGAGTCATCTCTCCTGCCAGACCTTTTTTTTTTAGGTGAAATTTTATTGAATTTTTGTGTATTTCATATGAACATCTTAATCATCTTTATACTCCCTTCCTCATTGGCACCATCCCCACTGGATTTCATGCATTTTGTCATTTGTGTTAAGGCCTGTTGAGTCCAGTTAGTGTCCCCAGAGAGCCCTCAGGGCAAGTTCATCCACTGAGCTCTAGTCAGTCTCTCCTTTTAAGAATATCAGCTCTTCGTCACCCAGCAGTAATCAGCTGCTAATAGTTCTTTGAGATTGAAGCCTGCTGCCCATTCCCATAGTTGTATGTTGGCGTTTTGTCTGCTTGGGTTTGCATGGGTCTTGTGCATCTAATAACATTGCTGTAAGTTCAGATGAGCAAGGTGCTAGGACCTGTAATAGGAACCTATTTCTTTATGGTCATGCACTTCCTTCTTGGTTCTTACAGTCTTTCTGCCCCCTCTTCTCGTGTGGTCCCTGAGCCCTGGTTGAGTGAAGTTTAATATAGGAGTCCTGGCCAAGGACTCACACTCTTCAGACTCTTATTCTCTATGCTTTGGTCTCTTGTGACCTTTTGTGTACCTGACCCTCTATTGCATGAGGGAGCTTCATTGACGAAACTTAAGAGATTCATTAGTGTCTTCTTTAACCCCTTGTTCTATGTTCCATGAGCCTTAGGTGTAGAGGTTGCATTGTAGAGATGTCTCTTAGGCTTGGGCAATTCACAGACAATCTCTATATATGAACAGTTGTGGAAGTCTGTAATAGCCTCTATCTGTTGGTTGCAAAAGCAGCTTCTTTGATAAGTGGTGATGTGTTGCTCTGTCTTGTGGTGGAGGGACAGACACCAGTCGGTGTGCTCCCTCCCCAAGTTCCCTGTCTCCCATCCAGTGGGAAAGGGGAGGGAGATCAGATGCACAGCTCGTGTCCTATTTCTCTTGGATTGCCCCGGCCCTCACCCTGCGGTTGGTGGGGGCTCTTGAGGGGATCAAAGGGAGATTGGGTGTGACAGCTCGCCTGTTCCCAGCCTCTTGGCCCATCCCAGGAGACACTCAGATGCAGCTGGGGTTTCCGTCAGACCAAAGAATCGTGCAGTGAGTCAGCTCTTTTGGTGATACAACTTTAATGTTATAACTCTTTCAGTGGTACAGCAGGAAGCCGTTTATTGAACTTAACAGGCACATTATAAAGTCTCAGAGCCATAGATATTAGCATATGGCGTGAAATCTCTACCAATCACTTTACAGGTCACTTTGATCATGTCTTCACTTTACATAGAGGCTATAACTGTCCATTGCACTGTTCACGAGGGAGGAAGTAATTCTCCTCCAATGGCATTTATGCCCCTAGTTCACCTAATTACCGTGGTATGTGCTTATCTCCTCTGGCCGGCCTTTGTTTCAGCTCCTCTCAGCGCCATCTTGCCCTGGCCACGAGGTGCCAGCTGGTCAATTAGGATTTCTTAAGGCCCTACAGTGATGAGGATACTTGTCTGTAAATAAAAGGATCCATATTTTTTGCAAAGTTAAGAACTTACATTTGTCTAGGGATGTGGCAGTCTTGGGGTTTTCTCTAAGATCTATGACTCCTCCAGTCATGTGTATTTGACTATGTTTACAGTATGACACGTTAATTTCCTCCCAGTGAGTTGACTTTAAGTTCAATTAGGTAGCTGCTGATTACCCCCAAGATAAAAGTGCCACTTCTGCCCCAGTATAGTTAGTTATGCCAGTTATTAGGCCTTAGAACTGGAGTTGGACAATTGATGTTCTCTCTTAGAAGCTTGCATCCGTTCTCTCCCAAACTATGAGAACTAGCCTTCACAGGAGGTGGTTTCCAGGTCAGTTCCAACTCTGTTGCTCCAAATCCTGTGTCTGAAGTATGTCCTGTCTTCAGCAATAGGGTCTTTCCTTCAAGTTCTAGAAGGCAATCAATGGCTGTGGTAACGGCCTGTGTAGTTTTGGGAATCTCTTGGACCGCCCTGACCAACAACTCAAAGGTAGGTTTCTCCTGTTTGGCACTATTTCTTGTTAAGAAGCCTTCAGCTATATACATGGACTCATGTAGAGATATTGTATGTATAATTTTTCAGATTTTTGGACTAATAGGAATTCCTCTAGTTTTTTAATACTAGCTAGGCATTTATTTATTTCTTTAAAAAAAGTCTTGTTTTTGATTTAAGGATTCTTTATAATAATTTGCTTTTTATTATAGGCACTATAAATTTATCTAATTTCTGATACAAAAAGTTTTAAATTTTTATCTTTTAAATAAAACTTTTGGTCTTGTTTAAGAATGCATTTCTTGTTTTGATATCATATTGTTAATTTCTTCTCTTTATACTAAAAGTGTTAAGAGTTTTTCTAGATTTATTATTTTTGTTTTCTGAGACCAGGTCTCTTGTATTGACCACAACTATGGACCTAAGGATTGCCTTGTACTTCTGATCCTCCTGTTTCCACCCCTTGAGGGCAGAGATTATAGGATTATAGATATGGTGGGGATTAAACTCAGGGCTTCATGCATGCTAGGCAAGCACTTTATCAACAGAGCTACATCTTCAATCATAGAGTAGATTTTTGAAATTTACCTGGGTTTTGTTTCATGATGTGGTCTGGTCTGTTTTCTTTATGTATACCTAATTTCCCACTATCATTTTTGAATAATATATGCTTCTCTCAGTGATTTATTTTTTCAACTCTCATATACTAAATTATTTGTATGCATGGGTTTATTTCTAGTTCTCCTAATCTGTGGGGCTGATTTATGTAACTTTATGCCAACATCATGCCTTCTAAAGTACCAAACAGAATAGGATGATGGCTACTGCAGTGCCTTCCCACATTGTTTATTGTTAAAAGTGTCTCATTTTTAGTCTATTCTCTTTCATGTGAATTAGAGGTCATGTCAACTTTTACTAATTTTTATGTAATTTATATTGAAACTGAATTTATACAGTATTTTAGTGAGAATATATTTTTTATTATTTGAAATTTCCATCCCTATGCATAATGTGTTTTGATTCCATTCAACCCCTAGTTCTGCCATCTAACTCCTCCTGGATCTTCTCCCACACTCGTCCCAATTTCATATCTCCTTTAATACATTTTTCGTATTCTACTGTGTCTAATTTAATGCTGCCCACATGTGTATGGGTGTGGGGTCATCCACTGGAGCATGGCTAACTTATTAGGAGGCACACCCCCAAAGAAAACTGACTCTTCTTCCCTAGCAGCCATCAATGTCACAGCTCCTCAGCTAGGGGTGGGTACTAGTGTGCTGGATGTTGATGGCTTGATTTTGTATAGGCAACTACAGCTGCTGTGAGTTCACGAGTGCACAGGACCCGTCATGTCCAAAAGACACTGTTTTACCCCAGTCGTTCCCAACTTCTGCCTTTTACAGTCTTTCTGCCTCCGCTTCTATGATATTTCCTGAGACTTGAAAGCATACATATTTTTATGTAAATGAGTATTCCTATTCATTAATATGGTACATGTTCCTACTTGTTTCCATTTGTGTCTGCTGATGAAATTTTATAAGTTTTTCCATACAATCTTAGTAAAATTTTGCAAAATGTGTTCTTAGGCACATTATAATTCTGTTTCTATTACAAATGAGGTCATTCATTATATTTTTTGTATATTGACCTTATATCCAGTAATATTGTTGAGCTGTTCTACAGTTTTGAGAGATTTTTAGATTCTTTTGGATTCTTTGTGAAATTGTGTCATCTCTCAACATATTAGAAAATATGTAGGATATGTGTACACTGTCAATCCTAAATATTTAAAAAGTTTGCTAAGATTTTCTAAATTATGTTGAATATAAATAGTAAAAACATTGTTATTATGTGCCTGATTAAAAAAAACACTAAAGCTTTACCATTAAATATCAGATTAAAGATATATATTCTTAGCTTATGAAGTGGTTCTTAGTAATACATATGAATGGTTGTTGAATATATTTTCTTTATTTTCTAAGTGATCTTAAGAATTCTTCCTTTAAAAAAGCCCAAGAGGGTAGATAGTAGGAAACAGATGTTACCAATGTGGAAATGGGGAAAATGGGTTTATTCAACTGGGAAAGGAAGAGGGAAGGACATACAAAGAACTGTGGGGGTAAAAGGGAAAGAAGGAGCTCAAGGAAGGGGCGGATAACAGAAGACAGGTATTATCAAAGGCAAACTTGGGAAAATGGAGTACTTTAACTGAGGATGAAGGAGGGAGGGTTAGACAGGGAGAAAGAAGAGAAATAAATAAAGCTTAAGTGGTGTGAAAAACCAGAGGGAAATGTATTAGCTCAAAAACCTACTGAAAAATGTACATACAATATCTGAACATGAGTGTATATGTATACCTGAAGGCTATATAACAAGAAACACAGTGCCAAGAGAGGAAAAATCTCCTTCTGAGTTGTTGGTCAGGATAGTCCAAGAGACTCCCAAAACAACACAGGCTATTACCACAGCCCTTATTCACCACCCAGGACTTGAAAGTAAGACCCTATTGCTGAAGACAGGACATACTTTGGACACAGGACTTAAAGCAATGGAGCTGGAACTGACCTGGAAGCAACCTCCCTGAAGACTAGCTTTCATAGCTTTGGAGAATACTATGTAAGCTGCTAAGGGAGAAAAATCAATCAATGGTCCAATCCCAGCTTTAAAACCTAATAACCACAACAATGACTGACACAACAAAGTACACCAGTTACCAGTGCAGCAATGGCATTTTTATCTTGGGGGGCAATCAACAGTTACCTAACTGGACTTAAAGCCCTCTCAATCGGAAGGCACTTTGTTTCACTATAAACATAGCCAAATACACAGGACCGGAGAGAAAACCCTAGCTCTGTCATGTGTCTAAATAAATATAACTTCTTACTGTATGCAAAATGTGAACCCTCATATTTACAGAAAAGTATACCATTCACCACTCATCAAAGAATCTTCTTTTTGCATCAGATGGAGGCTATTACGGAGTTCCATAACTGATCACAGAGTCTGAGAGATGTCCAGACCTATGTGACAATCTACAGTGGAATCTCTACCCCTAAAGCTCATGGAACAGAGTGGAAGAGGGGGTAGAGAAAATACTGATGTATTCCTCAACTGTTACCAGTGAAGTTTCCTCATGCAACAGAGTGCAATGCACATAGAAGGGCATGATTGGCCATGTTTTAGAGAATAAAAAACTGAAGACTGCTTGTTCCTCAATAGGACTCCTATGTTAAACCTTGTGGCTCAGGGATCAATGTGGAAGATGGAGGGAAAGATTGTAAGAGCCTGGGTTGTTGCATGAACATAAGGAAACAGAGTCTTCCAGGTTTCTGGGAACTTGCTTGTATGAATTTACAGCAGTGGTGACCCCATTGTATAATACCCATGCAGACTCAATCAGACAAAAACCCAGCATATAATGGGAGAAACGGGCAACAGGCCTCAACCTTCACTGAGGAACTATTGGCAACTTATTACTGCTGGATGAGGAAAAGCTGATTTTCTTTATGGGAGTGACTGTAGATAAGATTGACTAGACTCCAGTGGGATGGACTTGCACCCAGGGACATCTGGGTACAAAAGCTTGACTCAGTAAGTCTTGACAGAATGCATTAACTCCAGTGGAAGGGGAGATGGGGAGGTGTAGAAGGGGGAGGAGGTCTAAATATGATGAAGATTTATTGTATGAAATACACAGAAATTCAGTAAAAATATACATTAAAAAAGTTTTTTCTTTAATATGTTAATATAACCAATTATTAGATTTAAGAATGTTGATCAATCCTTGAATTTGTGGGGGAAATTGTACTTGATCATTATGGTCCATGTACACATGTGAACATGTGCTAACATATATAGACACATGGATGATATAGACAGATACTTTCCTTGACTATGTTTGCTCATATTCCACGTAGAATTTTTCTTTTCCTGTATGCTATAAACACAAATGGTCTGTAGTCTTTTTGTTCTGGTTTTGTCATTTTGAACATTAAGTTTACAGTAACTTTATAAACACCAACATGAACATGAATGTAAAAGCATCACACACACACACATACACATGTGATGTGTATAAAACATTTTATAAGATAGAGCTTATGATTAAAATGAGATTTTCCTACCAAACCTGACCCTGGTTCTTTCATTTGAAATGCTAATCCTAATTTTAAGGGGGTTTTCAGCATATTCTCAAGTTCTCCACCCCTCTTGCCTTCTTATTTTCCTCAAAATCAAAGGAAAATGTGCACAAGGGAAGCTAAGTTCACTCAGTTTTGCATTTGTTTCAAAAGGGCAATAAATAAAGTCACAAGGCTTTTAGATGACATTATACAGACGTTAAATTATTTATTTATTTTTGCTCTTTTTGAGACAGGGTCTCCCTGTAACCCCTAGGTGGCCTGAAACTCACTGTGTAGACCAGACTGGCCCCATCTGCCTCCTGTGTGTGGGAATTAAAGGTGTCCATGCATGGCTAACTTAAATTATTTTTAATAAAAAGGAAAAAATGCCCTTAACTGTAGTAGATGACTAGCGCACACGAGTGCGGACCTAGCTCTAGGTATTGTGCTAGTCTTCAAAGACTGTCTCCCACTGCAGTGCTCCCTGCTTGGTCGCATGTTTGTTTCGCTTGTGTTCTCTGACTGGCCTCTTCCCGTGGCTTTCTTTGATCCTCTATTTTAGTGTAGGTGTTTCATTAAAATTGCATCGGGTTACTTGGCATGCCACATAGGGGAATTTTTGTATTTAATATATTTTAACTGCATTTTTTTGCTCTATTCACTTTTGTAAATTTAAAAATAGAGGCAATATTGATAAACAGTTGGGTACTTTGGAAGTATACACATCAGAGTTAAGTCTTCAGATCTTTTGAAGAGATCTGTAGCATCCAGAGAAATTGTTCTGTGGAAATGCCACATTTATTTGGAAGTTTGAGCTCATGTAAAAATTTTGAAAAGCATAAGAAAAAAATTCATTCAATCGTTTTTAAGTTCTAGTGATAAAAGATACTCCAGTTTCATTGTTTTAACATATACAAAATATTTAGCTAGGGGAAAAACAATAACAGAAACACCATTCTTTCCTTATTTGGACTACTCTAAGTAGTTCTGAGGAAAAGCTCATTTTCACAGACCTCCAGAATGTTATCCATGAGAAAATTTGAAGCATAATAGTTCGTTTGTTTGTTCTTTCTTTTTTTCCTTCCTTCCGTCCTTCCTTTCTTCTTTCTTAAATTAAAATGAAGGGCTTGGGATGTTCAGTTGGAAGAGTGCTTGCCAAGCATGCAAAAAGTCTAGGGTTTGATCCTCATTACTACATAAAATGGGATGTAGTGCTATCCAAGTCCTTGAGAGGAAGAGGCTAGGTCAGAAGTTCAAGGTCATCTTGGGCTACATGAGATTCTGTTTCAAAAAAGAAAAAAAAAGCAACATGCTGTTTAATGCTGTGTATTGATCAGCAACTTAAGAGTGAAATGTTCTCATACTATACCTTCTACATACTGTACATTTACTAACATATTCGTGGCAAACATGAAGAATGTCAGGAAACTATGAAGAATCTTACTTTGACTTTTTTTGATGTCTCAGGCTGACATTTGCTACAATTTTTCTTCATACATTCTTCTGTCACCTGTGTCAAATTTACATCAACCGGCTTTTATGTATATCAAATGAATTCTGCATACAGCACACACACTGAAGTTTGACTGTATAGGTAGAAACAATAAAATCAATGTGAATTAACAAGCAAAACAGGTGCCCATAAGAAAACCCTCCTAGATCCTAGTTGTCACTGTTCTACAGTGAGGTGTGATTTAAGAGAGAGAGAGCTCAGTTTTCTAGATAGTTGAATTTGCAAAGCAGAATCTTGATCTACTTGTTGCAAACAGGAGCATGTCTATTTTCAGAATCTATAGACCACCCAGTTGAATGGCTTATAGCCGAGTGAAGAGAGCACATCTTTATATTTGTTTGACGTAGGAAGAGTTTCAGTCACAGGAAGTGGGAATGTGTGCCTTTAACACAGCAAATTAAACAGCACAGTATCTCCACTGCTTATCTGAGTCATTTCCTGATTCAGCATTCATTATGTGTTTCAGAAGGTTAAGCTTCAAGTTGCTTCTGTTGTGATCTGGAAAATGACAAGATAAAGCTACTGTTAGTCACTAAGAGATCCAGAAAACTTGAATTTTTAAAAATAGGGTCTTAAAGAGGCACCGCTATCAAATATCACAAAAATCAAGGGAAGGATTATATTACAGAAGACCACTTATTTGGACAGTGTCTTGAGTCACTGGGTTTCTTCTTGAGCAGTTTATATGTAGGCACATTCCTTTTGAAGATCACCACCATTAATGTGCTTTGTACTCATCATAGAAGGAGGCTGTCTAACATAAGGTGACCTATTATCGTCGTGTCCTATGTCAGTAGTATGCATCCAAGGAGCTTGAATCTTCTAAAAAGCATGGGGTTCAGAAGCAAAGTTGTAGACCAAATACTAATGTTTAGTTAGCTAGAACAACAAAGAAAAAAGAAATCACAGAAGTCATGATAGGAAATTAAGAATGGCTGGGAGGAATTTATATGGAAAAACAAGGAGAACATTAAAAACTTAATTTCTTTGTTTTTAGCAAATAAACAAATAAACACAGAGAATATATGTTTAAGAGTAAACACAAATAGTTTCCATAATGGACATACTAAAGGAGATGCCTAACTATTTCATAAGATCCAGGTATAGAAGAGACATTGTAGAGAGGAAAGGGAAAAACAAACTGGCAGATGTCTGTGAATGAAAATGTTTCTGATAAAAGTAGAGAGTAGGAGTCTCCCACTAGGGCTCACAAGCTGATTTTCTGGACATACATTTTGACAGGAAAGGTTTTCCATGGAATGTAGATTTTATGGGATATTCTTAACTATTATTACCAGCATAGCTATCCTCATAGAGCCTGCTTAACCAAACAAGACATAAACTGGTAGAGCACAGTACAAGCTATTGTATAAAGATATAGATGAAAAGTAGTTTTTTTTAATTTCATATTAATATTTATTCTCTATACAAAGGAATTTAGACTTTTTTTTCTTTGTTTCACTTTGATTTTATTTACTTGCAGGGGTATTTAACAATAATAGTCAAAAAAGTTGGATACTTAGACAGGGAGATAATTAATTTTTTTCTTTTTCTAATCTTTCATTATGGTGATACTGAGTTTTGTCTTTATGTTCAGATCATAGTCCTGCTGTATGTCAATAATAACATATATCTTCCATATATGTTGAGAAATATGCATTATACTTTAGTTTATAGCTCTTCATAAAGCATTCTCCTTTTTTATGCATGTGTATATGTCTGTGGTGTGTATATGAGAGTGTGTATGCGTGCAGCTGCACATGTATGTAGAGGCCAGAGATTGAAGTGAGGTATCTTCTTGACTGCTCTCCACTTTATTCACTGGGGCAACATTCCTCGCTGAACATTGAGGTTGACAGATTTATCTAGACTACGTACCCAGCTTGCCCTGAGGATCTCCCTCCAAAGACCTGGAATTACAGTGGGCCACTCTACTCAAATTTTTTTTATGTGAACCCTGCAAATCCAAACTTTGGTCTTTACACTTGCATGTCAAATGTTTTTCCATTCAGTCCTCAGTTCTACAAAACATTATTTTTCTGATTGCTAAAAGTGTAAAAAAAAATTCAAAAAAATTTTATGTATATTTTGTATTTTGCTTGGGTGTATGTGTAAATGCAATACTCATGTGCATGCAATACTCATGAAGGCCAGAAGAGGGCAATGGATCCCCTGGAACTGGAATTAGAGATAGTTGTTAGCTGCCATGTCAGTGCTGGGCACTGAACCCAGGCCCTCTATAAGAGCTGCCAGAGCTTGTAACCAGGAGCTCTCTCTCTAACCCCTATTTTTCTGGTTTTAAATGAAAAATGAATTCAGAAAATTTCTTTGAGAACATTTCCAAAACGGGCCCCAACTAGTGATGCTATTTAGTGGACCAGTAATTTCAAGGGAAATTAATTTACTTTTTCTTAAAAATTAGATGCCCATTAATAGCTATATTTGTATGTGCAAGCAGCACTTCATTACAAGCTTTGTATGGTAAACATTTACATGGTAAAGATTAAAAATTTGAGAACATATCCCCCCGCAAATAAAATAAAACATCAAGTATTATTTTTCCTTAAATAATTTTCCTTTGTGGCACTGGGCATTGCCTACAGGGCCTTATGTAGTTTAGATTCTCTACCACTGAGTGAATCCCTTAGTCCTATTTTGGGATTCTTAACTTACTTCTATTACATACAGAGTCAAGGCCAAAGTTGGTCTTCTTTCTCTTAATGAAAGTCTGCAAACATTTGAATTTAGTTATGGAAAATGCAAACATTTATAGTTTGCTGCTTAATGAGAATTTTAGAGACACTCTCTCTTTGCATTTTCTTCATGTGCTTGGTGTTATTTTCTCTGTTAAAAAGAAGTGCAATTTAATGCTAGGTTTGAACATATAATTCTGTGTATCCTTGACAAAAAACAAACATTAGAGAAGAACCTAAAGTAAAAGAGAATAAAGTATTGAAAAGAAGAGCCACATACATGCAAGCCATATGGGGAGTGATGATTAAATTCATGTAACTATATCACTATTTGCAAAATGCTTGGTGTCTGAAAGGATCAAAGGAAACTACACCGAACTTCATAGGTAGATATTTAGGTGAACAAATGCTTACATAGTAAATGTTTGTTCTGCCTCAGAATTTTTATTTAGGAGGAATTTTTTATTGTTTGGTAAACACAAGTCTATTTTCTATTACTCTGGGTTTGCTTCCTCTGGATGTTGCACAAAAATGACCATGTACTATGACTTGAATGTGGTTTATATCTCAAAGATTAATGTTTTAGAGGACTCTTCCTCAGTATTGAGGTGGTGGAACCTTTAAGAGGTGGTTAGGTTATTGGGGGCTCAGCCTTCCTGTAGGTCTCGTGGGATCCCATGAGTTGTTATAAAAGGGCAAGACTGACCTCTCCATGTTCTTTGGCTTCTGTCCTATGGTGTGATTCTTTTCATAAGTATTCCTGCCACAATTATATCTGACTTGAGACCTCACCAGAAGCTGAGCAGTTGGAGAAGCCTGGTCTTGAACTTTTAGCTTCCAAAATCATGAACTAAATGAACTTCTTTATATCATACATAACTTCAAGTGCTTGTTATACCAATGGAAAATGTACTAATAAGTGTGCCACACAATAGAATAGCATGTGGAGAAGTAGCTTAGACACAAAAATGCCTTTTATGTTTGTTTTCTTTTGATTAGCATAGTTCTCAGCACACACACACACACACACACACACACACACACACACACGTAACCCAAAAATACTCTACTAAAGTTTATCATTTTGCCACTGATGAGCTTTTGGGTTGTTCTCCTGTTTTTATTATGAATACTAATATTATATTATGAATAATACTGCTATGAATTTTGTGTGAATGTTTCTGTGTGAATTTTTAAAAGCTTTTCTTGGGTATACAACTAAGAGCATGTTTTCTCAGTAATGCAATTATGTGTTTAACTTTTTGAGAAACAGCCAGCTTTTCCACACTGGCGGCATCATTTTACAGATCCACCAATAATGTACAAAGAGTACTACTTCTGTTTGTAAATCTTTCCAAGATTTTTTTTTTGAGCTAAAGATGTTTTGATGTTAGATGTAACTGGAAATCCTTCTATTAAGCAAAATAAGTCAAATTTAGGAAGATAAATACCATGTTTTCTTTCATATGCAGAGTCAAGTACTGCTTGACTCTGCCTCCCAATGCTGGGATTAGAGGTGTGTATTATCACACTTAGCCCCAGGGGTCTACACTTTCTAAAAAGTCCTTTGTTAATCTCTGTCTTTTAGCTGGTGATTTAAATCTATTTATATATTTGAAGTGCTCACTAATAATGAGAGCCATTTATTCTCGCCATTCTTCTATGTGTTTTCTGTGTGCCACATCCTTTATTGTTACTCAACACTTCCAATATTGCCTACTTTGTGGTTAACTTTTTTTTTTCTGGCGTACTATCCTGATTTCTTCTTCTGTATATTAGTTTTTAGAGCTTAGTATAGGGAATGCATTTCATCTATTTAGCTTCACTAACATACATTGGCTTGTTTTTATACCACTCTATCCTCCCCTTTTTCTTGCCACAAATTATGTCTTTGTGTATTATTAGCATAGGTTTATATTTATTGTTTTGTGTATTAGCCTTTTAAAGCAAACAGGAAATAAAAGAAGGTTACATGTCAAAGTACATAATAATATGTATTTATGTAATTGTCTTCCAAGAGATTTTGCTTCTTTATAGTATTTTAATTTCTGTTTATTGTTCTTTCCTTTTAGCTGGAAGGATCTTTTTTTGCAGTTCTTGTTGATCAGGTTACTGGTAGTGGGCTGTCTTATTTTTGTTATCTTGGACTGTCTCAGCCTTTTGAAGCACGCTTTTCCAGACTAAATTCCTGGAACTTTTTGTTTCCCCTCCACATTTTAAAGTATCTTATTTCTTTTTGGCATATATATATAATTTTTGGTCTTTTTTGAGACAGTGTCCCTCTGTAGCCCCGGCTGGCCTAGAATTCCCCATATAGAGCAGACTGACCTCAATCTCAGAGAGATTCACCTGTCTCTGTCTCCTACCTCCTGAGTCCTGGGATACAAGGTGTGAGCCACCATACCCGGCAAATCTATTCGTCTTTGAAGACAAATTTTATTTCTTTATTACTTTTATTTTTTAAAAAATATTCTAATTGAATTTTTGAGAATTTCATAAATATATCTTAATCACCCCCTTCTCTGTCTGCACTCCCTCCGTAGCGTGCCCACAGGACTTAATGCCTTTTGTCATATATGCTAAGGCCTGTTATTCAGTTATGTTTGTGTACCCTGAAGTCCCTTGGTAGTGTCAGTTCATCTACTGGAGTCTGTTCGGACTGTTCAATATCACTCTAAAATCAGCATAGACTGGGGAAATGGGGAGGGGCCACAATTCTGGGGAGGAACTATTGGCAGCTGATCTTTGCTGGGTGAAAGAGAGTTGATCTTATTAATTAATTAGTTAATTAATTAATTTTTATGTGTATGAGTGTATTGCCTGCATGTATGTAAGGGCACTCGTGTTGTGCAGTCCCCAGTGGAGCCCCTGGAACTGGAGTTATACACGTGTTATCCTCTATGTGGTTGCTGGAATTTGAACCTGGGTCTTCTGCCACAGCAGTAGTTCTGTTAACTGCTGAGCCATCTCTCCAGCCCCAAGTCTATTAGTCCTGAGGATTCCTAGTATGTGATGAATCTCTTCTTTCTTGCTTTTTCAGTCTTCTTTCCTCCTACTGCGTGAGTCATTTGATTGTAACGTATTTTGGAATGGATCTCTTTGGTTTTGTCCTGCCTGGAGTTTTTGAGATTCCTGATGTGTAGATTCATGTCTTCCATCAAACTTGGGAAGATTTTGGATGACGTTTTCTCAAAAATTCACAACCATTTGGTTTTCTTCTCATTCTGTAGCTTCCATAATAAGTGTATTATTATCTGTGTTAGAATCCTCTAAGACTCTTAGGTTCTGTTCATTTTTCTTTATTAATTTTCTGTCTGTTTCTCAAACTGAGTAATTACAATTACCCAAAGTATGTTTGATGATTCATCCTTTTACCTGCTAAATGGACTGTGGAATGAATACCTCTTGTGAATTTACAATTTTCATCTTATCTGTTTTGGGCTCTAGGATTTCGACTTCTAAAAATATAGTTTCTCTCTGCCAATAGCTTTACTTATTCACTTAGTTTTCTGAGTTTAATTTAGTTATTTATTAATTTCTTTATGAGTAATTATGATAAAGTATTTGTCTAGTAAGTTTAATTGTCTGGACTTCCTTAAGAGTGACTTCTTTGAAGTTGGAGAGCTAGCCTAGCAATTAAGAGAACTGACTGCTCTTGCAGAGGACCCGGGTTTGTTCCCAACACCCACATGGCAGCTAACAACCATAACTCCAGTTCCAGGGGAGCTTCTGCTCTCTTCTGAACTCTTTGGACATTGCATGACATGAGTGCACTTATACACATCAGGCAATTCACTCATAACTAAGAATAATAAATAAAATATTTTTTTAAAAAATGGTTTCTTAGAGGGGCTGGAGAGATGGTTCAGTAGTTAAGAGCATTGGCTGCTCTTGCAGAAGACTTGGGTTCAGTTCCCAGCACCCAAATGGTTGCTAACAACTCTCCTAACTCCAGTTCCACTACATCCAACACTCTCTTCTGACATCTACGGGCATTGGATGACATTGGTGCACTTACATACATGCAGACATAATATTCATACACATAAAATAATAAATAAATATATAAAAAGAATGGCTTCTTTCAGTTTCTTTTGTTTCTGTTATACTTTCTTATGTTTTGGTTTAGTTTGTAATTTTTTTGTTGAAAATTGACTGTCTTAGATACTGTAATATTGTAATTCTGGAGATCAGTGTCTATTCCTTATACCAAGGATTGTAGTTGTTGCTTGATAAAGGCAATAGATGTTCATTTGTTTAGTGACATCCCCAATTTTGTGAAGATCACTCTCATCTATGGTTGCTAGCCTATCTTCCATTCCATTGGCATGGTCAATCAATGGACTAGTACAGATTTCCTTAAATGCCTGGATACTATAAAACACATTCTTTCTTTCTTTCTTTCTTTCTTTCTTTCTTTCTCTCTCTCTCTCTCTCTCTCTCTCTCTCTCTCTCTCTCTCTCTCTCTCTCTCTCTCTCTCTCTCTCTCTTTTTGAGACACAGTCCCTGTAGCCCCAGCTAGCTTGAAACTCGGTATGTAGATCAGGCTGGACTTGAACTCAGAGATCTACCTGTCTCTGCCTCTCAAGTGTTGGGATTAAAGGCATGTGCCACCATGCCCGGCTACATTCTTCTAATTTCCTCTAACTGGTATGGAGTAATGGGCTTTTACATGTCTAGTTTTCCACTATGGCTGTCATCTTTACTAACCTTTCAGTAAACTTCCAGATATATCAAAACACAGAACCCCAGTTTCTGGAGAAGAAACCCCCTGTAATCTAGTATGAACAAATCACACCTGGAGCACAGACCATGATCTCATGGTTGCATTCTATAGGGATAAGGATGATATTTGCTACATATACTTCTGAAACTAACTACATTATCCATGGCTTTCTTCATCAAGCACTCCATTGGACTCTACAATGTTAGACTGATCCTGAAGCTTCCTATTTTACCATCTTCCATAACATCAATCTCTTCTGTGTTCATTCTTGCAAGTGTTCCTGTTTGAGCAGCATGTTATTTAATCACCTATTTGTAACTGATAGGAGTAAGAGAAAGAGATGAAAACATGTTTTAATAAGAAATATAGGCCTTGGTGGTTGTTAATAGATATTTGTTGTTATAAGAATATGACTTAGTTGGGTTTCCTAGTTTCATTTCAATATAGTTCCCACCTTTAGGAAGTTTTTGTACCAGTGTATCACTGAAAAAGTGAAGCCTTTTTTGAAGAACTGGCAGCTCATATTGGCTGCCATCTTGAGTTTAGATCCATGACATTGTTATTGTAACATATGAACTTAGAGGTAGAGTCTGTGGAACAGCCTTGTCTCTTGTTGCTGACATGGATGCCATATTGTCTGTCTTTCTACTTGCTTCCCTTTCCCAGTCTGTGGGTGGGTCATGAACAATTGCTTCATGACTGTGTGCAGTCTGCAGGCCTTATGTTGTGTAGGCCTGCTGTAGACAATGCTCTTTAATTGGGCAGAAAAGTTGCTGCTTTGGCTTCTTTCCCATTTCAAAAGCTGAGTACATGCTGTTACTGCAGCATTTCCAGTCTATGCCAGCTCGAGGAGCAAGATCCTAGTACTGAAAACCAAACCAGAGACTCTACATGCTGGTAAATAACACTACATTTTGGCTGTTGAGTCTGATCAGAGTTAGACTTGTAAGGAGGCATTTTATTGAATGTGGAATAATATGCATTTACTCATGCTGGAAACTTGCTAGACGTCAGCTGCTTTTAGAGTTCCACTTAAGACGATTTTCATTAAAGTTTTGGTAATTACTCAGAAAAGAATAATAGAGTACATTTGGGAAAAATGTTTTCAATGAAAGATCTTGGGTTGCCTGGCTGTCAGGCTGCCTCCACATCACTCCCACACATACCCAGAATGCTACAGGTGATAGAAAATTTCATCTTTTAAAAATATAAGTGAAAAAAGAGAAATAGTGGAAGTTGCTTATTTCCCATTTTTCTCATCTGCTTTAAGCATAAATACATTACTCTTTTTTGTTTTTGACATAGGGTCTCTCTATAGCCCCAGCTGGCCTGGAACTCACTGGGTAGACCATGCTACCCTTGATCTCATAGAGATCTGCCTCCCTCTTCCTCCTGAGTACTCGGATTAAAAGCATGAGTCACCATGCTATAAATTAGTTTTGATGAAAATAAGTAAAATAACTTCCTATTTATGCGAGTAGGTACATTTTGTGCTTGGATTTTAAACCCTGGGAAAAAGGAAGTTGTAATGGAATGAGTTGTGATGAATGCTTTTCAAAATATTAGCTATAGCAAATTAAAAAAATGTATATAGTAGCTTATAAAAATTTTCTCTTATGGTCTTTTTATTATAATTAAAGTATTTAAATTATAATCGTGCACTAAGAAACAAATAGGTTTAATCATTTTCATAGTTCTCCATGTGATGTTAATGTTGTATACATTAGTATTGATGCTTCAGTTTAATATTACTTTCTCCAGCATTAAAATTGCTAACACCATAGCTTTGGTAATGCATATTTGAATATTTAATTATGTTGCTATAAACAGCTCTAATGCTAAATTTTCTTTGAGTATGATGTGCCTTCTGTTAGTGCTGGCACTTAAGCCATTTTACTTTCTATTTTCCTGTTGCATATACAGTGCAAAGTATTCCCACCTGAGATTTCCCCAGTTTCATTTGAGAAACAGAACATGATTTGAAAGATGTTTTTGTTATATGTTGCTCAAGTCAAGTCTTGCTTTGACTCAAGCCAAATGGTGAAAACATAGTCCAGCCTTCTTTCCAGCAGAATGCAATTACCTCTAAGGCCTATAGTAAAAAAAAAACAAAAACAAAAAAAAAACAACTAATTGAAAACACTTGTCTTTTTTTCAGTTTGCAAAGATTCCTATTAAGAAATGTCCATTTTCTAAATTTGAAAAGGTGGATTTATATTTAATGAACCAAGAGGTAGGAGTTCTGAAAAGCAAAGTATGTGCAGTTATCTTCTTCCTCAAGGGGACATCTACTACTGCTGTGCTCGCGTAAGGTAATAATGAGATACCATAAGCAAACAGTAGATGATTCATGTCAGATGGTTCTCCAATAATGTTAGTGGGGAAAAGCAGCTGATGTATGGGATATTGAAGGCAGATTAAGTTGTTAATGTATATTAGTATATTCTTAATTTCCTTTTAATTGAAAAAGACATATTGACTTTAATTAGAACCATTTCACAGGAACTGTCAATTAGCACATGTCAAACGAGTTAATTCAGAACAGAATTCTTTTAATTAGGGTCTGCTTTCCTTTAACTATGGGGCCAATGAAATCAGCCTTTCCTTATCTAGATTTTAAATGTCTCTGAGACATATAATACAAATGTAGACTCTTATCTATTATTAGAAGCCCATATGGATAACATTAAAGTGATGATGCTGGCATTGTTCATGCTGCACAAATCAGAGTCCCTTTATGACTGTTAGAAAAAAATGGCTTTGAACAAAGACTACTTTAAATACCAGATTTATCCTACTTTAAAGAGACTACAAAATTTATGACATGCATGTTCACATTTAAAGTATTATTTAATACGTCTGCTCAAATAAATGGGCCTATTCAAACGTTTTGTGTGTTCTATCAGCCGAAGACACATAAAACATTGTCAAACCATGCAGCAACATTTTTCCCTTAAATGAACTGTAATCAAAAAGGGAAAACAGACTGAATGATTTTTTTGGCATAACATAAAAATAGCATTGTTAACTTTCATTGCATCTGAAGATTTAATACCAATAGTTGATACAGTGGCTAAACCACTACTGGTGAACTAATGTGATCTTAGTAATCACACAGTGTAAAATCTGAAACTTGGCTATTACTTAATGTAATGATGTGGAATTATAGCATTTTAGTTACATTTGGCATGAAGCACATACACTGCTTGGGGTGGGGCAGGCTGTATGATGCTAACCTACAAAATAAGAATGCGCAAAATTAAAAAAGGAGAATTCAGTGACATTGGAAGCAAATATTAATGTGAAATTTTTTTTTAATCATGTGAGGTTTAGCAAGTATTTTACTGGGTTACAGTGAGTGGGAATTACAGAGATTAGTGAAAGGAATACTTAATAAGTTAAATTCTAGATTCCAAAGAGAATTATCTATCAGGATACTTGTTCATCCTGCTATCAGAATATTTAACTTAATAATGTTACTGATGTTCCTTTTCGAAGTGTGCTTCTGCTAGTCAAACTAAATGAAGAGGTATAGAGATCGGATTTTGGTTAGCACAGGGAACACAAGAAAGCTAATGAATGTTAAGTCTTGTCCAGGAAATCTGGTGGAGGGCCAGCTCTCCAGAACACGGATGGGGGAGGAGGCCTAAATTTGATTAAGATCTATTATATGAAATGTACAAAACTCAATAAAATATTAAAAACAGAAAACTAATAAATAAGCCTGTGAAAAGAAGCCCCAATCACTTTCTTTTTCTTTCAGAGCTGATCCTCTCTTCTGCATTATCTCTGGAGTACCCCAACTCTATATCATGTGGATAAGAGGCACAGCCTATATGCAGCATGTTCATTATCGTTGTGTTGGTCTGTGGCTTTAGCTTTCTTTGTGTCATATAATCCCCCCTTTTGAGCATTTATATAAGTCATTTTTAAGTCAGTTTATTGTAATGAACTCACAGATAAAAAAAATCACATATCTAGCTAAAAGTAGCCACTCAAACACTTTGAGTGTGTGATGAAAGTTATTTGTGTGTACATGTACAAAATTTTATTGTTTTTTTCCTCCAATACTTTATCAAAAGATGTTTTATTGTATGTGTTTCAGAATTTTGACATGTGAAGATATTAAAATCCATCCCCTTAAAATCCATATAGGTTCACGAGCACCAAAATTTCAAAATGGGCTTCTTTTCTGCTACAGACTGAATGCTTGTGTATCTGTAAATTCATATGCTGAAACTGAATCCCAAATGCACTGGTAGTTGGTCTTTAGGAGGTGATCAGGTCATAAGGCTGGTCCTCTCAAAAATGAAAGTAATGGCCTTGTAAAGGTACCCTAGAGAGCTGCTGCTCCGTCCTCTGCGAGGACACAGCAGCCACCTAGGAATCAAGAAGCAGATTTCGTATAACCTTCCATCTTCTCCTCTCACTTAAATACCCCTATTTTGTTGCTTTCATTCTTCCCAACACCTACCTTCTACTATTCCTCTCCTTCAGGCTCCTTCCTTCCTTTTACGTCCATGGTTTCTTTCCATTTTCTTGGTTCCTGTAGTTGCATCAAGATACATACTCACACATAAGGATTGGGTGCTAAGATCCACAAATGAGGGAGAATATATGTCATTTGACTTTTTTGCATCTGTGTTACTTCACTTAGCCTAATAGTTTTTAATTCCATTCATCTATCTGCAAATTTCATGGTTTCATCTTTCTTTACCACTGAGTAGAACTCCATTGCATAAAGAAACCACATTTTCCTTATCCATTCGTCAGTTGTGGGACACTGGGGGTAAAGGGGAAGAAGGAGCTTGGGAGAGGGGCATCGTAAGAGACAGGTAGTACAAAGGAGAAAATGGGAAAATGGAGTACTTTAACTGGGGAGGGAAGAGGGAGAGTTAGGGAGAGAAGGAGAGGGAGAGAGAGGGAGAAATATATATATATATATATATATATATATAGAGAGAGAGAGAGAGAATAATGCTTACAGGTATAAAATACCAGAGGGAAATATATTAATTTAAAAGCTTACTGAAAAATACACAAACATTATGTGTACATGAGTGCATGTGTATATCTCAAGGCTATATAATACAAAACACAGTGCTAGACAGGAGAAACCTCCCTTTGAGTTGTCAATGGTCCAATCCCAGCTGGAAAACCTAAGAACACAAAACCACAACAATGACTGGCACAGCAAAACTGTACTGGTCCAGTAGTGGTGCTCTTCTCTTGTAAGTAGCAAACAGTTACCTGTTAAGACTTGAAGTCTGCTCAGTGAGAGGGAACTCAAGCGTGGCACTGTAAACATACATGGCTGGAGAAGGCACAGGTGTTAGAGAAAACCCGAAGACTGTCACATCCCTAGACAAATGTAATTTCTTACTAGATGCTAAATATGGATCCTTATATTTACCAAGTATGCCATCCATCACTCATCAAAGAAGCTTCTTTTGCAACAGACAGAAACTATTACAGAGCTCCACAACTGCTCGCACACAGAAATAAGGGTCTGTGAGATGCGCCCCCGCCAAGTGACACATCTACATTGGAACCTGTACACCTAAGGCTCACAGGACATAGTAGGACAAAGGATAGAGAAGACACGAATGCATTTCTCAGCTCTCATCAGTGAAGCTCCCTCGTGTAACAGAGGGTGATTAACACAGAAAGCCACAATTGGCCAAAGTGTAGAGAATAAGAGACTGCAGAGTATGGGTCCCTTGATAGGACTCCTATATTAAATTTCACTCACCCAGGGCTCAAAGACCATTGCAGAAGAGGGGGCAGAAAGACGGTAAGAGCCAGGGGAGGAGATGCTTGACCATGCAGAAACAGACTCTTACAGGCTCCTGGGAAATTGTTCATATGAATCTACAGTATGCATAAGACCCATGCAAACTCAATCAGACAAAAAAAAAAAATAGCATAGAACTAAGGAAACCGGCAGGGGGCAACAGCTTTGGCAAGGAACTATTGGCAGCTGATCACTGCTGGGTGAGGGAGAGTTGATCTTTTTAAGGGAGTGATGCTAGGAAGACTGAACAGGCTTCAGTGGATGAACTTGACTCAATAGGCGTTAATGTATATGACAAAAATGCATGAAGTCCTTTGAGTGGGCTCTGGGACTGTTCAGATAGGGAAGAGATAGATGGCCTAAATATGATTAAGATGTGTTATATGAAAGCCACAAAAATTCAATAAGAAATGCTTTTTAAAAAAGAAGCAGATCTTCACCAGCCATTGAATTTGCCTGAGCCTTGATCTAAAAGTATGAGAAAGAAATGTCTGTTGTTTATAAGCTATCTAGTCTTTCTCTATATAAAAAAGATGGACTAAGATTTTTTTTGTTGTTGTTTATTGTCTTGTTAGGTAATTCAGGTTGGCCTTAAACTTGTAATCCTCTTATATCACTGAGTTCAGCTTAAGACATTCTTAAATGGAAGTCTTGGCAGTCTGCAGAAGTATATAATTGCAGTTTGAGTACTGAGTGTCTGTCGTGTTTTTTCTAGAGACTATAACAACAGAGTCTGAGAGTATAGCATGATGACAGAGCACATGCTCGATACCTAGCACCAAAAATGAAAACCAAAACAACTGCAATGAAACCCCAAAACAGGGCTGGTGAGATGGCTCAGTGGGTAAAGACACCTGCCTCCAGTTCTGGTATCCTTGGATTCTATATGGTGGAAGGAGACGAACCTAATTTCTGCATGTTGTCCTCTGACCTCCACATGCAGGCCCTCTCCAGCACATGCACAAATGCAGGCACACAAAAGAACAAATAAATGCAAAAACAAAAAACAAGCAAAAAAAAAAATCCACAAGTGATCCAATATATCACAATGTGTAAGAGGAGGAACCTGAGCAAGTCACTGATAAGTTTATTGCCATGGTTTCAGAATTACTGTGCCATTTTGTTTCTTTAAGCACTTTTTACTTTCTGAGTGTCTTTTCACTATCCGTTGTGCTCTCATTGTGTTCTTTGTGTTCCATAGTCTCCTTATTCCTCTATAAGTCTAGCTGGATTGCAGAGTTAAATTTATGATTATGAAAAAAACCAAAACAACAAAATTTAAAAATAGTAACAATGGTATCCCATGCATTCTTTTAGAAAAGTGCCAATTTATAATTCTGCCAGCCTCAAATGTGGCTTTGTGGTTAAAGAGCAGATTAAATAATATACTTGGGTTAGTGGTTAAGTCAATTGATTAATGTACAGTTTTTGCTAATTAACCTTATCTAATGGACTCGTGTTGGTGTTAACTTAGGAACAGACCAGATAACATTCCAATGACCTATGTGATACTGATTGGAATTTAAAAAAAAACGATAGTATTTATTTCTGAAGTAATGTTTAAAATGATATGGTATAAGTCATAACTAGTATGCCAATTTGATAATTGGCATAATCATATCTTATTTTTTTGCATGTCTTAAAAGGTCTCTCGGGGGCTAATTTCTACAGCATTTTTTTGGGAGGGGAATGAGAGTCTTCTAATATGCAATTAAAGTATTTGCATTATTGGCAATATACATTTTAGAGAAACTTAAGTGTAGAAATCAACTTATTTTATTTTGTAGTAAATCAGAAATAGGCAAAATATGCAAACATGATAATATGTAGTGAGGGAAATGTTCCATGCAGATTTCTGTTTTTCTATTAATCCCTAAAATGACTTGTATGCTTTTATCTGTATGAGTAATATCAGACACAAACATGGTTCTAGGAATAATAAACCCACTTACAGAAAAGATAAACACAATATGAGCTTACAATCTTAATAAATTATGTTTTAAAGGTGATTTAGATCTTTAGAAAATGTAAGATTTGAGATTTCAACAAAGATGTAATATCTAAGTATGCTACTTCTGAGAGTTATTTAGATATTTTGCTCTTGATTAGCTGAAGTTAGTACAGCTTCTAACTTAGAGAAATGAGAACTGGGTCCTGAGTAATGGGCCTTTTATGGATTACAGAAATATAATTTAATTTAATTATTTTTCAAGCCTATATCTAGGCACACTGGTAACCAATTTTACTTCCATTATAGAAATAAGGTCATATGCTCTCAGTCTGACACAAAGAACACATTGAAAGAAAAGAGAAAACAATTTTGTTTTGCTGTCATCATTTGAGATTTTCATTTTTCTTTGTGTGCTGGGTACCTTTCCATGTTTACTGTATTATGCCAAATAATCATGTCACATTTTGTAATGTTAACACCAAGTTAGTAAACATGAAAAGCAAAAAAAGTTGTTATTGCTTTTTTATTGCTAGGAGTATATAACATGGAATTTTCCATTGATTATCTTTAGATGTACAATTAAGGGGCATTAAGTATGTTCACAGTGCTGGCCAGCTCACCACCATCCACCTCTGGAAATTTTCATCACCCCTAAAAAGAATGTCCATGAAATGATAAGTGTTTGTTCTTCCACTCCAGTATTACCCTTCTACTTTGTGACTCTGTGGATTTGACTATTCTACTTGCCTTATATATATGGAATCATACAATTTTTGTCCTTTTGTGTTTGACTTGTTTCACTTAGAGGATTAGCATTTTCAAGTATCATGCATTTTGTAGTGTATCAGAATTTCCTTCATTTTATGATTAATATTTGATTGTGTACATACTAATTTTGTTTATCTGCTGGAGACATTTCAGTTGATTATGTGTTTACTATGAGTAGTGCTGTTGTATGAATATCTGCCTGCCTGGAACTCACTAGGTAGACCTAGGTTCACATGACTCCACAACCATTTTTCTTCTTCTTCATTCCATGAGCAGTAGCATTTTCCTGAATATTCAAACCCTCACAATGAGTTAATCAACAGATTTGTATTCAATGTGTCCTTCTAGTATACAGGTTTAGGGCTGTAAGAGGGTGATGTCCTCACTGAAACTACCTTACACAGAGAAATAAATATACATTTGATTTGCTATGAAAAAGCAGACTAAAAGGATAGAGAATAACAGGCTATCTATGTTAAGCACACATCTGAACAAAGTGAGAGAATAAGATCGAGTTTTTAGGTAGTTGTACACCTGGCAGCAAGATTAGCCAAATGCAAAGAATTATGTCTGGTTTGTTCAGGGCTCAGCAAGAAGCACAGTGGGTCGGGGAGAAAGTGGAAGGAAAGGCAGGTACGCCTTAGTCAGAAGCCGATCATGAAGAGGTTGATAAGCCACAGCAAAGTCCCAGGATCTTATTCTAAGTGTGACAGCAAGTCTCAGTGTTAGGAGGTTGAGAGTAGGAAGACAATGTGGTCTCATTTCACTCTAGGAATATTTTCTCAGATTAAAGCAAAGCTGCAAGGCATTAGGAGAGTTCTTAAGCACTCACACAGTTGCATTTATTTACATAAATACTGCCATAGGAAGGGAGGAGGCTGTTCAGAGGCAGTTTATACTGTAAGACATTTCTGAAGGTCTGTTTTATTTCTGGAAGAATATTCCTGAAGCATGAAATAAGTTTCCTTGGAAAGATTTTTTCTATTTGGTTCTTTCAGAGATTGGGAAAGTGAAAACAAAGGTAACCAATTCAGTAATATATATTGGCATTTGTGTATGTCTTATTATATATCAGATACCGTGCAAAGCACTTTTACAGGTGTCTGGTTATGTAGAATTTTTTTTCACATTTTGTAGAGAAAAGCTTGAAGCTCAAAGGTGCTATTGTGCAACAGCTGCTGTAAGTATTTGGCTAATTACCCAAATATAGTACTAGAGTAAGTCTTTTGCCGTCATCATTTGGGTACTTGCCACAGTATAGATTTCGGCATTAATCAGGCAATGTGCTATTCGGTTTCTGAGACTATATAAGTTTTTCTTACGTGTATGAGTGTTTGCCTGCATGTATGTATGTCCACCACATGCATGCCTGCTGCCCACAGAGGCCGGAAGAAGGTGGCAAAACCCTTTGGAACCAGAGTTACAGACTATTGTGAGCTATCATGTGAATGCTGAGAACTGAACCCAGGTCTTCTGCAAGAGCAGCGAGGGTTCTTAGCCACTAAGCCATCTCTCCAGCCCCATGATGGGTAACTCTTTAACCTAAAGGAATATGGTGGCTCATTAGTAGAGATATTTGGATGACTCATTTTTGATAATCCCTAAATTATTTCACAGAGAAAATAATACTCTATACATTAATCCCAGTCATAGGAAAAAAAAAAAACTAGATCTCAATGAACAATCGTAGTACTGCAGAATCTCAGTTTAGGGAAAGCCCTTTAGAGTTGATCTGGTTTGTAAATTTTCTTAGGCCAGAACGTATATCTTACACATCTTCTACAGCAGCCAACACAGTGTTCTGCACAGTTAATTCTCAAGAAATGCATGAATACGTGAACGTGGATCTGCTACACTAATCTTTACATCTTTCTCTCCTCTTTCCACTTCCTACATTCACACATCATCTCCGTTATTGTTTATATAGCTAACTAGAGGTTCCAAAGACTGAAGACTGCTTACATAATGCTAAAGAATAACACTATGTCTCTCTTCAGCCTTCACCAAAACTGTGCCCTCACTGACATGAATTTATAGAGCATTTGATAAGCATACAATTTCACAATTGTTTATATTTGTATCAGTACCATATTTACCAGAACTACCAGAATTTACCAAAGTTTGGCTAACTACTAATTTTGTTTAAAGACAAAAATACATCTTTCTAAAGCATTCACATAAAAAGTATTTTCAGAATAAAAATCTAGAATGTCTATAAAATAGTAAAAATTTTGCATCTCTATAAACACTTGTCAGCTGAGGTAGAACACAACTGAAATGTCAGCACTTGAGAGACTGAGGTAGGAGAAGCACCACAAGCTAGGATGGAAGAAGTATAAGGCTCTGGACGTGGATTACCCCAAGAATTAGAGCAAGACTTTGTAGCCCCAGCTAGCCTGGAACTTGAGAACTTGAGACCAGGGTGGCCTTGGACTCACAGGGATCTGCCTGCCTCCACCTCTGGAGTGCTAGGATTAAAGGCATTTGTCACCATGCCCGGCTCTTCTTATGTGTCTTTTTTTTTTTTTTCTGTCTGAATTACAAGATTTTCTATTTTTTCTTTTCACCAATCTTATGCTGTGGTGTGTTATGATGCTATGTTATCAGTGTGTTAATAATATTATTGTGATTTTCTTCAGGTTTAGATTGTTCAGGATTTCTTGAACTATGAAGTTTAGAAAGTTTATGATGGCTGTTTTCCCTTTCCTAGGAATTCTGATTACATTTGTATTATTCGATGTGACATTATCACACATATAACTGAGACTGTTACTCTGATTGTGGTGAATTAAAATTATTGATCTTTTCTGTGTTCCTTCTTTGTCATTTGTCTCATCTGATATAATTCACATTTCAGATTTTATTAATTTTCTTGTGGAGTTTTAAAAAGCAATTTTTGTTTCTTGATTCGTTGTTTTTTTTGTGTGTGTGTTTTACACATCTCTGAATGTATTTCTGATAATTATATTTGTCTCATTCTATCTACAGGTTTTTCTTTATGGATTATAATTTCCTATTTTTTTGCACTCTTAAAAAAATCACATACTGGAAATTATAACTTTTATGTTGTTGGGTGTTGGATATTCTCTATCCTTCAGTTTGATGAGTGTTGAATATTGTTTTTGTATGTAGTCACATTCCTTGAAAATCACTTGCATCTTTTTTTTTTTCCCCTTTTTTGGTCTTTTGAGACAGGGTCTCGCTGTAGCTCCAGCTGGCCTGGAACTCACTATGTAGATAAGTCTGGTCTTGAACTCACAGAGATCCACCTGCCTCTGCTTCCGAAGTGCTGGAATTAAAGGTGTATGCACACCTGGATCTTATTTTTTTCTTTTTTAAAAAAACAGGTTCTCATTATGTAGCCCAAACTGGCTGAGATCAGCCTGCCTCTGGCCCGCAGATGCTGGGATTAAAAGCATGCGGCACCACTTGTCAAGGTGCATCTTTTCATGGTTTGCTGTCAAGCTTTGTCAGAGGTTTTTAGTCTTTAGTGTAAGGTCAGGTTAACTTCACTGCAAATGTTCTCTTTTTTTCTAATACTGCATCAAATGGTGTTAGAACCAATAAGTAGGAACTTTTCTTAGCTCTGTGTGAGTTATGGGAACCTTTGTCATGCAGTTTTGTGCATTCCTTTCCTCAGTCTTGTGAATTTACTTCATGCACACAAAGGTCAATACTTGCCCATGTACCAGTGAATGGCCTTATCCTCATGAGGGTACTGGCAGCACTAAGTGGACTCATCAGGTTTAGAAAAGAGGACACGAAGTTAGGAGGGAAAATGTGGTGGGAATAAGGGAAGAATTGAAAAGGAGGGAGTGGGGGAATTATTTGTTCAAAAAATATACATATGTATGAAATTCTCAAAAGATTTAAGAAAATAAAAAAAAATCTGTTAGCATGCATCAATATGAATGAAACTAAAAAAATTCCCAGGAAAGAAAAAAAAATTACCAAGGATAAAGGAGCTCATCTGCATATCTCCAGAGCTTTCTATTCTGTCTTCCTGCTTCCTGTCTGGTAATGTCTCCCCATAAACTCCAGAGGCATCAGCTGATCAGGATGCCTACCTCTGCCCCTTGAACTCACTGTGCCTCCTGGGTCATTTGGTTTCCCTGTCACCATTCAGAAGTCTAGAAGATGCTCCGAAGCAGTAAACGGGGGCAACTGGAGGCTCAACTAGTTCATTTTCCTTTTTTCAAGCATCACAGTCTTATGGAGCCTTTTCCAATTTCTGAGTGCATTTTGTGTATTTTATCAAAGGTTTCTAGTGTTTCTGATGAGAAGACAATTCTTATAGAAGTTAAACCTTCATTGTGGATAGGAAGGTTCTTTTAAAATGTTTTAAGATTTTTTATTAATATTATTTTTTTTTGGACTTTTTGAGACAGGGTCTTCCTGTGGTCCCAGCTGACCTGGAATTCACTATGTAGGGCAGGCTGGCCTTGAACTCACAATGATTCATCTGTTTCTGCCTCCTGAGTTCTGGGAATAAAGGTGTGTGCCACATTCCTGGCATCAGATTTTTATTAATAGTCTAACTTGTTATTTTTATTTTTTGCTAAAATATCTATAAATTTCAGTCAGTGTGTAGTATATTCCTCACTGCAGTATAATTTACTGCTTATAAACAGTGTATTTTTTTTAATAGAGACTGTTCTCAATGATCTTTTTAATTGAAGACAAGAAATGGTATGCATTATATGAACATTAGGTAATTCTAAATTAATTTCTTGAGGTCTTTGGACTGCATTATGTGACTTAGGGGCACACTAGAATTATCTTTCAGTTATATAAACACATAAATGAAATCTTCCCTTCAGAAGTCTAAGCCAGAAATAGGAGGGTCCACTGCCCTTAAGATGTTTAACCATGTCAAAATTATGTCTTGACTAAACTAATATTTATTTAAATTATTTTTTATTTGCTCAGTGAAGACAGAATGTTTAGAGGGACAATTCTGAAATGTTATCAGTGGTATTAGGAAGATAATTTAGATCACCTTATACTGTAGTCAGAATCAAGAAATGACCATATATTATATTTTATTACACTAAAATTGAAAAGATAACAATTTTCCTCAAAAGTTTTCCTTCTAGAAAAATTTTTGTCAACTGGACTTAGTCCTTATAATATTGTTGCCAATTTTTCATTGCTATAGTTGTCAAATCTCAGATTTCTAGATTGTTTCTACTTAATTAAAATGGAATTATTAGTAGTTCTTTCCTATGTGTATTTAAAAAGTAATTGGACATTCATCTTCTTGTGTATACTTTCTAGGTGGTCACTCTCAAGTGACAGCCACAGATTGCTGATAATAAACACAGACACCTTAGTTGTCAAAAAAATTATAGAAAACAGTTAAAATTCTTTTTTCTAATAAACTTTATTTATTTTTATTTTATATGTATGAGTGTTTGCCTGCATGTAAGCACACCTGTACATGCAATGCCTGTGAAGGCCAGAAGAAGACACTGGGTCCCCTGGAACTGGAGTTACAAATGATTGTTTGTTGCCATGTGGGTGCTGAGAACTGAAGCCAGGTCCTCTGCAAGAGCAGCCAGTGCTCTTAACCACTGAGCCATCTCTCCAGCCCCTGATCTAAAATTCTTTCATGGAGTATTAATAGCCTACAAGAGGTTTGTTAAAAGAGTTCCATTGTCTCTGTAATAGTCTGGTGCACACACCGAGAATAAGTGTCTGAGAGATGCCTGGTCCTATGTGAGACATCTACAGTGGAATCTCTACTCCTAAGGCTCATAGAACATAGTGGAACAGGTGATGGAGAGAATACTAGTAGTGCTGGATAGCTTTGGTGTCAACTTGACACACCTGGGTTGAGGAAGCCTCAATTGGGCAGTTGCCTCCATTGGACCTACCTTTGTCCATGTTTGTGGGGCATTTTCTTGATTGTTGAGTGATGTGGGAGGGCCCAGCCCACTCTTGGCAGTGCTTCCCCTCAGCAGATTGTTCTGTATTGTGTAAGTAAGCAGACTGAGCATGGCTCAGGGGAGCAAGCCAGTAAGCAGATCCTCTGTGGCCTGTGTTTCAGCTCCTGCCTCCAGGTTCCTGCCCTGAGATCCCTTAGTGATGAATTGTGACCTGGGAAATGTAAGCAAAATAAACCCTTTCCTCCCAAAGTTGGTATTTGTCAGAATATTTTGTCACAGCAATGGAGAAGCAAACTAGATCACAGTGCCCCTTCAACTGTCACCAGCAAAGCTTCTTCATGCAACAGAGTGCAATGCACACAAAAGGACACACTTGACCAAGGTGTAGAGAATAGAGACTGCAGAGTGCATGCCCTCAATAGGATGCCTATATTAAACCTCACTCACCCATGGCTCAGGGAGCATTGTGGAAGGTGGGGGAGGAAAGATTGTAAGAGCCAGGGATGGTGCATGAGCATAAAGAAACAGTCTTCCAGGCCTCTGGGAACTTGCTTATATGAACTTGCAGAAATGGTGACACCATATGTGAAACCCATGAAGACTCAGTCAGACAAAAGCCCAGCATAGAACTGGGAAAATGGGCAGCAATCCCTAGCCTTAGCTGAGAACCTATTAGGCACTGATTACTGCTGGGTGAGGAAGAGTTGATCTTCTTTAAGGAAGTATCTCTAGGTAGACTGGCTAGACTCTAGTGGATGAACTTGCACTGAATGACATCTGGGTACAAAAGCCTTAACATATATGACAGAATGCATGAAATCCTCCGGGGGGTAATGGGAGATGTGGATAAATTTGATTAAGATCTATTATATGAAATGCAGAAAAACCCAATAAAAATATACATTTAAAAAAGAGTTCAATTGTTAAATTAGTTTGAGAAACACTCCTTCCTGCATTTCTTTCTTATCTATTATACATACAAAAGTCAGGGAAATCTTGTAGTAAAGAAACTGTTTTGGCTTCAACATAACATTTTTCTCCTCTCTGACTACTCTTTAGTATTTACATTTTTAATATAATGTATTAAATATGTATTTATATTTTTAACTTACAATACCATGATTTTTATCTCTAGAAGTTCAATTAATTGATTTAAATTTTCTGTAGGGCATAGGTGAAGGTACACTGGGGCTGTAGGAGAATCACAGAAAAATGATGAAAAAAATCTCTTGTTGCCTGGAATAGGAAAGGTTCAACAACAAGACCTGGGTCCCAGGATCACGTGTGGAGTCAAGACCATAGCTGGCTATCAAGGGGGATGAGAAGTCCATTTTTAAGGATCAGTCCTTCCAAGCCTAGAGTCTGAAAGTAATCAAAACCTCTCCTGTCCTCAGCATAAGCCCAACACAGATGCAAAGCCAATGTCATGCAATCTGGGACCTTGAGGAAGGGGGTTGTATAGAGTGTAGCCACTCAGAGAAGGTTGAAACTCCTGCCCAACATCTGGAAGTCCTCCAATCTGCTCCATTATCAGCCCACCAACCGAGAAATGTGGAACTTTGGCTCATGGTTGGGGACCACAGCCCCAGGCTCATGAGATGGAGCCACAGTTCCAACTCCCAGGAGTTGATCACAGCTGGGCTTATGCGAGGGGACACAGCGCTGGCTCATGGGAAGAAACCACAGTTCCAGGCTCACAGGAAGGGACCACAGCTCCAGTTCATGGAGAGGACCATCGTTCCAGGCTTTTTTTTAATGTCTGTTATTTTCTCATCTTCCTCCATGGCCAGAGGAACAAGTGCTGTAGTGTCTTCTTACTAGAACTGTATTTTAAGTCCTCTGAAACCTGAAGGTCATTTTCCACTTGAAACTCTTCACTTTCATTACATCCTGGGCTGGGCCTTTAGGGAGTGCATGGCCAGGTCCAAAGCACAAATGAAATGCTCCCCATCATCCTTGCCTTACACACCAGGAGCCATCAGCATGGCTCCAGTGCCTGCAGCCTTGCTACCGTCATCTTGACTCCAATTATTTTCTTTATTACTTGCAAAGTCCTGAGTTTAGAATTTTGAGATCAATATGAAAGCACCCAAGGTCAGGAAAATATTCATCCTGTGTGATAATGTTCCACACCATGTGCTCTCAGCCTTTCAGGAGGTGGCACACCCTGGGAATTGAGTCCAGTTGCCAGGGCCTCATTTTGTCACTTTGATTTCCATTATCCAGCACTGTCTTGGGGTGGAAGGCCTGTGGTCCAGCTTTGCTGCAATCCTGACAACTACTCTTGCTTTCTACCCACAAGTACGTCTTATCACCCTTGGGATAGTAGTGTTCTAGGGAACACAGTTTTGGAAATAGTGTCTAGATGATGGTGACAGATATAATTTAGTTCTACACATAGCTATATCTAGGGGTAAGAGAGTAGTAAGAAAATGTAGCTGAGAATATGGAAATATTTTGCTAAATGTAGATCAACTTAGCAATTTTCAGGTACAAGTTTTTCAGAGTTAACATTGTCTCCTTAAGTGTTTTTCAGAGTGTTATATATAAAAAGCCTCATAAGGCATGTTGGACAATATGTAAACAAGTTTTTCAAAGCAAGCGTTTGATGACAAAAGTGAAAATGAATCCAAAACACATGGGATAAATTGTTTTTGAAATATGCCTGTGTGTAAAATTTTAGAAATGGCTTGAATGAGCTTTGACCAGATGTGTTTTGGGTTTTCCTAAGTTTAAATATTAAAAAGTTCAGGATGTGCATGACTGTTATGTCATGAAGAACTCATCCATTTCCAATTTCAAATTCCAGAAAAGAGTAAATGAGGATCTGTGTTTAGAAGGTTTTAACAGATCTTGACAGCTACAGAGTAACTTCTTTGAAGTCATTAAAGTCTACTCATAGTCTTCTTAATACCCTATCAGAATTATTTACTATAATTTCCAGTCCAAATACTAATGTCCTAGAGATATGTGTGTGAACATTTGTCTTTTATTTGTTTTTGGTGACAGAGATGGCCATGAGTCATTAAAAAGTTGCTTCTAGTAGATACTTCTCATTTCAACTATCTGATATTTGGTATTAGTACACTACTCTAATAGGTATTTACTTGTTTATCCGAAAACAATAGTCAGTGGTGTAGGCAGGACTCTGGAAATAGAATTTCTTAACTTATGTTTACTCTGCTGTAGTCTCAAGGCACTAGAGCAGAAAATATCACCATTCTGTAAAAGTGCTTGTTGTTGCCTTTTTAGAAAATCTGAGGCTTACAGTAGAATTTTTAATAAAGTAGAATGAATAATAGAAAATCTCTATACTTGATTAGTTTTTATAATTGTAGTATCTTATTGTTACTGCTAAAGCAATGCAAAGAAGTAATAGCAAACTTAATAAAAATGCTAGAAGATGAACATTAGGAGCATACAGTTAGCGAGTGGTCTGGTATTGGTTAATAAGCAGCTCAAAACATTTTTCCAAGTAGGGCTTTGAAATAAAAAAGAAGTAAATTTAGATGATCTACACTGTAACTATATTCAGGCCATAAAGACTGTAAGAAATACTTGGAATGTGATCTGAGAGAAAAGGATACATTGGTGAATGCAAGCTGTGTTTATACCGTTGAAAATTTTTAGTATGTTTTGCCTCATAATGCTGCCAAAGGAAGAGTGTAGTTTAATGTATAACTCACCATTTTTAAGCTCTGGATCAATGTTTCTCTTGGTCATATATATTTGTTTGTTTATGCATTTGTCTTTATAGTTTCAAGATTCAATTCTGACATTGAATCCTGGATCTTTAGCATGTAGAACTGTTCCCTTGGGCATCTGGTATAGTTCTTAAAGTGTTAATTTCCTACTATGTATTTGTAATATGAAAGTTCTTTTTTAAATTCTATTTTATGAGCATTAGTGTTTTTTCTATGTGTATGTTCACTGTGTATGCAGTACCCGTGGAGGCCAGAAGAGGGCATAGGAACCCCTGGAAGTGGAGTTACAGACAGTTGTGTGCCTCCAAGTGGGTTCTGGGAAATGAACCTGGGTCCCCTGGAAAAGCATCAAGTGCTCTTAAAGGCTGAAATACCTCTCCAGCTACAATAAGAAAGTTTTAAAAGAATATTACAAACGTGTATGGGAGTTCCAAATTTTCTACCTGACTGAAAGTTTGATTTTCATCTACCATCTGTGGTGGTTAATTTTAATGTGTTATCTTGACTGTAAAGTTATTCAGAAATTTGGCTAAACTTTAGTTTGGATATCTGAGGATATTTTTGAATGAGATTAGCATTGGAATTTGTAGATTGAGTAGATTATCCTTTCAAAATGGACAGGCTTCCTCCAGTCAGTTGAAAACTTGAATAGAACAAAGGGATGAGTGAGAGGGGACTCCTTGTACCTCACTGTGTGAGCTGGGCATTGGTATTTCACTAACTTGGGTTTGAGCTGAAATAGCAATTCCATTTGGGTCTCAAGTCTGCCAGCTTTGGAACTGGAATATGTTCTATTCCTGTTTTTCAGGCCTTCAGGCTAGGTGGACTGCACCACTGGTTCTCTTGAGTCTCCAGGTGGCTGATTATCATGAGATTTGTCAGCCTTCATAATCTTGTGAGCTGGTTCTTTATGATAGAACCTATTGATTCTATTTGTATGGGGAGCGCTGAGTAATATACTTGCATTCTTGTCTTTTTATTAAGCTCAGATTATATCTTTGAAAGCAGTATACTTAACCTATCAAGTTAGTACAAGGAGTTGGACTTTGTATATTCTTTTTCACAGTCATCCTTTATCAGACTTGTTCAGCCATATAAGTCACTATATGTAAAGGTTACACAACAACAAAAAGCCATTGTGTATATCTCATGACCAAACTTTGAGTTTCTGAAGATCATCAAAATATCACTTAATTGTTTTGTATTATCAGGATAATTTTGGTCTATCTTGTCAGGTGGTTTCATACCTCACAAAACAGAAAGGCAAAACATTTATTTGGTCTACAAATGGCCTAACATGAGATCATACTATTACAAAAATTGTGATAAAGTCTGTGTTACCAAATTTTTCTGTCAAATGCTAGATCATCATTATTTTCAGTTTTGTGGGTCATATGGTCTCTGCTATAATTCTACCATTACTCTTTCTGCTAATCAGATCTGCCATTCTTGACTGAAAATAGTCATACATAACAACATAACATGAATGCTGTTATGCCCCAGTCAAACATTATTTACAAAAGATGTTGGTGAATAAGTTTGGTTTGTGCACCAAAGATTGTTAACCCCTGTTACAAAAATCATGGCATCATTTTGTCAAGTACATCATCAAAATTAGGGAAGACATCTTTGTGTGTGTCATGTGTATTATTCAGAAATATACAGAGAATTTCCAAGGCCCCATTTCCGAGTCAACTAAATTAAATACTTAATGTCAGAAATTTTTTTTAATTTATATATTTTTTGGATTCCATCCATGAATACTGAATGTATATCATTTTCATCCCTCTCTCACCCCCTCTAACTCCTCCTATTTCACTTCCCATTCTCTTTCAAATTCATGACCTCTTTTTTAACATTACACACACACACACACACACACACACACACACACACACACTCTCACCCCACTGAGCCTGTCTAGTGCTGCTCATATGCGTGTGTGTAGAGCAGATGACTTGGGACTGGATAACCCATCAGGGAGCTGGTCCCTGGAGAAGGCTGATTCTCTCTCTCTCAGTAGCCACAACTTGCCTGGAGCTCTTTACCTAGGGTTTGGGCCTTGGAAAATTTCCCCATCCACATTAGCATGATGCCTAGTATTGGCATCATACAGGTCTTGTTCAGGCAATCGTACTGTTGAGATTTCATGGGTATATTTTCCATTGTCATGTCTAGAAGATGCTTTTCTTTGCAGCAGGCATCCTGGTCCTCTGGTTCTTACAATCTTTCTGCCCCCTCTTCTGTAATGTTCTCTGAGCCTTAGATGTTGCTGTGTTGTAGATGTACCAGTAGGGGTTGGATGAGCCTTAGATGTTGCTGTGTTGTAGATGTAGCAGTAGGGGTTGGAAGAGCCTTAGATGTTGCTGTGTTGTAGATGTACCAGTAGGGGTTGGATACTCATGGCCACTTATTCTCTACATTTTGACAAGTCATGGATCTCTGTAATAGTCTCCATATGCTGAAAAAGAAGTTTCTTTGATGAGGGGTAATAGCTACACTTATCTCTGGGTATAAGGATAAGTATTTAGAATAAAGTTAGAAATTATATTGGATTGGTTTAGGAACATGGCAGTAATAGGTTCTCCTCTAGGGTCTATGGCCTCTCCAATCAAAGGTAGTGGGCTAGGTTTACAGTATCAGACATGAAATCCCTCCTATTGAGTGGGTCTTAAGTCCAATTAGACAGTTGTTGGTGACTTTCAAGAAAAAACATACCAGTCTTCCATCATTGGGGATATCTTGCCAGGCCAGTCATTGTTGTAGTTTATAGGTTTTATAGCTGGGTAAGATTATTGATTATTTTTCTCCTTTGTCAGCTTTCATAGCACTTCCAATACTATGAGAGCTAGTCATCTAGCAGGAGGATTCCAGGTCAGTTCCAGCTTGATTCCTCCAAGTCCTGCATCAAAAATGTGTGATGTCTTTAGCAATAAGATCTTATTTTCCAATTCTGGGAGGTAATCAGGGGCAATAGCAATAGCCTTTATTACTTTTGTACCTGCCTGAATGTCAGGCATTTTAATAGAAACTAAACCTTTCTTTTGGGTGCCAGGAACCTAAACAAATTAATCACCTATCTAATATCTAGATACTAGAAGTTAGTATTGCTCAGAGCCTTCACATTCTTTCATTGGAGTGAAATTGAATGACAATGAATAACGAAATAAAGACCCTTGGTGGTCATGCTTGGCACACTTTTGGTTATCACTTCTATTAGAGGAAGCCATTGTGTAGTTAGGATAAAATGTCCTTACCTACCTCAGCTTTATTCAGTTATAACTGACAATTAAAAACTGCATATGCTTCAGGTGGACAAAAAGATGTTTTGAGATATATATGTATATATTTACATTGGAGAAATTATTACATCCCATCATTTCACAGTAATCATAAATCTTTATTATGCGTGAGGAAGAAAGGAACTATGGCAATTCCAGAAAGCACTCTTAGAGTCCTCTTTGTATATGAAAGCACTCAACTTAGCCTTTGCTTCAGTCTTTTATGTTAAAAGCAAAGTTAATCTCCTGTTTCCTGCTTTCTTTCTCTCTCTATAGATAAAAAATTGCAAATGGAATGTCAAGGAAGATTCTCAGTAAGTCTTCACCTTGAAATACTCTATTGCCTCGAGGACTTTGAAATTTATATTGAGAACAAACAAATGACAAATGGGATCATTCTAGCAGCTGTGTGAAGAGTGGAGTGAACAGATCAGCACTGGAGGCAGTGACACAAACTAGGCACTCAGGTGAGAGAGGGAAAGAACCTGAACCAGGCTAGGCCATGGGAACAGAGGGAAGTGGATGATTTTTAGGAAGTTAAGATGACAGAATAATTAGGACTTTAAGACTGGCTTGGCACATGAGGGCAGGAGTCAAGATTGATACTCAGAAGGGACTAGGACAAGGGGTACACAGTGGTGCTTGCATGAAGACAGAATGTAAGGGGACGGGAATGTTCATTAGTTCCTAGTAGCAGGCAGCTGCAATGCTGGCTTACCACACTGATGTAGGTTCATGTAATAAGGAAACCATGAACTCACATAGTTTAGTTTACCATTTAGATTTAGTTTACCATTCACAGCAAAGTAGGCTCCATGATCTTTGTGCTTTTGTAGGTTTCCCAAGTTCTGTGATACAGGATGAGGCCTATCTAGATGCTCTGCTTTGGACTATCTGTCCTTCTGATCTTATAGAGGCTTCTAGCAAATTTATCCAACCTTGCTTTGGCAGTTGACATATTCTTGTTTTTGTCAGAGAACAAATGTTTCCTCTATCCCAGAAAGATGCCATCTCCGAGACACAGAGGAACACCATGCATAACTGGTTTCCAATGGCAGCATACTTTTTTCACTTTAAGACAGATTGAATGTGAAATGCCCAATAATATCTAAAAGAGATTTTCAGTAGATAGTAAATGGTTGATAGTAATATTCAGTATAGTTTATAGAAAGCAGATAAAAGATAAAAATCTTTTAATCTTGGCTATGCTAAAATGATAATGTGACACTTTTTTAAGATGGGTATGACTGTCATCAATATGTGTCAGAATTATGACTTTATTCATACAAACTGAATTTGCCAAGGTTTAGCCTTATGTTTTCATTTGGTTTAATGAGCTGCTAGTATTCTAAAAACAAACAAACAAATGAAACAGGGTGTAGTGATCATATATGGCATTCTACAGTACTGACTGTTTAATTATAACTTTTGTGCTTTAATCTCACACAACCCTTTCCAATAGAAATAAAATACAAGTCACACATGTATTTAGAAAAAATTCTAAAAATCATGTTTTAAAAGAGTGAAAAGAAAGAGGTGAAATTAATTTTAATAATATATTTTATTTGACCCAATGTCTCAAAATATTGTTTCATTATGTAAACAACATAAAACTCTTTATACTTTGTCATTTTAAATCTTTAAAGTATAATGTATATTATATGCTGTGACAAGTATCAATTTGGACTAGATATTACAAGTGCTCAATAGACATATGTGCCTTCTAGGTATCACTGAACAGAGAAGGTCTAGACTCCAAGAACAATAAATGGTATTTCAGCATATCTGTGTAACATAGGTCTGCTTTGTTGTTAGAAGACTAAACACTATGACATATATATATATATATATATATATATATATATATGTTTAAAACTTTATCAAGTGCTAAAGACAACTAACACTGCAATGAAAGTAACAAATGGCCACCGTTTTTACATGGTATCTTTTTAAGGAACTGTATTTTACTTAAAATCAGATGGATGCTGTTGTGCCTATAGGAAGTAACCTTGGAAGGTAGTTGGCCTGTGGGATGTGTCATTGGTAAGCTACTCTAGGATGTCATTAATCAGACTAGTAGCCAAGAAAGTTATAGTGTGTTAATTCAGTTACATCTGATATCCTTAAGGAAAATGCTATGTGCTAAGATTTATTATTATTTTTATTAACACATATTCACTGTACAAAATAATTGGTTTGATTTTGACATTTTAATACACATGCATCATGTACTCTGTTCATTCCCTTTCGTGACTTCTGCTGGTGCTTTCTGACCCTTCCACTTGGCCTCTTTCTCTTTGCACACAGTCTTCCTTTCTGCTTTCCTGTCTTATTTTAAAATCTAGATTCCACATATAAAGAATTGTGATACTTATCTTCCTGAGTCTGACTTATTTCATTTAACATGATGATCTATCTAGTTCCATTCACCTTTAGGTAAATATAAAATTTTATTTGCCTTTATGATTGGGTAAGATTCTAATATGTACATTGCATTTTCTTTAAATGCATTTATCTATTAATGGATATTAATGCTGATTTGATAACTTGTCTATTGTAAATATGCCACACAATGAAGAGAGATATGCAGATATCTTAGGGGAATGTTGACTTAAATTTGTCAAGTACATATCCAGGAGTGGCACAGTTATATCATATAAGTATTATATGTTTAGCTTTCTGAGGAACCTCCATGCTGATTTCCATGGTGACTGCTCTAATTTATATTCCCACCAGCAGAGTATAAATGTTCCTTTTCTGTTTTTTCAGATATGTGCATGTATGTATACCCGTGGCATGTGTGTGTATTCATGCGAGTGTCTCCACATGTGTAAGTAGGCGTATGGGAGTGGCAATAGGTCCATATTGGTTGTCTTCCTCAATCCCATTCCGCTTTAGTTTGGAGACGGCGTTTCTTGTTGAACCTGGAGCTTATTGATTTGGTTAGGTTGGCTGGCCATGAGCTTCAGGGATCTGCCTGTCTTCAGCCTCCAGCACAGGGGTTACAGGTGTACCCTGCTGTGTCAGGCTTTTTTTTTTTTAATATGGGTTTTGGGGATTCAAACTCATGTCTTTGAGCTTGTATGACAGGTAATCTCTTCAGTCCCGAATGTTCCATTTCACTGACTCCTTACCAGCATTCGTAGTTAATTTTTTTTATATACAATGAAATGGCACATCATTTTGTGTCTTGTGAACATTTACTTACTCACTGTGTTGACAAATACACTGCATCTGCAGCACAGAAGCATCTCAAGAGCCTAAAAACCTATAACCCAAGTAATTTAATGAAAAACAGACCTTGAAGGGGAAAAGCCAGCCACCCATGAGCCCTCAGTACAGCTGTTGGAAGTAGGGTACTTTTGAGGGTCTGAAATATGTTAGTGGTTTTAGAAAAAGACTAGTTAAGTAGTTTAAGAAACTTAAGACTTTCTAAGATTTGTAGTAAAATATTGAGTTTGCTTTTGGCAAGTTGAGAAGCTCTAGAATTTATTACATATTTTAGTGAGAAGACCTTTAGCACTAATTGATGAAATGTAGTCATACTGAAGAATGCATTAGAGAATTATGCACTGGGAAAAGTGGGTTTCTGTGCTGAATGTGTGAAAGTGCTTGACTATTTTCAAACCTGTGGCTATCTCTTTAATGTTGATTATTATCTGTGATTGTCAGGGCTATGTTCATTTGTTTGTCTTTTAAAAGGATTTGCTTGGGAAAAGCAAATGGTGAATGTTACTAATCAAAAATATTGCTTCAGAGAGTGTTCCATACAAAAAAACCAAATAGTTCTGCTTTTTATTTGTTGGTGTTTTTATTTAGGGACAAACAACTTTAAGGACTGGATAAATTCTATAGCAAAGGGTTATCGTGTGGCTATGCCATGGGTAATAGAATTGAATAAGAAAGTCAGAAGCAATAGAATGTGTAACATCAACTTTGTTTTCATAACCAGAAAGACTATGTGTACAACATTGCATACTTTAGGAAGCTTCTAACCCCACGACAGTGAAATCATCTATCAAGGGTTAATGACATTGTCTGATCTGAATATTTAGCAGTAGTTCACACTATCATTTAAAATCTTGCTTTAGAATGAAACTTTGTCAATGAAGGGGGTACCTTGTTAAAGAGTTTGGAAAGCAATGCTCTGCTATCATATTCAAAGAAAGCCTCCCAGAGAAGAGGGCATTTGAGCTGTGATGGGAAGCCAGAGGAAGCCATCTGTGAGGTATATGGGAAGAGATTCAGTGTAGGAGGGTGTGTGGTAAGTCAGAGGATCAGATGGTGGTCGGTGTGGCCACAGAAAAAGGTGATTGCTATCATTTATTTATCTTCTCTCTTTTCTAGATACTGTTTATATAATTTTGAGTTGAAATGAGGAAAATTGGGGAAATATATTGTAGAATTAAAGATTTCAAAATTTTTCAAAGTATTTTTAAAAATAAACACCAAAATGTAAAACAAATAAAATTATAGCCCAAATTATAACCCAAAGTAGTCAAGCACTTTCACACATTCAACACAGAAATATGTCAAAAATCTTGGAGTCAGAGCAAAGGAACTTCTACTGGACAGCTTGAAATTCAAAGTGGTGAGAATACTAAATTCTAACCATTAAAAACCCACAAGTCCCTACTTAACAATAATAAAATAACAAACAGATACTTTGTGTGTTTGCTTTCTTTTGCCACAGTGAAGTATCTGAGATAATTCTGTACCAGCTTTGGAGATTCCAGTCCATGGGAAATTGGTTCAATGCCTTTGAGTTGCAGAGTAACTAGCAGAATGCAGTGCAGGACATGGCAGAGCAAAACTGTTTATCTCAGCAGCCAGAAGGAAAAAGGGAAAGGTCAAGATCCCTCAGATAAGACCAACATCATGGCCCCAAAGTGATAAGCACGTGACAGCAAACCTCTGTAGTCAGATCAGAGGGGTTTCAATGGGCCATGGCCCCTAATGACCTAAGAACCTCCCATAAGGCCCTACCTCCTCAAAGTTACCATATATCATGATAGCACTATTCTGGGGCTCAAGCTTTTAGTACTTTGAGATTGAGTGGAAAGGCAACATCCAAACAATAATAGACACCAGCTAAAAAATAAGATAAATGATAATGTTAGAAAGGCATTGTTTTATATCCATTGTAGCCACCTGAGAACAGTCCTTACTGGGTACTAAAATCAGCTGGTGGGAATTTGATGAAGACCAGGATATTTAGTTTTCAAAAGCACCTCCCACAAATTACTTTTTAATTATAAATGATTAAACAATCTTTAATCACAAGAACTTTACAGTGGAGTAACCTTGTGGACAGCACTTTGCCTGCATAAATAACTGATATTAACATTGTCAGTAATTGGGCAAAGCATTATTGTATGCTTTTCTATCTAATGCACTGGGAAGAACACAGTGTAATTTATATAACATTACTGCCAAAGATGTACAACCTAAATCTAATTATGAGGAGATATTAGACAAATCCAAATGGAGGGATTTTAAGGTCAATTTTCTAAAAGATAAGGAAAGGCTGAATCAGGAGCCAAACAAAAATTTCTTCAAAGGAAATTTGTGGATAATTGACAGAATTAAAGTAAGCTCTATGTATCAGATTAGATTATAGTATCATGTCAATATTAACTTTCTAATTTTGAGTGTTATACTTTGGTGATGCAAGTGAGTGGCTTTGTTCTGGGGAAATGTATGCTGAAGTATTTATAGATAACGGAGCATGTTATCTGCAAACTTAAACAATTATTAAAAGTTGCTTAAATAGAAAGAAGTGAGGAGAAGGGTGGAGGATAGAAAGAATGGTGAAGAATGGTGACAACATGTGAGTGATATGGGTTAGGCATATTCAGGAGTTCTTTGTACTGTGCTTGAAACTTCTCTGTAAGTTTGAATTTTTTCCAAACTAAAATCCGAAAAAGAAGTGAAGATGAGTTGGGCCCAGAGCATCTTTTTGTTTGTCCTTTCTCTTTTTTTCCTTTTATTTTGGTGCGTCTCTTTACTCATTTTCTTCTAGGAAGGATCCCCAAGGCACCCCTAAATATAGTGAATATCACTGCACTGAAACGATCATTCCCTTCAGAAGTGAAATGGGAGAGAGCAAATGGTTTTATGTGTAATAATCATTTTATGTAGCAAAAGGGACTTCTCATAATTCATGAATGGTAAGAAGGGACTACTTGTCCTTTTAAATATTGTGAATGTGTAGATGTTGTTGGTAAACATTTATAGACATTTTAAAAAGGAGAATATGGGAAAAAGCATGGAGGCAATCTATATTTGGTCCTAAAACTCAGAGAATTAAGAGGTACGCTGCCTGAAGGTTGTTAGTAAGAAACTTCAGGTAGTAGCAATGAGCTTTATTTTTACTTTATGAACAACTATATATGTGCAACTGAAATGAGGAGAGGAAAGAGTGAAGTGTGGGAACTTCATACACATAATTATTTATGTTAATAATCATGGTAAGGATGGCTGCTATCACTAAAGCAGTCTGGTTCTACTGTCCTTTAAAAGTACAGAATTCAATGGTATGATGCTTGCCTATCATGTGTGAGGTCCTGAGTTTGGCCACTAGTTCTTCAAAGACAAACAAACAAACAAACAAACAAACAAACCAATAAGACAGATGATGAAAAAATCATTTGGAATAAAGAGAGGGCAGAAGAACAATATTAAAAGCATCATACACCAGACCACTTTAACAGTTGTATGTGGTCTACATACTTGGGATATAACATCTATGATGTTGAAAATGGAGAACTAATGCAAAATAAAATTACAATATCAAAACCTGACCGGGCAAGTTTTCCTTATGTTATTAGGGTTAGACACATATTATGTAGTACTTCAAAAATCTGAATGTCTAGAAAACAGTTTAAAGCTAATGACATTATGGAATTATTATAAGCATGTAAGTATTTAGCTTGTTGGCTACAGAAGTGAAAAGTAGCTTAACAAGGAAGAACAAAATAAGTCATCTTCTTTTGAACCTAATTTGTGAGCTAACTGCCCAAACCTTATAAGACATTACGTAGATGATCAATGGATGTATAGGTAGATGTGTATGCAAAATGGAAACTTAGTGCATGAATGTAAAAGAACATCACAGAGCTGCCACAATGTATCAGAAGCTGTATAAAGGAAGAACAAAAATAAACTTCACTGGAAGTTGAATAAAGCACATTTCAAAATGAGCCAGAAGAGCATTAATACTTACAATGTACCTATGATAGCGTGTACAAAACCCATGGTTTCTTGGTGACTGAAAAATAATAAAATGAAAAATGACTTCTCATATACAAAGGTGAGATAGGTGCAAAAAGCACTATTGTTATAAAAATGAGCACTCCTTAGAGCCTGGAAAAATACAAATTACAGAAAGAAGCTATGTAGAAAATGATCTGTAATTTTAACTTTCGTGGGCACAGTATGAAAGTAGATAGTATCAAATTAAGGAGGAAAGCTCTTTCACAAAAGGAACTCTATTTGTAGGTAGTGTACAGGCTGGGTGCTTTGTCAAGTTCTGCTATGGAATACAATGAAGCAGCAGTGATAGGTAGAATAAAGAAATCGGAGACCAGATGATGCAAGGATCACTTATCAGAGTTGGTACTCTCTAAGATGTGGGAAGAAGGGCAACCAAACTGAGATCACAAGACAACTAGCTGATGGAGTCTGGAGGAAATACTCTTCTGATTGGAGAAGTTTTGCTCAGCTACTCTGGCACCCTCTTTATATTCTTCTATAGTACAAAGTCTGATCCACTGCTGTCAGCAGAACTCAAGCGTGGTGGACTCACTGGTCCGCTGGTCTTTGAAATATCCTGTCTTTGCAAATGCTTGGAAGATAAGCAGTAACGTATTTCAGTGGAGTCTATGACCACATGTGTTGTTTGACTAGTGTTTTCATTGAGATCATCAGGATTAGTGCTGATTTCTAGTCACAGATTTTATTAAGAAAATTGACTATATATAACATCTGACATTTTTTATTTTTAGAATAAGACTGGGTTTTAGACACTGAGCTACAGTTCTGCCCATTGAAAAGCACAGGTGTTCTGACAAGCAATATTAACAAATAAGATACAGTATTTTTACTTTTTCAGATAGTACACATGCACATAGTACACACAATATGTAGAATATAAGGCTCATTAAATAGCAATCAAATTTCTGTAGAATTTACTTGATTTTAACATTTTCCTTTTATAATGGAGTATGGTATCTTAAAGAAGCTAAGACAAATTACTCATTCTGGGAACAAAGACTTTTGAAAGCTGTCAGCTCACTGACAGTTACGATGAGCATTTATTTCAGGCTTATAAAACATATTAATCAAACTTGTTCACAGCATGGCAGTCCAAAGAATGTTATTTTATTTTTGAGAGATACTTTAAATAAGTGAAGAGCAGTGCTAGCATGTACTGCATGAGCACAAAGCCACTTCCCTTCTCCCTTCAAAGAGAATGCTTTTCTCATAGTTGCAGAATGAAGTATACTGCAGGATTTTGTTTATTACAAGACGATTTGCAAAAACTCTATGCACCACCCATTGTACCTTAAAAAACACTTGAAAATATGGGTTGCATTTGCAAACTTCAGTATGACATGGAAAGCTGGCAAGCTGCCTGGCTCCTACTTAAAGAATTGTCATTCTGGGAAAAATAAATTTCTCTAACTAGACAAAAGTCAATGTTTTCATGTTTTACTGCAATCAAACTGATAGAGCTGACAATTTAATGTCTCAACACTTAAAATATCTGTGGATAATCAGTTACCTCAATCAATCATAAACACAAATCCTTCTATTTTCAAAGCTTGGATGTCTGTGACTAAAATGTAAGACAGTTTGGTGAGACCCTTCCCCCCCAACACCTCACCATCTACCCCCCACCATCGTCTCAATATTCTTGATTTGCCTTTAGCTGTGCAGATATTTATACACATTACGCATCTGGAAATAACTTTTAACAACTCAAGTGTGATCAAATTTAGAAAGTTCCCTTTCACTGTCCTGTTTTATTTAATTTTTATGGGTCGTTTATAGCCTGTATGCTTGTCAGAAAAATATAGAATTTTGCTGGCATTTCAGCCGAAGACATCATTACAAGTGAAAAAAAAAGCTCAAGGCTTTTTCAAAGTGGGTGCTGAAACATACATATCCATTCTTTGACTTCAGGGGATGCTAGTGGCTTCCCCAGACAGGTATTGCAGGGTCAAATAGTGTAGTGCTGGCCACTTAGGAATTCCTTACAAACACACTGAATGGCTCACTTCTGGAACTAATTATGGTGATGATGATGATGGTGATGGTGGAACTGATGATAAAGCAAGGGAGTCAGTGACAATAACACAAAGAAGAGCCCGGGGAACTGAAATCCAGGGAGCTCTAGATTTTGCCAGCTTACAGGTTTAGTTTGCTAGGCTTTGGTATTGATAATGATGGACAACTTCAGATGGTTTTAGAATCTGTTTTTATTAAGATATGTGGCGATGTTTCTGCAGCATAAGTTTGCTGGGACACACTGTTCTTTTGTCAAAAAAGAAACATATAAAACTATGTATATGGTCTTATATTCCTAACAGATAATTACTCTGAACAAAGAATAAGCTGAATTCCTTGCTTAAACTATTTAAAAATATATCTTTTGTGAGATTATATATATATATACATATATATGTGTATATATATATATATATGCACACATTCACCGCATGGCTTTCTGTTTCTTGATTATTTGGATCTTTGCAATCAAAATAAGCAGTCTTAGGACCCAGGGGGCAGCGTCTTTTAGTTCCCCATCAGGCTGTGCTGCAAAACAATCCATCTTGCTCTCATACTCACTTGGCGGAAGTGCCCCGCTGAAGGAAGAGTGGAGTGCTTTGCTCTTGCCATGAAGCCTGGGTGACAAAAGTTTTTACAAGACGCTGACTGTATTTGGGATTATGCATATGCAATGACTCTCATTAGTATTGAAGCACCAGAGCAAGGGCTGACATCCTTGCCACTTTGAGTTCCTGCAGAATCGGCTAATGAATTGTCTCACTCCCAACTCACATGGTCTGCTGTTGTGGCTCCTAAGATCCAAGGACAGTTGTCCATTTTGAGAAAACCACTGACTACAGAAATTTATTGTCAGGAATTACTTTGATTTTGTGAAGCAATATTTAGGCCGCCCTTAGATCATCAAAACAAACAAACAACCCCCGCTAAACTTTGCATAAGATAATGTTGTGAATAGGAATGCTTAGAAAGAGACACTAGCATCCGTTTGTGTGTACATTCATCACCATGTACAGATATGCTTCCATCTTACTTGTGCAGTGTGTGCATCTATATATAGATGAAATCAAGTCAAACAAATCTGACATTCTGTTGGTTTTTCTATTATCCTTCCAGTTGGAACAAACAGAGATGAGAGAAAATTCCCCAAATGAATAAGACTGAAACACCAAACAATTCTGTCAATTCTTTACTGTATTCTTTTTTTCTTTCTATCCCTGGGTCTCTGCCAAACATTTTGCAGCTCATACACATACCATTTCTCATGAATCTGTACTGATAAGGATGTATTTCTAGTCATTCATTAAGATATCTTAATTGATCTGCAGCATATAAAGGGATAAAAAATGCTCAAAAACATTCAGATCCCTTTCTTTTTAATGCTGGGGTTTGAACCCAGATCCTAGAAAACACCAGGCAAGTGTTCTACATTCCCAGCTCAGCCACTGTTTAGAATGGTCACTTTTCAATTAGATAAATTAAATGTGTTTTTTTGCATGCCTTTTCCCTTGAAATGTCAATAGTGCACCACAGGTTCTAAAGGATAGAAATTGGCAAGAAATAAGGAATATATATATATATATATATATATATATATATATGTATTTCTTTTCTAGTCTTTATTTGATTAGGAATGTTGATTATTTTTTAATTAAATTTTGCTTTGAGAATTTCATATGTGAGTACTGTGTTTGCTAGTCTTCAATGGGCAGCTCTGAATATATATACACACAAGTATACTATATGACTAAATGGACTCAGTGCATTAATATATATGAATGTAGGTAAGGAGTATATTTTAAGCTGTGCAAATATGCAGTGAACAAATACTAGGACGCTTGCTTCTATAGTCTTTTCACCTGCAGTGCAAAGTCATCTCTTGCAAGGAGGAAGATCTATGTTATTATTAGAGAGCTTTCAAGGGTCACGTTTTTATAATTGTTTTATCAACTTGATCCATCACTGGAAAGTAGAAACAAAAACCCATGGACATGTACATGAGAAGCGAGAACAGATTAAAATGAATGCATACCTGACAAAGCTGACTCAATGATCATCCATCAAACACTTGTTACCTCTACTGGCCTTAGTGACTGCACATGGCTAAGAACACATCAGTGATAAAAATTTCAAGAAAGATTAAACCATTTGAGTCTTTGCAAAGACTATCAGTCATCCTGCAGAGCCATAATGTTATTTGTTCAAGTAGGCCTTAGCTTCCTAGTTAATAGACACAATACACACTCCACCTCTAGACCAAAGCCACTCTGGCTTTTTCTTTTATAAAATTGGATACACCTTATAAGAACCAATTGAATTTGATTAGAAAATAAGCCACTAAATTATTCAACTTAATTCCTCTATTTGTATTCTTGTTATTCATCACTGTCCAGATAGAGTTTAAAGTTTTTTACTTTTTAAACATGCTTATTTAATCACAAGTAAAGTACCTACACAGTGTCTCACAACTTTTTTGATTTCTCAGTGCTGTTTTTCTACATATACAAACACTTTCTATTATAAGACAGAGGCTTACCAAAACATGTCAAAGCATTTTAACTTTATGGAACATATTCAGATTTTAAAGCATAAAAGTGGAAATGTATCAGCTGAAATAATTATATCTAAGCATTGGTTATTTAAATTTAATGAAAATATTAACTAATATTCAATATCTGTTACTTTGAATATAAGAGTCATATTTAAGCAATATAAAGCATATAAAGATTTAAGCAAAAATCTTTCAATTTTACTTGCAGCTTGTGGTGGTTTTGATTTGACTCTTTAACCTACTTTAGGTCTATTTAAATCTATATTCTAGACTTTGTGACTCCTGTGATTGTTATTTGTGGAAAGTTTATCCAATATAACTTAGGACTTGATACTTTTTAAAATTATATATTAGGGGGCTGGAGAGATGGCTTGGTGGTTAATTAAGAGCACTAGCTACTTCTGTAGAGGACCTGGGTTTGATTCTGAGCCCTCATGTGGCAGCTAACAACCATCTGTAATCCCAATTCCAGGGGATTTGATCTCCTCTCCTGACCTCTGTGGGCATTTCATGGCATGGGTGCACTTATATACATATGGGCAGTACACTCATACACATAAAACAAAAATAATAAATAAAACAAAATTTAGAGGTCTAATGAAATAAAATGCAAAGAACTTGTGCTTTAAATTTTTTTCTTTTCACATCTTTTCTGTATACAACTACAATATAGTTGGAAAAATGGTATATCACATTGTTTCTATTGCAGACTGTTAAGCAGTTTTACCATATTCTGAAACTGAATTTGCACAGAGAACAGCAAGTTGGATTTCCCGTTCTATAGTCTATAGTCTAAATACCTGTACCCATAATTCATATTTTGACATAGTTTAATGAAGTGAATCCAGAACTGTGTAATCCTATGGCAGACCGCTGCCAAAAGCAAGGGTTCACTCTCTCCCCTCTCTCTCTCTCTTTCTCTCTCCTTCCCTCTCTCCCTCCTTCCCTCATTCCCTTCCTCATTTGATTTTTCCTCTTTCTGCCTTCTTTCCTATTATACTTTGACATCAGGGAAGAAAAAATTATAGCTTGGTAACTTACATTTTTTCCAGTAAAGGTTATTTTAGTTTGACCATACATGTAAATGTTGTCTATTCTGATTTAGTATTGCTTTCATTTTGTTTACATGGGAAGGAGGAGGCATTGTCTCAATATTATGTCTTCATCTGAACTTGAACTTATTAAGAAATTTACCACCAGAAAGCATAGCTGAAACATTTCATTGTCAGCCATAAATTAATCTTTACTGAATACAACCTAAGTACAGGGCTGATGAGAGATATATTAGCGAAAATAGAAAGTTCGGTTCTAGGAAGTTATAAGGCAGCTAGGATAAAAGATCACAGAGGAAGATGGAGATGATGGAGATAGACATCGATAAGTAGATGGATTTCATACGACCTGTGCAGAAGTGTTGCAGATCTGAGATGGGATTTGAGAAATTTCGAGACAGTACTACAGAGTTTTCAAAATGAGGAATTGGGAAACTTTTCTATTATGCAATATCCTAATAACTGAGCAGAATACTATGAGTAGAATAGCTTCTCATGTAAGAATACTGCCTGAAATGTTGGCCTTCATAGTAATTCTGGATGGAGTTCTGTGTAGCTTACTGTGAATCCAAAAACTGTAGTGTTGGTATCAAGGATTATATGTTATTTCCAAAGTCTTTTGATTAAAGATGAAAACTTAAAAAAAAAAGAAATATATTCCTGTTTGGCTCTCTAATTATGGTAAAGTACAAGAGACACATCTATCCATATCATCAAAAGTACTGGGTTGATTACTCTTGAAGTTGCCATTTAAGGTATCTGGAATTTATGGCAAATTTCCATGATTGGTGACAACCCTAAACTTATTTATTTTCTTGGGATATCTGACTCATGGTGACCTCTCTGATATCTGCTGATCCCGTGTTTTACTCTAGTCACTGTTTTTCAAGCACTAGGACCTGAGTTTAATCCATAAATCCATGTGTAGAAAAAAAAAACCCTCAGTTTGATGGTGCTCGTTTATAATTTAGTGCTTGGGAGTTACAGACAGGTGGCGGAGGGCTTGTCGGTCTGCCCACCTAGCCTATTTGGTGAGCTCCAGGCAAGTGAGAAACTAATGCCTTAACCCCGCCCCCACAAAAAAGGATGGCTAGCGTGTCTGAGGAGCACTGTCCAAGCTTGTCTTATAGCCTTTCCACGCACATGCCATAACCTGTACATACACCTGCACAAACATGCACATATGCACATACACAGCATACATATGCACAAAATTTATTAAAGCTTGGCTTTCCTTTGGAATAAGACTTCTATACATCTAAGACCATTTTATTTCAAGTATACCTCTTTTTTTCTGAGTGATAGAATCTGAAATTTAGAATTGTGTGTTTATAAGTGTTTTTTTTTTAGCTTTGTTTCTTTCTGTGGTACTGAAGATTGAACTCAGGGCTTCACATATGCTAAGGAAGCACTCTATCACTGAGTTACAACACTCTCTAGGCCCAGATGTCCTGAAACTCACTATGTAGCACAGGCTGATTTTGAACTTAACCATTCCTCTTGCCTCAGCCTACTAAGTACTGGAATTGTAGACATGAGCCACAGTACCTAGCTCTTTTCATTTTCTCAATAAAACAATGTTTCCTTAGGCAAGAAGAGGGGAAAAACAGGTTTGCCCAAAACATTCTTTTTTTAAATTCAAGAGTGAAATGATATTAAAAAGATTAGGGTTTTAAACAACCACTTTTTGAAAAGTAACTTCCCAGTAGTCTTGTCTAAGCACATGTATAAATATTGATGCCATACTGGTTGATATCTAGCAAAATTATGCAGTGATTTCCTAAGTCCTAGGCCACTGGAAACAACCACGGGCAGGGGATCTCCCATTCCTTAGTGAGTTCTTTGGAAGTTTATATAACTGTTTAATCACTAGGCACAGGCCTAACTCTCAGTAAAATTGTGAAATTAGTACCTGTGACCATTTGCTTTACTCTCCCACTCTTCTTACTCCTTTTCTGCTCTCTTCATATGGCAATGAAAAGGCTGAAGGTCACTCTTCTCAGGGGCATTAGCTTTTTAAATAGGAGACTCTGGGATTTGATGTGCATTTAAGTGTATGGAAGGTACTGTGCTAGTTACTTTATATATGTTATTGTCACAGAGATCACTCCATATAGATGAAAAAGAATGGGGTAGAGAAATGTGTTAAGTGAATGGTCAGGGTCACAGAGGTATCTACATTTGAGTCCTACTGACTTCAGAGCCTGTACTCTTTGTTTTACATGAAAACATTTAAGAGCTTGAATAATCCGTGCTGAAAGTTCAGACTTTGTGCCAGTCCCAGAGGCAAAGTGCTTTTGGCTAATAGCATGCTCTGACTGATGCCCTTCGAGTTAGATGAAATGGATCTAATGATCTCTGATAGCTCATAAGACTGGTTTTGTATAGTTGCACCTTGTATCTTTTAATATAGGTTGTTTCAGGGAGACTTTATTCTTTGATTTGAATTTATTCAATTAAAATAAATTTAGGGAATATTTATTGAATGTCTTTTCTTTGATAAGCACTGTGCTAGGTGCTATAGTACAAAGATATTCTATTTAGGGACATAATAAGTAATTATAATATAACTTCTTGAATGATAAATAGAGTTACAGGTATAAAGGGGGAATATGAGAAAATAATTGATTCACCTGAGCCAAGATGTCAGAGAATACTGCTATATTGGATCAGAACCTTGAAAATCAAGAAGACAAGAAAATAGTCTTGTGGAGAAGAAGGGTTTCAGTGGGAAAGGGAGGGGAATGAGGAGGGAGAATGAGGGATAAAAATGACTAAAATTCATTATATAAATATCAAACTGCCGAACAAAAATAAAAAAAGGCAATAATACACACATGTATAGAAAGGACTATGGAGAGATAGCAAAGAATAGCGATAGAACATAAAAACCAAGTATTTTTAATGCATTATCCTTAAAGTCTAATATATAAAAATGATGGGGGTGGCCAGGGGAATGTTCCAGAAGACTTGATTTCAGGTAACAGGGACAGCATGAACATGTGTGCATGTGTGTGAATGTGCCTGGAATATTTAAGGGATGGCAATAGGGATGAGAGTGTAGACTCATGGTCACAGATTCTCCCTTTTCTTCCCTAACCCTAGGCATGCCGCAGGTCAGATCCTTCCATTATGACACAGACTCTCTCTTCCCATCACTGGAGCCAAGTTGGTCCTGTGACATGTTTTGGTCAATGGACATTAACAAATATGAAATAAGTGAGACTTGAAAAGTGCTTTGACCTGGGGCTTCTTTGCTAGAAACTCTGAGGCTGTCTTTTGAATCGTTCAGGAAGATACATAGATACTCATAGGAGAATCAAGGCCCTGCTCACAGTCTTAAGAGTACTCATCAGGAGATGAAATCATTTGCATCATCTAGTTAGCAGCTGGTTCACCATTTGAGCAGTAAAAACAGGAGAGTCCAGGGGGAATCAGATATTAGTTTAGATTTCCTCTGATCTGATCTGTCTGGGATGTTAGCCCAGGAGGGATGACCTAGCTCATTCACAGAATTAGGAGGGAAATGGTCATTTTATCCAGTAGATTTTGGGGATTTGCTATGTATGAATCAGATATATAGAAGGTACAAGGACGGAATATGGGCAGAGGGAGCGGCTGAGGATGAAGAGGGTAGCATTCTGTTATTCTAAGGGGTTCAGACCTCCATTCTAATACCAACTCCCCAAACTTCATTGATTCATGAGCTACTTTTGTCTTCTTAAAAATAATCTCCAAACTACCTAAAAGAATTTTTCTTTAAATTGTCAAATTTTGATACTGAAATTTATTTTCAAAGCAAACAGTATTAACTTGGTCTCCCACTTTGGTGTATTAGCTTTGCTTTTCTAAATCTATCATATACATAAACATTTTTAAAGCTGGTCTGTTTGCTATCTAAATAATCTTGCATGCTCTGAGTGGTACTTTCTAGAATTCATTGCCTTAATCTCTAGGAATCAGGAGTATGTGGACAATAGTTTGAAATGGAGAAGCTACTGTAGAGGCCCAGCTGGGATAGGCTATGTAGTAGATCAAGAGACAAGCTATATCCCTGAGGAAGAAGGGAAAGGATGTGGTGACAGACTTGATGTATGTGGGGTGGGAACGGGGAGTGTGAAAGAAAGAAAGGATTGTAAACACAGCTGAGTCAACCAACTTAACTAACATGGATCATTGAGTAGATATTGATCCTGTAAGGAAAGGAAGAGAGGAAAACAAACATAACAGTTCTGATGTTATATTTGTTGAGTCTGAGATACCAAGCCATCTGAAAACAAGTATGGAAAGAATTTGAATGTGTGGGTCTGGGCTCAAAATTATTGTTATTATTATTGATCTTTTTGAGACAGCATCTTGCTGTGCTCCCAGCAGGCCTGGAACTCACCACATAGGCTGGGCTGGCCTTGATCTCACAGAGATCTGGCTGCCTCTGGCTCTCGAGTGCTGGGATTAAAGGCCTGTGCCACCACTCCAGACTCAAGATATTATTTTTAAAGTCAGCTACATTTAGTGGTAGGTGTTCAAGTCACAGAATTGAGTGTTACTTTCTTTAGAGAAAAGTTTAGCACAGAGATCTACAGCTTTACTTCCCTCCATCTCTTAAGAAGTACAGCTTCTCCAGCTAGAAATGATGAGTGGGGTATGTATGTAAAGATTCTCAAATGGAGGTGGAGGGTATCTGTGGGCTGAAGCCTCTTAACCAGTTTTTGATTTAGAGTGAAATGAGGACAGGACTAAGGAGAGGAATTAGTGAAATGAGACAAAGCAGTGTGAGAGGTAGATCTTTCTAGGAGGGACAGAAATCCCACAGAAGTGAAGGAACTTTATGATGAAGTACAAGCTACAGTGCTCACTTGTGCAGGAAATCTTGTACTATGAAAAATGTTCTTTAGTCAGAGCTGTCTCATCAGGCTAGCATTTGGCATACAGTAGGAACACAGTAAAGATTTGGGTGAATGGTTTCTGTGGAATTGTTTGTAACAGTCCATAAGCCTTAAATATTCAATTCCAATAGGATTTGTAGTAGTACTACTTTGGCTTGGAGATCAGTGTGGGTCTTAACATTTTTCTTTCTCTGTCCATGGCCAGTGTCTTAGAAAATCATTTACTTGTTACCATCCTGATTGGAGTGCAAAGCAACGTTTAAGCCTGTTCTCAGGAAGTAATGGCCACAGCAGATTGACACATAGGTCCCTGGTCTCTGGCACCTGTGATTCCTTCAAGCAAGTGACTTGCCTTATGCTGCTTTGTGTGTCTAGAAAGGAAATGCTTCACTGGCAGAATGGGAATACCACTGGCGTTTCTCAGGTATTGTTTATGTTACAATAGCCATTTCTTTGGTATTAATACTATATAAATAAGTGATTTTTCCACTTGACTTTACCTGAGCTAAGAAAACTTTCCAGGTTATGACAGCAAAGGCTACTCAGATATATTTGATGTCCCTTGTATTCTGCATGGAGAATTCTCTGCAGCACACGTTGCTTCATTTGACATCTGGCATTCATGGCTCCTGTGAGAGAGAGGCTTTCCCCTCAATGTGCCCTGAAAGCATTCCTGCTGTGCCCCTTCTGTCCAAGTATAAACACATCACAGGAAATGAACACGTCAAAATGTGGCTTTCCAAGAAGGAATAAAAAAAAGTACCTGGCCCTGCTCCACCTGGATTTTGATGTCCAGCTTCAGGAAATTAGAGGAGTCATTGGGATGGAATCTGTTGACCTGCATCCCCGAAACCTTCATTCCTTCCTGCTTTTAAACGCACCAAGTGGGACATACTTTAAAATCTGCAGCCTCCTCTAAGCTGTCCCACTGGGGAAAATTGCTTCAGGACCTTTAACATGTGAGAGAGGAGAAGGGTGTCTTTCATTGTAGACTCATCAAGGCAGCTGGATTTACTTTTTACAGTTGTAAACATGGCTTTGTATTGGCTGAGGTTAGGGACACATTTGAAAATAATTGAAACAGTCTACAGTTTAGACCTATAAATAATTAGATGGATTCATTTTGAAGACTTGTTTTAATACTCAGATATTAAAATGATGAAGGAAATGGGCATGCAACAAGGAATTTAAGACAGCAAAGTAAAAGTTAAAGGAAAGCCTTTTCACTTTGCTCTTGCTATGGTCTTTCCAGTTTCATTTTCTGTTGCAGCCTAATGATGCATTTTTAGGAAAGCCGGTGCGCTCTCTGCTTCTATCCCCAGACTCCTGCAAGTATCAGCCCAGCCACTCTTTCAGATCCACTTCAAGGAGACACAGGTTTGAAAACTGTCCCCCATGGTTTTGTGTTAGCTGGCTGCCTTTCCGCTTGCTGGAGTCAGGAACCGAGAGGTGAGCAAGAGAACAGCACTTAGCAGAGTGAGGCAGGCGGGCCTGCGGGAAAAGATGTAGGTGAGCCAGAAACTAATGGGGAAAATAGGGGGTCGTCGTTAATTCTGATGTGAGGAAATCTGAAAGGCTCTTCTGCGTGCCAGGGTATTTGAATATTTGGCAAACAGCTGGCTGGGCTCTGGAAGAGCGCCTCTTGATTTGCCTCGTCAGATGTTCAGAGATAAAACGAGGCAGCCCGCACGCCAGCACATAGCTCATAGCCTTGCAGTCAGTTTTGAATTTAGATTTGAATTGTGATATCAGTGTCACGGTGGCACATGCTTTGAGAAAGTACTTACGGAGAATAATTGAAAGATTCAGTGCGAAGCTTCTGAAAGCCGTAATTTAAAGTTCCAGAGCCTGCACAGTACTCTTCCCCATTAAAATTTAAAGTGACAGAAGCCCAATTATGGATGGTTATTTTCTTAAATAAAATCATATTTCTACCCCAAGTGAAAGATTCATCGCTGCCCACTAATCTCTGTCAGGAGAACCAATCTCGGTGGCGTCCAGCGTCGGCAGCCCGAGCTGGTGAGCTTTATCCTGGAGACAATGGAGCGGCGCAGAGGGAAGCAAAGCTGGAAGGCCTCCACCGAGGAGCCTGACTCGCGGGAGGCTGATTTGCATGATAATCACCATTATGGATCCTCTCTGGTGCCAGCCTCCACACTTAACCAAATGCACTATAACTTTAATAGCAGCTGGGAAGCCCGAGCAAGGACTGTAGCACACATTTTGCAAAGCCTGAATGACGTCAAAAGCTTAGTTAGGAGAGGACAGCGGTTGTAAAGCTAGGCGGGCAGAGGAACTTGGAACCCTAAGAAGACTCGGAGCATAACTTTAAAATCTGATAAAGGCTACAACATTGGGGACTGTTGAAAGACACGGAGCTTCGCCCCCCCCCCTTCTTTTTTTAACTCCGAGAAATCTGTGTACCAGAAGCCCTGTCTTTCTGAAGGACTTGCTTAGCCACTGAGCCATGGTGGGAGATAGATCCGTGGGAACTTTCCCCAGAACCATTTTCAGAGCAGAAAGGTTAGTCACTGATAGAACAGTATGGAACAGTTTTAGTTCATGAATTGTTCCACCAATTTATTTGGTCTATTTGGTTTTACCTTATGGGGCATTGTGAGTTGGGGAATGTGGTATTAATGATAGCCAGAACTGAAATGAAAAATTGCAAAGGGCCAGTCAAAACTTAAACCACTGTTATTCAGTAAAGTTTTTATGCCCAGAGTTCCTGGAGACAAAGGGATATGCAAATCGATTGATACTGGTACATGCTGTGGAGTGTTAAGGACAGCATTCGGGTATGTATAGGCTAATGCTATCCAAGTAATTGTAGATATCCAATCATAGTGTTTCTAAAACTTTTGATTTGACAACACATTTGAAGTAGGTCTTGATTCTGAAGTTTTATCATGACTTGAGCATAGCCAGCCTTTTGGAACTTGCAGGATTTTGTTTTCTAGTTAAGCTTCTGGATCTATCTGCTTTCTAACAAAACTGATCCCATGATGCAAACCCAGTTCTCCTTTCTTCTCTTTTGTAAGAAGTGCCCACATTCTCTGGTACCAGTGATTTGCTCCTGTGTTCGGACTCCTGCTGTAAATTATGTGGTCTCTTTAATTTTTCTCCTCATCTTTTCTTAATTTCCTATTGCCTTCTTGGCCCCACCCCCAATTCTTCTTGACTGGGTTGTCTTCTCTTTTTTACCTTCTTAATATTAACTTCAGCATTTGCAATCTGAGTTCTGCGGCTGCCCTAGAGGGGAGTAGCTTAACCATTTGGTAAATGTGAGATGAGTATGTGGACTAATTGAGCTATGTTGCACTCTTTCTCCATGGAATAGGGCTTTCCTTCCAAGAGCAACATTATCCCTTGAGGATAGGGGTCTACACACCCATCCTAGCCCTAGCTTACCCAGATGGCTTAATTCTATAGTTTATGTAGCCAGGTGTGTTTTGGGTTTCATAGTAAGATACCTCTTTACCTTGGCCTTGATCAGTAATAAAACATATATTCTGATCTCCAATCTATTTTATTTTTGTATTATCCCTTGACTTTTCAGAAGCTAAAAAAATAGTGTATCCATTTTTGGGACTCTCTGAGAAACCTCAGTAGACAAGTAAAAAGTTCAAATTCTTCCTTCCCAATCTTTCTTTCCACTAAGCACTGTTGTAGTTCTATGTTTTTGAAACATGGGATTTTCAGTATATTTTTTATTATGTATCTTCTTTTTACTGAATACAGTTTCATATTAGTAAACAGAGACATGCTTTATTTTTAATGATTTCACAGTGTTCTATTGTTCGAATGGTCCAGAATTAACAACTCTTCAACCTCTGGCCGTTTGCTATTGCAAATGATACTGCAGGGAACATGATACTATTTTTATTTCCGTGAATTTGTGTTATTAGGAGACTCCTCAAAGTAGAATTTCTACATCTTTTATAATACAACAAGCAAGGAATTGTAGGTTGGAAAAGGTTCTGAGAGCTCAGAGTTTTCCTATACTCATGGGAAGGATCTTTTCTTTTTGTGCTGACTGAAAAATCCAGAGAATAAGACTTCACATTATTTATTTGAAATGCAATCCAGTGACCTGAAATCAAAGACGATGATCACAAACTGGAGTAGTTATGATACTCTGGCCAAGTGAGTTGGCAGTGAACACCAAATCCTTCAGTAATACTCCTCTGAGTCTGTTTGATAAAGCAATCAGACAGCACAAAATGAGAGATTACCAGATTATGGAAGTCCCAGGTAGTTGAACTAATGCATACTACATGGTAGGAAAGTTTATACTTTTATACTTCATGTAGACTAGCTATGGGAGATTAATCTACTTTACCAGTCCAGGACAACAAACTGTTTCACTCAGGATGGTCCTCCGCAAACTGAGAAAGTAAGTTTTGGCTTTCTATCACCAGGAAGCCAGTGACCTGAGAGACCAGCCAGACTTCAAATGACCTGACCCTAGTTTTATCTCCTATTCCATAGTACATTAGGCCTCAAAGACATGAGGGGCTACCCTTAACCTAAATGCCTTGCTTGTATCTCAAGTCCGTTTCCCTAGCAGAGAGGTTCTTTGCAAGTTAGATTAAAGAAAAGATGAAAATGTGGTATAAGTTGACACAGCTGTGGGATTTAGACTCTTTCAAGTGCCTCTATCCAAAGGCATGTATGACTAATTCTGGGTATTCACAAAATTGTGATGGCCTATGAGGGTATGAGGGACAGACTTGTGTATTATGAACCGGGTTTTAGGATCAGTGTGACTGGGGCTGCAGATATGTGCTTGATAGATTGTCACATCTTGTGTACTTTTACTATTCAGGGTACATATGGAAGCATTAGAAATGTATGGTGTGAATAGCAAAGATGACCATGTTAAACAGCCAGCAGTGATCACATAAGATGTTCATTTGTCCGCCACTCTGGAAAGGATCAGGCAGTCTGGCTGTGTTAGATCATTTCACTGCATACCAAAGAGATTTGAAATGGACTTTTAATTATGATTGCTGATTCACTATGGCAATATTCCTTAATATGAGCACCTGATTAGGTTAATTTTCGTTAATTGATGAATAGAGCACTTAAACTTGTAGGTCTGAATTTGTTATTATATATTGGCAATTTTATGTTCTGACTTTTTGCTGGAGTAGAAATTGCAGGCCCTCTTTTATCTGTTATAGTTTTGAGGTCACTGTTCTTCCTTCCTTCACCTTTGTGTGGCGTTTTAGATTGGCTAATGGAGATGGAGCAGGGCTAAGTGACTATTAAACTCTTTTCCATATACAGTAAAAGCCATTAACATGGACCTCACTAAATTTGGAATTTATAAAAATGAGGGCAGGGCTCAGGTTAAAGTTTACTTTTGCGTCGAGCCTGAACTAAAGCTTTGCTGAGCTAATAAATAGTACAAATAAAAGTGCAGGGGAGTGGCGCCATTACTGTATAAAGCAGACTCATGAATCTCTTTAGAGAAAGGCCTTGTAAGAGAGGTAATGAAGTAGTGGGGCAGAATGGCAGAGGGCAAAGTCCAGACCGCTTACCAGTTATGTGACCTTAGTGTCTCTGAGTATTTTCCGTCAATCTGTAAAATGGAGATAGTTATCTACTTTCTGGGGTGGCTCCGAGGGTTAGGTTTAATGCATAGAAAGTGCCTAGTATGAAGTAGTTACTTCATAATTGGCAGGTAATTATTGTCTTCCTCAAATAAGTGGTGAGCTATTTCAAATACTTATTTTAATCTAAAGCAAACTTCCTTGACTAAGCAAGAATTTGATAATGTCACCTGAGACTTTGCTTTACTATTAATATTATTTTATTATTTGACTGAAGAAAAACCATAGCAGTTTGGAGTATTTCCAATGAGCAGAGCTTTGCAATCAGTCAGATTCAGGTTTGAAAGTAGTTTTATGTGACCCTGGGCAAATTACTGATTATCACTCAAGCCTTATCTTCTAATTTGTGAAAATTAGAGATCAGTTCAATTTATTCTGTGTATTCAAGGAGATTAAACAACACACCACTGGATGATGAATGGGTCAAAGAAGAAATCAAGAAAGAAATAAAAGTATTCCTGGAATTAAATAAAAATGAAAAACAACCCAACAAAACCTCTGGGACACTTTAAAAGCAGTCCTAAGAGAGAAGTTTATATCTCTAAATGCCTACATTTAAAAAATCAGAAAAAGCATAAATAAATGTCTTAATATACCCAAGAATCTGGAGAAACAAGAAACAGACCAAACCTACACCCAGCACATGAGAAGAAATAATAAATATGAACAGAACTTAATTAAATAGAAACAAAGAAAACAATGCAGATAATCAATTTATCTAGGAGCAAACCCAAACCAACAAAATCATAGATGAAAGGAAAACATTACAGCAGCTACAGAAAGATTCAGAATATTATAAGGGAATATTTCAAAAACTTATACTCTGTTAAATTTAAAAACCTAAAAGAAATGAATATCTGAATCCTAAATAACCAAAGTTAAACCAGGAAGAGATCAACAACTTTCATAACAACAAAAAAGAGATTGAAATAGCAATACAAAGCCTCCTGATTAAAAGAAACCCAGGTCCAGATGGATTCACAGCAGAGTTTAATCAGACCTTCAAAGAAGAAATAAAATTGATACTGAAATTATTCAAAAGGATATAAAAAGAGGAAGAACTTCCAAACTCCTTCTATGAAACAGGTATTATGCTAATACTAAAACAAGGTAAAGACAACACAAAAGAAAACAATAGGTCAAAATCCCTAATGAACATAGATGCAAAAATTCTCCATAAAATACCTGTAAACCACACATACAAGGCACTTATCAAAACCACCAGACAAGCACTTGTCAAAAACATCATCCACCATGATCAAGTTTGCTTTATTCCAAAGATGCAGGGATGGTTCGATGTAAGTCATAAATCTAATAATATATATGAATTTAAAGACAAAAATTACATTGTCACATAGAAGGAGTTGAACTGGAGGGAGCTACCTCGGTCTAATTAAGGCTACATACAACAAACTCACCATCCTTCTAGATAGTGAAAAACTTGAAACATTTTCATTAAAATCAGGAATGAAACAAGGATGTCCATTATCTCCATTCCTTTTCAATATCATGATTGGAATCCTAGCTCTGGCAATAAGAAAAGAGAAAGAAATTAAAGGGGGATATTAATGGGAAAAGAAGAAGTGAAATTATTTCTATTTGCAGATGGCATGAAATCACCCACAAAAGACCCCAGATAACCAAAGTCATCTTGAGCAAAAGGTGTAATGTTGGATGGATTACAGTACCAGAGTTCAAACTGTATTACATAACTATAGTTATAAAAATAGCATGGTATTGATATAGAAACAGGCATGCAGAAAGAAATAGTAAACATGAATGCATACAATTATAGATACCTGATAGTTGACAAAAATGCCAAAACGTCACACTGTAGGAAAGACAATGTCTTCAACAAATGGTGCTGGGAAAATTGAATCCCTACATACAGAAAAATGAAATTAGACTCATATTTATCACTGTGTTCAAAAATCAACTCCAAATAGATCAAAGACCTTAATGTGAAACATGAAATGGTGAAACTATTAGAAGAAAACATAGGCAGTATCTTATAAGATATATGTGCAGGAAAGGGCTTTTTAAATCAGACTTCATTTGCTTAGGAATTAAGGCCAACAATTGACAAATGGGACCTCATTAAAGTAAAATGTTTGCTTGGCATGGTGGTGAATGCTTTTAGTCCCAGCACTTAGGAGGTAGAGGCTGGTGGAACTTTGTGAGTTCAAGGCCAACCTGGTCTACATGGTGAGTTCCAGGCCAACTGGGGCTACAGGAAGACCCTGTTTCAAAGAGACAAATAAAATAAAATAAAAAGTTTCTGTACAGCAAGAAAACAATGAATTGAGTGAAAACGAAGCCCAGAGAATGGGAGAGAATCTTTGCCAGCTATGTACCTGACAGTGGATTAATTTCCAGAATATCCAAAAAACTCAAAAAACCAGGAATCATGAAAGCATGTAGAGCTCAATTAAAATATGGGCTAAGGATCTAAACAGAGAGCTCTCAAAAGAAGAAATAAAAATGATTAAGAAATACCATAAAAAGTGTTCAACATCCTTAGTAATTACAGAACTGAAAAATTAAAACTACTTTAAGATTTCAGCTTACCCCAGTTACAGTGGCTAAGATTAAAAAAAAATGACAAGAAATGCTGTCAAGAATTCGGGGAAAGGGGAACTTTCATTCACTGCTGGTGGGATTGCAAATTGGTACAGTCACTATAAAAATGAGTGTGAAGAACTCTCAAGAAACTAAAAACAAATCTATAGTCCTAGTTTGCTTTTAATCGCTCTGACAAAACATTCTGACCAAACCAACTTTTGGAGGAAAAGGTTTATTTAGCTTAGATCTCTCTCGTCACAATTCATCACTGAGGGAGCTCAAGGTAAGAACTCAGGGAAGGAACCTGGAGGCAGGAGCTGAAGCATAGGCCATGGAGGAGCTGCTTACTATCCTGCTCACCTGGCCCATGCTCAGCCTGCTTTCTCATACAATACAGAACCACCCGCCCAGGGGGGCACTACTTACAGTAGTCTGGGTCCTCCCACATCACTCAACAATCAAGAAAATACCCCACATGGAACTGACATGGCCACAGGTCAGTTCCATGGATTAATTCCCCAAATGAAACTCCCTCAACCCTGGTGTGTCAGGTTGACAACTAAAGCTATCCGACACATCTACAATATGATCTGCTTGTATCACTCCTTGGCATATACCCAAAGGACTCAATACTCTACTACAGAGATGTTTGTTGCTGCTCTTTTCACAATAGCTAGGTGATGGGAACAACCTAAGTGTCCCTCAGCTGATAAATGGATAATGAAAATATCGCACAGTTATGGAATGTCATTATATTCAACTGTAAAGAAAAATGAAATCATGATATTTGTAGGTAAATGGATAAAACTAGAAACTGTTATACTAAATAAGGTGATACAGGTTCAGAAAAACAAGTGGTGCGTGTTCTTCCTCATTTGTGGATCCTAGCTCCAAATCTTTAGATGTGAGTATGTATCCTGATGTAACTGTAGAAGCTTAGAAAAATGGAAAGTCACCATGGAGTGGGGGTAGGGGAGGAGCGGGCAAGAAGGAGCACAGGAGAGGGGGATAATCGGAGACAAGTGCTATGAAGACGGAAATGAGAAAAATGGGGTACTCTTACTGGGGATGGAGGTCGATACAGGGAAGAGAGGAGAGAGAAATTATGCTTAGGTCTTAATAAAAGTCAAAGGGAAATGCAGTTTTACATAAATTTACTAAAATACACATATAATATAAATGTGAGTGCATGTGCAAGAAGGATAACAAAAATCATACTGTCAGACAAACCTCCCTTGATTTTTTTGGTCAGAGTAGTCCAAGAGACTCCCAGAATAATACAAGCCACAGATCTTGACTGCCTCCCATAATTTGAAGGTCAGATCCTATTGCAAAAGACAGGACATACTTTGGACTCAGAACTTGAAGCAACTGAGTTGGAACTGACCTGGCTGCTTCCCCCTAAAGACTAGCTATCATAGTTCTAGAGGATACTATGCAGTCTGCTAATGGAGAAAATTAATCAATGGTTGAGCCCAACTCTAAAGGCTAATAATATCAGAAGGTACAGTACAAGCTACCAAGAGAGAAAGCCAACCAATAATCCTACCCAGCTCTATAGCTTATGAACCACAACAAGGACACGTCCAGAAAATTATCTCTATTGATACAGTAGTGCTACTTTTATTTTGGGGGTAATCAATAGTTCTTTAATTGGACTTAATGCCCACTCAATGCAAGCATAGCCAAATACACATGACTGGAGAGGTTATAGATTCTAGAAAAGAAACTATTTCTGTTACTTCCCTTGACCAACATAATTTCTTGCGGTATTCTAAATACATATGCTTACAGACTAGTGCACCTTTCACCACTCATCAAAGAAGCTTCTTTTTCCAACAGAAGGAAACTATTGCAAAGTTCCACAACCAGTCAAATGTAGAGAATAAATGACTGTGAGCTGCTCAGCCCTATGTGATACATCTTCAATGCAACCTCTATACCTAAGGCTCAGGGAACATCACTGAAGAGGAAGCAGAAATACTGTAAGAGCCAGAGAGACAAGAGACCCGCTGCTACTTAACATATAAGACATGATTGGGAAGCGACACCAATGAAATCGCCACATTATGGGTAGCCTAACAAGATCTGCATAATGACAAAACCAATTAACATGCCAAGTGAATGGGGGAAATGTCTCAGGGTCTCACCTCAAAATGAAGAGCTGCAGGCAATCAGTGGATTCTTAGGGAGGGTTACTCAGTTTTCTTCATGGACTAGCTCCTTGACAGGTTATCTATTCCTAAGTGGCAGTCCTAAACACAGGTACCCATGAGCACCACCCAATGCATTTTACATATATATATATATATCTATATATCTATATATCTATATATCTATATATATACCTGTATTCATAAATGTTTGTGTATATATACAATATAAAGAAGAGGACAAGAAATTGAGAGGGAGTTGGGGGCATGAGAGGAGTTGTTGGGGGACTGGGAGGTGTGGAAATAATGCAAATACAATACTCATGTATGATATTCTTAAAAAAAAGTCTCACCTCTTAATACTGTTAAAATGGCATTTCCATTTTGGCAGAAGTTTTGGAAGGGACAAAATTCAAACCATAATGATATCTGTTCCAAGACGCTCATGAGGACTAAATGAAATTATGCATGTAATGTGCTCAGTTCTGGGGTTTTCATGTTTATCATAGCTAGTCTCATGGTGTATTGACAGTTGTTTTTATTTAAAATTATTTTATTTATTATTATTATTTTTATTTTTGTGTATGAGTATGTTGTTTACAGATATGTAAGTGCGCTCATATGCACTCATGTGCACTCATGTTTCCACAGAGGTCAGAAGAAGGTGTTAGAGCTTCTGGAACTGGAACTATGAATGGTTGTTAGCTTCCATGTAGTATCTGGGAATCAAATGTAGGTCCTTTTCAAGAGCAGCCAGTGCTCTTATCCACTGTGCCATCTCTCCAGCCCCCTAGTTACCTTTATTTTAAATTATGTATGTGTGTTTGCATGTGCACAACAGTTTGGATGCTGAGAGAGGCCAGAATAGGGGATTGAACTCTTGGAGCTGGAGTTACAGGTGGTTGACACTTAATATGGGTGTCAGGAACTGAATGTGGGCCCTTTGAAAGGAATTAAGAGCTTTTAACTGCTGAACCATCTCCAGCCCTGAGTTCTCCATTTTTTTCTGCTTCCTTCATTTAGATTTGTTTTATTATATATACCCGCATTAACGAATTTACTATAAATATATTCTCCATTCTATGTAAGAATTTTTTATATGTAAATGAAAAGCTGTAGTGAAGTAACAATGGCTGTGTAAAGAGCTGAAGGGAGAAAGACAATGTTTAAACTAGAGGGACAAAGGCTTCAAAGTAATCATAAACTAGTGTGCAATTAATTCTGTGTATAGTTTTTGTGTCTTTCACCAAGGGACATTTTATAGCTAAAAATATGGAACTTTTGTACATAAATAGTCAAAAGTATGAACTTGTGATTAGCTTGTAGCATTCGCTGAGAGAGAAAACCAGTCCGTGTTGAATTTCATTGTAATCTCCTTGAACTTCATTGGCTGCATGGGGAGGAATATAAGCATTATCGTGTCCTGCACAGAGACTGTAACCTATCCTCCCCTTAATGACAGGCTTACACATTTTGTGGAATCCATTACCTCAATAGACTAGGCTGAATTACTGGGATGTCTAGCACATGTGTGCTACCTAATGGTAGAATGAAAGCAGTCAGAAGTATACATTTATAGAGTGCTCTTCAATAAAATAAATGTATTTTCTTAGTTTCTTTGTTATTTTTATTTTGTGTGTATGAGAGTATATAAATGCAACTGTGTCATGTAATGCTTGTGGAGGTCAGAAAAAGGCACTGGCTCCCTTGGAAGTGGAGTTCCAAATGGTTGTTAATCACCATGTGTGTGCAGAGAATCGAACTGGGGTTCTCTGCAAGAGCAGTCAGTGCTCTTAACTGATGAGTCATCTCTCTAGCCCCCGAGAAATGTATTTTTACCTAAAATTCCCATCCATGATATTTTTGGAGATGCATGAGGGCTCAACAGAACTGTTTCTTGAGATTCTGTACCATTACAATACAAATTCTCAATTATAAAACATTTTATAAAAACCAGGTTTTATGCATTATTTTATGCAGGACAACAGAACCTGGTAATGTTAACTAGTGGGGACAAAACGGATATATTGTGGCTATGTGCCTTTGATTTACTAGGATAGCCCAACTAAATACAGGATTTAAAACTTGTTAGGGGATGGAGAGATGGCTCAGTAGCAGGGGTTCTTGCTGCTCTTGCAGACGACTCAGGTTTGGTTCCCAGTACCTGCATTGGGTGGCTCACAATCCCACCAAATTCCAATTCCAGGAGATCTAACACCCTCTTCTAGCTTCTGGATAACTGCATGCATGCCCTTGGACACATACATGCACACATCAAATATATAAGTCTCTAAAAAGCTATTAACTTATGAAACTGGTAATCAGTGGTTTAACATGAGTTATTTTAATACATAAGTTCACAAGTCAAAAAACAAATCCTTTGCCAGATCATGTTGAAGATCAGGAAAAAAATATGATCACTATAGTTTATACCATGCTATTAGTTGTATCATCTGAACTCTTCGTTGGAAGTGTTGAATGATTGTTAAGTTATGGCATTATTTGTCTAGACTTGACACACCAAAAAGATCAGCAATCATTGTTTTTATTTATTGAGTACTTACTGTATGTAGGCACTGTGGCAGGAGCAAGAGATATACTGAGAACAGCAACAAGATATACTTCCATGTTGCCAGCAACCATCCTATGAAAGTAGCTGTAGTCAAAAAATGATTTTATAGAGTTTAAGTGATTTGTTCCTGGTTGGGCAGCTATCAACCGGCAGAAGTGAAATTATAGTACTGTATTTTAACAGCAGCCTAACAATCTATATCTTGGTAAAAGACTTCAGAATTCAGTGTCTTAAACAAAATAGAAGGAGTACCTGGACACAAGGGGGCTGTCACATTAGTTCTGGACTGACTATTTTTCAACTGTTGTTTAGGGGAAAAATAAAACATTTATCTTATTCCTCTGTTCTCCCTAGATAAGTGTTTCCTCTAAGAGCACTGAAACTCTACTCTTAATGTCTATGCACATCCCGGTAGCCTTACGTAGCTTGTAGAAGGACCCAAAATAGTCTTTGTGGGCATGAACCCCTAAAAATTTAGGAAAAAGGGATTAATTGGTAATCCCTGTGATACTTGCTTAAAAAACATTGTTTCAAGTTGAATTTTGTCCACAGATGTGTCCAAGTAACAAATGAGTTTACCACTTTGGGATGTGCCTGAATCCATTATCCATTTCTTTTCAAGTCCTATATTATCAAGGTTATGTATATATGTATGTAGTATGTGTATGATATATTGAAATATTCAAAATGTGTGAGATGTCATGAATATTACATGATTCCACAGTAAATTCTGGCCATCTGCAAGTGCTGATGCAAATTTTCACACTAGAAGTCCACTGGCTTTCCTCTTTGGCAGAAAGTCTTGCAAAAGCCCCAGGATTTGTCTTGCTTACATCCTCACTCTCAAAAAGATCTCAGACTTCAAGATTTATGTTGCAAAAAATGTGTGCTTGGAAAAATGACTTCATAGAAATAAGATTTATCCAAGATTCTGAGTGAGATGTGTACTCAGTACATGAATCAAACAACTTTGGTTCAAAACTTTAGTTTTTCATACTTCTTGGTCTATTCTGATAAAGTTACTACTTACTACAGAAAAAAGAACTAATGCCTAGTTATTTAAATGATACTTAGACATCAGCTGGATTGAGATAGACCCTCAGATCCTTGTCCCTTTTGGGACCGCAGGTACTGAGAGGACATAAACACAGAGTAGATTACATGTCTCTTTATGCTAACTGGGTCCTTGACCCCTGCTCCAATCTAACAGTGTCTGAGAAGATTAGCTCTCTATGTGCAGCTGCGGAGACATACCATACTGTGTACACATGTATGCCTCCTGGGCCCCTTTCCCCTGGGTCTAGCTCTTTACATCCTAGATTGTTAGTCTATCCCAGATGGTATCTTGGAGAGGAAAAGTGTATATTCTTGTGTATGGGGGAGAGGGTGAATCTTCTAAGAGGGAAGTACTTCTGAGCTTTATGACACCAGCCACACAGAAGTAGAAAGAAGTCCAGCTAAAGAGAATGAGAGAAGCAAAATCCCAGAGACCACAGTCCAAAAAAGTGAAAGCCTTTATCTTTAATTCAATATGCCTGAAGCTCCACGTGCTTATAGCAGTTTATTTGAGTCAGTAACTTGATTTCGTGATGATGTGTCTTTTTCTTTTTTAATTTGAAGTTTTGCAAATTGCATACAATATATTTTGATTGTATTTAGACCCTTCCCATATCTGCACACCTCTTTTATAGTCCCCAACCAGATTTCATATTCTCTATAATATATATTAAGTGCATCCATCCACTGGAGACTGGCCAACCTATCTAGTGTCATACCCTTAGAGGAAACCAACTCTCCTTCTCCCAGTAGTTATTTGTTGCCAACAGTTCCTTAGCTAAAGTTGAGGTTTCTTTTTCGCTTCCCACTTCTATGCTGGGATTTTGTCTGGCTTGAGCTTGCATGGGTCTTGTGCATGCTATTAATATTGCTATAAGTTTATATGAGTAACTTCCCAGTTGTCTGAAAAACTATATTTCCTTGTGGTCACCTACTTCCTCTGGCTCTTACAATCTCTCTGCCCCCTCTTCTGCAACGGTCCCTGAGCTGTGTGTGGCAGAGGTTTGATACAGGTGCCATATTCAGGGATAAGCATTCTGCAGTCTCTTTTTCTCTGCACTTTGGTCAGTTGTGGCTTTCTGGGTTAATCCCCATCTGTTGCATGAGGAGGCTTCACTGGGGGTGAGAGTTGAGAATGAATGTTCTTTCTGTACCCTGTTCCACTATGTTCCTTAAGCCTTAGGTATAGAGATTGCATTATAGATGTGTCACTTAGGGCCGGGCACCTCACAGACAATTCTCTGAATTTGACCAGTTGGGGAAACTTTGTAATAGTCTTCATTTATTGCAAAAAAGAAGCTTCTTTGATGAGTTGTGAGAGGTACACTTATCAGGCTAGTTGGGAATCTCTCCAGCAGCATGAACTAGCTTAGTCATGAAGCATGATGATGGTAACTTAATAGGCGGGTTTTGACTAGCTAAGCAGGGTAGAGGTGAGCCCTGGAGCAGCATGAACTGGCCTCATCCCAAAGCTAGAAGATGGCGACCTGAGTCTTTTTCTTGGAGGTATAGCTGAGAGAAGATGGTGTGGAGCTTTGTTCTCCTGCGGACAGTAGCAGGTATAATAAAACTACACAAATTAACCTTTATCTCAGTTCCGAGGGAACGAATGCCTATCTGGGGAGCTAATGTATTTGCAAAGCTCAGGGAGAACCAAGAACTAAACTGCATAGTCCTGATTCCAGAGGGATAAAATAGTGTGGTGGATCTGTTTCTAGCAAACTTCTTAGATTATGTCACAAGTGGAGTGTCAAAGGGTTAAAGAAGAAGACAGAAAAGAGAATATGAACAAAGATTTGAGTAACTTAGAGTTTAATTGACCTAGTGCTAGATGCAGAGGCTTCATATAGCAAAGAGTAATAGGAAAGTAAAAGCCAGTAAATCAGGCAAGGGTTAGACATAAGAACCCGCATCAGATTATTTATTTATTTATTTATTTGTTTGTTTGTTTGTTTATTGTGTGTACCTGTGTAATGTATACATATTTGATGTGCATGTGGAGGTCGGAGGGTTCAGGTGTTCATTCTTAGGTTCTTTCCACCATTTGAAACAAGGGTCTGTCCTTGGTCTAGAACTTCATCAAGTAGGTTAGGCTAACTGGCCTGTGAACTCCCACCATCTCTGGGATTCCAAGTATGCCTAGTTTTCCCCCTTAACTCTTTCTAGATTCATTCCCACCTCTTTCCCTTCAACTTGGTTTCCTCCTCATTTTAAAAACAATAATAACCCACTGACCCACTGACTATAATTTGTGCTGTCTATATATTTCTGGGTATAGGACCATCTATTGGAACATGGTCTTTCTATCAGGAGCTACAAGCTTAAAGAAAATTGACTTTCTCTCCCCTAGAAGCCATCAACTCTTTATAACTTTTCAGTTGGGGGTGGGGGCTCGTGAGCCTGTCTCCTGCTCCAAGCTAGAATACTGACTGTCTGGATCTTGTGCAGGCAACCACAGCTACTGTGAGTTCATAAGTGTAATGGTCCTGTCATGTCCAGAAGACACTGTTTTGCTCTGGTCCTCTTTGACTTTTGGTTCTTACAGTCTCCATCCTTCTTCCAAGATTGTTCCTGAGCTTTAAAGAGGGTGTATGATATAGATGTCCCATTTGTGGCTGAGGACTCTACAGTCACTTATTCTCTCATTTTGACCAACTATGAATTTCTGTGTTAATCACTATTCATGACACAAAAGAAACCTCTCTAAGGAAGTCTGAGAGCTTCATTAATACACAGGTAGGGAGATACGAATTTAAGGGACAGTTTGAGACAATGTCTATTTAATTAAATAATAGGTGTAGGTTCACTCTCAGGGACTCTTAGCTCTCCAAGCATGGGTTCATAGCCAAATTTACTGTAAGAGGCATGGGTTTCTTCTTGTGGAGTAGGTCTTAAATTCAATCAGAAAGCAATTGGTTACCTCTGTAACATGCATGCCACTATTGCACCCACAGGCATATCTCGCTAGGCCTATGATTATTATAATTTATAGGGTTCATAGCTGTTCACTGTTGATAATCCCCTCTACCACAGTAGCCTGCATAACACCTACCATTACTATGTTAGCTAGCCAGAAGGGAGGAAACTTCTTGGTCAGTACTGACTTGATTTCTCCAGACTTTGATGTGGGTTTTAAAGATCCAAACTCAGATCCTTGTGCTTATAAGGCAAGCATTTTACCAACTGAATCAGCTGCCCAGTCCTAGGATTATTTATTTTTTTTTAAAAAGATAACATCAATTTCATTATTATTTTATGGAATGAAATGAGAAATAAATTAAGAAATGATGAGTGAATATACAAAATATTCTTATAAAAACATAGTGTTATAATTTATCTAGGTCATAGGTTTCCAGATTATGGGAGGAGGCCAAGAATAGGTGGATTGTGATCTGGGAGCCTAGCTTCACTAGCACTGATAGCAGCCCAAACTCTGATGATCCTAAGATTAATTCAGAGATCCAATCCATCAGGAGGTGGGGCCAAGTGGACTGTAAACAGAAGATGAGAAATAGAGTCAGAAGTAGTGGTATCATGGGAATGGACGACCTTTTCTAGATCTCAGTTGCAACGGAAGTTATAGAACATAATCTAGGGAAGGCTGTATCAGGATCACAGTTATGATCTAGGTTTTGGGGCCGAGCACAGGGCATTGCTAGAAAAAAGAGAGCTAGTGAGGGAAGAAGCCATTTCTGAGAATTAGGCCCACATTCCTGAAATTAGAAGAAAAAACAGAGAAATGACAAAGCAATGTACACTCAAAAAATTTTGCACTTTTGTAGCCAGTAATGAATTTCATCCTATGTGGTCTGAGGCTGATTCTCTCTGTTCTACAGCAATGGGGCTGGACTGAAGATAGCCTCAGTGCTGGGCTTTCTAAGTGGCTACTCCATGGACCCAGGTTATGGCTGTGGTGGGGGCTTGAGGGGGGCAGTATCACTTGTCAGCAATTGAGATGATATCAGAGGACACCTAGGCTAAGTCAGCAAGCTGTCACATTCTAGGAGCAGGACAGGGCTTGACCAAAGAGAGGTAGTAAGAAAAGGGGACTGAAAAAGACATTTCAAATTAAGATGTTAATAGGCTTCAGTGACAGCCTTGATAAGGCAGAACCCGAAATGACTCCAGGTGGATTTTAGACACTCAAGTCACATGGCATTTTCACTCATGAGTTGAAAATTGAGTGATTATATACTCAGTATGTGAACCAAAAAGAATTCTGACCCAGAACTTTCCTTCTTTTGAATTCTTTGTCTGTTCTGATAAAGTTGAGGTATTTTCACAAACACAAGTACTTTCACAAACACAAAGATCCAAATAAGGTAAATTAGTAAAGAAATCCTGTTTAGACTAAGTTACTTGTGGGTTCTTGGACTCTCATCTGAGAGGGTTTGTAGTGGGTCATTTTAGAGAACATGGGAATACATAGAAATGTTTCTTTAAAGGTGTCTGTCTTTCTAGTCCAAGAGAGTGCTATTGATGTATATATACAGGCATGACTAAGAAACTCAGTGTGGGAGCTGGCTTCTTTCCTGATGCTCTCATGACACTGCTGTTGCTGCAGGGGAAGGCTGAAGTGTTTGTGATGTTTGGATTTGCCTCTGCCTCTTACTCACCTGATAGAGGAGACCTTTATTAAACATGTTCTCCTGTCTGATAGATGGCTTCAACACTGGCTTTGATGTTGGCAGTTGTGATTTCCCAGAATTCCACATGGGATGCCATGTAACAGGATACAGGCATAGAGGGATCTGTTCATAAAGAGGTGGGACAGGAGACCTCAAGAGGGGCATAGGGAATATGGAGTACTTATCTGTGTATATTAATTTCTGTTGCTGTGATAAAACACCGGGGTCAAAGACAACTCAAAGAAGGAAGAGTTTATTTTGGCTTCTAGTTCCAGAGGGATAAGAGTCTAACAGGGCAGAGACATGTGGCAGCAAGCAGCAGACATAGCAACAGCAATGGAAAGCTGAAAGATCATATCTTCAACTGAAAACTCCAAGGAGAGAGGGCAAACTTTTAAGTGGGGCAAGGCTATGAACTCTAAAAGCTTGCCCTGAGTAACACACTACTTCCAGCAAGGCTATACCTCCCAAACAGATTCTCTGAGCTCCCAAACAGAGCCACCAACTGGGGGAAAAGTGCTTAAATATTTAAGCTTACTGGGGACACTTCTCATGTAAATTATCATAATAGGGATGTGGTATTTTTGATTTTTATTAAGCTTTGATCTTTACCTGGGGTTGGGATGGAATTCAAAATTATTGTTTAAAGTAGGAATGTTTTAAACAGAATTATCGCTGGAAATGATTCTGATTTTAGTTTTGAAATGTTGAACTAAATTGTTTTAGTAATCAGCAAAAGACCAATTTCTTTACTTCTGAAAGTCCTCAGCAAGGAGTGGACAAATAATTGGTTTCTATTTTGTTCGTAGATGTATTGCTTCCTGGAATGAGTCAGACAGCCTCAGAATACCTGCTTCAAATCACCATTCTGGTTGGACATACAACCATTGGAGACTCATCTTGTTACCTTTAGCAGAAATGGAAACCAATCAAGACACTGAGAATGCCAGTGGTCAGCAGTTAACCAAACTTTGCAGAGGAAGTCTCTGAGACATTGTGCCTCACAAGTCCTAAGCCAACAGTGATTGAACCCACCCTTGTCTCAGCTGCTCCCTAAATCATTGTAACCCTTTAAAAGTACTGTGAACTGAACATACGTTGTCTTTCAGATTAACTGAATACTTACTATGTATGAATCACTGCACTAACTACGGGAGAGAAGATGGGGAGACAAGGATGTGGCTCTGACTTTAATAAATTTCCAATTAGCTTTAGAATGCATATTTTTTGTTCTGCTCTTAATTAAAGTTGTCCCTAATATAAGAATCAAATGAATGGAAAAGTATATTAAATTCCATTAATGAGAAACAAAAGAAAAGAAAACACAACTACAACAAACTCATATGGGAAACTCGAAGCATTTCATTCTCTTTTCCCCCCACTGGTATTAGATAAGATACTTGTATTATTTTATTTTACTTTACCATGATGAAATGAAACCTATTTTATTCATTCCCTAAATATTCAGTAAAATTTAGAGACACTGATGTATTATGCTCTGAGTTAATTTGAATTAAATTCCACTTTTCCCCATAGTGTAGTTGTCTGATGGACATGCCATGTGACCTGTACATTTCTTAGGAGGTAGGAAGAGAAATTATATATGTTGTCTCCATAGGCATCTACCTGCCATATCCTCAGGGTTACCACTCGGAATGAGGAACTGGTGAGAAGACGAAAATCTAGAGCAAACTTGGGAACTGGGACTCATAGACCCCAGGCTGGATAGGAAGCAACAAAATGTTTGGCAAAGAATTTGTATAAAAATATGGCTGAGCCAATTTTTTTGGTATTCATTGTGTTGCCTCCCATAACTTGAATCACCACATCATTTTCCTAAAATTTATTTGTCTTGACGAGTCATAATTTTTCCAGTATGAAGATACTGATATGACTATAGACACAGGACATCTTACATAGTGTCTGTGACACATTTTAGCATGGATGAGCCAACAATAGACATCTTTGTCTTGAGTAGTATCCATCTAATTGAAAATGTGTCAACCGTTTTTTCAAAACATCATCAACAGACTTCTTAATTAAGTTGCCAATACGAGCTGTCAATAACATGTGTGCTGTTTGAGAAATGAGTAGTGCAAGTGGTTTCAACTGTATTAAATAAACAGTGCTGCCCTATATGGTAAGTCTGAGTGTGACATTTTATTACTTCCTAAATAATGTGATGAAAATTCTCAAACCATTTCTTCCCCCTCTAAACTGAAACATATGATTTCATTCTTCAGTATGGAACAGCTCTAATTTGACTAGAGTAACTTTGATTAGAGCATTGATCCTTAATAGGATGAGTTGTCTCATTCACAAACTCTTGGTCATGATAATGGATACTTAAATCACTTTTAGTTTGCATAAAGTACCTCATGGGAGTTCTTATCAACTTGTGTTATACCAAACCGTGCATGTTTAATACCCACTCTGAGAGACCCTTTTACAGGGTTCATGTCTTCATTACAAGTTCCCTTGGTATGTAGTAGTATGTGTTCAGTAACCATGTATGATCATGGAGTATAAAGTAGTTTTTTCCACCTCTGATCCTTAAGACTGTATTAATGACAGGGAAGGGGGCTGGCTAATAGAATAGCACCTTTATGATTTGTACTTTACAGTCAGTCAACTGAGAATACGTCCAGATAAAGTATGTTTATATAGTCTACTCCCCTGGGCCTCATTAAGTGTTTTGGAGTCATAGGTAAGCCTTGATGTCAGTACCGATGGCCGCTCTTCTGCCACTAACCCTGATCACTCTCCACATTGGGTGATGCCTTCTGAAGGGTGGCTTGTCTGTCAGTTAAACAGCAGTCACCCCATTCATTCAGCAATTCATGGTAAGTGACTGTTTTATATGAATCCTCTCAGTTATTTTCTTTGAATTTTACACCATTCATGGTAAACAAACATCACCCACTACAGAGGCATGTATCCTGTTTAAGTTATGGAGATCCATACCCAGCTCTCCTACATTCCAAAGCCTGATCTGTTAACACCCCGCCCCCACTGCAACTACACCTCAGAAAACATTCTCAGAGCCTGTGTATGTATATTTGGAGAGTGTATAGTGGTCAGATCAAATCTGGATGAAGACAAAATTCATTGCATTTCATATTTCTGAACAACATACTTCCTGACATATAAAACCTGGCAAATCAAAGCTGTTTGAGAATGGAGGAAGGGCAGAACAAGTGGGAGAAAGCACAGTTGGAAACAAACCAATTTGAGTCAAACCTTTAGCCTTTACCTCATAGTGCACTTTTTTTTGAACTTTCTTTTTTTAAACATGGCCTGACACCATGTGATAAATCAAAGCCTGATGTAATTGACCCAGAATTGATCCCCAAATGTCTTTTGGGGGAACATGCTTTAACTCTGGTTGTTGATGCTGAGGAATAATTGCCACCCTAGAAAGGTAATTACATATGCCATTGTTTATACACATAATAGGCTCAGGACGCATGTTCTGCACAGAGGGGAAGAAAATTCTGCTTGCACATCAAGGGTGCTCTATGGATTGTGTCAGGATGCGCAAATAGCATTTAACTGCTCCTATTGTTGCTTATTTCTCTCTCTCTCAGACACACATACATACACACAGAGATAGATGGATAGAGGGATAGAGAAAGAAAGGAGAAGAGAGAGAAAGAGAGAGAGAGAGAGCGAGGGTGAGAGAGAGAGATTTAGGAGTGCGGATGGCAATGGGCCATAGAAGACTGTTGAGTTGAAATAGCAGTTCTTTCCTTTTCTTGATTTTTTTTCATTTACCAAAGCATCTCTGAATGTGACTCATTTAGCTTGGTCTGATAAAGAGACTTGTTTTCTCCCTGCTTGGCATATGCTTGTTAATGAATTCTCATATTTCTTTCCCTTAAGGGCTGTTCACTTTGTGGAAATACATAGTGAGAATCCTTGTCCACAACATCCTCCTAAATGCCTGGTCTGACCACCTCTTTAAATACATCAAACAGGCAGTTACAATAGTGGCTAATGCCTTTCCTCTTATTTCACTTTCTGGTAAATATAAATGGAATATAAGCCCCAAATGACCAATTAAAGCACTTCATGCATTTTCCCTTTAGTCATAAGACAGTAGTTAGCCTAAGTAAATACAACACAAAAAGCTATTCTGTGGTAGTCTGACCTACCTTACAGCAGCAATTAAAAAAAAAAAAATCAAGCCGGAAAAAGCAAAATGTCATGACTTTTTTGTAGTGCCATGCAACAAAAGAAATACATATGTATTCCAATATGGAATGGAGCATTGTTTGTGCTGAAGCAATTCATTGTGGGTCATTCTTTGCCACAGTGTCCAGCAAATTGCATGACCTGCTTGTTAGACTTGACAACAGTGTTTTACCTAACAAAGGCCTCTGCAGTGCAGAGCAGCAATGGAATGTCAGAACGAGCACATTTCACACACAGATGTGCAGCCACAATAGCGTATAAGAAGATGCATGTGGCAGGGAGAAAATAGTGGGGGCTGGTGTTGGGTGTGGCGTGGGACATGAGCTTGTGGGCTGGGGGCTGGCTGGAGGGGGAGGCCAACACTTAGCAGTGGGGCATGGCCCCACTGACCACATTTAATCAGCCCTCTGTAAACAATTCAACATTTTCATTGTTCTCTAAAAACTAATAAAGAGAAACAAGCACTTTTCATTCATCTTGAAGTAATTTTCTGTCAGGTTGGAGTCCCTTGTGGCCTCCAGCTTGTGCAATGCTAGCTGTGTGATACAACAACTATTGCAATTTATTTTACAAACTCTGGTCAGTCACATGTCAGTTAGTGTTCACCAAGCAGGCATCTGAAATTGTGCAGTTAACGAGTTTTACAACATTTCTATCAAGAGAAACTGTTTAGCATAACTGACTCTTAAGGAGTTATTATACCTCTAAAAATCCATTTTAAGGGGCATTATTTAAATAAAATAGAAAAACGGTTCACTGCCTTTTAAAGGGGCTACAAAAAAAGTCCATCAGCTCCGGCGCAGTAATCCTCAGCTTAAAGCACTCTGGAGAGCACTTCTGGGAATTGTCAGCATAATGAAATGTTTTGTGAAATGTCCAGATAGATTCCTCTCCTCAACAATTTTACTGCGCCATATTTATTTTCCATCTAGTTTTTAAAGAAGTGAATTACTTTTTGAGAGGATGACTCTATGTTGTGTAGATTAACTGAGTACATTATTACCAAGGTGTTAGCAGAAGTGATGGTTCTGTTTTGCAGAACCATCTACGTGCCATCTGCAGGGGGGCAAAGAGAAAGGCAGCCTCTCTGCTTAGTGCTAAGGCTCCAAAGGGTTAAATCACAACGATGCTCATAAAATTTTGCGTTTTCCTAGTGCTAAATTCTTCCCAAACATTTAAACAATGTTTTCATACCATGTACTTCGTGATGAGTACTTTCTCTAAATTTTATAAAGTGGACTTTTCTTAAAAAAGACTTATTTTTATTATTTTAAATTATGCATATGTGCCTGTGTATCTGAGTATGGGTATGTGCATGCAAGTGCAGGTACTTGTGGGGGCCTGGGATCCCCTAGAGTCAGAGTTATAGACAGTTGTGAACTGCCTGATGTGGGTGCTGGGAATTAAACACAGGTCCTATGACCAGCAGTAAGAACTCTTAATTGCTGAGCCATCTCTCCAGTCCCTGGATTCCTTTTCCTACTCAAAGAAATTCAGTAAAATCCATACAGATGTGTGTTGACACATAATGATGAATATTCTTTACATCTAGCCTATTTCAGTAGGAGATGCTATTGAACCTTTCCTGAGGAATAGATTCCTCACATTGACTGAGATGGCCAATGACCCCAAACCAATTAATGACTAGAGTTTATAATGATGGTACTACATAGCACAGTAGAAAGTTCACTTAATGTATTATATTACCTAACAGGTATAGACGTTAGCACTTGTAATATAAATAGCAATTTCTACCAGGAGGAAGACCAGAAGAAATTCAACTATCTTTTGTTGTAACAAGAGATATTTCTTATTCATAGGAGCTATATTTATAACACTGTACATTTTCATTTGGTCACAAGTGATTCTCTAATTTTTTAGAGTGTTTGTACACATGACTTTAATTTTCTGAGGGACTTGGGCAGGTGTTCTTGTGCCTGTTAGCAGTATCTGTCCATAAGAAGCATGGTAATATCCATGAAGAAATACAATTTGACATAATTCATGCCTTTATTACCTCCTACAGGATGATATTATTTCATGCTGGCACATTAATATTTCCAGCATGATACTGCCATTCTGAGAAATTTTACCTTTTGAAGCTCAAATGTTGAGAAATGAATTTTTAAAATTCCCTAAGTGTCTTAGATTTGGGGAATGTAACTTATTCAAATATCATCTCTTTCACTTTTTATTTTTGATAGTTAGTGGCACTCAAGACAATGTTCAGACAATGTACAATGATCAATCTGAGAACAATCTCTTCTTGACCAAAGTGTTTATGCTTATTCTACTTCTAGGTTTACAGATAACTTACTGAGCTCATCGTGGCATGTTTTGTAGCTATTTGGTCCCTTCCAGATGTAAAATCAGAGATTTTCATTAAAAAAGGGTTTTAATAATTGCAACTTGAATCTGTTTGGTTCAGTATTTAGTCAGTTTCCTGATACTCCAGCACTCAGTATTAATGTGGGCAGCCAAAAGGAATCAGTGTTTTATTGCTGCCAGAACAAATCATCTCAAATTGCCTTAAACTAACACAAATTTATATTTTACAGTTCAGAGGTCAGAAGTCTCTGTGGGCTAAGCCATTTGCTAACAGAGCTGTATTCTTCCTCGAGGCTCTAGGTAAGACACTTCCTTGTCTTTCCTACCTTCTAGAGGCCACTTCAGCTTGCTGTACCTTTTTACATGTTCAAACTTAGGAGCAACAGGGCGAGTCTTTCTCACCAGCATCTGTCTTAGCCTCTTTGACACCATGTCTCTTTGAGTGTAGATGGAAAACGTGAATGCACATGTCTAAACTGATCCAATAAGGGTCAGGATACTCAGGATATTCTGCCCATTTCAAGATCTATACCTTGAATCACCTCTGTAAAGTCCATGCTCCCATGCAAGATATGTTCATAGGTTTTGGAGATTTGATCTAGACATCTGTAGAGGGTCATTGGTCATCCTACCATGGAGAGTCATTGAGAGTTCTTTTTCATGCCAGTATTTGGAGAATCAATAGCACCTATGTGCTTCAATGATCTCCAAAGTTTTAAAATCATGCACAAAATAACTTAGAAATGTATATATGTATCCCAATGTGTGCATTTACTTCTAACTTATATTAGTATTAATCCCCATAGTAAAGTTTCATTTATGTATATGTGATTTTCTTTTCTTTTTTTTTTTTTTTTGTACTCTGGTACACAGTCTTGTATGCACCTTAGGTCTGTGCACCTTATTATGGAGAGGAAGAAGGAAGAATGAGGGGTTGAATCACACTGTGTAAAATGTGACTATTATTCTTTGAGATATATAAGGCTTCAAGGTGAGGAATAGACTGCAGAAACTTCATGGTAGTCCCGAAGAGTTTTAAGAAATGAGTACGAAAGTTATTTATTGTCTTTGCATACACTCTTATTTTCATTTATAGTTGTAGAATATGACATGACCCAAACTTCCTAAACATTGAGAGTTTCAAATAGCACTGTAAGACAAATGTGGCTTTATAAAAGTCTAGAAAGAGACTGTTTATCAGAAAGCCCCCAAAGATGAGTAAGTTACTTGGCTGGGATAAGGCCATATCTCATCAGAATGACTTCACATCAGTGCACTTGAAAACCCCAAGACACAAATATACCAACGACTGTTTTAAACACTAGTGGCAGGGTCCATATGAAACTGAGCTGAGAAAGGGTGATTCTGCTAAGTTCACTTTAAATAACAATTTTCAACTTGTTTAAGAGGCATCTACATAATGTCAGTTACACCACATCTCCATGGCATATACATTATAAGAAAACCAGAAATTTTTAACACAAGCCGACTACAAAGTCTCCATGTGTTAAAACGTGAGATGTTTTCAGAGCAGTCACTCTAAAAAAATGGGTTCTTGCTAAGACATACTGACACACCTCTGAAATCAAAAGGGGCTTCTACTGGCTGAATAAAAGTAGGTTGCCACAAAAATGTATATCAATTATGAAACAAGTCAATGAGCGTTTGCCAACTGCCGTTAAGTGTCCTGGAGGCAGTCTGGGCAGTGTATTTTTATTTGATTTGCCCCAGGCCACTTCCATTCTCTTCCTGAATGTGGACAGGTAGTTTTCTTAAATCCTTCGCTAAGAGTTTCCATCACTGATCTCAAAATAGAACTGATAACAAGTCAATGGTTACTGTATAAAGAACTTGAACATAGCAGCTAAATTTCCCCACTGAAACCCAATCCAGGGATTAGCAACAATAGGGATCTGTTTTATTTGCATTTAATTTGTACCTTCACACTATTATCTCCCATGTTTCAGTTTCAGGAAATGTGGTCTCAGGCTATTATAACCGCATTTCATGCTGCTCTTGCTCTGTTATTTGATCTCTATGGTTGGAAATGACTTACTGAAAAAAATAGAGCTAGCATACTTTATTTTAATTATACTAGTGCAGTGTCTAAATAAAAAATGTACTTTATATTTAATGTGGAGCACAGATTAACAGTTTTATGGGACATAAAATCTATCTATATCATTTTCTATTTACACATCAGTTATATATCTTTCTCTCAGCCAAACAAATGCGTATGTTGTGAGTACGAGGAAGGAGAGCATCGGAGTTACAATCACACGAGCAGTAAATAACATCTTAATTGGTCTGGAATGCTGGAGTTTGATTTTTTTTTTTCTGCCTGGCTTTTATTTATTGATCTCTATAGCTTATTTATCTTTCCAGTGATTTGTACAAGTCTATCTTCTTTCCTCAATAAGCCAATCTGTGGTGGTTTTATATTGCAAATCCCATCTGGGGAAACGGTCTGGTGAGAGAAGTGCAGCCGCTCCTGGAAAAACCATTATTTAAAGGCTTTTGTGGAGGTGAGGGTGACTTCTCAGTTTGTGTACTTCGTCTTCTGGAAGAAAGAAGGAAAGAAGAAGTGCAGCTATTACGAAGTTGCCATCCGATGTATGTTCCAACAATTCTTTACTCTCCTCTCGTTTGGCAGCAATAAAAAAACAAAGAGGGATTTAGTGTACACAGGGAAATGTCTTTTAAATGTTTTTGTACGTGATTTAGCTTCCAGTGAGGGAGGCAGACGGGAATGGATCGTGTATATCTAATACATCATATGTAAACCTTGAATTTCCCTCTTTTGTCTGCATTTCTACAGCTCCATTCCTAATATCTTTTTAAAATAGCACTTTAGGATAAACTACACTTCAAATGACACATTATGCTCCATCGTGCAGTTGAGAACCAGCAAATGTAACCATTCTCAGGAACGCTGGCTGGAGAAATAAATATCAACACTTTCTCTAGAATGTGGCTCTCCACAGCTGAAGTCAACCCTGGAAAATTAGTGCTATTTTTTAACTTCGGAATCAGTGAATCCCTTGTATTTAGTCAAATCGGCCTTTGCAGTGTTTGTCATGATTCTCTTTGGCTGTTTGATCTCATAGGGTGTTAGAAAAGGGCTCCGAAATATTTCCTTTGTTGACAGCTGAGGGAGAAAGAAGTTTACAGATGACATTGCTGTGCTTCTGTTGTACAAATGATGTTTTGCAAAGTAGTTCTATAAACATATTCCAAAGAAGAGACTCTGATATCCCATCATCACCCTAATGTAACCTTAAGTGCCTTGAAATGAGCTGATGAAACTTTTGGGCAGGCCTTTTAGAGAGTATATTTGCATGTGGCATAATTAGTGGTAGGCCGATCTCACTACATCCAAGGGGAATCTCCAGACAACTGCTTTATCGACTATTAGTGCCTAATTTCTGAATGTCAAACTCTGCACATCTTAATTTCTAGAGAATAAGCTCAATTGAACTTGTTCCCCAGTTATGCAAAAACTGCTCAGATAAAACCAAGTGGACACCAATGTAATGAATGTGGTTATTAAACTGTTTCAATTGAAAGAACCCTATTCTTACACCATCATAATGGGAACAATTTATCCCCACTGATCAGCCTGTCTCTCTCTCTCTCTCTCTCTCTCTCGCTCTTTCTCTCTCTGTCCTTTTCTGAGCTCTCTTTGATCTTGAAGCATATTGCGGTGGTGTGTCCTATTGAAAAGCGAAACTGGGGCAATTTTAATGCTTTTGTACCTTACCAGTGCTCTATTTTTTTCGCTGTTTAAAAATAGCTGTTAATTATAAGTGCAGTTTAAATGTCTCAAGTGACCCAGAAATGCAGGTTGGAATGAGACAGATTGTGTGTCTTCTATAAAACAGATGTATGTTCCCAGAGCATTCTGCATTCAGCCTTCACTCTGTATCCTCCTCTTGGGTTATTTCAATCAGGTATTGAGCTGGTCTAGCACTTGCTGTAAAGTCCCACACATTTGAACAGGGTACAGAAAAATGGATTTTTAAAAACTGTTATGAAGGAAAGCCTCCTGTATATCATCCACTACTGTGTGCACGAATGTACTGCTGCTTGTGTTGATAATGGAACAAGGGCCACATCCTGGGTCAAGAACACTATAAGATTTTCTAGAACTCTTCTCTACTGATCCTTGAGTCAGGGGCTCTGTGTTAAAAGGACATTGTAGTATTAATAAACCTGTCTACTAGGGTCCTCTTCCAGGTTGGTTCAATAATACCCAAGGGTAAATTAACTTATTACTAGTTTTCAAGGATCTCTGAGTCTTTTGCCAGTTTCAGAAACTTGATTTTCAGCACCTTGGTAACACCAGACACTAAAGGTGATGACGTTGTTGGTGAAATTTCAGGTACTAAGGCTTCAATAAGTGATGAGTTAACTCAATAAAATCACATATCAGCTTATTTGCTTTTCTGCTTTCTTGTTCCTGCTGTATTAATAAATTTGTTTCTAATGTATATTTTTATTGAGTTTTTGTGCATTTCACACAATACATCTTAATTGTATTTAGGGTCCCTTCCCTTGTCTGTAACCCTCGTAGCTCTCCCACAGGATTTCCAGCATTCTTTTAATGATAAATTTGATACTTACTTAATTATATGGGTTTATACAAAGTAGGGAATACATAGTAGTTGGAAGGGAAACTTAGTTAATTCAGGTCCAAGAAGAGAATTAAAATTTGAGAACAGAGTTCATTCCAGTGGTTTAGTGATATTTTCTCTTTTTCTTTTAAATATTTATTTATTTGTTATTATTTTTGATCTTTTTGAGACAAGGTGTCTCTGTAGCCCTAGCTGATTTGGAACACTCTACATAGACCAGGCTGGCCTTCAGCTCCCAGACATCCATCTGCCTCTGCCTCCTGGGTGCTGGAATTAAAGGTGTGTGCAACCACACTTGGCTTATTTTTATTTATATATACATATATGTGTGTGTGTGTGTGTGTGTGTGTGTGCTTGTACATATATGGATGTGTGCTTGTACATATGTGTGTGTGCTTGTACATTTGTGTGTGTGTGTGTGTTTGTGTGTACTGTGCAGGTGTCAACATAGGCCAAGAGAGGGTGTTGGATCCCCTGGAGCTGGTGTTACAGGTGGTTATCAGCTGCCTGATATGAGTGCTAGAAACTGAACTCCAGTTCTCTGTAAAAGCAATACCTGCTCTTAACCACTGAGCTGTCTCTCCAGCCTCATGGTTTGACAATCTTACTCAAGTCCTTTCTGATTTTTGGTACACACTGTAAAACCTTCTAAATCTGAACAGCTGGGTAGTGAGGAAATTCGAGACTCACTGCTCTTCTTCTACTTAGATTCAGATCTCATGGCTGACTTCTCATTCCAGCAGAACAGAGACATGTCTTAGGAGGTGGAGGGATGTTTGTATGTATTGGGTTTCATCTGCTTCTAGCTATAAATGCCCAACAGTAGTCCTTTACTGTCTTTTTCATGGCACTGAACCTGGAACGTTGAGAGCTTAGGGCCTAATTTTTCAATTTGTTTTTCTAGAAAACTTACATTTTAGTCAAGTCCTTTATACTGGCACATTATGTAATTTTTTCTAGCTAATATCTATTCTAATCAATAATCTTTAAAAGTATTTTATTCATTATTTTAATTTTATGTGTATGAGTGTACTGCCTGCATATACGTAAGTGCACTCATGTCCTGCTATGCCCACAGAAGTCAGAAGAGGGCATCAGATCCCCTGGAACTGGAGTTACAGATGGTTGTTAGCCACCATGTGGGTGCTGGGATTCTAACCCAGGTCCTCTGCAAGAACAACCAGTGCTTTTAACCACTGAGCCATCTCTCTAGCCCTCTAAGCTATAATCTTAAATTAGTTGAATTGATTTTTATCTCTACAGTTTGTTCAATAAGATTTATTCTATATAGGTGCTTGTGAACTTTTCAGAGACAGTTTAAAGTAATTGAGTAAGGTCCAAGTCAGGTCACTGATTTATTTTTACAAGTAGAAAAAGGAACAGAATCAGATAATTTTATTGAAATTGTTATTATAAAAAATGTTGAAAACAACTGAATAACTCAAATTCCAATGTTAAAAACTGAATAAGAAATGTCCTCACAGGCTCACATTTTAAATGATTGGATCCAATTGGTGGGAATAATTTTTGAAACTTTTGAAGTGATTTTATGGAAACTTTAGTACCACTGGAGGAAATAATAGATCACTGGAGGCAGGTCATTGGTGTGTATTATTCCTGGTTACTTCCTGTTTTGTTTTCTGTTTCCTTGTTGTTCATGAAGTGAACAGCCCTTCTTCACCATTCATTCCTACAGCTATGATGTTCTGCCCAAGTGCATGGGTCCAGGTGACAATGGATTGACCCTTCTGAAACCATAAATCAAAATAAATCTTTACTCTATTGTTTTTGTGAGGTATTTAGTCACAGTGATGAGGAAAGTAACTAATATACCAGACCTTATATACATATTCTATGAACTGAGTTATGTTTCTTTACTGATATTAGAATCAAAATTTGAACATATTTACAGATGTGATATGAATCACATTATTTCTAAATAGATTGTAGCAATTTTCAAAGTAATAGAAATGACTGCATAAGATGAACAGAATGAACTGACTTGTCTTCCTAAGCTTCTACTAGAAGTGAAAAAGATGCTGGTTGTGGATGTTGAATAGACACTGAGACCTTAAAATTCAGGTTTGGATGACTCTGGATAGAGGCTATATGAAGGGATGGACTATAATTTGAAACAGCTTGTTTTGAGCAAGTCAGCATACTTGGAATGACTTAGTTCTGTAGGCTGAGTGTTAGAATTATCTGTAGAATGGGAAAAAAGAGTCAGAGAAAGCAACTAACCAGAAGCACATAGACATTTAAGCAAGAGGGAGCCTCAAATGTCAGATGTCCAAATAAGGATACAGTCCAAAAACCAGTTACCAGTTACCTAGGGAGTTCAGGAGGAATGACCAAACATGCAGAAACACAGCTCTGAGACCAGAGAAACAAGAAGGAGTTGTGAACATTGAAGCTATTTTTCTGCTTCAGAAGTAGGAAGAACCTCAACCAGATGTTCAGGTAGAGGTACAGGTGAAGAAATGGGAGACTAGCTTTGTGGAGGTGAAAGCTGACTTCAGACTGGTAGATGTTGAGGGTTTGTATAGCTCAGAAGTCTGCTGGAACTCTCGTTAGCACCATTCCTTGGGTTCTGTCTTCCTGATAATTCAAGTCCTAAAATTGCTATGGAAATTAATAGCCTGGTCCAGGTCATCTGATATATGTGTAGGATAGTTGTACATTAGGATAAACAAAGGCTTTGGATGACTAACTATAGGTATTCTTTTCTTTTAAAACTAACTATGGGTGTTCTTTTTTAAGTATTACTTTTATTCATTTTATGTGTATGAGTGTATTGCCTGAATACATGCAAATGTGTTGTGCAATGCCCATAGAGGCCAGAGGAAGGCATCATATCCCCTGTAATTGAAGTTATTGATGCTTGTTAGCCACCATGTGGGTGCTGAGAATGAAGCCTGGGTCCTCTGCAAGAGCAGTCAGTGCTCTTAACCAGTGAGCTATCTCTCCAGTCCCACTGTAGGTATTCTTAATTTGCTTCCTTTTTCTTACTTGCATTTTCTTTGGCGATGAATTATTATTTTTGTAAGAATTAACACACATATGTTAAGTTTTGTTGTGTGTGTGTGTGTAGGCCAGAAATGAGTCTCAGGTGTCATTCCTTAGAACTGACCACCTTTTGTTTTGAGAAGCTCTTTTATTAGGACATGGGGCTCATCAATTAGGCTACTAGCTAGTATGGTGGGCTAATAAGCTCCAGGGATCTGCCTGTCTCCATCTCCCTAGCTCTGGAACTATAGGCATAAGCCACCATACCTACAGCCTAAGCTATCCTTCTAGTCCCATATATATTAACTTCTTAAGTGATATAGTGTAATAGTGGAAGAATTGGGGCTTTCAAGTCAGAATGGCTTGTATTCAAAATTTGAACTCCCTCTTATTTTGTAGTTTCATGATTTCATCAAACTACAAACTACTTATACTTTAGGATTACAGATGGCTCACCCATAAAAGGAAATGATTAGACAAAATGTTTCTTACCTCCCTTCCCTTATTTTTCATATGAAGGAAAAGATTAGGTGCAACACTACAGACCTTAAGAGACAGGGTCTCATATATCCCAGGTGGCTGGCCTCAGACTTACTATGTGACTTACGATGACTTTGCACTTCTGGTCCTTTTACCTCCACCTCCTAAATTGAGTGCTGGGATTACAGGCATGTGCCCCTAAGCTTAGTTTATGCTGTGCTGAGACTTGAACCCTTGGCTTTGTGCTAGGGAAGCACTCTATCAACTGAGCTACATCCCAGCATTATTACTATGGAAAAAGGAACTTTTCTGTATTCATTCTTTCTCACTTTTTCTTCTGGAGCAATGAGTCACCTATTGATGCAGTAATTTGCTTGTTTCTTCTATCTCTTTTTCCTAAGCAGAAGGCAGACATGTATAGTTTTCTTGCTGTGAACTAGATTTTACTTTTATGTCTTGTTTATTTAGTTAATAGGTTTTATTATGCAATTTTGCAATGTATGCCCAGTCAAAACTTTAAGAGTAAGTAGGGTTTTTTGGGGGCTTCTTTTTTTTTTGAGACAGGTTCTCCCTGTAACTCCAGTTGTCCTGGAACTCACTATGTAGACCAGACCAGGCTGGCCTCCATCTCACAGAAATCCATCAGCCTTTGCCTCCTGAGTGCTGAGATTAAAGAAGTGCACCATCACACCTGGCATAAGAGTAAGTCTGAGTCATGTGGAGGAAGTTTTCTTTTCACAGAGATACATTAAAATGCCCATTTGAAAACAAAGTCAAGTCACATTTTCTAATTCTAATTTTCATTGTTAAAACTGACAATTAAATGTATATTGAGGAGATCCTTGGGTTTTATTCTTCAGTTGGATTTCCCACTCAGGGTGCCAGTGAACAATACCACAAGCAATTCTATCCTGCTCTTCTAATGTGTGGTGAATGTGAGGTTAGAAGGCACTGAAAGGCCTACACAGTGCTTGGGAAATAGTGGTAATTCAGTAAGTGGAAGCTAATTATCAGGGTCTTTGCACTCAGTAGCTTTTCAAATGATTGCTAGTGACAGCTGTCATAGGATGCATTATTACTATTCCTCCGAGAGGCAAATATTTTTCTTTCCTCAGTTTTCATCTGTTGTTATGAACCAGCACAACTTTCTCAAGGATCCATCCTTCTCAGTGCGCTCACTTCTACATGCTATCAAATGCTACGTTTTCTAAACTAGTGATCAAGAACTCTTTTCCTCAGGGCTCTGTGACTGCTTTCGAAGGGTTTAATTGTGTGCAAGAACAAAATTTTAAGAAACTCTACCTTTGAATTCAGAAATAGGTGTGGGATTTGTAATGATCTTACAAAGCCCAACCATCCTCTACTTCTGCTTTGCCTGGGCTAGCGGAACTGATCCCAATCCTGGTTAGCAGGAAGTGAAGTATTTGATTAACATGGCCCTGATTTCTCCCAAACTGTCAGGCCTACTCTGCCAGAAAGCCCACCTCTGAACAGTGCAATTTTCCTTATCCTATAGCCAAGCCTTCACCTTGTTTAATAGCCGCACATGGCTGTGTGTCTGGTCTTTCTTGAGCAGAGTCCCTCTGTGCACCTGTCTTCCTAGTTTGCATCACTGCTTGTTTAGAGCTTCCGGATGACCTGTCTGTCAGGCGGCACCACTCCTTGAACTTCTACTCTCTACTTGACTGGTACCGCTCCGCCATCGCCATCATTGTTTGGTTGTCTTCCGTTACGTTCTACTAGTTTTGGTTTTGGTTACCTGCCTCCTTCTCTCTTGTCCTCACAGATTTAAGAGCCACACTGAAATCCTGTTTCCTTCTTCTGCCCTTGCGTTTCCTTATCCCCGAGGGTGTACACTGGCTTCCTCAAGCACTACTTCTCTCTCAATTCTGTACCTCCTTTTCCCTCAGCTTGAAACACTCTTCCTCCGTTCAGTCACTTGGCACCCAGTATGTTCCCAGTTCCACAATCAGAAGAAATTTCACAATTATTACCGGTTTACGCTGGAAGATGAAGAGTTCTGTGGTTTTCGGCACCGTGAGTTCTTTACTTTTCAGATGTCTGAATCTGTCCTTAGAATATCAAAGAAACGATTTAGACAGTAATGACAGGGATAGATTCAATCATCTTGGTATTTTTACTCTATGAAATACTTAATAAAATAAACTAATTCATCAAATGTTAGGACTGCAGTTCAAGATGAATTTAGGGGACTGGAGAGATGGCTGAGTGTTTAAGAACACTGGATGTTCTTGCAGAAGACCTGGGTTCTAATCCCAGCACCTAGATGGTGACTAACAACTACCCATAACTCCAGTTCCAGAGGATCTGACACCTTCTTCTGACCTCCTTCGAGCACTACATGACACAGGTGCACTTACATACATGCAGGCAATACATTTATATGCATAAAAATAAAAATAATAAATAAAAATAAATAGTACAAGATAAATTTGGTTGGTATTCAAATATACTCTGTTAAGCAGTTATACTGGGTAGACACAATGCTTTGAATGCTCATGCACATCAAATTTGGAATTCTAAGGAAAATTGTGTCAGTATTTGCTTCCCTGTGCTTTTCCCTACTTGTTTCCATTGTTGTGAAGTGCACATAACAACATGTACAGTTCAGTGCTATAATACACTCATATTGTTGTGCAACCATTATCAATCTATTTCTAGAATTCTTTTCATGCTATAAAATGAAAATTTATATCCATGAAATAATTCTATCCTCTCTGTCTTGTCTCTACCAACTACAGTCTCAGGTCTATGATTTTGAGTGCTTAAAGTGTCTCATATAAGTGGAATCATATAGTATTTGTCATTTTTGTGAGTGGCTTATCTTGCTTTGCATAATATTCCCTGTCTTCATCTACATTTTTAAGTATTTGTCAGAACTTTATCATAATTACTTTAATTAAATTTAGCATATTTTCTTATCCTTTGTAAATTTTATTTCTTTGAATAGAGTAGAAAAATACTTTCATTTTCATTTTATCATAGCAACTAATTTAGAGTAAAAATACCAAGATGATTGAAGCTATCCCTTTTCTTTTGGATGTTTTGGCCATTAATGGATGTGGTCTTATTGGCCGTTTATGTGTTTATGGTCACTTACAATTTTCTCACTAGTTACAATGTTTAGATTCTATCTCTGTAGTGCTCTGTGTGTCCCTTATGCTTTACAGAATGGTGAGGTGGAATTACAGTTCTGTGCTGTCAAGAGGTGTTTCTCATCTTGGTCTTGAGCACAGAGTGTAAGAAAGGAAGAATTCACACAGAGAGAAGTGGGTACCTCCATGATCAATGAGAGACCAACCACACCATGCCAGAGGAGGAGCTGGAAAGCAAAGCATCAGGATGCTGGGAGCTTGCTGAGATATTAGAAAATGTTCTACATTGACTTTAGCTTATATATTGGAATTACAAAGATTTGATACACTAGTGGCAGACAGAGTATCATTAATTTATGTGATGTGACAAGAAAACTAGCATTTGGAAACAAATTGGCAATTATCGAAGTAATTTTTGCACCTCCTTTCACTCTGTCTTAGGGAATTAGCCTCTGAGTGTTGCCTAGTTAACAATATTTCAATTTTCTTCAAAATGATCACTATTATGGTAGTAAAGATCAAATTTTATTAAACCTCGACACATAGTTCTTTCACTTTGAAAACTTAAATATTTTCTTTTTTTTAAAGGATATCCAGTATTGTGTGTATTAAAATTATGTTGTTAGGTTGGGTCTGGTGGCCCATGTCTTTAATCCCAGTACTCAGGAAGCAGAGGCAGGCGAATCTCTTTGACTTGGAGGTCAGCCTGGTCTACATAGTGATACCCCATCTCAAAAAATTTTGCTGATAACAGAATCTTTTCCATAAGCTTGATAGGTACTCAGTAATTACATGTAATACCTGCCAAACATCAAGGTTTAATGTATTATTTTAATTCTCACAACAGCATCAAGAAAGGAAAAATTATAAGCTCACTTTATGGAAAGTAAGGTTCAGAGATAAAAATGTGCTCGAGGTAGCCCAGGTAGCTAGCAGCAGAGGTAGGTGATCCTGTGTCTGTGTGACTCTCAGAGCCTTGGTAAACTTCTACAATGCCATGCTGCTTTCTCATTCCATGCTAACAATGATGACAGTACACAAGAGACATTAATTTGCTGTGTTCCAAGAGGAAAAAGTGTAAATCTAGACGATGACAGAAAAAGATGACTTATCAAACGACTCAACAACTTGTACAACTTGATGATGTCAGAAAAGCTTCATAAAAGTGAGGTCTAATAGACACCTTAGAAAAGCTCAGCTGCAATTTCTAATATTTATTCTTTTTGAAAGAAAAATAAAGTTTTTAATTGAATTTGTGAGAATTTCAAACACTATATTTTATTGATTGTAGATCTCTTCCCCTATCAGCACCTGTTACTCCTTCGTGCCAATTTCATGTACTTTATTATATCTGTCTGTCTGTCTGTCTGTCTCGGTCTATAGAGTCAAGTTTGTGTCCCCAAATGACATTTGGTGTGAGCGGATTCACTGGAGCCTGGTCAGCCTATCAAGCATCTCATCATTAAATGAGACAGACTCTCCGCCTCCCAGCAGCCATCAGCTGCCAATAGTTCCTCATGTGGGACTGGAGTTCCTTCCGTTCCCACTTTCCCATGGTTCTGCTGGGATTCTGTCTGCTTTGAGCGTGCGTGTGCATGGGACTTGTGCATGCCGTCATCACTGCTGTGAGTGCATATGAGTAACTGCCCAGCTATCGGAATAGTTTGTTTCCTTGTGGTCATCCACTACCTCTGGCTCTTACAATCTTTCTGCTCTCTCTTCCACAGTGACCCCTGAGCCTTGGGAGGCAGAGGTTTGGTATAGATCTCCTATTCAGGGGTGAGCAGTTGGAAGCATCATAGTTTCTGCACGTTGGCCAGTTGTGGGTCTCCTTATTAATCAACATCTGCTACATAAGGAAACTAATGTATACATATATACTTTAAGAAAATTCTATAGTGGTAAGCTTCCATATGACTTTTTCTTTCTTTAAAAACTTTTAATTTGATTTATTTATTTTTGTTTTATGTGTATATGCATTTTGTCTGCATGTATGTAAGTGTACCAATGTCATGCAATACCTGCTGAGGTCAAAAGACAGTGTCAGATCCCCTGGAACAGATGGTTGTTAGCTTCCATGGCAGTTCTGGTAACTGAGCCTAGATCCTCTTTAAGCAGTGGTCTAAATGCTAAGCCATCTTTCTAGACCTTCCCCCATATGGCTTTTTCTGAAGGCCTTAGTGTTAGTTACTCCTTCCCATAGTCCCCCCTCTGTCTTGCCCTCCCATTCCTCATCCATTTAACCCTTCCTACTCCATTACTCCCCATGACATGACTACGTTCAGCCTCCCCTACCATCAAGTCCCTCCCCCCATATTTAATTATCTTTAAGGTAAAAGAATTACACATTTCTTTTAGTCCCTTTTAAAGATCCTAGATATTCATTATTGAAACTCTAAGTTTGGCTAATGAGAATATTTCTTTCATGTAAAACAGCATCATTTCCAAATCAGCACTGTGCAGTGCTTTTAAAGCAAGGTATTCAAGGATATATTATCCCCTTACTGTGATCTCCACTATCCAAATGGAGGCATTATTGTGTCCCATTGCTTCTATTCGATGTTAGTAACTATATTTGGTTTATTTTGAATTTGACAGAAGATACGAGATTATAGTGCATATCAAAGGCAGATGTGAGTTTAAAAACTTTGAAAGCTACTTTACTAGACAGAATTTCTCATTCGTTGTGGATTGTCTTCTCCTAATTCACAAGAGCACAGATACATCTAGATTTCATTATGACTACTTTGCATATGGAGTAGTGGGAGAACTGGTGTCTCACCTATTGAAACAGTACTTTTTATAATTGTAAATGTAGTTTTAAAAATGTACACATTAAGTATTTTTGTCACAATTGAAGATCGCATTTTGAAACCATAAGTACACATAATGTATATTCTAAAAATAAAATATTGTCCTAACACACTTTAATCAATCATCTATGTTAGCTTTCCTTGAACACTTCTGGATCATTTCCATAGCTTTTGATCAGTTTTATATTTTCTATTTATAATAACCTATTGATTATAGCCTAGTAAAGCCCAGCCATTCAGTGTCTTCAAATGATTCACGGCTTCCCCCAGCGCAAGGCAGTTTTATAACAGTGAGGTATCACATTTCTGTGCCAGCTCTCTGATCTTTTCTGCAATCTTGTGTTAAGTCTTGATGTGTACTCATCTTCCTTTTCTCTTGTGGAATTGAGCTGCCTTTTATAAAGTAGAGACACTGTATAAATACCTTCACTGCCGGCCTGTCATTCCTGACTCCAATCTGTTTTCTCCACAATGGGATGTAACCTAGCTTTCTAAAGGGACCATGCCTTTCCACTCTTCCATTCAAAAGTAAAATAAAATGTGTGAGGACCATGTGATTAAGGAGGGGGCAAAGGACAGGCCCAACCTTTTCTGAGTTCCTCTGATGTACTGCATGCTGGCTGGGTCTTCCACATGTTACTTTACTTGATCTAAGCAGATTCTGGAAACACTAAATCCACTCGTTTCTAGTATAGCAGTGATAAGCATCAGCACTGTTTCAGGCTCTTTTGATGGTAGTTTCTGATGAAAATGTTTGTGGTCTCATTTGTAATTGAGAGAGGGAGGATGTGTTTATTGTTCTGGTCAGGCTACACGTTGACAGATCATAGCTGGTTAGTGCAATGGAAAGTGAGGGTCAAAAGGTCTCCAGAGCTGCTTTGTTGCTGGGGGCTGATAAGGTGTGGGCCATGTGGAGAGCATATGGAAGCCCGGAGGCTGCCTAACCCAGTTCTCACTTGGTGGGCTATGCCTGGTGACTCATGACACATTTAGCACATACAGCAAACTGTGTCCAAGCACCTCATTAACTAGATATTACCTTAACACTTCTTGATGTCTTTCCCAACACTTAGTTCAGTTTTTCTTTAACTTGGTCTGTTGTGACAAACCAAATGAACTTAGCTATAGGTCCTAGTCTGACTTGTTATGATGCACAGATATTGGGAGGCAGGATAACAATACAGGATAGTTCAGTGTGTTGACTGTGGAGAGAAGCTGCATAGAGAAGCTATTCTTTGTAACCTGAGGTAGCTCATTTAAACAGAGATTCAGGTTGTCCCAACTGTAAAATGAGCATATAAAGTATTTAAATGCACAGTGTTTGATACATTGTTATCGGTCAATTGTCATTGCTGCTATAATAATGATAGCAGCAACATCAAATGCTATCATTGTTATTAAAATAGGGATCCCAATAAAAATAGATCATCCCCATGATGTCAATGAAGCAAGTTCTATGTCCTCTTAACTTTCTACAGGAGGCTAATTTATCCATCTGACAATATTAACTGCTGAGAAACTTTTCCTCATTAAAACATGCTTGTGTACTTGTGCATGCAAGTATGTGCACATGCATGTGGAGTTTAGCGGAAAACTTCAGGTGTCATCCTTGGGAACACTGCCTACCTCCTGTGAGTTAGTCTCTCATTGACCTGGAGCTCACCCATTAGGCAAGGCTTGCTCATCAGCAAGCCCCAGGGATCCTTCTGTCTCTACCTTCCCAGTACCAGGATTATAAACAGAAACCACAAAGACTAGTATTTTTACATAAATTCTGGTTATAAGTCCTCATAATTCAGAGACAAGCACTTTACAGGCAAGCTATCTCCCCACTTCCGTTTCTTCATTTTAAACATAAATTTTGACTGCTATAGATAAGTTCCTGATACAAATTTAACCTTTACAATAATCTCACTTAAATCTACCTTCTTATCTTAAATGAGTTCTTTAGAATAAATCTTTTTGTACCTTATCTATATTTTTAAAAGTTATTCTTTATTTTTATTTTTATGTGCATGAGTGTATTGCCTGAATGTATTTAAGTGTACCCATGTCATACAATGAGTGAGGAGGACAGAAGAAGGTGTCAGGTCCCCTGGAACTGGAGTTATACATGATTGTTAGCTGCCATGTGGGTGCTGGGATTTGAATCTTGGTCTTTTGCAAGAACAGCCAGTGCTCTTAACCACTGAGCCATCTCTCTAGCCCTTAAAATAGTTATTCTATTATGGAACGAGGCCTATGGAATTAAATATATCATGAAACAATTCCTTGACAAAGACAGTTTGACTGACAGGCAAAGTTAATTGGATATTTTGGGAAAGAAAATGATAAAGTCATCTTGACTTAAGAATTTGTTTTGAGGTAAGCAGAGACAGGAGGATCTCTGTGAGAGATTGAGGCCAGCATGATCTGTATAGTGAGTCCCAGGTCAACTGGGACTATAAGGAGACTCTGTTTCAAGAAGACCAAAAAAAAAAAGAATTTGTTTTGGACACTGTTGGTGGATAAGGCTATTGTAAAGGATGCAGTTTTATTCCCTTAGCTGCTTCCTTGATGTGATTGCAGAATCATGCTCATGTTACTAATTACTAAAATATTCTTTTAAAGTTGATAAGCATATTGATTTTTTCCTTGAAGTAGATGCATATATGGCATGAAAAAAATTTTACTGCTGAATATAGCAGTAGAGATAGATCTCTTTGGATGTCTCCTATTTCAGTCTCCTGACAAATGGATGTCAGGAAGATGTCTCCCTACAAATCAGAAGGAATTAGTACTGTATGGCAGGGAAAACATGTACATGCATTATAAACTCTCTTTGACATTCCAGAAATCACAATGAGGAACTCCAGGTGATTCTGAAAGTTCTTTCAAAATATCAAATGCTGTAGAGCAAAGATTTTCAAGCTTTAGTGTGTAGAGAAATTACTGAGCAAATCTTGTTAGAATGCAGATTCTGTTTCGCGAGGGCTGCTAAGATTCAGCCCTCAGGAGACAGTAATCTGCGTGGTTGTGTCTCCTTTTTGCAGTGTTCATCCATCTCAGCAACTCCATGGGGTTTCCAGTATCCAAACCATGATGAGTAACTGAAATCCTTTAAAAAAAAAGATGACATGAAGGACCTCACAGGTGCTTGAGGTACTATGATGCATGGTGTCTTCAACAAGGGGGTTCGGGTCAGCTCTCCTGTGGTTCCTTACTTATTATTGTTATTGTTATTATTATTTCCTTGACACCTCTTTGTCTTTAAAAAATCTTTTTACAACTTATGGGAAGACAATTTCGGTTGTAAAATTTAGTGATCTGGGAAAATTCTGAAAAAGAAAAAACAGATATTGACCATGAAGTTTGGTTGGACTTGGGGTAATAGTCCCAAGCAAACATTATTTTTTACTGTTTTCATATGTACCAGAATACCACAGATAGTATCATGTGTATAGGAAATATTTGATACCAATTTTCTGAATTTCAAGTTGATATAGGAATCATAGTTTGCATGATGGACAACCCTGAACGTGGGTCTGAGGCCTGTCCTGTGCATTAAAAGGGCACATATTGTCCCTGTCTTGGGGAAGACAGGATTTCCCACAAAGCAAAGTTTAGGTTTTAATGTTAAATAAAATAATTGACCTGTAAGACAGTGTTTAAAGCAGCAACTTCCCTGAGAGTAGTTCTTAAGAAGAAAAACCGAACCAAACCAAAGCAAACTGGCCATGCTGTATTTGATCTGAGGACAGAAACCCATTCGAAAGTTATTAGATTTCAGAATCTGTTACTAAAGTTTGAATTAGTTATCAAACCTTGGAAAACATGAGAAAACTACTGCATAACTCCCTTAAAAGAAAAACACTTTTGCTTGATTCAGTTTTTATTTATAATCCTGAAAAAGCTTATAGCTCCTGTAAAAGGTTTAAAAGAAGTTTCCAGAGAAATTAATTAGTAAGCTTTACTATCATAGAAATAATACCTTTTGCACTTTCAAAGGAGCCTGGAATGAATGATTAAAAACAGATTATCTAGGGACCCTCTTGCTATTTCAAAGAGGCTGCTCTGTGAACTCATAGTATGAAGGAGCATTTTGCAATGTTCTTAGACTAGTTGAAACTGGACTGTTTACAGATAAATTATATGAAAGAAATGAATATATGTGCCTGTGTGAAAAGAATCCCAAAGGGACGGGTGTCTCTGATATGAAGATAAGAGCCTCATAGCCTCCTTTCCTTCCCACGAATCAGTGCAAGTTACAACTGTTGAGGCACCAAGTCAGTCCAAGATCATTGGCATAGTTGGTCATATTCCCACAGTCTATGTATTACTGGATGAGTTATGTTTTGTTTCCCATGGTTCTTTTGTGTTTGTTTCAATGTGGAGAGAATGTCACTTGTTTTCTTAGACAGCATAATGTAAGATTTAGAACTGTTTGACAGTCTCAGTATCTATATGAGGTTGGTTCCAATATATCAAAATCTGTAGATGCTCAAGTCCCATTTATTTAAAACAGTGAGCATTTAACCTACCTACCTCCTTCTGTATACTCTGCATGATCTCCAGATCACTTATATTCTGTATAAATAGCTGTTACTCTGTTTTATCTGGGAAATAATAATGAAGAAAAAGTATGTACATGTTCAGTACAGTACAATTTTTTTCCCTGTGTATTTTCCATCTTTGATGGTTGAATCCATAGATGCAGACCCTACATGTGCTATTCATGACTATAGGACCTCATTTTCTATTTCTAATTTCTGTGCTTGGGACATCTCTGAAGTAGAAGCTTAGCTGGCTTCTCATGATGATGCTGTCTCTAATTGAAGCTGGTGGTAGTCTTGAGGAAGGAGGCAGTGTCCCATGAACTCAGAAAACTTTAAGTTGGGTTTAAGTTTAAGGCAAGAAGAGATGGCCCTTGAACTAGGATTCTTTGCCCCAGTGGAACCAACTCTGATTTGAACAATGGGAGAATTTATAGGAAAAATGTTGAAGAAAGCACTGGTTTAAAAGGAAGCGTGAAATCAATGTTTGACCATCAAGCTCAGGAGAGTTCTAGAGCCTTAGCTAGCAGCTTCATTACATAATTACTAGGTGAAATGAGCCCATTTGACCTCTGTCCTTGCATCATTCTGCTCAAAATTAAATTTTTCAAAGAGAAAGAGACAGTATCCTCAACTAAGGACAGGGAAAAAATGTTTTGTTCACCAAAGGCTTTATATCTTGAGGAATCAGGAGTTTTCCAAAGCAAAACTAAGTGTTCCCTTCAGAAGAATGGAGAGATCAAGCTGTCAAGAAAAACAGAGAATAAGGTTTGGAGAAAGAGAAATGATAAGTGATTTCCCAGCAAGTTCTTTGAGTCTGTCACTTGGTAGCTGTGCTTGCCTTGATTCAGCACCTCTAATTGTATTACTTATGTGCGTAGCCTTCTAAGTGAGTGTCTTAGTTCAGGATGCTATAATGGAATAGTATAGACTGATTGCCATAAACAACAAACATTTATTTTCCACAGTGGTGAGTCTGTGAAGTTCAATATGGAGGTATTAGAGATCAAGTGTTTGTTGGGGTCCTGGCTCACGATTTGTAGTTGGTTGTTGTATCAGTCAGGTTTGCATTACTGCAACAACAATAGCTGAGGCAATTGACTAATACAGAGAAAAGATTTCTTTATCTTAGAGTTTGGAGGTTCAAATCCAAGATTAGGTGGCCTATTGGTTTGGCCCCTGAGTAGGGTCATAGATGGCAACTGTGGGAGCACATGTCTGAACAAGGACACAGAGGAGTGAAGGGTCTGATGATCCCCTTCAACACCATACTCTCAATCACCTAAAGGACCTTCCTGTAGGCTCCTCTCAAAGATTCCACCCTTCAATAACAATACACTGGGAACCAAGCCTTGAACAAATATGCATGGGGAGACAGTCAAAAACTAAACTAAAGCAACGCACTCCTCTTTTCATCCTCATAGGGTGAAATCAGAGGACTGTTCTTAAATGCAATAGTTGCATTCATGAAAATTTACCTTCACACCTAAACATTTATACTATGAAGTTAAGACTTCATAGTATAATTGGTGGGACAACATAAATATTCAGTGTAAAATATTGAGTTTAATAGCCAAGGACAGGCTGATGATTTACTGAGTTGATCCTGTTTGGTTTTCTGTCAAGGAGATTTGCTATAGATGTGATGAAAACTGATCTAGGATATGGATACCATGATAATGCTTTGACAACAATATTTTATTTGGTAATTTCAAAATTGTTTTTTCCTCATGCTATGCAAGCATATCCACATGCACGCGCACACACACAGACACACACACACACACACTTACTCACGTTTATGGGAAGTGGTTCCAGACACATGGTAAAAATATGTTAGGTGATGACAGGTGTGATGGTCTGTCAAGTGCCAGGGGCATAGTAATCATCAAAGGGTAGAAAGGAAAAGTCAGGCTTGTGATTTTTGACTCGCCACTCTTAATCCATTAGTTTACATGGATTTAGTGTGATTTGCCTTGCAATAAGCCTTCTAAATATCTGACTCTATTGTTGATGACAAGAACAAAAAGCATTTCTTACCAAAGTTCATATACTTCAGTACCTCTGTCAGAGACTACAATATGTGTGCAATGTGTGATCACTTTGACTTCTTATTAATATGCAATTTCTCCTCATTTTATATAAAGAAGATTCTAAGTGAAATGTGGTTCCTTAGCTTAAAATTCTGCCAGATAATTATCTTTTGCAAATATGGCGAACGAGTGTGACAATTCTGGAGCAATTTGGGGATCTAGCCTAACCTAAATCATTTGAGTTTTTGCTCTTCATGGGTAGTTGTTCCCCTCAATAAGAAAAAGTAACATTTCCTGAGTAGCCACTATTTGTCAGGCACTATGATAAATGCTTCTTTATATAGAAAAGGTCTTTTAATTGCCACAGAAGCCTTATAAAGTTTAGATTATTTTATCAGTTTTACAAATGATGAAACTCAAGCTCAAAGTAATTAAGCAATATTTTCAAGGCTATGTAGATACTAAAGGTGGAACCTGGGTTACATTCACAAGAAAGAGAATCATAACCACCTCATCACCTTTGTTTTTTTTTGTTTTTTTCTTTTGCTGAGTTAAAAAAGATCAGAAGTACATTAGCTTAGTGCTATTCTTCATTTCTTTTAATCTCATAGGCCTTCTCTTCATGTTAGGATCTTGCAGCATCAGCTGCATGGGAAAGGGTCATTGCAGCATAACCTTTCGTGGTAGGTACAGGAAAGGAGCAAAATTCTTGACTTGAGTTTCCAGACAGGTTGTAAGACATCTTATAGAAAGGCACTAAGGATATTTCATTGTCAGAGTTAGTATCCCGCCCCCCCCCCGAATCCTTCTTGTAATGTTTGTAAAAAAAGAGGAATCAGGGTAAAGCTGGAGGGATACTGGGTGGCCTTGAGGAGGAGCTTCTGAGATTGCATCTTAGCACAGGGGACGGGGAGACTGGTATGATTCTCAGTCTGGTTTAGAGAACGATGAAGAATTCTACACCTCTTTTCTGTTAAGAGTTTAGAAAAACTTCAATATACTATGTTTTTAAATTTTTAAAAATTTTCAGTGACCAGGAGAGACTCTGTTCATGATGGAAGAACACAGAGGATCTCTTGAATGGAAACTTTTGTAAAGACATTGAACATTTCAGTTTCGAATGGAGACCCATAGGATGTTTTTCCACACCACAGAGAGCTGCTAGAACTTCCCAAAGAACCAGGGTGTCTGAAGAGCCATGCAATCAAGAGGCGGGAAAGTCATTGTTTCCTTGATGAGTGCAGCTCAGGCAAGGGAACATTAGCTTAACTTGTGGTGCTGTTTAGAGAGAGGCAAATGATCAAGGATCAGAACCTTCCTTACCCTGACCAACTCACACAGACCCTTGCATTATGTAGCATTTGGAAATGAGACACAAGCCTCTTGCAGATTTACGTCAAAGAGAATCTTGAATTGACTGACATCAAATTTGCCACTTTGTAAAGTAGGGGTTTGAAGTAGAAATCAACCTTCTTTTTCAAATTTCTTCTAAGATTTTTAAAAGTGATGTTAAAATTTTATATGTATGTATATTTTGCTTACATGTATGTAAGTGTACCTCATGTGGGCTGGGACTGGAGTTAAGGATGGTTGTTAGCTGCCATGTGGGTGCTGGGTTCTGAACCCAGATCCTCTGGAAGAGATGGTAAGTGCTCTTAACCACTGCATCATCTCTGTAGTTCCAGAAATCAACTTTATAAAAACCAGAAGTATTATCACTTGTGAAACTATGTATAGAGAACTTTTGCCTGAAATGTATTTGTTCTTGATCAAAAAGAACTTGAGCCCTTTGCTTAGAAGTCATTTGAGATCTAATGAAGTAGAAAGTATCTGATGACTAAATTTAGGTCAAATTGAGTCATAGGCATAACCAATTCTCTAAACATAAGCATTCCTCACTTGCATGGTTCTGACATCCAGGCATTTCAGTGACCTTGGTTTAGTTAAATAATACCAGCCTTAGAGCAACAGAGTTCAAATTTAAATTGCTATGATGTATTAGCCTCAGTTAATTAAAGTATATCTTACTGCTAGCTCAGTCTACCATTATTCTGTACAACAGATGTCTCCTGTGATCAGTGACGAATCACATCACATTATTCAACATGTCACTGATCGGTCACTGCACATCTATGTATTCTTTAATAACAGGTAGCAAAGCACACAGTTTTAATAGAACTTGCTTCACAGTGATAAATTCACATGACACTTTACAAAAATGGATAATTGCAGTAGATAAGGAACTGACTGACAAAAAAGATAGAATAAGAAGTCAAACAACAACTCTGACAGAAAGAAGTTGTGATAATAAATGAAGATGTTCCAGAGAAAGTAACAGTGGTTTTAAAAACAAAACACTCAGAACCTAAGCAAAGACCTCTTCATATTAAAAGAGCTTTTAGAGACATTATACACATTTAAAACAACCAAGAATAAAATGTTAGAAGCTGACTCGGAAAAAGTATAATGATTCAGTAAGACATAAAAGATATCTGTTCCATATCCTGTTAACAATGAGAAAAGGCAAACACTGCTTAAATTACTCTTCATAAGATGTTTTACAAAATTGTAAGTGCTTCAGTTTTCAATGTTTTAAATTATAGAGTATAAAATAAATCTTAATTTTCTATTTGTCTTCATTTTTTCTGTACATTTATAATTGACAGTAAGAGATTTATGATTTTGATAGAAAATTTTAAAGGTCACAAAACAATCATGTTTTCCTATTGATTATTAGGACAGCTTGCGTGATTTCTGTAAGCGCAGTCATTTCCATGCTTCCTTACTATTTAACTCTTTTACATCGTTCCTTTACCTACGTATTAAAATCCATCTCAAAACATCTCCCTTTCAAAAAATTGCACACCTAGAAATCCTCAATCCTCATTGCTGCTCTCAAGGTCAAGTGTTTCCCTGAAATTGGTTTCTCATCCTGCAGAAGGAGGAGAAAAGTACCGTGAACCATGCCCCAAGGCCTCCGGGAGTCCTAGGTGCAGGGTTAGTAAATGTTTTCTCTCCAATAAGCCTTCAGTGCCCTAATGCCTCTGTCTGTTGTTTAATAGTCCTGCGTGGTTGTCACTGCTCATTTGTGGTATTGTTAGCACATCATCTCATGAGTGGACCAACGGTCATTGTGTGCAGTGTTCACAAACCCAGACACTGCACTGCAGTCATTACCGCTCATTCTCCCTGTCATGTTTTACGTGGGAATATGCCTAGGGGGACTTGGAACAATCAGACGCTTATATTAGCAGAGAGGATAACAGATGTGTTCTTCTTTTATTGTCTCTGGGGTTCTTTTAGATCATCAGAAATGACTACATGAAGTTTAAAAATATTTCACCAAAAATGCTTAATGCAAGGAAAAGATATGTTTTCTACACATGATGTTTATCAAAACAACCTTCAAGTTTTAGACAAAAGGAAGGTGAAAGCTTTTAAATAAAAGATTTTATAGATGCAAAAGCATTTTCATCTAAACACCTCTCGAAGTGTGTATCTGTATGTATACATCTGCATCCATTTAGAAGATATATGGAAGATCTTCCTATATAGAGGGAAGAAAAGGAAATTGAGGAAATGAATAGTAGATAGTTTGTCTTTAGCATCACTGATAAGTTTATTTTAGCACTTTTTATGTCAAATGCTTAGAATAGTTATTTGTGTGCATGTACTGTAATATTTGAATACATATTATATTTATGGGTTCTTTTCATGCCTGCTACCCAGGCTTATTCCCAATATTTTAGCTATTATCCTGTACCATCCTTTATTAAACTGCTGCCAAGTTTTCATTTCAAGTGGGAAGACTTTGGATGATTATTTCTATTCTAGCATGGTGATGGGGCAGATCAAAATGAATGTGGCTATATATGACGTCTTTAAGGAGTCCCAACTAATTTATTTATTAACTTTTAGGTTTTATAAAATCGGATCACACCTTTACCAACTGGCAAAGATAAAGATCAAAGGTCTAAACCCTGCCACTAAAATAAGCCTGCTTTTGCTTTTAAAAGGAACGAGATAGTCATCAAACGATTTCCAAATTTCTAGCTCTTAGGAAAGGTAACTCCTGAAAGATAAAGCATAATTTTATAAAAGAAGGAAGTTGTGTTAATCCTGGCCCAAGATCATCAGCTATTGGTTGGGCTAACTGATACTATAACTAATTTCCTTTTGCAAATAATCATAAAAATGGATGAAATATATCTGGATTTAGATTCTCAGGTACAGGAAGTAGAACGAAGCTCTGCTCCTTAGAAGGAAGAAGACACGAGTGGACTTCATGTTTCCTCAGCTTGACAGCATCTTCTAGACTGTGTTCAGGGAAGTGATACCCCAGTAAAGTGTCAGGATTTCTGAGAAAAGCTGAGTTTGCAAATATGCAGGCTATGGTTCTAGAAAGGACACTTTTGTGGCTAAGGTTCAGAATCTTTGAGATTGTTCCCTTGGGTACATGGCCAAGGGTTGGGCCAATCCTGTGTGGGGCGCTAAGGCCCATCATAGAGAGGTTGGGACCAAATAGTTGAGCACATTTTTCCTAGGTAATGCAATACCAGAATTCTAGCCTAACAAAGTGTGCTGAGCTTCTGACCAGGTAGCTGAGGCCTCTAGAAGGCTATGCACTTTAGAAGTAAGGGTCATATCTTAGAGTAAAAGCTACAGAGTGAGTCCCAGGCCAGCCTGGGCTGTATCTTGAAACAACAACAACAAAATGATAATAAATCAGAAAACAAAATTTAAATCAATACCATATAATCAAATGTTAATAGATTATTAATATTATCTATACTGGTTAGCTTTTATTGAAAACTTGATATAACCTAGCTACCTGGGAAAAAGGAAGCTTCAGTTGAAGAATTGTTTCTATCAGATTGGCCTGAGGCCATGTCTGTAAGAGACTGACTTGATTGATGATTAATGTGGGAGGACCTAGCCCACTGTGGGTGGCACCATTCCTAGGCAGGTGGGCCTGAACTCTAAAAGAAATGTAGCTGAGCATGAGTCAGTGAGTGAGCAAGTAAGCAGCATTTCTCAATGACTTCTGCCTCCAGGTTCCTGACTTGAGTTCCTGTCTCGACTTCCCTAAATGGTAGATTGTGACCTAGGATTCACACTGAAGGACACACTTGGGGAAACAAATTAGACTCTATAGGCCATATATATCACAGAGTACATTAAATTGAGCAGGGGGCAATAAAGGGAGGTGTGGACAGGGGTGAGAATCTAAATACCATCAAATCATCTTGTAAGTAAAAAAATAAAATCAAAAGCAAGCAAAAAAAAAAAAGACAAAATAAACTCTTCTCCTAGGTTGCTTTTTGCTAGAGTGTTTTATAATCACAACAGGAATGTAATTAGTATGTAAAAATGCTATATGTTTAAAAATAAGTATCAAATATTTATATGTATACAAATATGAAACAGAGTACTACATCGTAACTCATAAACAAAGAAAAAGTCAAAACAAACTCTGAAATGGCCAAGATTTTAAGATTAATAGACAATGATTTTATAAGATCTATTGCAGGAGATTTTTAGGAATTTAAAAGAAATAATGGTCAAAAGGAATTTATAGATAGAGAATCTCAGTATAGTATAGAAAATACAAAGAACAAAATGGAAATTCTAGCACTGAGAAATTCAAATATTTGGGAAATAAACTTTCACTGGAAGAACCTAGTGTTCTACTGAACAGCCCAGAAGAGTTGGTGATCAAGAAAATTGAATAGAAATGAAGGAAACTGTGGAACAGAAAGAAAAAAAAGATGGGTAAGGTGTTCAGCAGAGCCTTAAGATATGTAAGAAAATGTCAGGTGGCCTAAAGGACATGGAATTACAGTTCTTTAAAGAGACCTCAGGTGAACAAGGAAGGAAAATACTATTTGGAAAAAAATATTATTCTAGGCAGAAAATATCATCTAGGTATTTAATAACTTTCTAGAAACCAATGATAAAGAGAAAATCTTAAAGGCAGCCGGAGGAGGAGCAAGAGAGGGAGGAAGGAGAGGAGTGAGGGAGGGAGGGAAAGAGAAAGAGAGGGAGAGAGAGTTGTCATGTATGTGGTAAGGAACAATGCTAAGAATGCTGATGGACGTCTCAGAAAAAGTGCTAGTCAGTAGACAAGGGCAGTAACATTTGCAGCTTATATTCAGTAAGCACTGAAGATTGCCTTAAAAACAGGAGTGAAAGTAGAGAATGTCCTTGCTGTACAAGCAAGAGGACCCAAGTTCAGATCACCAGAACCCACTTACAAGAGTTGGGCATAGCAGCATGTGCCTCAATCCCAGTATTAGGGGAAGCAGAGACAGGAGGATCCTTGGTACTTGCTTGTCTGTCACAAAATAAGGTCGACAGTGAGAGACAGACTACCAAAGTCAAACTCTGACCTACATACATGTGTACATGGGTGGATGCACAGCACTCAACCCACTCCCCAATTTATAAGCAAAAATTGAGAGGCTTCATTATCAATAGATACATACCAAAAAATATGTAAAAGCCTGGAAGAATCCCTCAATGGATTAAGAATGGTTAAGAAATCTTCCAAGAAAAAACAAATAGAACAAAACCAAAATGAAACAAAAGTTCCCCTACCTAATATTATACTTAATGGAAGAATCTGAACAAATTTACCCTCTGAGGGAAATTTACCTGACAAAGTCCACTTTTATAGATGCTCACTTTCACAAATTCTAGGTGACACTCTGTTAGAAGTTCTGGCTAGTACAAGGTTAAAACAAACAAATAAACATGAAGCATTTAAAGGCTGAAAAACAGAAATCTAACTCACATTTATTTGCAGATGTTATAATAGTATGGTTAGAAAATTACAGAACCAACAAGTAATTTAACAAAGTTACCAGGAACCAAGTCAGCATTTAAAAGTATTTATATATTATCATAAAGTCATTTGAAAATAATATTTAAGGGAACAACAATATTTAGCATAAAATCCATACAAATAAATAGGAATAAATTTTGCAAAATATGTTCAAAGCAAAATGTCTAATAAAAGGCCCTTATATTGCAACAGTGCTGACAATAATTAACTAAAAATAAACCCTAAATAAAAGAGATTTGTAGCTTGTTCATGGGCAGAAAATTGAATGTTGTTGAGGGGCTATTTTCCCCCTCGATAGATGTATAGATCGTCTATACAATTCCAAGTAAAACTGAAATAGCCACAGCCTTTTAGTTTTTTGAGGAAAATGGCTAATTCTATAAGTTGTGTAGACATGTAAGGGTCCAGAAGAAAAAGACAATTTTGAGAAAGAACAAAGTTGAAGGAATTAAACTGCCCTGCCTGATTTCAAACTTACTATAATCAAAACAGTGCACTACTGGGCTAAAGAGAGAAAACTACCATGAATCATGAGTCAAAAGTAAAACTTTCTCTGTCTCTGCCTGTCTTTGACTGTCTCTGTCTCTCTCTGTGTCTCTGTGTCTGTGTCTGTGTCTCTGTCTCTCTGTCTCTCTCTCTCACATGCACACACACACACACACACACACACACACACACACACACACAGCAATGGCTGACTAACATACCTCTTACAGGCCAATTTATTTTCTAAGTATTATATACAGTCTGCCTTAAAATACTTATGCAGTAACAGAAAAGTCTATTTTTGTGGACAAGGAAATGAGTTACAGAAGCTAAGCAACTTGTTTAGGGACAAGGTCATGATTTCAATTCAAGACTTTCCAAATATAACACTTACCCCTGCTCTTTACATCAGAAGAAAACTGGTTGGTTTCATTCTGAAAAAAATTTGGTCAACTACTTCTATCTAAGTATTCAGTATTTCTCTCCTTGCCATTTTTCTTGTTCTAAACTCTTCAGACACTATTAGAGATATAAAAGTTGTGGACCAGTGTCTCAATGGAGCCATGTTTCAATTAGCAAAATTGAAGCCAGTGTGGTCAGCTCTCTAGATTTCAACGCACCTACTCTTTCCCTTTTCTTTTTTGCAGTGTAGTTAAAATGTGCTGATAGAGAATTGGACTGCTGACGGTTGCACCAACCTACCCATCAAAAAGAAGGAGGCAGTGGGGAACAGTTGGGAAGAACATAAAGATACTCCTTTCCATTTTTTAAAAGCCTTTACTGGCAGTGAGAGAGTGAGAAGGATAGGAGCTGGTCCAAAGGGGCCTTGTGTTTCATGGCTTTAAAGGTACTTAGTGTGGGGCAAGAAGTTATTTTTCTTTTTTGGCTTCCCTAAATAAGGATAGACAAATCATTTTAGAAAACAAAGGAAAATTCTGTCACAGTGTCTGACTCAGTGTAAGCCTTGAAAATCGTTATTTACTTGTTTCAGCAAATACCTGTTTACTCAAAACTTTTTAGGAGGGATTGAAATTAGTTTCAGTGTTCACCATTTTAGAGAAAAAAAATTACCATTTTTTTCCTGTTTAATGAGCTAGTTTGCATGAAGAACTGAGTGTATTTTAACAATTTTTTTCAAGAACACTTTGATTGCAAGATATGAACATACTTTATTGCAACAGCTATCTGCTTGACAAATCAATATCTAACAAAATAAAGTAAGTATCTCCAAATAGTTTTCAGAAAAAAATCAGCTAGTGTGTTAAATTAGCTAGGACAGTAATGGAAACACGTGGCATTTATGTGTCCTGAAAAATGAATTCACACTGAGGCAAATCTTTATTATTTTAGGGAAAACTTTCTTCTTTAGCCCGAGCACAGGCAGAAGGTGAGTTAACTTAGAACATGTGCTGAAAGCTGGTTTAAAGTCACATTCTTAGTATGACTTCCTTCAAGAAAACCAATCTATAATCAATCTATGTATAATAAATCTATTTCTCTATCACCTATCTATATTATCTACCTACTGATATTAGCAGAATTACTATAAAAGTACAAATTTGATAACACTAATGAAAAGAGTTATGTGGGAGAGAGGATAGGTAAAGCCATTCTATTGTAGTCTATTAGAAGATCAGAGTTGCTATATTAACTTAGAATTAATAGTATTTATATTGATACTATGCTTTTAAATAGGAAACCTAGATAAATTCTTCAGGTTTCTTGCTATCTTAGGCAACTGAGGTGTTGTTTGTTTTCAGAGACTGCTGTATTTGGGTCCATTAACATATTTTTGATTAAAAAAGAATTACTTTAAAAAATATTGAACAAATGACTAATTACATAAACTAATTTTATATCAAGATTATAACATCATTAGTAATAGTTTTGATTCTAATTTTGTGATTTCCTTGACTCTTTTGCCCAGAAATCAATTGATAATATCACCAGATTGCTTTCCATTAGGCATATCATTCCTGAGCACAAGCATACATAATGGGACAGGAACACATACACTTTTCTATGTGGGATTAGGGATTGAGACTATGGACTTGTGCATGCTGTGCAAGCACTCGCCCATTGTGCTGCTGCATTTTCAGTGCCACACATTTCTTTTCTAATGTTACAGTAAAGTAGGCATTCAATATTATTTGTTGGATGAATGAATAAGAGATTGACAGTACATCTTAATATTTGGTAAATGTAATAATTATGCTAAATAACATTTATTATTGTGCTATAATTTAAATACATCTTTTTTTTTTGGTAAATGACTTAATTCACATAAAAATGAAGATTGGAGAATTTAAGTGCCTGGTCCAGAGACTAACAACTTATGAATGCGAACCCATCCCTCTCTTTCTCTGCATCTTCCTGAAGCTGCTTCCTTTCCCTTGTTCTGCAGGATGTTTTCCAGATGATTTTGTTCAACTTCAAATAGGGAGTGTGCGTACTGTGCTGTACAGCCTGCAGAGGGGGAGTAGGCTGTTCCTGTCCCTGCTTTTGTCGTGTGTGGCGTCTGCTCTCTTGATTGGGAATCTTGATTGGGAATTGTGCTGTGGATTGATGGGTTCCTGAAAGTGTTCACATGTGTGCCTCTGCCCTGCAAGTGTTCTCTTCTCTTCCCATGCATTGGTTAATATGTGCCAAACTGACATTGCCTTACAAGCAACGTGATGCCGGTTTGTCTTTTCTTGGGTCTTCAGAAGAATTTCATCAGATCAAAGGGGGAAGCTAAATTGAAGGCAAGTTGTAAGCAAATGCATTTTGAGTCTGAAACCACTTAAACTTAGAACTTTTAAAGAAAATATTCTATTCATTATTTTTATTTTATGTGTCTGAGTGTTTTGCCTACATGTAAGTGCACCTGTATCATGCAATGCTCATAGGAGTCAGAAGAGGGCGTCAGATCCCTGGGAACAAGAGTTACAGATGATTGTTAGTTGACATGTGGGTGCTAGGAACTGAACCTGGGACTTCTGCAGGAGGAGTCAGCCATCTCTCCAGTCCTTAAACTTTGAACTTTTAATTGCATGAGCAGCAGTTTTCTGGACCAACTATGGCTTTTTGATGAATTTATTTACTGAATAATTTAAAAAAATGAGATTTAAATTCACAGTCTTTCTTTTCAGTCTCTGTCTTTTTCCTTTAAACCAAACCAGTTGAACTACCCACTAAAGATCTGATTTTTATTTAGGTTCTAGAATGCCCTGAGTCTACGGAAGAAATTTACTCAGTTTTGTTTTCAGTGAAAATGTTTATGGGTAGTAGATTTTTCAGCCATTAGTTTGAATGTATACTTTAATGCATATCTAGTTTAACAAGCACTAGACCAAGTGTAGAACAGACTGCTCAGGATTACATGACTTAGGAAATCATCAATGATGTCTTGCCTTTGTGTATATGAGAAAAATATTTATGTCAGGACAATGTCCTATTTTTCTTAAATGTATTTTATTAGTTATACACACACATACATATACATATACATAACTAGTATCAAAGTCCTGCTTGCTCTTTTACTTCCCTGATGTTTAATAGCATCTGTATCTACATTGAGGACCAGGCCTTCATCAGGCACAGAACCTGCATTGTCTTATTTTTACTTTTAAAGACTTATTTTTAATTATGTGCTTGCATGTAGGTGCCAAGGAGTCAGAGTAGTAGGACCCCCCCCCCGCCCCGCCCGGGGACCTAGAGTTACAGGAGGTTGTGAGCCACCTGACAGGATGTTGGATCAGAAGGTGAGTCTTTTGCAAGAGCATCAGGAGCTCCTAAGTAACTGTTAAGCCATCCCACCAGCTACTGCTTGATCTTGGACTTTCCAGTCTCTAGAGCTGGGAAGGAGGTTCTTGTCCTAATTTAAAAAAAAATCAAAATATGCTATAAAACTGAAGTGTACTATAAAATGAAGAAAGGTAAAGTTTTAGTTTACTTTATTAATTATTATGGATAATAACATTCTAGATAAAGGACAAATTAATATGAGCACTTCAATCATTTTAAAATAGAAAATGTTATAGTTTTTGCTTAAACAAATTTTTTTTCCAGCATAGATGCAACCACATAACTCACCTTTGGATGAGTTACAAATAATGAAAAATAATTTACAAAATGCACTTATTCTATAAATTGATAAACATGGAGCATCTGGGCAAATATTCCTGATTCAGTATATCTTTGTTCTTTCAGAAAAAATTTAAAATCTTTTTTATCATTGAAAAAATAAAGCTCTAGATTTTCATACATCAAACAGACTTCTTGAAATAGATTTTTAAAACACTAATCCCCAGTCCTGTTCCACAGTCTCATTCGGCCTGGAATCCTGGTTGGGTAAGGAACATGACTGACAGAGCTAGGGGTTAACTTGCCGTGAAGGTCAAGGGTTTCAAGCCAATGAAACACCTCTGGAAAGGTGCCAAGCAGAAACAGAGCAGCATGGATAGGCTTTACACCAAAGATTTTCTGGGACAGGTCCAAAAACATCTTTTGTAAGAGGAAATGAAAGAGGAAGTAACTTGTTATTCCAGAGAGGTGAGAGGGTTGAGGTGAAAGTTTAGAAAAGGGTTGAAAAGAGAGGAGAAAATCGGAGGTGTAAGGTTGGAATGGTTCCGAGGGGAGCGAGAATGTGAATAAGCTCAGAAAGATAAGGAGGAAATGCAGACTGTTTGGAAGGTAAACACACCATAATGGAAAGGGCAACCTTGCCAAGAATAACAACATCAAGATAATTAAAGGAAAAAGCTAACATAAATGTGAGGGAAAAGAGAAAATGCTGAGCCGGTCTGAAGAATAAGAACATTACAACTCAGCATTTCATCACTGACAACACAAACAGGAAAAGGAAGCGTGGTGTCCTGCTCCTATGCAACGGATATTCCATTCTGTGATATTTGTGTTATCGCTCGGTGTTCTGTTGACTCAGATATAGCGGGTTGACTGGGCAGGCTGAGAATTATAACCCTTGTTGTTTGTGCCTTGGCTGTGTGTGCTCTGTACATCTGTCGGAGGGCCAGGGCACTAGGACATTTTATTAATTTCTTGAATTGTGTTATTTTGTAGTGCTGTCTATAATTTAGTGGGTTATAAAACCAAGTCATATATCTATTTTATGTTAGATGTTTTTGAACTCCTTTCAAGCTAATAACGGAATGTCTGAGAACAATGTTAGATGACCCAGCTTTTACTAAGCACTGCACCGACCACACACATCGCCCTGTGCTGCTGGAGAAGCACATCATGCTCTACGTGTTTTATGTAAGTTATTCAACATTCCACAGCCTTTCCCCTAGAATAAAAGTGTTTAAAAGACTGGACTCTTTTTGCAGAAGAAGGATATTATAAAGATCATGGTAAAATAAAAATCCATGTAATTTTTGGTGCCGAGGCTGAGGCTCAAATCTGATTCTAAACTGATCACATAAAAGTGACGTTGGAGTCTTAAATGATTACCCAAAAATAGCATTTATAAATAATTTCATTTATTATAAAAGAATATTAAAAAGACCAGAAAATACATTTTTCTATGTGCTAAAATTCGAGAATCTGATTTTAAATAATGTTTCTCACTAACAAGTCTCATTAAAGTTTTCTTTGTCTGAATCTAGATTATAATTTTAGGAGCATATTACCTCAAAAATGTGTATAAATATATAAGCCCTAGGATCTGTATATGATTAATAACCTCCTAGTTTTTATTTTCTCTTTGATTAATTTTATGATAAGTTTAATCTCATTTGACCCTTTCATAGTATTATTACTTTTTAAGTACTTTATCATTTTATTTTTATGTCTATGAGAGTGTTGCCTGCATGTATGTAAGTATAACCCACGTTGTACAGTGCCCACGGAAGACAGAAGAGGGAGTTGAATCCCTTGGAACTGGAGTTACCACGCCAGAGTCCTTAACCAACTGTTTCTGTACTGTTTTTACAATTTACCTATTTCAGGGCTGGAGAGATGGCTCCATGGTTAAGAGCACAGGCTGCCCTTGCAGAGGACCTGGGTTCCATTTCCAGCACCCACATGACAGCTAACGAAACTGTAACTACAATTCTGGGGGAATCTGATGCCTTCTTCTTACCTCCAAAGACACTGCATGACATGGGAGCACTTACACACATGCAGGCAATACACTCATACACATAAAATAAAAATAATAAAATCTTTAAATATTTACATATTTCACATTTGCTGAACTGTTGCTAGCACATAACATAAAAGAGAAACTTTAATCTTGGTTCTTTTATCATTATAAGAGCTCCAGGATTTACCAATAATCTATGTGAACTCAAAATGTAAAGAAGAAAGAAAGATTATACATTTGAATGAACAAGGCTCTTTCAAACACAGTAATAAACCAAGTTAAAAGGGAGAAAAAGAGACTGTTTACTAGTGAAGTTGGAAAAATGAACCAAAGGAAATAAATAAATAACATGATATCACCTTGAAATTGAAGAACAGGTAATCAGGTTCACCAGAAGAAAGGGACATCCTGGCATCCACATTTAACCAAACAGAAAAAAGATGTCCAAAGTTTGGTATCAATTTATAAAACTAATATTAAAAGGCCAAATGAGACAAAACTTATCATAAAATTAGCAAATGAGAAAAATAAACAAAAGAGGTGTCTAGTTTACAATGCTAAAGACTCTCAGTGGAATTGCTCTTGATTTTGGAATTGGGAATGAGATACCCAATAACTGAGTGTGACTGATACTCTTCAAAAAGACTCGTCTTATACTGGTACCCTCTAAAAAGATGTGTTTAATTTATAATTATTTTATTTCAGAAAGGCAGGAGAGGGAGAAGAAAGAGGAGGAGGTGACAGATCCAGACTGTATTTGAGAATATTTACATATTTACATACTTAATTTCCATTTCTTGTTATGTATAACTTTTGAAAATTTGATGTCAAGACTCTTATTAAACATACCTAAAAATATAACCTAGTCTTCAATTTCTCCATGCTGTTAGGTAAAAGAAAGTCAGAATTCAAACCCTAAGTGAAACACCATTGCTTCAGACTGGACATTCTAACTGCAGAAGTTCACTAAGATGTATAGTCTGGGATTGGACAAATGTTTGAGTGGCTTCTTTAAAGCAACTGTAAGTGTTTTTATTTGTGAGTTAACTAGATAAAGGGATTTTAAAAGCTTTACTTTATAAAATGGAAATGGCTTTAGCTTCCCATGTAGAAAGAACTTGAAGTGAATCTTCCAGAGAAATCACAGAGAAAGACACGGAAGCACCAGCATGGTAAAGCAGCCCATGCACAGCTTGGACACCCTGTAATATGCCTGAGGGAAGTGGATTTCGAATGGAATGTTCTTGACTGAACACTTCTTCCATTGTCAGAAAAGGTTGTTTTTAAGTTCACTCAAGGCATGGGCTATAATTCATCAATGAGCTTCATCCTCAAATCATCTAGTATGTTTTCTTACATATGGTAGAAGTTCAATGCTTGTTTGATATATCAAGTTGAAAATAGAATTCAGATTTCTGTTGGTGAGTTAAATGTCCCTGTTTTTATAAATTTTCAATTATACTGAAATACATGCTGCATTTAAAATGAATTTCCACTAAAAGTCTCTGAGATGTTGAACTGAGGGTAGATTGAATCTAAGTTAAGTTATATCCCCTTTTATAAAAAGGCCAGGTCACAGGGAGATAAGCATGACTCCGGACACACAAACCGTATGTATGTATGCAGAAAACGTCATCTTCTTAGTGATCAAGGACCAGGTGGACTGCAAAAGATAGAGATGACCTGACTGCTGTGCTGGGGCCCCATCTCTAAAGCATCCAGAGCAGCTACTGGAAGAAGTACATTTCCCCTCAGTTCCTTTATAATCACTTGACAAAGTACAAATTGTTTCTTTTCTTGGAACAGATTCTTGTTGGTGTCATGATCTTATTATTCATGAAAACGCCATAAGAGAAAAAGTCTTCATAAAACCATTTCTTCCTTCAACTTTAGAGGAAGACTGGCTGCCGGATGCATTGGGGACGTCTGTGGGAATGGCAATTACCTCGTAACAGCATCTTAAACACATCCTTATTTTATGGGCTGTGTTTGGAACCCACTTCCTTATACTGAAGGCTTTATTAGTACTTAAAACTATGGTTGAATTTTCCTGTTTTCTGAGCAAACAAAAAAGTAGAGGCTATTGGTCTAATTATATTTTTATTTTATGCAAAATCTGAGATTTATTTTTGACATAATTTGATTTAGAATTACAAGCAAAGAAAACATTTTTTTTTCCTTAACAGATATCTCTTTTCTGATCTCATTTAGAGAAAGATGGATTACTTTCTATCTCAGATTCTAAGATGCTGTCCTGGAGTGGAAAAAACCACTGTTAAGTCTTTTCAGCAGGCATTTTCCTGTGGTCCAGAAGGAAAAGAAAGCAGCAGCTGGCTTTCTGCCTCCTTTCTCCCAAGGACAGGGTGCAACAACTTATCTTCCAAGTATCAAGAATGAAGGAAAAGTGTTGTATTAGCTTCCTGTTGCTGCTGTTAAGAAATTACTACATCATGACTAAAAATGGCACAAATTTGTTCTTTCTAGTTATGGAATTTAGACATCTAAAATCTGCTTCACTGAGCTAATGTTCAGGTGTCAACAGGACCAAGGTCCTTTGGGACACGCTGGGGATCCTTGCCTTCTCTAGCTTCTAGAGCTGCAAACCTTAGCATTCCTTGGTTCAGTGTCCCCCCTTCCATCTGCAAAGCCAGTACTATAGCATCTGTATTCTCTGCTTTGCATCCCTCTGCTTCTGTTTGCTCTTTCAGCTGGCTTTCTTTTCTTTGTGGCACATCTATTATCGTTTGCTTCTACTTGTAGGGATACTTGTGATTTAATTTTGGGCAAACCTGGACAACTCACTGTAATCTCATCTCAAGGTCTTGTGTTTGGACAACTCACTGTAATCTCATCTCAAGGTCTTGTGTTCAATGATATATGAAAATTGCCTCTTAGACTTAAAAGGTAATATTCACAGATTCCAGAGATTAAGGTAAGAGCATTTGGAAAACAACCCCTTTATGCTCACCACAACAATCTTTTGACCTTTTATCATGAGAGTGGATTATGAAAATTTACAGTATAGAAACAATTTGTTTTAATAGAAAGATGCAGTTTCTCTATCACAAAACAGCTTTTATTTCTTAAGAATTTATGAAACAAATGTGTTTATACTTGTTAATAAATCACTATAAAACTAAACATCCCCATGAAGATCTAGCTTTGAGGTATGAAAGAATATCCTTCCTACAAATGAAGACACTAAGGCACTAACTCTGTAGATTATGTAAGTGGTCTAAACACATACAAGGCAGAATGATACTTAGATTTAAATTCAGTGTTTTAGTTATTGTACCAGAAAGAAGAATGTGGGGTTGGGTGAGGCTCGATTCTAAGATGATAAATGAATTAATTCATGTATTAGTCTTCTTATTAAGTCTCTTTTGATCTGTTCAGCATACTTTCGTAGGACATGGGCCTTGGGGAAAACTTAGGATACCAAGACAAAGCCCTTGTTCTGGAAGGGTTTCAACCCACTGGACCAGGCAGTGGAACTGAGTGCTGCCGAGGCAAAATTAGGGGCAGCCAACTCCTCCTTGCCAGGGAGGGGAGCAGCAGTCCAGCTGGATCTGAAGGAGTTGGGGGACTTTTTGAAAGGCAAGAGGCATTTTAGGCAGTGATTGATTAGAGTGTGATTTAAAGCAGTGGGGACACTGAGCATGGTGTAGGACAGAGAAACAGACTAGAAGTCTCTTATACTCAAGAGGGCAAGAATAAGAGCATTGGTTAAAGGGAGTGGTAACGAGAATGCCAAAGATGCAGGACTGGATGATTAATGAGATATGAGAAGGAAGAAAACTGAAAAAAAAAAAAGCAGGTTGGGGAAGATATACCTCAGGAAAAGAAAATCAAACATCGAGGAAGACTTAACCACATTTGCAAGATGAGTAAAATGGACGAGAGCAGACTAAGGAATTGATGGCCCTAGCAGGGAGAAACTGATGGGACAAGATCTAGAGCAAGGGAAAGGGATGTAGGGATGAGTCCTCACTTGACTTGCATTTTTTTCCTTTAGCACGCACCAGTCTTGTATGGCAAAGCTCTTCTTTAGGCAGACTATTATTCAGAACACAAACCTAACCTTATCTAGGCTGAATCCTAGATTTCCCACATACCAAGTTGAAAAGTACCATCTGGGAAGTCGAGAAGGTCTAGTCACTTTCTAACTGTAAGTTAATGAAAGTCAATGCTATTCATCTAAGTGCTTTCACAAATACCTCACATGCCTAGAAAGAAAAATAGACTACGATGTGCACCCAAGACCTCAGCCATGAAGTCAGTATTCTCCAAATATGTAGTTCCATTTGTATAAAGAGTAAGCTAACAATGCCCATGGGAGGAACTGAAAAGGAAGATGCTTCACAGGCTCAGCCTTCTCTTTCTTGTGCAGTTCAGCTCTGGTTACAAAGGTTACAAAGGAAATGTATGACCAGTTATAACTCAAGAGCACTTCCTGCAATCTCAGTCCATCTCTCTAACCCCATTGGAATTGTTAAATGTATGATGAATCCAGAGAGTGCGGCAGAGAACCCAAAGAGTGAGATGGAAGTATATTCACCACCTAACAGCTCAGTTTGTAAGCAATTCAGGTCTGGTATGGTATTAGTGATTTCCTTGGTATTAGGGATTCAGGTACTATACCTTCCCTAATGCACTACTTTCTCTGGGGTTCATCATGGCTTCCTCCCAGATCTACTTTCCACACAGTGGGAATGAGATAGTTATTCTACTTTTTTTATGAGAATGACTTGAAAGCTGTTAGTATCACTTCTGCTCACATCCAGTTGTCAAAAAACCTAATCAGAGAAACACTCATCTTAGGCTGGCCATATGGAAGGAGAGGTAATAGATAACAACTATTCTTTGCCATAGATTTATCACATGTACTTTACCTAACATAATGCAGTTGATGGGGAGAGTTGTATATCTGTGCTCATCTCTCTTGTTTTCAGAGAATTAAAGAGAAATTTGATATCATTTTAAAACTGGAATCTTTGACCTTTGTCTAGATAGTTCATTCCTGTAGAAGATTCTACCACAGGTATATTCCTGTCATATAAATGAGAGATTAGAGCATCAAAAAGACGGGTGACTTGGTTTTTGCTTTTTTTCCCCCCTGGGTTCTCTCTTATTTTTAAAACTTATTTAGCCATTGAAAAGATATGAGTCTCAGAGCCTAAGTGATTCCTACAGTCACTTATGTAGAATTGATATATGGCTATTTCCTGGATTGCTCTTATTGGGCAACTTTCTGGCAGCCAATAAAAATTAAAAGCATCTTCCTGTTACTATGATTAGTCATACCATTACTCTTCCTAAGCATCCTATCTCAGCCACTTCCCTTCTCTCATCATTGTCTACAGAAGATTTTTTGTTTGGGGATTCTCACATAGTTGGGGGTTGGAGTAACTGAAGATGCCCTGTGTAATCAAGAGTGGTTGTCAACTCTTAGGCACCCGGTTCCTCTGCTGGGCAAACCTTTGCAGTGACATGAAGATTAGTTCCACAGAAGCCAGATATGTTCAGGCAAAGCCCAGGTCAACAGAGATGACTCATTATTTCCCTTCATTGTCCCAAGTGTGGGTTTTTCTTTACTACTCATTTTTTTTCCTGACAGGACTTCTCAAGCATAGGTCTGTGACCATGTAAAGCATCTTTTTTTTTTTTTTTTTTTTTTTTTTTTTTTTTTAATGTACCAGCACTATTCTTAAGAGCTTTTCCTCTCTTAGTCATTTAACTAATCCTCCCCTCCAAGAACTATAAAATCTCCCATTTGGTAGGACTAGAAGCCTGAGAAAGTTGTCAAAGGTTAAACAACTGATAATGGAGCCAGAGCTCAAAAATGCCATTTTCCCCAATCTATAAATTAAAAAATTTCAACAAGAGTCTGCTATGTGTACTTGAGGTTTAGTACTTGCTTCAGGCTACACAGATAGTAGAGACAGAACTGAGATTCAAGCTCAGATCCTTCATTCTAACCTCAAGCTGTTCTTATTCGCTATATTTCACAGGCAGTACTGTGGTGTTTTTAAACCACATTACAGTTATGCCCTAATAAAGAAATAGCCTGACTCCTAGCATTCTTTTAAGTTCAAGAGCAGACCCAAATTGCCGAGAACCTGTTCCTTCATATTTCTCTCATTAACTGTGCTCTTGAGCAAGAACTTTTTTCATTGTTTGTTGAAATAGTATATCCAGAATGAAATGAGGAAATAAAAGCTATCAGAGAATCTTGCCCTTTTAGATCTGTAGAGCTAGACCAACACACGCAGATGCATATACATGATCATAAACATAAGCAGTTGTTACAAATTTCTCTCATTGCTTTCAGTAAGATAAGTAGTGGTGGCTGTCTGCAAGACTTTGATGCTTTCATATGTAAAACATATATTAACACATACACTGTCTTGGGTCAGGGACACAAGGAAGGATTCTGAGGGATAAGGTCGTATGATGAGATCACAAGAGGAACTCATAACTCAGTGAACTTGTTTACATTACAAACAGTGACTTTTGCCAGCAAGGTTAAGTAAAAGTCATCTGTCCAGAAAAGTCATGACTCTCCTTAAAGGAAGACCATGGCCACCTAACAGGGATATGGCCTCTAATGTCTGTAACCTATGATTCTCCTAAAATCTGTTCCTTCCTCAGCCCCAGGTGGGAAATGCTGATTTCATCTCAGCAGAGCAGAAAGGCAGCTGCTACACATATGCTGCAGCATAAGGCACTGCGGAAGTATTACCTATATTTCATATCCTCGTTCAAATCTCCTCTCTCCCATTCACCTGCCACCATAAGGAGTGTGGTTTTCTTTTGCAAGAGGATAATCTGATTGCTACTTTTGCATCAGAAAACTAAGAGGTTCATATATCCTGCCTGGATGGGAACATTTTTCAGCCTCAAAGCCTATAAAAATATTGTGGCATGAACAGTTCAGCTGAAACAACAGAATGCTAGGAAAATGAGTCTGCAAAATGTGCTTGAAATATTAGTCATCAACATGGTATAAAGCACCCTTTCTCTACAGAGAAAGGCTTGTGCCTGAGAGCTAAGTACACTTTCTTCTGCAGGACCAGGTGGAGATTGTTGGTTTATGTTCTGCAAACTCTTAACTACCCAAACCTGTCCACTGATATGAAGATTAAAAACTAGGAAATACACTTCGTTCCTCTGCGTTCCCTGATATTTTCTTAGAGGTGATAGAAAATTTAGAAACACATTAGAACACATAAACAAAACTATATATGCGTACATTTCATATATATTTTATGAAAATGCATATGGTATATTTTCTGCTTATAATCAAATGATGCAAAAGTTTTTTGTGTGTTTGGGTATGTGCACTTGTGTGTGGGAGTATGTGTGCATGTACATGTGTATGTAGAGGCCAGATGTCAACCTTGAGTGTCATTCCTTAGGTAATGTCCACCTTTAAAAAATATCATTATACTTTATTCATATTCTCCCCAAATAGTTAATATATATTTTTCTTTTTCAATTGATTTTTTTGCAAGTATCATACAATATATTTTGATCATATTTAGACCGTCTCCTGTATCTGATCACGAGGAAACAGAGTTTTCCAGACAGTTGGGAAGTTATTCGTATGTCCACCTTTTGAGACAGAGTCTCTCACTGGTCCCGGGCTTGCCAAGTAGGCTAGCTGGCTGCCAGCATGGGAGTTCCAGGGATTCACTTGTCTCCACCTCCACAGTTCTGGGTTACAAGCGGATGCCTCCAGGTCGGGATTTTTTAAGGTAGGTTACAGGAATTGAACTCATGCTTGCCAGGTCAACTGAATTATCTATCCAGCTTCAAAAGGGTGTTTTTAGAAATATAGGGCTATTTTAAAATTAATTAATGGCATTAATTTGGTTGTCACACAGAGAGGTAATTTGGGGTGGAGGAATGTGGATTTCATTTAAAAACGATGACTTAAAGTATTTTTTAAAATAAAAATTCCCTTGAGAATTTTTACAGAATTTGATTCAGAGTGCCTAATATTTCTACTATTAGGAGGACTAATCATCCTAATTTCTTTAGGACATTATTTAAAAATCCTCTATATTTTTGGTAAGAGATTTCAGTTTTGTGTATAACTCTAGGGGAGTCACTCTGTGAGGGCCAGTGCAATGAGAACATCGTAGGTTATCGTCTGTCCTCTCTGAAACTCCCAGCATGACTTAGGGCCCAGTCATCCAACATCCACAGCATGACTTGAAATATTTTTTAATAATAGATTCAGAGAGCTCGAGTGAGCTGACAGCATTGGATTTTCAAAGGCATTCTAAGCACTGGGGATTGATACCCTGCTTTAATTAGCAGCCTCATTGATCCCTGCACTTCCTCACATGTTTTGCCTTGGTGGGTGCACACCACATTTAAGTAACCGGCTCCTTTACAAGTCACTTGTCAGCACAGCACATTTCCTGGATGCCGGCAGGTTGGCCATTCGTCAAGGCGCCAGCATTTGGTGACTGCTGGTAATGGATTTTCATGTTTGTTTTATGAAGAGTTTCATTCAAATACTTTAAGAACTTTGGCAGCACTTAAGTGAACACAGCTCAGCGTGTGACATGAAGCTCAGAGCAGCAAACTAGAGCATGGTGCCAACAGCCTGCTCTTGGTGGTTACTGAAATTCCAAGAGAACTGGTCGGCCTGGTTAAGCAAGAAATCGTCCTGTTTCACTGAAGGCAGGACTAGTTCTGAGAGATATACTGGCCATGTGGAGTTGTATTACTGAGTTCTGGACCAAGGTCTGAGAAAGTTGCAGAGTGGAGTATATTCCCACAGGGATCTTAGAGGTATTGGGCCAAAATCACATCTACAGCCTTGAGTTTTTTCAGCATTTTCATCTAAGGGTTTGTTGCTAAAATTCAAGGCTTTTTTTTTCTGGTAATATGTCTGTAAGCCTGGTTGAGTGGAATAAGCTCTTAGAGTCCTCAGGAGATGAGAGTTGGGACAGGCTTTCCTTCTACTGGCCACGTGACTTTGGCCACCTCCTTTCTGGGAAGCTCTAAATGTATCTATCGAAAAGACACAAGCTTCTAAGAGAAGGCACTTGGGGAGGAGGAAAGGGAGTCTAGGAGCTGGCAGATTTTCCCCATGCAGCAGCATATAAACCAAAGCATACTGTTCTCCACATTCTCTCCCCATTCTAGCAGTTGAGGGGAGGGACCTATAGAGGCACAGCAGGCAGGAGATACCTCATGGAGTGTGACAAATGGAAAAAATTTAAAACGACATTTACTTTTACAAGTCAGACATTTAAGTGGGTCATTTTTATGGAGCATTTTCAATTTTTATGTCACCTAAGAGACTTTTGCATTACTTACAATTCTTCTGCACATTAAAAATGAATTATAGTCTCATCCATTTTCAAAAAGAATTTGGGGAGAATTTTTAAAGCAGGCAAAGGCCACATGTACATTGAGATACTCCAAAAATTTGAATGTTTCTCCCCTTGATTGATAGACTAGTACTGATGTCAGGAGAAGGAATGGTGTCTAAATTTTAGTATGAGTCTGGTGTTTGATGCCATTCAGAACTATTTTTACTGTGTCTCCCACTGGTTAATGTGTTTCCCAATATTTGTTTGAGGGAAAATCATGTGGTCAAAGTAAATAAACAGTAGCAGGCCCACATTCCAAGCTGAGGTGCCCAGCCAGCTGTGTGGTGTATCAGAGGGCCAATATCCCCTCCATAGCATGGGCTTTTTGTACCTGGCTTGCTGATAACTTTGCTTGACTCCCTCCACTTGCTGAAGTTTTTCAAAAGTTCTGGGGGCTGTTTGTTTCATCTACATTTCACACAGGGCATTAAAGTCTCTGAAGGGTTAAAGAAGTTGCCCACAGTGTAGGGCTATGAACCCAAATTTTCTGGTCCGGAGTCTTTCGTGGGGATCACGGTTCTAGCTTACTACCCTACGGCACTCAAAATGGCCTTTGGCCTTCTCTTCTGGTTTTTATTATGTGGCTCATGACTCATCTCAGCAGGCTCTTTAAACTATTCCATTAAGTTTTTTGAAGACAGGATCCAGGTTTCATTTTATATCCAACAGGTACTAATTTCATATTTGCTGGATGAATGAACTGAACTTAATGGTTACCTGTGTGACTTTTGCACTTCGGGGAAGAATTTGAAAAGGCCCTTATTTTCTTTAATGCAACACTGATGGAAGCCAAGCAGTTCTCCTTTGAAGGACATCAGATCCAAGGGTTTGGTCATTATACGTGTCAATGGCCGTGGACAGGGTGAGGGGAAAAGCCTTTATTCTAGATTATTTGGCATGGGCTGTCTTTGCCTGTGGCTCCTGAGATAGGGAGCTCCTGCAACTTGTGGTCTCTTTAGTTCACAATGTGGTACTCCAGTGCTGAAGACAGTTCTAGAAGCTGCCCTGTCCCCAGCACTGGGACATTTTACACGGTTACCAACAATCTGGAAGCACCAGGAAGATGGAAACCAAGTCTGCTGAACAGTAGAAGGAAGGCCCCATGTTCCTTAGAAAGGAAAATCGCAAATTATGTGTTCTTTCAAGAATGAAAAAAATTAATGTATGCAATTTTATTTGGTGGTCCCTTCCCATGCATCCCATGTCATATTTGGGATATGGGACAAAGCTCCCTGGCCACTGATATTTTAAGAAGTTAAAAGCAAATACTATGTAATCTATAGCTGTTTTCTAGACTACATTCAGGAACTGGGTTCTCTTACATCACTTTCCTCATATTTAAAATGTTGCCAGGCAGTGCTCAGGTACAAGACAATATTTGCTGAGTGACTATGAAGGAAGAGTATGTGTAGATTGTTAAAGTTCTTGAAGGATCTCATTAACGTCATTATTTTTTCCTTATTCTAGTGCTCCTATTCTTGTTTTTATTATAAAAAGGCAACATTTAACAAGTGAAAATTTACACAAGATGACCCTGTAAATGAAATATTTTACTGATTTCCTTATTTTATACTTACCAATGATAATAAAGCAAACATACCCCAAACTTAGAATCTGGGATTCTGAATGAGAGCTATAACCATATAGGAACCTTGAAAGCCAATATATTTCTGTCTTCTGTTTTGCTTACCCATACTGTATCAGGAAAGCATTGTTGAACACAGAAATAGTTTGCCTGGCAGTCTCAGGATATTATTAAATAAAACTGACTTTTATTAGTTGAGAAAACTAATAGGAAATATATGTTTTAAATTGGAATCATTAACAGCACAATGACTGTTAACAGTGCAAACAGTGCAAAGAGTGGCTGTACTAGGAGCACATGCTAGGTATTCATCTCTTATTGTTCACCAGCTGTGGAGATATGGTACCTTTCATGTTTGCCTAATCCTTGCCTAGGTCCTTACTAGGAGGCATACTTGGATTTCTACACAAATCTGAATGCTCTTCATTGCTTGGAATTTCAGAGATCATTGGGAGCAGGAGGTAGGGGGGTAAGAAGCCAACATCTGTGAATGAGACCTTGTCTGAAGTATGCATGTTTTCACTCATCCATTTGTTCATTTGCTCATCCTGTTACCGTTAGTTTTTCTTGCCAATTTGACACAATCTGGAATAACCTGGGAAAGAAGCAAGAGGAATTGTCTAGATTAGTGGGCCTGTGGGTGGGCCTGTGAAGGATTTTCTTACTTGGGCTAACTGAAGTGGGAAGACTCACCCTGAGTAGGTGGCACCATTTCTTGGACTGGGCCCCCTGGACTGAATGAAAAGGAGAGCCGTGTGAGCACTGCTGTGCATGCATTGATTCACTGCTCTCTGCTCTTGACTGTGGATTTGATGTACCTAACTGCTTCAAGTTCGTGCCACCTTGACCTCCTCACATGATGAGCCTGGGATTGTGAACCAAAGAAAACCTTTCTCCCTCAGGCTGCTTTTGTCAGGGTATTTTGTTATAGGAACATGAACAAAACTAAGACCCCCCCCCCCATCTGTTGTTGAATGTCTATTGTAAATAAAGAGTTCCCTTTTAGAGGCTGGAGAGTTAGCTCAGTGGTTAAGAGTACTGGCTGCTCTTCCAGAGGACCCAGGTTCAATTCCTAGCACCTATATGGCAGCTAACAATTGTCCATAACTCTGGTTCCAGGGGATCCAGTGCCCTTTTCTGGTCTCCATGGACATTGCACACATAGGGTGCACTTATGTACATGCAAGCAAAACACTCATACACATAAAATGAAAAATAAAAGAGTTCTTTTTTTAAAGAGCTTAAAATACAGCTGTAGATATAAAATCTATACTGAAAAAAATGGAGAATCCTAGGAGAGGAGGATAATGTAGCTCAAAACACTTTGAAGAAATGCAAAGAATGTAATTGATGTGGGTTGAAATGGTCAGTGAAGGTGTCTGTAATTGCCTCGTCTGTGAGTTGTCCAAAAATTGGAGCATAATCGTCATTCATCACTTTGCTTTACATAGGTAGGCATCACACAGATACATGAGTTTTCAGGGAGGATTTAGTTTGCAAGCTCATTCCTTGACTGGACTCTTTTGGGTTGGCCTTAACTGCAAGTCATCCGGTAATGAGTGACTCAACTCACCCTGAGTCGAAGTGGAAACACAAATGAGGTCAGCTGCTCTTGAAAACTTTCCACATATTGTGAGTACTTTGAGTTATGGGGCACATTTTATTGTACCCAATAACTGCAGGTTTATTTGAACTTGAATCAGTTGCCAAGTAAATACTTAAACTTGGAGTTGGAGCCAATGAAGCTCACTCTTCCCCATAGCAATAGTGCTTGTATTCCTCCTGCCTGTGTCTTGAGAGTAGATTACCCAGGGAACAAGAAAGGAATTATAGACCAAAATGTTTACAGATTTGAGACCACAAGCAGCAACCGGTTTTACTGGTGGGTATTATCATTTCTCCCATGAGAGAAAACACTGTGACTTAGCTCCTGTCCCCATTCCCTTTTAGGCTATGATGCTCTCACCATTGCTCAGGGTATTGTGACTTCCCGGAGATAGAAAGAGAATTCACAATCACTTAATTATTAACCACGTGTAATTGGAACTAGATGGTAAAATGTAAAGGATGAGAAGTGAGATGAGTGGGCTGGGGGAGGAAGCAGTGGGAGCAGGCTCTGAGAAAGGCTCCGGCGTTAACCCTTTATTTAATAAAAGCGACTCCTTCTATCCACCTTCCCGGCTGCTTCCCTGCGCACAGCTAACCCGAAATTCTGAGAGAAGCAGGGCGGTTGTACAGATCAACTTTGGTCATGGGAGGGGGCCTGTGCTTCCTGGTCTAGCTGGAGGCCCAATTCCAACATCAGGTAAAAAGGTCAAGTAAGGTCAATGCGAACCAGCTTAGGGAAGCAGCAGCTGCTCTCTTGCCTCGAGTGCTTTTCAATTTGGAAGACCGGAGAAGAGCAGCTTCTCTCTGAATCATTGCTTTCCCAGGCTTATGAATCTCAGAATCTCTTGTTCTTTCCATTGCTTTCCAAACACGGCCTTGTGTCAGGCTTCCCTGCACACAGATTGCAGTGATGTGGGCAAACAATTTTGAAAAGATATGCAGCTTTGAGAAAAAGCACTCTAGGCTTACAAGGACGTGCACTGTTTTGCTCTTGGTGAAGGTGGTATCAGGAGCTCTGATTTTTAGCACCTGTGAGGGAAAACCAGCTTGGAACAAGAACAGTGCCTTGGGGCTGAGGGTCAGTGAGCACACCTCTGTCGTCGGTGGAGCTTGGCTTCTGATTTGTAACCAATAGCCATTTTCTGTCTGGGCTCCAGGAAAAAGTAAAAAAGGTCTCATTCAAGAGTTTTTACTCATGTCTTTGTTTTCATGTGTCGGTGTTTGTGGTATGCGTGCACACATGCATGCTTGTAGGTGTGTTCGTATACACACATGTAATGTGCATGCAGGAGGAGGTGCAAGGTTGATGCTAGGAATCTCCTTCAATCACCACACCTTGTTCTCTTTGAACTAGGCCTCAACTGAACCCAAACTCGCTGATGTGACTCTAAGATTTCTCTGTCTCTGCCTTTCAAGGCAGGAATTGAAGGTGAGCCATCATGTCCACCAGGTATTCACATGGGTTCTGGAGATTTGAACTCTTCTTGCTCATTCCGCAAGCATTTTGGACTCAGAACCATCGCCCTACCCTTATTCATAACTCAAAATCTCTATTGAACACTAATTCGTGTCCACGGTATTGTAGAGGAATGAACAATAAATTGTTTATCCAAAAGCAATGAGAAAAATGTGTGTAAAGATTTTGATACAAAGCAAACCCTAAAGACTACTAAAAAGCATTCTTATTTGCTAAATTTTAGTATCTGTGAGCATATAAAGGGTAAAATGCAAACCCTTAAAGCATTACTTTCTTATGGTGACATCCCTATTTATAAAACTAATAATGCATTTGCATTCATTCTTGACCAATGAGGCTGACCTGGAGGTTTCTGCTGGGCTCCCATAGGCATCTGTGTGTGGATACTATGGGTTCAAGTAGCTTGGGCTTTGGAAATAGATTGATAGGTGTGTGTTATCTTGCATGATAGCTTTCAGAGCTGGTAAACTAGTTTACCATTTTTAGCCCTCATTGCATCTGTAAAATGACAAGATGATAGACTAAATTTCAAGACTATGCTCTGGCATTTCAGGAATGAATACATTAGCTTGTTCTGATTTAATTTCCTTTGGGGCAAAGATATGGCTCTAATACTTCATTACCTCTTCTGTTTCAAATGTGTTGTCTTCAGAGTAGTTGTTTGACATATCGAGGGTGAGAACACTGACTTGGAAGAGCTAATGTTGATGCTAATGATGGGCATTAGGTAATACATGAGAGGATTATACTCAATAGTCTTCACTTTTTGTCATTTGGAGCCCATCCTTCTTTCTAGTTATTTCTGATTATTTAGGGACTCTCATATAAGGCTACAAATTTCAATTTTCAGGATCACTTTTGCTGTAGGTCTTTCCTTCTTGGTTTTTCTCATCAAGTGAACTGGGCTGTGAGAATAGGGAAAAAGTAGAAGCCAGACCAGATGAGACCCAAGTAGGTAGAAATAGCTCAGCTCCAGAACTATGTTATAATAAAGGATGAGTGGCATGTGACTACCTGTTAGAGACGGTGTGGCTGTTGTTCCTACCCATTGCTTCAGTGTTGGGGACAGTGGTCCACGGCAGTAAGATTTCGCTGGATGCTGAAAATTGAGTCAGGTAGGCCAGCGTGCATGTGGCTTCAGTTAATCTCATTTAGTAATTTCAGTTCAATACTGAAAGAGTGTTGGGTTTATCCATCTTGACATCATTCTTATTGATGTTCCTCTGTTCTTTTTAACCTCATTTTGATCTTCCTTTTATATCTTTTGTGAATGTTTCTTCTCATTCTTAAGGCTACCCTTGTTTGCTGGTTTGTGGTTAAATTTAAATATTCCTTCTTTTTATCATGTTCTGCTACTACCAAAATGTCAGTACTAAGAGTTGTGGCTATAATTCAGTTCCTCTCTCTGTCTCTGTCTCTGTCTCTGTCTCTGTCTCTCTCTCTATATATAAAAGCCAGTAGAGTCTAATTTTTGTCCCCAAATGTCCTACAGGATCATCCTCTGGAGGCTGATCACCCTACTCTTTCAAACCCCTGAAAGAGACTGACTCTCCCCCTCCCAGCAGTCGTCAGTTACCAGTAATTCCTCAAGTAGGGCCAGGGTTTCGCTTATCCATTTCCCCACATCTATGCTGGGATTTTGTCTTGTTTGAGCTTAAATAGGACTTGTACCTGCTGTAAGTTCATATGAGTAACTGGCCATCTGTCTGGAAAACTCAGCTTCCTTGTGGTTACCTACCACCTCTGGCTCTTACAGTCTTTCTGCCCCCTCTTCCACAGTGATCCCTGAGCCTTGGGGGGTGGCAGAAGATTGATATAGATATCCTTCAATGATAATCAATCTGCAGTCTCTTGTTTTCTGCACATTGAGGGGGTAGTAAGATGAGGTGCAGAGATGGGGAAGGGAATCTAAACATGATAAAAATATATATTATGGAAATTGCAAAAATTCAATCAAAAAGATTTCAGACTTTTTTGTCAAATCCATAGCTATTGCAAATGTTTCTGTGCAGTGAGAAGGCTTCATACCGTGGTTGCTGTTTCTTCTTCTGAAGGCCTAAAGTCAGTCTGTCTACAGTGTCAGACTCTCGGATGTTTCTTTTCTGTCTTCTGCTTTCTCTACTTGTCAATCACGTTCTTTTAATTCTTCTTTTCTCAAAATTTTTCCTTTGGAGCTATTTTTCTGAGGTGTATTTCCCTCCTAAATACTTTCATTCTCTCTAATATATTGATGATGTAAAAGCATATTTATTTATTTATTTTTCTTCTATATGTATGAGTATATTGCCTACATGTATATGTATGTAAGTGCACCTGTGTCATGCAGTACCTGTAGAGGTCATGAGAGTATATCAGATTCCCTGGAACTGGAGTTATGGATAGTTGTTAGTCACCATGTGGGTGCTGTGAATCAAACCTGGGTTCTCTGCAAGAGCACTCAGTGCTCTTAACCATGGAGCCATCTCTCCAGTCACAGTGGAAAAGCATATTTTAAGATACATTATTTTTGTTGTAAATGCTTACCTATGTCTATGGGGGTTGCTTCATGGCAAAGGTGTTGCAGAAATAGCTAGAAGTTTGATTCTCCTTTGCTGTGACAAAATACTTTGACCAATACCAACTTGGGGAAGAAAGGGCTTATTTAGCTTACATCTCTCAGGTCACAGTAGGGACCATCCCTTAGGGAGCAGAAGATAGTAACTCGGGACAGGAACCTGGACGCAGGGGCTGAAGCACAGGCCATGGAGGAATGCTGCGTACTGGCTTACTGCCCTGGCCCATGCTCAGCCTGCGTTCTTGTACAATCCAGAACAACCTGTCCAGGGGTGGCACTGCCCACAGTGGTTGGACCCTCCCACATCACTCATCAATCAAGAAAATGTTCCACAGACATGACCACAGGCTAGTCTAATGGAGGCAGGTCCCCAGCTGAGGCTCCCTCAACTCAGGTACGTCAAGTTGACAACTAAAGCTATCCAGCACAGCCCCTTTTCAGAGGTTGTGTAGTTCTGTGCTGATTGCTGATGCTCATGAGGGGTGCTGGAGTCAGCTGTCCTATGCTTTCAAGGAAGCATGAGAGTTGGTGTTATCAAAATAGTTATGGTTATGGTAGGCAAAATAATGGCTCTCTACAGATATTCACCACCTGAATCTCAAGAACCTGTGCCTGTTTTCGGTTCACCCACGCAAATAAGCAAACAAACAAATTAATATTTGAAACCTAACTTTCAAGATAATAATATTAAGAAGTGGACCCTTGGGTCAGCAACTAGGCTATGAGGATTGCTGACAATTGATTTTGGACATTTGAGCTTCTAGAATTATGAACAAAAAAATTTAGTTGTTTATATATTGTCTAGTTTAAAGTGTTTTGTTATGTTGACTCCAATGGATGAAGACATTGACGAAGAAGGTTAGGTTTGCTATTTGCTTAAGATGGAGAGCTCATTCCATATCATCCAGGTGAGTTCATTATAACCACATACATCCTTTTATTTCTATTTTCTCCATCTCTTATTTATTTATACACCCAATTTTTGTCATATCTTTTTTTCTCTTTTAAAATATATTTAATACAATATATTTTGATCATATTCATACCATCCCCCCCTTAACTCATCCCAGATCCAACCCCTACAACCCACATCTTCCAGCTTTGTGGCCTCTGTGTTTAAAATCACATACTTAGTCCAGTTTGTGCTGCCCATGTACGCTTGGGTGTGGGGCCATCCGCTGGAGTATGGTCGATCTACTAGGGGCCATACTCTTAAAGAAACTGACTCTTCCTTCCCCAGAAGCCACCAAACTATAGATAGCTCCTCAGTTAGGGTAGGGGCTTGTAAGCTTATCTCCCTTCCATGCTGGAGTGTTGACTGGCTTGACTTGTGTGGGTCTTGTTCAGGCAACCACAGCTGCTGTGAGTTCATTAGTACAGTAGTCCTGTCATGTCCAGAGCACACTGTTTTAGTTTAGTCCTCTGAACTAAGTCCTCTGGCTCTTAAAAATCTTTCTGTCCCTCTTTTGTGATGGTCTCTGAACCTTGGGGAGGATAGAATGATATAGATATAAATGATATAGAGATCCGATTTGTAGCTAAGGACTCCACAGACACTTATTCTCTGCACTCTTGGTAGCTGTGAGTTTCTTTATTAACTTTCTTCCATTGTACAACTTCTCTGATGAGATCTGAAAGCTGCACTGATCTGTGAGTTAGAGATACAAATTCAGAGAACACTTAGATACCATATCCATATAGCAGAATACTAGCAGTAGGTTTACCCCTGAGGCCTGAGCAATCCCTATCCATGGGTTCTTGGCCAGCATCAAGTATATGTTTCCTTCTGTGGAGTGGGCCTTACATCCAAGCATGAATGAGTTCATTGCCCCCATAAGGTTTGTGTCACTGTTGTTCACCTTGGTGTATCTTTCCATACCATTCATTACTGTAGTTCATGGGTTCATAGATGGCTAAGGCTGCTGATGACTTTTCCCAGTGGCCTATCGTAGGACCTTCTGGTACTATGAAAGCTAGCACTAGGGAGGAAGCTTCCTGGTCAGCCTTAACTCTCTTCATGTCCTGTGACTGAAGTGAATCACATTCACTCCTAAAGTTAGAAAAGGGCATTAAAGGCATAAACAAGAGATATGAGCAGCATGAGAAGACCTTGCCTTGATTCTGCTGGCTTTGAAAATTAAGACACAACCCAAAGGGGATGGTTTCTAGGACCTCAAAAGACAAGGAGACAGACTTTCTCCACAGTTTCCAGAAATAACACAGCCTTACCGGCACATTAATTTTAAGAAGCTTTCATTTATGTATATGTTTATTTGTGTGAATGCATGCTGTGTGTGTGTGTGTGTGTGTGTGTGTGTGTGTGTGTGTGTGTGTGTATGTGCCTGTGAAGGCCAGAGGAATGTGTCAGATACCCAGAGGTTAGAGTTACAGGCAGTTGTGAGCTGCCTCACCTGGGTGCTGGCAACTGAACTCCGTTTCCCTGGAAGAGCAGGATATGCTCTAATCTGCTGAGCCATCTCTCCAGCCACCCGGGGTACTAATTTTAACACTGTGAGCCTTATTTTGGAGTTCTGACTATACGATAATAAATATGTGTTGTTTTAAGGCATAAGTTTTTGGCAATTTGTCATAGGAACCACAGAAAACAGTTAACAGAGGTGATTATCAGGATTCAGAGCCTTAATATTCAGAATCGTAATGGACAAGGATGGATAATTTTCCAAAAGTAAGTTCTGGAAATAAGTCAAAACAAAAGTAGATAGATAGTGCCAGTCAGAGTCCAGAAATAAGGATATCACAGCTTTGATCCCACTGTTAGAAATAACTGCAAAGTAAGCTGTTTTCCTCTCAATTTTTCTTCTTTATCCTTCTGTCCTTATTTAGAAAGCAAATCACAAGGCTTTCATCAAGTGGTGTGACCTTTATGTATATCCGTTTATAAAATCATTTTGAGGGTGAGACCCACTGAAGTACTATGCAAAAAAAATCCCAGTATAGTTAAGAATTATTACAGCAAGGTTAATATGCCAAATAAAATTAGGATTTGCTAGTTACTATAAGAACATGAAAAATAAATTTTTTTCCCATTGTGGTATCTTAACCTCCAAACATGCCATTAAGAAATGCATTTATGCCATTTAAAATTATAGATAAGGGAAAGTATGAAAAACCATAAAGCTTCTAATTTGAATATCTAATTTGCATGTCCATATTATAGGGTATAGTTTATTTCTGATTTAGTAGTGAGTGTTCTAAGCATTTAACATGATGCCCGTTAATCTTAAGAACTAAAGTAGCTATTTGATTCAGAGAACAACTTATATTAGCCAAGTTGATATACCTTAAAACCTTAGGCTTTTAAAGGAGCTTAAGAAATGAACTAGTAGCGTTTGGTTTCTTAAGCTGCAGACCTTATAAAAGCCCTCAATTCACAGAGTCTGTTACAAATAGGAAAAATGGAAAGAAGGGATTTTAATATATTGGGAGTGAAGTTCAGTATTTTAGCCAAATGTTTGTTCAAAAATAATACTGGTAAAAGCTAACTTCTCCCCCAATTTTGTGGCAGCTTAAAATAGGAGGCTATTTTTTTTTGTTGCTGTATAAAATGAAGCATAATTATGTTGAGTGCCTTCTCATGGAATGCTCTTTAAAGAAAAGTAGAGTGTACTGTGTCTAATGACACAGGCACAACTTTAGGTTTTCCTAGGAGATTAAGTCTCTTCAACACATTTCAGAAAATTTAAATATAAGTGACAAGTGCAAATTTTGCAAAAGAACTTAACTTAGGAAATAAAAAAAAAACAATGGTTACTGTCAAAAGGTACCAAGGAAGTTACCTATGACACTGAAAAACATGTTATGTTGCCTTTAGAGATACAGAAAAAGCAAATGAAAGGGAAGACCATATTCTACCTTTGTCATGTGATTGTTGTGAATTAAACCTTTATTTTAGCTGTTGGCAGCTTCCTCATGTTCTCTGCAATATCACTGGAGTTGAGTCTCTTTGAACATTTCTAAGACTAGGTAAACTCTCCTGGGTCATAGAAACAATGATTTCTTATGTGGTATTAAAGTCTGGAAAGCTAAAGAGGAGTCTCATGCTTCTTCCATCTTTGTTACAATGGTTCATAAGGGCTTCCTGGAGGTATCTGGGGTGGTGTCCATGGTGCCATTGGATGGAGGAATCTGGGGTAGCCTCAATGCTGCCATTGGGTAATTTTCATTAGTATCTTATTGACATATCAGATTGATTTTTTTTGGTATGTCTGGGGAATGCTATCAGTGCTCATAGGATCATTGTGATTTCCAAGAGAGAACTTAAATTCTAAGAGACCAAAGATTATTTGCTTTAGGATCTTCTGTGAATTCTATAGATAGATAGATAGATAGATAGATAGATAGATAGGTAGATAGATAAAGTAGAGAAACATTCATGGGAGAAAGAAAGGATAGGCACAATTATTTGAATTTTAAAATAGTGTATTTCAAAATTTGGGCTTCCTAAGCTCATTTGAACTTCACTATTTTGTAATGAGATTATTTTTTAATAGAAATTTTGTGACTTTCACACAGAATTTCATTTTGGGGGTGGGGGGAAGAGGCTGTCCTTGTAGCTCCAGCTGTCCTGGAACTCACTCTATAGATCAGGCTGGCCTCTGCCTCCCAAATGTTGGAATTAAAGGTCAATGTCTGGCCTTTATACAATATATTTTGATCATATTTAAATTTCTCCCCTATCTGAATACCCTTACTATGCCTCCCCAATTTCATGTATGCTATTATATAAAAATATAAAATTATATCTATACAGAGTCAAATTTCTGTCTTCAAATGCCCTTTGGGGTGGGTCAGTCCACTGGAGCCTGGTTAACCTGCCAAGTGCCTTATGCTTAAACGAGAAAGACTTTTTTCAGTGTGAGAAGCTTGCCAATACTTCCCCACATTTATCCTGAGATTTTGCCTGGCCTGAGCTTACATGGGACTTGTGCATACTGTCACCATTGCTGTGAGTTCATTTGAGTAATTGTTCATCTGTCTGGAAAACTCTATTTCTTTGGGATCATCCACCATCTCTGGTTTACAATCTTTCTGGCCCCTCTTTTTCAATGATCCCTGAGCCTTGGGGTGGGGTGTGGGATGCAGGTGTTTAATATAGGTGTTCTACTCAGGCATGAGGACTCTGCAGCCTCTTGTTCTCTGAACAATCGTCAATTGTGGGTCTCTATGTTAATAACCATCTACTGTTTAAGGAAGCTTCTCTGGTGAGAGTTGAGAGATGCATTAATCTATGGGTGTAACAATGAGTCATTAGTCATGTGGGAAGCACATGTGGAAAAGGTTTTTCTCCTTCCCACAGCATAAGACATCCTTAGGATGTGAGCTAAGATAAATGTGTAGGAAAAGATGGTGATGGAGACAGTCAAGTTAAAGCCCACAAAGACTGTCAGCACCATGTTGTCAAAGTCAGTACTGCAGCGTGATGGGGCAAAATCCTGTGGTCCATCACAGAAAAGTGATTAATTTCATTGGATTTGCAAAAATTTGATAAGAAAGTAAAACTTGTGTTCACTGAAGGTTTTAGGAAGCCCATAGGAATGAACTAAGCAACAGCAGAACGCAGAGTCTCTGGCATATGATGACAGGAGAGTGCAGTGGATTACAGATGGCTGCATAATGGTCCACAGCCTTAGCAGCCAGGATGATGTAGTCACTGGTTACAGAACTACCATATAGTAGCAACTGACATCCTGTGAAGGAGCTGGTTGGTTTTGTGCTCAGAAAATTCTGCAGTGTCTTGGGAGAGATGGCAGAGGCACAGCAGAGATCAACAAAAGCTGAATGCTGGGGGAAAAGTACCCGGGAGTGTGCAGGGCAGAGTGGACTTTGATGAGCAGGATCATGCCAGTGTTTCCTACTAAGGTGGCTGTACAAGTCATGAAAAATACCAGAAAGAGGATGTTGCAAAATTCGTGTGGACCAGCAATTCCCAGAAGCACTCTAGTGCCATTACTTTGTTCTGTGGTTAGTCAAATCTAAATTGCTGAAAATTGTCAAAGAAATTAAGCAAAAAAATAAAAAACTAAAACAAAACGAAAAATATCCCCTAACAAAACCCAAAACAAGTCATTAGGAGTCAATGAAATGTTTTATATATATATATATATATATATAATATATATATATATATATATATATATTTTGTATAATGATAGTATTAGGCTCTCCCCTATGTCATGCGACTTGTCTAGCCTAGTTCCTAGTCCTGATATCAGTGTCAGGTATAGGCTCCATCTTATGAAGCAGAGCTTAAATCTAATTAGAAAATGGTTACTCCTATATTTGTAGTACTATCGTACTATCTTGCTGGGCCAGTTGTTGTTATAGTTTCCATTCACATCTGTGTATGACTGATAATTAATTTTCTCCTCTGTCAGCATGTATCACACCTTCCAATGCTATGAAAGCTAGCCAAAAGAGATGAAGTTCTGAAGCCAGAACCAGCTTGATTTGTCCTCATTTTCTCTACAACTCACATGTGTAGTATCTTCAGCAGTATGATCTTGCTGTCAAGTTCTTGTGGGTGTCTAAGAGCAGGGGTAATGGTGATAATGTTTGAGGGTCTATGGTCCCTCTGGCCAACAGCTTCAGGAGAGGGAGTGCGTTCTTGGCACTGGGTTTTTACTTTGTCTGGAGGAGGCAATGTCTTCTTGCTATAAGGTAATTCTTTTTAACAATGTGTATATATATACTTTAAGAACCTTGTATAGTTGTAAGTTTCCATAGGGCTTTTAAAAATACTTTATTATTTTTATTTTTATGTGTATGCTGTGTATTGCCTGCATGTATGTAAGTGCACCCATATTGTGCAATGCCCACAGGGGTCAGAAGAGGACATTGGATCCTCTGGAACTGGAGTTATGGACAGTTGTCAGCCACTATGTGGATGCTTGGAAGCTAACTCAGGTCCTCTGCAAGAGCAGCCAGTGCCCTTAACCACTGAGCCATCTTTCCAGCCCCTCTACCACACATGGCTTTTTATAAAGGACTCTTGCTTATCCCTCCCCACACTCCCTCCTCTGCCCTCCCATTCCCCCCCATTTAACCCTTTTTACTCTATTACCCGTTCTCTCTTTATAGCACTACATTCTACTTCTCCTCCCATGAGCTCCACCCCACGAGCTTTCTGTATTTTCAAACTGAAATATGCATATCTAAGATTTTTAAGTCATCCAGCTATGACAGAGAAAATATAATATTTGTCTCTCTGGGCCTGGGTTGCCTCACTCAGGATGGTTGTTTCCAGTTCCATCTATTAGTCTGCAAATTTCATATTTTTGTTTTTTTTTTTAAAAAGAGCTGAGTAATATTCCATCGTGTATATGTACAATACTTCCATTATCCATTCATCAGTTGATGGAAAGTTAGATTGTTTTCAGTTCCTGACTATTATCCAAAGGGCAGCATGAACATGGATGCACAGGTGTTTCTTCAGTAGGAGTCTTCTGGGTATATTTCTGAGGGTGGTGTCACATGATAGCTGGATTTCCAACTTTTTGAGGGATCTCCCCACTGATTTCCATGGTAGCTGCACCAGTTTGTACTCCCACCAGAATGGGTATGAACTCCCCTTTCCCCACATCCTCACCAGCATTTGTCATTGCTTGCTTTTTGGATTTTAGCCATTTTGAGTGGAGTAAGATGATGTCTCAAAGTAATTTTAATTTTCATTTCCCTAATGACCAAAGATACTGAGTATTCTTTTAAGTATTTCTTTGCCATTTGTGTTTCATCTTTAGAGAACTCTGTTTCGCTCCTTGCCTCAAATTTTAAAATTTTATTTATTTTATGTGTGTGAAAGCTCCAACTACATGTATGTAAGTGCACCTATGTGTTGTGCAGTGCCTGTGGAGTCCAGAAGAAGTCACTGGATCCCTAGGAAGTGGAATTACAGATGGTTGTTAGCCACCATGTAGGTGCTGGAATTTGAATCGGGATCCTCCCCAAGAGCAGCCAGTTTCTTAACTATTGAGCCATCTCTCCGGCCCCTTTGCTGTGATTTGTAATTGGTTTGCTTGTTCTTTTTTAATGTTTAATTAAAAAATTCTTTGCATATTCTGGGTGCTAACTTTCTGTCAGAGGCAGAACTGGCATATATTTTTTCCCATTAGTAATTTGCATCTCTACTCAAATGGTATACTTTGCTGTACAGAAGCATCTTAGTTTCATGAGGTCCCATTTGTCAAATGTTGGACTTAATGCTTGTACTATAAGGGTCCTATTCAGAAAGTCCTTTCCTCTGCCTATAAGTTCCAGTACATTCTCCACTTTCTCCTCTATCACATTCAGGGTGTCAGGACTTATGCTGAGTTCCTTGATCCATTTGGAGTTGGGTTTTGTGCACAGTGAGAGATGGGGATCTAATTTCATTCTCCTACATGCAGCTATCCAGTTTGACCAACACCATTACTGGACATACATACTGTCTTTTCTCCAGTGCGTATTTGTGGCTCCTTTCTCAAAAACCAGGCGGCTATAAATGTGCGAGCTTAAATCTGAGTCCTCAAACTATGACAATCCTTAATGTGTCTGTTTTTATGTTAGTATCATGCTCAGACATCCTGTGTCATGCAGCATTTTGCTGATGTTATTGCACTGAAGGTCTATTGGTGTGTTGATAAAGCACAAGGAGGTGGAACATTATGCAGTCTCTTGATTAAATCTTAGTCTTTTAGTAGGCTTGTTTCTAAGGCTTATAGCTTTCACAAGTGTTCTCCAAAGTAGTTTCCTTTTATTTCTTCCACATCTTTCCCTGGTTGCAATTTTCACGTGTTTCCTTGAACCCCTCTCATCTGTACCCACCGCCACTCCTTTGGATAAAACTAATATGGAACTAAAATAGGAAAAAATTCCTTTCTTCATCTGTGGTAATGTTGATTAATTTGAGAAAGCAAACCCTGGAAGAGGCCCTTTTTATGGTAGATGTCTTTGGACATGTTTTATAAGTCCAATATGGACTTATAAATATACTCCAATATACTCGTTAATTCCCTTACCAGAGGCAGAGGAAACTTTTTCTTATATCTAATATTATAATCTCTTTTGGTTCTTGGTGAGAAACCGTTTTATAATGTACAACCAATCTGTCATCAATCAATCAATCAATCGATCTGGGACCCCTGAGGTTTCTCACAACCATTTTAATCTATACCTACTCCATAAAGGGTCAAGAGTACCATTTAGTTTTCTCTGTAGGTCATAGCTGTAGTAACTTCTGCTCTAGCATAGCAACCCTTTCTTTTGGTTTTACTTTTGCCATTTGTCTTGCAACTGTAGCTCTCTGACAGATCCCAGAAAAATGTTTGAATTTTCCAAGTGCTTTAAAAATGTTTGGTGTGTGTATGTGTGCTCTTGTGTGCACGCACAAGTATGTCTGGGAATATAAGCAGGCCAGATGTCGATTCAGTTGTCTTCCTCAGTCACTTTCCACCTTACTTTTTGAAATAGAGTCTCTCACTGAAGTGAGAACTCACCAGCTGGGCTTGACTGACTGGTCATTAGGCCCCGGGCATTTTCTTGTCTTTACCTCCTCAGTGCTGGGATTTTAAGTATACACCATTTCCCCTGTATTTTACACGGGTGCTGATGCTTACAGGCAAGCACTTCATCAACTGAGACTAGTCCCTGTCCAGTGTTTTATTATTGTAAGGAATAACAACGTTCAATGTATATTTTTATGTTGTATCTGAAAATTCCTTCTTGATAGAAACTTAATAATAATTTATTTTAATACAGTGCTGGGTAAATTTAGTGATTTGAGTGAGAATGTCCTCTATAGGCTCCAAGTATTTGGATATTTTGTCCTTATTTGGTGGCTCTGTTTTGGGAGGCTTTAGGAAGTGTGACTGTGCTGAAGGAAGCACATCACTGGAGGCTGCAGGCTTTGAGAGTTCTTAAACTTTACAGGATTTCCAATCATTGTCTGCTTCCTGTGCCTGCTTGAAGATGTGATCTCTCAGCTTTCTGCTCTGGCCACCTCTGCTGCCATGCCTCTGCTGCCATTGTGGACTCTAAGCCCTCAGGAATCATAAGCCAAATAAACTCTTCCTTCTGTTAAGCTGCCTTGGTCATGGTGTTTTATCACAACAAAAAAGTAACTAAATCAGAAGTTGGAATTGGTTTTGCTGTGAAGAACCTGACCATGTGGAGTTTTGGAAGAACATGGAAGACTGGAAATTTGGACTATAAAATTATTGAATGCTGTAAGCAGAGCTTAACAGGCTGTTCTAGTAGGAGCCTGGAAGAAAGTAATGCTGAGAGCAAAGTAGTTGCAGAAGGAAATAAGGATGTAAACAGCAACTGGGATGTTTTGGCAAAGCATCTGGCTGCTATCTTCCCACAACCTAAGAGCTTGCCTGAAAAGTAAATGGACTAATTTATTTGGAGGAGGAAATTTCAAGACAGCCTAATATAGATATGATGACATGGCTATTAATGGTGAATATTATGCAGATCTTCAGTGAAAAAGAACAAGTGGGACAGAAAGAAATGCAAAATGTACAGTTTGCACTGAAAAAAAGCACTTGGAAGCTTGATGGTGGAGCCAAGGCATGTGCTGAAGAGAAGCTCTCTTTGATAAGGAAATTAGAGTCATTAAGAAGAGGTCTCTAGATTTGCTCTGGAACAATGGAAGGAATACTCTCAGGGTAAGAGAACACCCAGCTAAGCCTCTAACTTGTGAAAGGAACAAACTTAAGGAGGCTTCTGCTCCTAGAAAACTGCTATGGAGAGAAACTACTAAATGTGGATGAAGTAGGCCAAGGTCCATTACAGGCTGGCAGCCGGACTTGGCATGCCAGTCTAGTGGTGCTGGCTTTAGAGACATGAAAGGTACAAGAGTGAAGGGGTTACTGATTCTCTCCCTGCAGTTTCAGAGAGATGCCAATGTCAGGCAAGAGCAGCAGGGCATCCCTGCATAAAGAAAGCCTTGACAGGCTGTTGTGTGAAACTGTGAGATGAAGCTTGGTTGGCAGTGGAGACCCCAAGATACTGGAGATGCTAGATCTGTAAGACCAAGGAGAGCTTCATACAGAGAGTGGTACCAACCTAAGAGATACATGTATGTTGCACGTAGCAAAGCTGGAGGGGCTGGGCACCCTTTGGAAGTAAAGTCCAAGAAGCTATGAGAGGTACTGGATTTGGTGGCCTTATTTGGTCTAGTGTTCCCTCAGCCCTTTTGGAATGGAAATGTGTATTTGGTTCCATTGTATGTTGGACATATGTAATTTGTCTTTTGATTTTACAGGGACTTATAGTTAAGAGATTTCTTTGAGTCTCAGAAAAGCCTGGACTCTGGACTTATGAATAGTGTTCAGACTGGTAAACACTATGGGGACTTTTGAAGGTGAACTAAATGCATTTTATATGATCATGAGCCTATGGGGTCAGAGAGTGGAATGTAGTGGTTTGAGTGAGAATGTCCTCCATAGGCTCCAAGTATTTGGACATTTTGTCCCCTGGTGTTTTGGAAGATTTTAGGAGGTATAGCCTTGCCGGAGAAAGCAGGTCACTGTGGGTGGGTTTTGAGAATCCTTAAGCTTTGCCAGATTTCCAGTCGCTCTCTTCCTTCTATTAGGTTGTCTTGGACATGGTATTTTATCACAACAGAAAAATAACTAATACAGTTTTGCATACTAAATAACTTGTTCAGGCTTTTTGAATTTTTGTTCATGAATTAGATTAATTTTCCTTTTCCTTTACTGTTGTTTTTTGGGGGGCGGCTTGATTTCAAAGTTTAATGTAACCACACAAAATAAGTTGTTCTACTTTCCCTGCTTGTCTTATTTTCTAAAATAACTGATATAAGATTAAAATTGCTTGTTCCCAGGAAGTTTTGTGGAAATTACTTAATAAATTTTTCAGGATTCATTATTTTCTTTGTGGGAAGAAGTTAAACTCTATTTCAGTGTCTATTATTGCTATATATTGGAACCACTTAGATTCTTAATATCTTCTTAAATGTCTTTTAGTAAATACTTCTTCCATTGTTAATATCTTCTTAAATGTCTTAGACATAGTAAATACTTCTATGGATTTGCTTACTTAGTCAAAGTTTTCCAGTTAATAGACTTTAAATTATTTTTTGTATTTTTCCTATTGGTGTATCTCCTGTTTTCTCCTCTGGTGTCTTGTCTTTGCAGGGAAGATCATAACCAGGCAGCAGAGAATTCTTTTTAGGAAACTTCTCTGGTAATCCAATCTGGGATTGGGTCAGGTCTGTTTTTTAAAACAGCTACTCTTGCCTCCCTCCAATCAGTGGTACATTACACCAATTCCAGGAGTTATATCAGCCTCAAATTTCTTCTGTCATTCTGTGGCATACGTTGGACCTTGGCCTAGACTATGTCTGGGTCTATAGATTTAAAAAAGGCTTTAATAATTGGTTGTTTTTGATATCTTAACATTTGATAAAGATCTCTGCAACCAATCTGGCTGAATTTTCTGTGCAGCAATCCAATTCAGAGGCTGCATTTAGATACAGCCTGTGAATCCAAAGTAACATGAGCAAAGTTCTAGTCACGCCATAGTTTATGACTGCCAAAATGTGGACACAGAAGCAGCTATTTTAAAACTTGATAAGCAACACAGCATTTTGCAGAACTGTGAGATAAAAGGAATACTTCTCGTTGCCCAATTAGAAAAACATTCACAGGATTATTGACATCTTGTCATCGAATGTTCTTTACCTGACTGTGGATGTGTGCTTTAGGTTAGAATTATTTTTGAAAGCATAATTTATATTTTTAGGTAGGGATTTTTTCAAGCAAGATTTATGTTCTAGAGACTTTTCTATGTTTGCTATTTTATTCTGGTGAGATTTAGTAACCTTTTTAAAAATGAAGATATATTTAACTTTTATTCATTTTAAGTCTAATTTATACTCAAATATAGATCTATCCATCAATCAATCATATATTTAGATTCCTAGATGCCTTAGTATAATATTCCTGTATTACATTTTCTGGTTTTTTTGAGGGGGTATAATTTATACACAAGTTAAATTGAGAAGCTGGAAACTTCTTCAGTGTTCATGTAATGTTTAATTTAAATTATTTCCAACCATAGCCCAAGTCCCATGCTGCTATGGACAATCTGTGTTTCTTGGTATATGTCCCAACATTTTATTTAACAAAATAGAAATAGAAGAACAAATATAAAAGCGCCAAATGTGAATTATAGCTAGAAGGCTTTGACAGACATAACAGCAAAACGACTTCATCTTTACAGCATTTGATTCAGGGACATTGCAACTCAGAAGTTTTCATCTTTGAACATTTAATTCTATAATTTAAAGAACAACTCAATACGACATAAAATGGAGAAATGTCCAGTTCAATCTTCATGCCCATAAATCTGTTGGTATGAAATGACATCAGCTCTAGCAAATTCAATCTTGATTTGATTCTGATTATTTCAGAAATCCCTCTTGACCCCATCCTACTGGCTTCCTCATTTAGTCAGATTCATGAATATTAACTCAGATTGGAACAATAATTATTGATGATTAAGCATATATAGTTGCATTGATAAGACATGATACAATGTTAAGCTGTTGAGTGCTTCAAAACCCACATTTATAAACAAAGTGAACCATGCAAAGAGCCAGCATTATTCTTCATTTAGAAGACAAAATATGGACATTACACATTAAGAAAAAGGTTATCTGATAGTGAAAGGCAACTTGAACATGGCATAGAATTTTTTGTATTCTTTTTTACCTCTCAACTAATTAGAAGGAACAGAACTATGCCTATGAGGTGAAGCAAGTACATTTGTTATAGATTATATAAATATGTCATAATTTATGATTGCTTTTCAGAATTTTAATTTAGATAAAATGAAATATATCCTGATTCACTTTTGTTCATATAAATCACACAAAAGGGATAAGAAAGCACCCAACTCAATGCACTAACACAGTTAAAAAAAACGTTTGGTGAATCAGACTATAAAGCTCCAGTTTTTCAGTATATCTACCAAAGCACAGTACAATTAAGCAATAAAGTAGTTTATTAACTTTGCTATATCTATTTAAGGGTTGAGTAAGTAGTTATACTAGATGAATCTTGAAAACCAACTGTTTGCTGAGTTTAGAGAAGGGCATAGCTTATTTTTCACTATCTTTACAGGGATTGCTTAGAAAACAAGGGTAGCTGCTAATGGTTTATTGAAGGTTTTGAGGAGTAAAAATGAGGAAAAAGTTGGAAATAGATGGAGCAATTCCAAAATGCCACATTATGGAACTACAACAATCAAAAGAGGCCTGAATGTTAGATCACATAGAATGCCTTCAGTGAGGCTTTGTGGAACACTGAGTCCTGAAGGAAATTGAAGGAACATTGGTAGTGCTTTATCTGTGCCTGTCTTTATTGGTCTAACTCAAAGGGATTACTTCTTGGGAACTTTAGGCTTATATTATGTACCTTATGGATAGCTTCTAGGAAAGCTGGGCTTTTTGTTAACTGGTGATGTGTGTAGAGGTTCCTGTACTAGTAAACCCCTAAAAGGAGTATGTATGGATATGCAGGTGTTTGTGAAAATGATGAATGAATGGATATGACTCTCTGGCAGAGGCTTATATACTGTGGTTATGAGTACATAAAAATTGGGAATGGGTTGTCATTGTAAAAGAAATTCTTACAAAGCCTAAAAGAGAAATGCAAATCCTATCAAAACTGAGATGCTTTTAGGTGTTTCAATGGGAGATAAAGGGACTTAGACATTAACTGTGCTTCCATAAACCAAGGAGCAGAGCTCACAGATAGTTAAAGAACTGAGAAGAGATCTTTTAGAAAAGGTTGTTGGGAGAGTGACATGTGGCAGTAGCTTGTAAAAATGAAGCCAACAGAAAATTTCAACAGGTGGTGGGATAGTCTCAACACCCCCAGGTCTTGTATATCAGTATAGGACAAGCTCCCACTGAGTCTGTTTTTTATTCATTGCTGGTCATTAGCATCTCAACTAGGAATCTATTATTAATTATTATCATTATTATTCATTTCATTTGTAGAAATTTAAGACTCCTGAAACTTTGAAAAGACAGAAGAGTTTCTGATCCTTCATCAATAAGAAAAAAAAAGGCTTCACCAGGTTCAATACACAAGGGTCCCACGGTGTGGGAAAGTTAAGGCTAGAAAATATTTAGGACATTTTTTACTAAAAGGCCACCTCCAGACTAATTCTTCTTTTTCATCTACCTAATTTTTGTCATGAAGATACATCCGAAGACCAAGGATGTTATTTGGGGACATTGTTGCACATGGATGTTTCACAAGCATAGTAATTGGGAAAATTTTGCAGATTTTACATCAAGCTGCCTGCGTTCTATTTGAGAAGATAACAATTAGGTGGATACTGCTGGCTTAGTCACTGGAGAGCAAGCAGCCCTCAGATATGCCACTTTTGAATGAGCTCTTTTGTAGTTTCAGCATGTACTGTACTAATTTGTAGTCAAACAACAGTTAATTATCATCTAAAATTCTCACTTATAATATGGTAAGAATCGATTTTGCTCTACTGAATTAAAGATCTCTGAATGTACTTTTGCTCCTGTAGCTTCCAGTAAATTTCATGCAGTCTTTTAAGTTAAAAGAATTGAGAGATGCTTTAGTGAAAACCACTTTGGGGGCATCGATTTATATTGTTGCAAAAATAGTTTTTAAAAGTGAGATAAAGACTTCTATAGATGACCATGGATATTTTTTTTCAATCAATGTTTCTGCCTAACTACTGGATGATGCTTTTGGAAGGGAAGTTTTGGATAGTGTAAAGAAATCATTATTTTTCAAGAAAAGCACTTCAAGTGCCCTGACAGTTATAAATTAGTGATGTTACTATTTTGAATCTTTAAGAGTGCTTTTGGATTATGATGCTAACTATTTGTTGAAATAATAGTTGTTAATAGGTTGTATGTTGGAACTGTTTCTCTGCCTGTTTAAAACTTCTTTGGGTCCCTAACCTTAGAAGGTACATAGGAGCTCTTCCCATCTGACTAGAGGCGAGGAGAAAGCAGCCTGATCCTTTGCCCCAAGCAGCAGGAGAGACATTCCATAGCACTCCCACACCCCAAAGACTTTCTCTTCAGTCTCAAACTTTAAAAACCCTCAATAGGTCTTTGATTAAGAGTAAAAAAATTGACCATAACTACCTCTTTTTGCATGTCAAATCGTCGAATGTAAGTTAGTATAACACCTTACTTTCAAAAGAGGAATATCTTCCATCTCATTAGAAACCAAGTTAGAAATGGTATACTTTTATGGTGTTTATAAAATAGACCCAAGCTAAGAAATGTATGTTCATCCTCATATTTTATTTTTAATGTGTATGAAGTTAGTAAAACTTTATGCCACAAAGCATTAAAATCTATTAAAAGAATGGAAAGTCTGAGTATTCTAAGACTATGTTTATACATCATGCACAGTCCACAATATAGGTCACACATGTAAACTCATTCCTCAGAGTAAGCAGTGACTACATCAAAACCGATTTTAAAATTGGTTACATATATTCAGGTGATTAGCAAACATTGGGAGAGCTGTATTACATATCCAGCATAATGTTAGACAAAGAGACAGCAATGAATGAGGCAAAGGTTATGGGGGAGCAGAAGTGATGCTTGTGAATCTGCTAATCAGGATAGTCTATTTAGCAGGGTACATGAGGCTGGAATGCAGAACATTTGGCCTATAGCCATAGAGCTGAAGTAAGAGGATGTTGACTTTTAAGAGGAAAGACAAAGAAGGGCAAGAATATAATGACATTTTCTTAGAATGATCTATAGACACCAGAGTCCAAATGGAATTCATGGTGGAACTTGCATATTTTCCTTGAAAATAACCATGGATAGTTTCTTAGGTCAGTTGACAATAGTAAGCTTTAGCCACAATACAATAGAGAATGATTCCAAAAAGATTTCATCATGGAACTGTTTATAAATGTTAGATTGAGAAAACTTTAAACAAATATCTTTTTCTGTTTTTCTTTTCTTTTTCTTTCTTTTTTCTTTTTGAGGGAAGATATTATTCTATAGCTGAGGGTAGCCTAGAACTATGGATAATCCTTTTGTCTCAGTCTCCTAAATTCCATAATTCCCATTCTGAACCAGCAGGCCCAGCTTGAAGAATCTCATTTGCCTTCTAGTTTGGAGTTCTAAAACCCATCTACCCTGTACGAGTTGCAAAAAGTGGAGCTAGTTTTAGTTCATGAAAAGTTGAGCGAATTAGATCTGCTTGGAAGCCAGTAACTTGTAAAACCTCAACATTTGTATGACAGAAGGTATCTTTCTGGGTCAAACTCTTCCCTGTTCTTATTGAGAAAATAGAGCTGCCACCTGGCCTGTGGAGTTGTGTGGGAGTATATATGTGGGGTGTGTGTGTGTGTCTGTATATGTGTATGTAGGAGGCATTCTGAAGACTGTCGACAGTAGAAGTTTATGTTCTTTTGTCTTCAAAATTCCCTTGAGAATTTCTGGACCTAATACATTTTCTTCACATGGGCACATAGGCAGATTTTGCATAAACTTTCAGAGGGTTTCTGAATCTTTTGAAAGCCATTGATGTACTATTATTTTTTTTATAAAAATAAAGTATCCAATATGCTCTCATAATAGAAAGCTTATAGTACTACAAACAAGGGAAAATTGTGTTAGAAATACAAAGGTGGCATTTAAGTATATTTAGGTGTCTGAGGCATTCAGATAAAATGGGACTGGCAAGGAATGGATCTATGTAGTGTTTCAATTTAAAAGAGATACTAGGGAGAAAAATAAGTCTCCCCTCTTGTAAATGATATGTGTAAAATGAACAAAATTGACTTGATACATTTTTGTCTCAAATGAGAAAAAAAGAACAAGAATTTATTCAACCAGGAGGAACTGAAGATCTTATGACTATGATGATGATTATAGACATTTTCATGGCTAAGGAGACAAACTTCAAAAAAAATGTAATACAGGTCATGCTTTGGACACAGGACTTGGAGCAATCAAGCTGGAACTGATCTGGAAGCCTCCTCCCTGAACACTAGCTCTCATGGTATTGGAGGATGCCAAGGGAGAAAACAAATCATTGGTCCTACTCAGCTGTAAAGCTTAATAAGCAACAATGACTTGCCCAACAAACTACTGATATTGGTGCAATAGTGACATCTTTATCTTTGAGGCAAGCAACAGCTGTCTAACTGGAATTAAGGCCCACTCAATGGGAGGGAACTCATGTGTGCTACTGTAAACATAGGCAAACACACATGGCTGGAGTGGTCATAAATCCTAGAGAAAAACTATGTCACATGTCCAGACCAACATATTTTCTTACTTTATTCTAGATATACAGCCTCATACTTAACAGACAAGTGCACCTTTTACCCGTCATCAATGAAGCTTCATTATGCAACAGATGTAGACTATTACAGAGTTCTATCACTGGTCAAACGAGAAAATAAAAGTTTGTGAGATGGTCAAACGCAGAGAATAAAAGTTTGTGAGATGCTTAATCCTAAGTGACACATCTTCAATGCAACTTCTACACATAGAATAAATGCATCTCTCACCTCTCACCAGAGAAGTTTCTTTATGCAGCAGTTGATGAATAACTTAGAAACCCACAATTGACCTACGTGAAGAGAACATAAGACCACAGAGTGTTTATTTCTGAATAGGGCTCCTATTTAAAACCTCTGCCTCCCAAGGATCAGGGATCATTGCAGAAGAGGAGGCAGAAAGATTATAAGAGCCAGAAAGAGTGGATGACCACAAGGACATGGAGTTTTCTAGACAGCTGGTCAGTTACTCATAAGAACTCACAGAAACAGTGGCAATGTACACAAGTCCTTTGAAAGCTCAAATCTGACAACATTTCATAATAGACATGGGGAAGAGGGTAAGAAATCCGACCCAACCTAAGGAACTTTTGTCAATTGATGGCTGCTGGGAGGGGGAGAGACAGTATCCAACAGGAATAAGGATCTTTATGGGCCCAGTAGACAGACCCACACTAAAGGACAAATAAGACTCCATAGGTCTATATATGTATGAACATTAAATTTAGTAGGGTGACTATGGGTAGAGTGGATAGTGGAGGAGACCTAACTATCATCAAACTACACTGTATGAAAATTGCAAAAGTTCAATAAAACATACTCCAAACACGTAGTTCTGACTAGAATAAGAGAACTCATCATTTTGTAGGGACAATGCTAGTTATTTTGGAAAATTAATTTTCTAGAATAGATAATGGAGATTTGTTAAAATAATTAATTATATTCTATGTTGGTAAATATATATTCCATTTTGTGTACTTCAAGATTTATATCTTCCATTGTAGAAATCCCCGTGAGATATAGTTTTCATTGATAGTAAGCTTACTTAAACCTTAGGAATATAATTGGAAAAATATATACCTATAGATGTTGCATTGTAGATGTGTCACTTTGGACAGGGCATTTCACATACACTTATTCTCTATGTCTGGCCAGTTGTAGAACTTTGTAATGGTCTCTATCTGTTGCAACAAGAAGATAATTGGTGAGAGGTTGTCTCATGAAATTTATTTTCCATGCCTTGGCAGGCAGGGTCTGGTCAATTAGGCAGAATAAAACGGAAACTGGTCTTCCATTTGGAGAGATTGATTTATTTAAGGTGACTCACAAAGTTATTGCTCGAACAAACTGCCTGCAGCCGGGCGCCATACTGCCACGGTGCGTGGCTCCCATTGCATTCCTGGCCTGAGTTCCGTGTCCACTCACGCTATACTGGAGCCGTGGGGAACATGGAATGCTGCTGTTTGAGTCACTGGCTCTCTGTGGGCCTGGGGAGATAGCACTTTTTTTCCCATGTAGCTTTGGGTATTCTCAGCCTGCCCTTCAGTGCCCTTCACCACGACTAGCCGCCATCTTTTTTTCCCTTCTCTCTCCCCACCTTCCTGCCCCCTTATTGGTCAGAGGGTGGGACTTGCCATTGAATGAACCAATAGTAAAAAAAAAAAAAAAAAAAATCCTCCGAGAGAAACATGTATCTACAATACACTCTACCCCTTTCTCTCTGGAAAACAAACAAAACATAACAACACAACAACAACCACAAAGGAAAGCAGTAACATCCACATAAACCATCACAAACACAAATGTTTAGATAGTACCTAAGTAGACGTATCAAATTCACCTCACAAACAATCACAGTAGTGTCTCTACTGGAACCTACAACTTCCTCCAATACCATCTGAAGTCAACCTTTTTTTTTTTTCCCTAATATCAGACATGTGTTTCCTCCCTGAAGAGCCAGCCCTAAATCAAATTATAAATATGCTGAGGGTGCACATACCAGATGAGCCTCTATTACACCTGTAGAGACATCTGACAGTGAAGCATGCAAGATCTGTCATTAAACAGAGCTTTTCAGGACCATTTTCCCAAAGCAGTCTGCATAGTGCCTTCCAGCACTCTGAAAGCCAGCCATCCATTTGTGGGGAGTTTCCAGCTCAGTCCCAGCTAGATCTCTCTTTCCATGCTTGAACCACGTCACATCTTCAGTAATAGGGCCTTACCATCTACTTTCAGTGTGCAACCAGCATTATAACATGGCAGTTGCCTTTTGTTTTGGTAGAAGGGGACTTCCAGGGCTCCCTTGGCCAACAGCTCACAGGGGGAGGAACCCACACCTGGTATGAGAATTGCTAGTTAACAATTATATAAAGTCTCTTTTTACTTTTTGGCATCTAAAGGCCTAGGCCCATAAAGCTCCCAGAATTCCACAGCTATACTTCACCCTTGTACCCTGTATGAATTACATTCCATTCTTGTTTCTTCAGGTGTACTTGACCTCTCTCAACTTGGTCTTATATCTGTAAAACACTCTGAAGTTAACATTATATACACATACAAGGTCTAACATAGTAAGGAAAATTCCTTTTCATTTGCATCAGATGTTTTTTTCAACAGATCCACGTTGGGTACAATGGCATGTAATCCACTTGGTGTCCTGGATTTCTTACATGGAGGCTCCATGCATCCCTTTATCCTTGCCAGCCTCGTTGGGGCTGGCACAAACTGCTTGGTTTTACATAAGGCCAAGGAGGAATAAGGCTTCTCTTGCCCCTGTGGTTTCCCAGGGCCAGGAGACTCTGAGACTGATTCCTGGTCCCAGCCACACCTGTGGTCTTTCCATTGACCACCCCTGGCTGTTAGGAGAGGCCCTGGCTGGGCAAACTGTCTCCACCCCTCGAACAGCCAGTTACAGGGGAAAAATGTACCCTGTTAACTCTGGGGCGGGGATTAGTATCCACCCCTGGGATAGTCTTTATCCTCTGTGTATCTTTTGTGAACTATTTCTCAGGGCTTAAAGCCTCTCAGAGGTGCTTTAGCACAGAATTTGTTTTTTTATCAATCTTTTCTTTAGCAATTGGGCTAAACACAAGTTGAGCCACATTTGCTTACCAGCAACCCAAACAGACCACCTTTTCTGTTTTGCCTCTCTTATAAATCTGTTAGGTTGTTCTGTTTTTCTACAGATATACTTTACATGCTGGTCTAGGTTGCTTAAATTTGTCAAGACCTCTCTGGCTTTGTAAAGATCTTGTCCCACTAGAGGTCTCAGTACAGACATTAAATCTCTATACCAAGTTTGAGGTCCCTGTTTAATGAAGTCCCTCATTAAATCCCTAGTGAACACAGTCCTATGTGGTCCAGTGAATGGGGTACTGTATATTGCTTTCCTCATACCCAGTTCTCTTAACAGCACCTGTCCTTCTTGTGTCATGCTCCAGCTCCTGAAATTCATGGGAATCTCTGCTGGTGATAACCTAGTGTATCCAGTGGCATGCACAAGTCAGTTCATCAGAGACAGCTCTCCCTTGTATTGTCCCAGATTATGCAGCTTAAATCTCAAGGAGGGATGAGTGGTTATGTTGCTCAGTTGTCCTGCCGCTGCTGAATTCAAGTCAATATCATCTGCTCCTCTGTCCCATAGTCTCAGAAGCCAGGTGATGACAGGCTCTTCTGCAGCTTGTTTGAATGTCCTCCCTATTTCCAGTAGCTCTAGAGCTGAAATCCCTTTATTCACTAAATCCTTATTTTGTTAAGGCCTCCATCAGCATGTTGACATTTCTATTTTTTCTTTTTTTGTATTACAGGTCAAACCTGAGAGGCATTTTTAGCTTCTTTTGGGTCACTTCCTTTCTGTTTATTGTCTGTTTTCTCTGTGGATTCTCAGGTGATATAGTCTTGACTTTTTTTTTTTTTTCCTTTTTATTTAATTTATCAATGAGGTCAGTGGCTAATGCAGTAAAAAGCAGTCTTATTTCCCTCTCTTGTTTTAATCTCTCTCTTAACTCTTCAGTCTCTCTCTGGGCATAATTTCTGTTTGGAGAGCCCGAAAAAAGCCTGTTGGAGTCTTGGCTTTTTTCCATCCAGCAGAGTTTTTACAGTCTGCCTCAGACCCTCTGCTATGTTCAGGGTATTGCTATAATCCTGTGGAGGTGCCCAGTGGCTCAGTAATGGGCTACCCTGTGCCAGCCACAAGTGGGCTCCCATCCTGGGATTTCTCCCCCAGACATTGCTGGCTTTGGTGACATTATCTCAATTAGCTACTTGAGGATCCACTGTATCAGCCATGCCAAAACTCTATTTGTCTGCATTCCCCTTTGAGGGTCTGCTGCCAGAGCAGCTAGCCCTCTTAACCACTGAGCAATCTTTCCATTTTTGTCAGCTGGATCCTGCTCACAGTGCCAATTGTCTCATGAAATTTATTTTCCATGCCTTAGAGGATGGGGTCTGGTCGATCCGGCAGAATAAGATGGAAAATGGTCTTCCTTTTAGAGAGATTGATTTATTTAAGATGACTCACAAAGTTATTACTCGAACAAACTGCCTGCATCTGGCTGCCATACTGTCATGGTGCGTGGCTCCTGTCCCATTTCCACCCGAGGTCCGTGTCCATTCACGCTATACTGGAGTTGTGGGGACGTGAAATGCTGCTGTTTGAGTTGTTGACTCTCTGGGGGTCTGGGGCAATAGTGCTTCCCTTCCACGTGGCTTTGGGTATTCTCAGCCTGCATTCGTGCCTCTCACAGCAACTAGCTGCCATCTTTTTTTCCCCCTTTCTCTCCCACCTTCCTGCCTCCTTATTGGTGACAGGGTGGGACTTGCCACTAAATGAACCAATAGTGAAAAAACCTCAGAAAGAAACATGTATCTACAATACAGAGGTACACTTGTATTTAGGATTTTGGAGCTAAGATCCACAAACGAGAGAACATATATCACTTGTTTTTCTGAGTCTGTGTTACTTCACTTAGTATAACAATTTCTAATTCCATACATTTACCTGCAAATTTCATGATTTTGTTTTTCTTTACTGCTGAGTAGAACTCTGTTGTATAAGTGTACAACATTTTCATTATCCATTCATCAGTTAAGGGACCTTTAGGCTATTTCCATTTCCTAGTTATTGTGAAAAAAACAGCAACACCTGAGCAAGTATCCTGCAGCAGGACATTGGGTTCTTTGGGTATATGCCAAGGGGTGGTATAACCATATCATGTGGTAGATTTATTTTTAGCTTTTTAAGATTTCTCCACGCTAATTTCCATAGTGGTTGCACCAGTTTTCAATCGTGCTGCAAGTGAACGAGGGTTCTTTTTTTTTCCCCAGAATTCTCACAAGTATTTGGTCAACTCTGATCAGTGAAGCTTCCTCATGCAACAGATGGTGATTAACCAAGAAAGCCACAACTGGTCAAAGTGCATAGAACAAGGTGCTGCAGAGTGCTTATCCCTGAATAGGACTCCTATATCAAACCTCTGCCACCCAAGGCTCAGGGACTATTGTAGAAGAGGGTGTGGAAAAATTATAAGAGCCAGAGGTAGTTGATGACCAGAAAGAAACAGTTTTCCAGATGCCTTGGATGTTAATCATATGAACTCACAGCAATGGTAAGAGCATGCACAAGACCCATGCAAGCTCAGGCCAGATAAAAACCCAGCAAAGAAGTGAAGAAGAAACCCCAACTTTAGCTGAGGAACTATTGGCAACTGATAACTACTGGGAGAGGAGAAGTTGGGTTTCTTTAAAGGTATGATTATAGATAAGTTAACCAGGATCCACTAGATGGACACATACCAAAGGACATTTGGGGATATAAACTTAGCTCGATAGGCCTTCACATACATAGTGGAGAACATGAAATATGTGTGTCGAGGAGGGGCTATATCAGGACTACAGATATGGGAGAAGGTCTTAATATAATCAAAATACATCGTATGAAATTTTCAAAGATTCAATAACAAAGAAATATAAACAAACAGTAAATAAGAAAATTATAAAAAAATAAATCATTGAGTGACATTGGCAATAAATAATTGAGGAATCACTACATAGGTATGAATTTATGGGAGGTATCAGATTTACTGAGATGGAATGCTAAAATATGATCAGCTTGGAAGAGAAGCATAATCAAATGTGCTTGATATCATTGGAATATAATTTCAATATACTCAAACACAGGTATTAAACTGTGCAATATTGAATTCTGGAGTGGTCTTTGAGGGTTAACTTGATGGGTGTTTATGTTGCAATTTGTCCCACACAGTGTGGGTGGTTTCTACAACTGAGGTTTTGGGGAGATACTTTAGTTGCACACTGGGGAGTTATTGGGAGTGGTAGTTTTTACTAAAAATAATACCCAGGTGTAGACAACCATCCATGGGGGGAGTGTATTATGAAGATAATGGCAGAATTGACATTTAGTAGGTATAAACCCGGCAATAAATCTCCTACCTACCATTATTTTCCTTATGAAATCGACAGAATAAACAAATGTGGTTTTAGTTTGATGGGAACTAAAAGATCTAGTCGTATTTCAAAAACTCTTAAGTATTAGAGTTTTCTGTTTAAAGCAACATGTCCTGATATTTTTCAAACAAGATGAGATAGATTATGAATGTTTATCTTTAGTGCCAACTGTCCAAACCCAAACTAGAAACATCTGCCAAATGATTTTCATCCTAGTTTTTAATACCATTTCTAATGTTTTAGTTTCTTCCAAACACAGTATGACAGTTGTGCAGGCTGTCAATATGAGAGGTCTTGATGGAATACCAGGATCAGTGGCCTTCTTAAAACAGCGATTAGGCATGCAATCAATTCTTTTTGTGGTCAAATATTATGGTTGGGGATTTATATGTGGTAGATTCTTTCCAAACATTCTGAGAATCTCTTCTTAATTTTTTTGGTTGTGATAGGGAATGAAGTTTATCAAGTTGATCCTGAAAATATATATGTCTAGCAAGCAAGTTATTATTACACTTCAGAAAACATGGCAAATTAAAGTACCTATATTTAATTTGAACTATATCTGTAGATTAAAATAATAACTACCAATGATTTGGAAAATATGTTTGGTAATTTTCTTTTGGAGATAGGGTCTCCCTATGTAGCCCTGGCTAGAACCTGCTACGTAGAGCAAGCTGGCTTCAAACTCATAGAAATTCACCTTCCTTTATCACCTGGTTTCTGGAAATTAAAGGTGTGAACTACCACACCTGGCCATGTGTAATAATTTTTATTTAATATAAAATGTTTGCCATTGTTGATAATTATTAAAAACATACTCCTAAAATATTTGACATGTTAAGCTTTGTGTGAGCCTAGAAACATGCCATGATTTAGCTAGTTAGGATGTTTAAATTTTTTCTTAATTTTAGGGCTGGAGAGATAGCTTGCTAGCACTGGCTGCTCTTGCAGAGAACCTGGGTTTGGTTTCCAGCACCACATGGTGGTTAACAACCATCAATAACTCCAGTTCCAGGGCAATCCGACACCCTCTTCTGATCTCTGTGGGCATTGTACAACATGAGTGCACTTATATACACGTAGGCAATATATTCATATACAAAATAAAAATAATAGCACACTAAAACATTTTTCTTAAGTAGAAGAATTACTTCTTCAAGAATCTCTGAAAGACTTCTAATCAATGCAGTACCCAAAGATCTGTTCACTGCAAGTTGTAATAGTTCTTGCCAAATATGCCTAGTACATCTTACTGGTAAACACCTTGATTTTTGGTTTCGGGTTCAGTGAAATACAGAATCAGAACAAACTGGCACAAAATCCAGAAAAAGCACAAAGTAAAGTGTGCTTCTTCAACTGGAATCCAGGATCTAGATTCCTCACTCATGCAGTAATGTCACCTCTCCATCTTTAGTGTTTCTATCTGGTAATTCCTCCCATGGAGCTTTAAAAATATTGTTTTGGCTAAGGCACATGTAAATTGGAGAAACTATTAATAGGAGGTGTTTCAAGCTGGTCTAAAGACTGAATCCTGTAAAGTATCAATTCCAGCCTGGGGCTAATGTGTTGCTCTTTCTGAATCCTTCAATAGTTAAAGTGGAGCCTTTAAAACCTTCTTGCAGTTAAGCTTGAACACAACCTCCTGCATACATTAATGATATCTGTTATGAATGCCCCTCAAAGCAAAGAACATTTTTCTTTCTATAACCAGGAATGTGTTTTTTCTTTCTTTAGAGAGGAGAAAGATTACTTACAAGATTAAAACAAAAACTGAAAATTCTGTTCATGACGTTATTTTTATACTTCAGAAGTAACAGGAAACAGTTAATTTTCAACATTTATCTGAAACTTGTATCACCTTTTCCCTGGGTGAATTTGAAAATCTTTTCTGCCACTGATGTGACTGAAGGACTTTTCATTTGTAGAACCAAATATGCTATAAATGGTCCTTTGGGTGACTTAGCAACCTCACAGTCCCCTCATTCCCAGTCACATGTGTGCTTTGCCAGTGAGAAGGACAAAATGGAGGATCCTAAATGTGATGTTAAGAAGGAAAAAATACAATAAAATAAAAAGGAAGAAAAATTTACAGTCAGGTCAGCTGATTTTACACTGTGTCAGAATACAGGTGATCTCAGTAGAAAAGGAATATCTGTTCACTGTTCTAAAAGAGGATGATAGAATGCATATATAAAAGTAAACAATGTCCAGTGTAAGAACCTGAGCTGTCCTTGTTCTAAAGGAATGTTTGCCTACCCACGGGATACCATGTACACACCTTGAGAAATACTTTTCAAATTTACATGGCACTGTCAGAGTACTCTGTTCTGTCTTGACACATCTGTTCTCTCCCACCTGTGTATCTCACATACATACATGTATGTCCTTTCTTCCTCTTTCTTACTTGGCAGATGAGATAACGAATACAGTAAAGGACAAAACACATGAAGAGCATTCGAAGTTGAAGGAAAAATCTGAGATAGAAAAATAAAGTAATTCTCGTTTTCTTCATTGGGATACTTTTGGGCTGCAGAAATACTGTTTTACCTCTGACTTTGGCATTTTGCCTTGTTAATATAAAATAGCACCCTTCTGAGAACCTAGTTCTCAACTCAGAATCCCATTAATCACTGAGCAGGGGCCCTTCCTACAGACTAAGGATGAAATAGATGATATTCTTGGTTTTGCACAGAGAAAGGCATCTTTTGTAGAACCTAAAAGATTCTCTGAATCAAAGAGAAACCATGGGAGCCTGTGATTCTAGTTAAGTAGCAGTTTGAAAATTTATGTCAGCACTAAAGTAGAATTTAGGGTATACAACAGTTGCATTAGAGTTGTCAGTTAAATGTTTATTTTAAAAGTGAATAACCTAAAATATTTGTACCCACCCAGATGTAGACTTTGCTCTTTGTGTTACCAGAAAAAAAAAAAAAAGCCTTCAGTATTCTGTCAAGAGGATATTTGAAAACGCCCAAGATTGGTTACAATGTTTAGTCATATTTAACGTTGAACTGATATTGATGCTAATGCTCTAACAATAACAAATTGAGTTTGAAGCAGTGGGATTTCTGTGACTTTTGTTCTGTTGTAATGGGAGAAGGAAATAATTTTTTTTCTAGCATTACATTATGATTTAAACTCTTAAAGCATTAAACACGCATATATGCTTTCTTTCTGTCTCTGTTTCTGTCCATCTCTGTTTCTTTCTCATTCTCCCTCTCTGCCAGTTTGTATTCATCTTTTCTCAGGTAACTTTCCCATTTTCCAATCAAGTCCAATCTCCTTTTCTTACTCTGACCTTGCTTCCTGACCTTTGGTGTTTAGAAAGATGTGAGAGGCAAGGAAAGAAAACTAAGACAAAAGAAGAATTTGTAAAGATGAGGAGGACAGAGAGGAAATAAAGCCTCGGAAGAAGAAAGAGGCAGAAGAGTGGACTCAAAAACACCCATGGATCCTAACTTCCTTCTCACCACGCCCTACCATTCTCATCAAAGAGGCAGGAAATAAAAAATAAAACAAACCAGACACCTAAAAGCAAAACCCAGAAAGGTCACATAATGCTGTGTGACTTATCTGTATTAGGAATGACCTGAATTTTGGTTCCTGTGCAAGTCAGAAAAGCTCTTGTAACCCACAATTCTTTACATAAAATTCCTTGGCAATTGCCACTGCAAATCTTCTAGACTTTTCCTCTCTCGGAGAAATAATACTATAAATTCAAGTGCTGTCAATCATGGAATGCAACTTCAAGGTTATGCCAGGTCAGATCTGGAAACCAAGGATCTGTGAGTGAGGTGTTGATGGCAGGGTGGGTGGCAAATGTGAATGGAGAGACCTCAAAATTTACAAGCTGCTGTCAGAGGAAGATTAGGGCTAAAAGAAGACATGCTGTTTGAAAGAGAAAAGCAGAATGAAGGAAGATTAGGAGGATAGCACGAAAATATGTTGAAGTATATTATAGAAAGGTTCACAAATTTAAAGACATACAACCCCAAAAGGTTTAAATTTACAGCAAATGTACTTGCTCTTTATAACATGACCAAATACTAGTCTACCTATTTATAGAATTTTGCCCTATCTCATGTAAATGGTGTGCCAACATCATCTCTATGGTTTTTCTGACTGGTCCAGTTTCTGGTTAATCTTTCCTATTTCTATTTTCAGTTGAAATATGTTCCTTGCTCATCTTAATGAATTGTATGTTATTGAAAGGTTGTTAGTCAATTCAGCCACAGTGTATACGCATACCTTTTGTAGGAAATAATGAACTGAGGAGCCATGGAGTAAGAAGAGTAGAAACGATGTCAGCCACATCTTCTAGCTTTCCTGGTTTCTTTCTGATTTCAGTTAGAATGCTTTGAGTTCCAAGAATGCCATTGGAAGCTATTGAACATGAGCTTCTAAGACCTCATTTCCAAGTTCTACACATACTTTGACAAGTTAATCAATTTATGCTGAATTCTCTCAACATACTCTACTTGAATAAGATGATCGCTGTGCCCTGTAAATTTACAAAATAAAAAATGCTCACCTTTTCAAATATTTTCAATATTTCTAGTAAGCAAAAGGAAAGGTATGCACCCTCTTTCTTCTTTCACTATGCAACAGGCACTGGGGCTATTCAATGGCAGCTGAGAATATGTCTGTGTAACTGACATAATTTGATATTTCTGTTTTTACTGTAGAGTACACCTCAAGAGAGTAGCTTAATCTTCAGCAACTCAGTGACAGACATGTCAACCAGATCTTTCTATATTCGGGTACTATAGTATCCCCAATTGCTAGGCCTGGTGGCACACACTGATAATCCTAGCACTCAGGAGGCAGAGGCAGACAGATCTTTGTGAGATCGAGGCCAGCCTGGTCTACATAGTGAGTTCCAGACTAGCTTTGACTATAGGGAGACCCTTCTCAAAAAGACCCAAAAGAAAATATTTGAAAGCATCAATGGTTTTATTTATAACAAAGCTTAGTCATCCTTTGGGACTAAAATAGATAACACTGATAATGAATGAAAGTCTAAAACTTTCATTAAAATTATTACCAATTTTCACTATTCTCATTGTCTATCTATCTGTTATTTTCTTAATAGTCTATTTGAAGTATGTAACTGATCATGCAGGTTTTTGAAATTCAAAGAGGCCATAAAAATAGCATAGAAATAATTTCTGTATTTTTAGGTTTATTGAAAGTCATTGGAAATGCAGAAATAAAACTATCATCCACAAAGGCTGTAGATATCACAACTAAGAATCTGAAAACATCTTCTAAAGCCAAATGGTCTCTTGTGCTGCCTCACAATGCTATTTACATATCTGACAGAATAGCTAGAAGAATGGATTAGCACAAATGAAATACTTCAAACCTACAGAACCCATGAGTTCTGAGAAGGAGGATATTTCTTGAAGGAAAAGAAATTATATCCAGTCATGGTGACACATGCCTGCAATCCCAGGTCTCAGGAGGCTGGAGCAGGAGGATACAGAGCTTGATGCCAGCCATGATGAAACACTATCTTAACAAAAGAAAAAAAAATGAAAGGAAACTGTAAGAAAGAAGGTAGGAAGAAGGGAGGGAAAGGGAAGGGAAGAAAGGAAGGAAATTTATAACTCATTGCTTTGGTTTCAACAGAAGTCTCTTCTCCTTGGATCTCCTTCCCTGCGCTTCTGTGACCATACATTCTTTGACATTTCTGTCTTTCTGATGGTGGCTTCTCAGCATCACTTGTGAGTTGCTGTCAACCTCTGTGCCCTTAAAGATGTCATCACCTGGGTTCTACTTTAAGTCCTCACGCATCCTCCCTGGACCTGTTCCTTTACAACCTTGGCTGTGAAGAACAATTCTCAGATCAATATTCTAGTTCAATTCTTCCTCCTGACCTTCAGATCTGAAGACATATTGGAGTATTTTACTTGGCTCTCCTATGGTCACTCAGAATTTGTCTGCCCCAAACAACTCATAAGTTCTGTCCTTCCACCCTATCTCACCCTCTGCCTCATCACTTTTTGTTAATAACACCATTGTTCATCTTGTGGACAAGAGACAGAGTAGAGTCATCCGCACTCTACTTCTCCCTCATTGTCCACAGCCAGTTCCCACCTCCCAACAACCCTCCCTCTTCAATACACTCCATCTGGTGTTCCTTTAACACCTCTCTTTATGTGGGCTACTATCCTCGTTCACGTGTTAAATGCCCTGGTGTATCTTTCTGCTTACCTTCTTGTTCCTCTTCAAATCAGTTTTTTCAAACCATTCATAGAATGATAGTCTAGAATGAATCTGGTCTTATCATTTTCCTGTTGAAAAATTTTAATGCCCTAAAAATTTAATGCCTTCAATTTAAGTTTAGTTTCCTCAGTGAGGTTTATGTGGTCCTTTATTATTTGGCCAGGCTGATTCCCCAGACTTCCTTTTACTCCCTGTCAGAATTGTGCTCTTTGTTGGAACTCACACACTAATTTCAAATTCTAAAATGGAACAAACTTGTATATCTCTCTCCTGATCTTTGTTGTTGTGAATCTGTTCCTTCACCTCTAGAGAATTAGTTTGTGCTGTAGTTTTGAGCAGGAACTCTGAAGTAGGACTGCCTCGTTGGAATCCTAGCTCATTTTTGAGTCCTAAGTCTTCCCAGAGCCCTGATGATGATGATGATGATGATGATGATGATGTTAGGACAAGCATCCACTTTGTATCATTATTGTTATTCATTTAATGGGTTCTGAGTACGTGTCTGAAGGACTTTTCAATATACTATACATCCATATTTATTGTGACACTATTCACAGTAAATAAAAAAATCATATAATTAGCCTAGATATCCACCAACAGATCAATGAATTAAGAAAAGATGGAGCTTTATTCAGTCATAAAGAAGAAGAAAATTATGTCATTTGCAGGAAAATTGGCAGAACCAGAGGTCATCACAATGAGCAAAATAAACCAGTCTCAGAGAAATACTACATGTTTACTTTTATATACTGCATCTAGAACTTAAAAAATACATATAAAGTGGCCTTGGGGAGTATTCAGTGGTTAAGAATGCACTCTGCTTTCCAGAGGAGCTGAGTTTGGTTTCCAGGTACATTGAGTGGCTCACAGTAGCTTGTAACTCCAATTCCAGGGAGATTTAACACCTGCAGGCACCTGTGGTCACATGTCCATACGAACATGGACACATACACACATTAAAAATTAAAAAAAAAATACATCTAGGTATGGTGGTGCACAGGTTTAATCTCAGCACTCAGGAGATAGAGGCAGGGGATTGCTATGTGATTGAGGTTAGCCTGGTCTGCATAACGAATTCCTGGCCAGCTGGAGCTACAGGGAAACCCGGTCTCAAAAAAACACCAAACCAAAACAAAAAAGCACCCACCAGCCAACAAACAAATAGACACACAAACAAACCAACAAAAACCCAAAACCAAACCAACCAACCAACCAACCAAATGAACGAACAGGCAAACTACCTTTACAAATACATACAAAAGACATGAAAGTAAAAGGTGCCATTTGGGAAGAGGAAGAGGACCTGTGTTAGTGGTGAAGGGGGGAATGGAGAGCAAAATAAGACTGAAAATGTGGACAGAGTACATGATAAACAAGTGAAAATATCGTAATGATACCCATCATTTTGTACAGTGATATAGACTAATTATATTTTTTGAGTGGTCCCCAGCAATCAGTATTAGTGGCCATGGTTATTTATGCTAATTCTGTATCTTTTCTTTCTGCTTTTATTCTATGTTTTCCATAGACCTGCATGCATGTTTGTTGTCACAGGTTTCACTATGGTAACTGACAGTCTATCTTCCATGATTAATTATAAGTTTCTTGAAGTCAGGGTTTTTCGAACCATCTAGCCACCATCAGAAAGACAGCTGGAAATGTCAAAGAATGTATGGTCACAGAAGCGCAGGGAAGGAGATCCAAGGAAAAGAGACTTCTGTTGGAACCAAAGCAATGAGTTATAAATTTCCTTCCTTTCTTCTTTCCTTTCTTCCCTTTCCTTTCTCTCCCTTCTTCCTACCTTCTTTCTTACAGTAAGTAAATGTTTCCTAAGAGACTCCAGATTATTTTTAATCGCCACAGGCAACTCAGTTTCCACATTGCACGCCTTTGCTTTTCAAGAGTAGGATCACTAGGCAGAGATGAGATACAATGACTGTATTTGCATGTCAAGTCATGACGATGTTTTTGAAGGAATTATTTGTACTGAACTGGGAATGAGGTTGAACTGAGAAGACACACAGCTCCTTGGGATTCTCTTCTATAAACTACAAACCCCAAAATGAGGCCTTTATAAATAGCTTCCTCCACATAACAAAGTCAGCCTGAGTTAATGCTGTGTGATCAGTATTCTTAAGTGTCTCTGACCCTCTGCAGGTCTTAATAGAGAAATAGAACATGAAAATGGGAGCATGTTTCCTAAAATGTAAAAGAATTTTAAAGACCCCAAGCTTAAGAAGGGGCAAGAATTTGTTTAAGAGGAGCCAGGACAAGCCTCTTGTATATAAATCAGATTCTGCCTGTGTCTTTCTTGCTCTTTTCAGGACTAATCTCTGAGCGATGTCATTCTATCAATCTTTATTTCTGTTTCCATTTGTCTTCCTGTGCCTGCCACAGCTACTCCTCCTACCGATGCCTGTCCTCTTCCTGAATTTTAAAAGCTTCTGGTTGGAAAGTGGTTGCTGCAAGATCATTTCTGTTATAGATCTACTTTAACTTGGAAAATAAAAATAGTCTATAAAATACAATTTTAGAATCTTTCCTTGTTTTTCTGTTCTAATCCAAATTAGAATGAGACATACAGGTCTATGAAAAAATAAAACTAGTTTTATATCAAATTGGGCATATTTTTTTTTCTAGCTAAGGATGTAATTGCAATATAACTTTTTAAAAATTATTTTTATTTTATGTGTATGAATGCATTGCCTGCATGTAAGTGCACCCATGTCATTCACTGCCCACAGAGGTCAAAAGAGGGCATCAGATTCCCCTGGAACTGGAGTTATGGATGGTTGTTAGCCTTCACGTGGGTGCTGGGAATTGAACCTGTGTCTTCTGCAAGAGCAGGCAATGCTCTTAACCACTAAACCATCTTTCCAGCCCCATATGTTTTCTTAACCACTAATGGAAGGGCAAAATGATGAGGCATTTTGAGGGTTAATTCATTTTGCCTTTGTTAAGTACCTTTAACAAGTTCTCCTGGGTACGCTCTGTCAATGACAAGGAACATACATTTTATGGAACAGGAAAACATGATAAAAACTGTTTAGTTGAACTAATATAAATTCCTAGTATATTTAGGAAAAATAAAAAAGTAGGTGAGAAGTAGAAAAGGGACACATGAAAGAAAGAAGAAAGCACACATGCCATTGCAAGACTTCTGTGATTCTGTGAGCACAGGTCAGAAGCAGGTCAAGTAACAAGTGGCTAGTGAAGGTCTTGGTGCAGCATTAACTGTGCGGGCTCTGCTCCCAGGTCAGATATGCCCACTGACGAAATAGTGGCATGAGCATTATGGGAATAACCAACCACTTTCTGATTGGATTTAATATTTGCTTCCTAAGATGGATCCCATACCTGACACTGATATTGGACCTAGGAACCTGTGGCTAGACAGGTCACACGATATAGGGGAGAGCCTAATACTATTATTATGCTAAATAGATATAGTATTAAACTGATTCCTAATGACATATACCCAGAGATCAATGCACCTCTTAATTCTCACCAGGGAACCTTCTTCATGCAGCAGAGGGTGACTGACACAAAGACTCACGACTGGCCAACATGCAGAGAGGAAGAGAGTGTAGACTGCTTATCCATGAATAGAACACTTATATCGAACCTCTGCTTCCCAAGGCTCAGGGATCATTATGCGAAGAGGGAGCGGAAAGATTGTAAGAGCCAGAGGTCCGCAAGGAAACAGTTTTCAAGACAGAGGAGCAGTGATTCATATGAACTCACATGAATACATTCCTATGTAAGCTCAAGCCAGACAAAATGACAGCACTGAAGTGGGAAGTGGGTAAGAAGCCCCAACCTTAGCTAAGAAACTATTGGCAGCGGTTGACTTCCGGGAGAGGGGGAGTTAGTTTTCTTTAAGGGTGCTGAGTAGGTTAACCAGGCTCTAGTGGATAGACCCACCAAAGGGCATCTGGGAACACAAATTTGACTCAATCGCCATATATATATGTATATTATGTATATGTACATAGAGGTGTGTATAGATATATATGTTAAATGAAATTGGGCCATAAGTATTAAGGAAGGTGGTCTAGAAAGGGGAAGGGATCTAAAAATGATCAAAATATATTATATAAAATTCACAATTTCAATTAAGAAATGAAAAAAAATGTTTTGTTAGGATTGTCTATTCAGGCACATCTTGACTACCAAAGTCTTGTTATATAGGGTTCTGCAAGAATTTTACAAAGTCAATGCCTCTAAGAAATAAATATTTGTGGGCCTTATTTACCTTATTTAATGGATTGTGGCTAAGAAAGAAACTCTTGAGGCTGTAATGTGGGTTCTTAAAGCTGATTCAACATTCCAAGTACCAAATAATCATGAGAGTTATTAAATTTAATACTAAGCCGAGTCAGGTAGCACACACCATTGATCCCAGCACCTGGGAGGCAGAGGCAGGCAAGTCTTTGTGGGATCAAAGCCAGATTGATCTACATAGTGAGTACTAAGTCAGCTGGGTTGCAGGAAGACCCTGTCTTAAACCCTGCTCCCTCCAAACCGAATAAGCCTCTCTGTTCTCAATATAGTGTTCAGAAGATTGGTATTGATTATGTAAACTATATATTATTTCTATTTTATTGATGAAGACATTAAGTTTAAAGATGTTGACTTGTTTAAGTACCTGTACATTGTAACACATGCAATTCACACACACACACACACACACACACACACATGTATCTGGGCTTAATGCAGAGGAAAACGTACCTTTAACTCTAGTTGCTGCAGGAACTGAAAGATAGCACATAGGAGACAATTATGTGATCCTGAATGTATGCCACAAAATGTCACATGTTCAAAACCTAATCCCCAAAGTGACATGTTAATGAATTGGAAATCTTGGGGGGTAATTAGAATTAGACGAAGTCATGAGAATGGGACTCTACAATGTCATTAATGACTTATGAGAAGAGGGACACCCAAGTTAGCACCTTTCCTCTATTTCTCTATGCTGTTCCTCATATTGTGGCGCTACAGCACCGAGGCCCTTACCACCTGTTGAGCAGGTGCCAGCACAATGCTCTTGAGCTTTTCAGCCATCAGAATCATGAGCCAACTAAATCTTGGAGCCAGATAAATCTATTCTTAAAATAAATTACTCAGTCTTATGTACTCTATTATGTAACAGAAAATGGACAGATAGGACTATTAGTTAATAAGAAGAAAATCTTTTCTATATTTGAATCTTTGTATTTCTGTGAAAATATGAACTGAGAAGATCCGTGAATTTTACAAAGTGATTTTTAGTATATCTATATGTTTATTTAGAGTTTTTTTTCAATTAACTTTGTTGTAATATAATTAACAGAATAAATTATATGACCATTATTATTGCTAAAATTTAAATATGTATGTATGTATAAAATATTCTCTCTGTCTGTTTGTCTCTCTTTCTGTGTTTGTGTGCTCAGGTGAGCGTGTCATAGCACACATGTGGAGGTCAAAGGACAACTTTGTAGAGTGAGTACTCTCCTTTTATCTTTATGCAGATTCTGGGAATTGAACTCATGTCACCAGGTTTGTGCAGCAGGTACCTTTACCTGCTGAGCCATCTCACTGCCCTTACTTATATTTTAAGTGCAGAAGGAAAATAAGTTTCACAAGCATATATATATATATATATATATACACACACACATATATATATGCATATTCTACAAAGACTAAAATAACTTTTCATCACACTTGCATTAGAGTTCTCCAGAAAAATAGAACCAATTGCACATTTAACTCTATGATAAGAAATTTTCTCACATAATTATTGAGATGGAAAAAAAGTGCAGGATTTGTAGTCAGCAAGATGCATACTCAGGAGATCTAATGTGTAAGTTCCAGTCTAAGGGAGGGCAGGGAAATCTATGCCTGAGTTCAGTCAAGAGGGCAGAATTTTCTCTTAAGCAGTCTTTTTGTTAAATCCTCATTTTCAGTTTTTTGGAAGCTTAGAAGCTCTTCCCCAACATTGTGAAGACAGTGCTGTATTTAGTCTCATTCAAATGTAGATAATCTAGAAGCACTTTTGAAGACGTTCTCACAATAAATCAAATGTGTGGGTGGGTTTACCCTGCAACCCCCAAAAGTTAAAATGAATTATCAAAATCCCCTGAAGTTTCCATCTATTCTGTAGTATTAACCAGCCTCCGCCTGTATTTACCCCCAACACTGCCACTTTAAGAAGTCAGTGGTTTGCTTTCTGGTACTGAATATAAGATTTTTTTCTCTTTCTTGAAATTTCACTTAAGTAGAACAAAATACAGCATAGCAGACTTTGGGGGAGGGGCTTGTGGGAATTGAACTCTTTAAGTCAACTAAATGTTTTTGAGACTCACTCTTATTTATTAATCAGTATTTTTTTTCCTTTAAAAGTTCTTTATTGGTAGATAGTACCACAGTTGGTTTATTCAAGTATTTGTGGAGGATATTAGTTGGCCCTCCACAGAGTTTTTGGCTAGTATGAACCAAACAGTCAGCTATGAACTCTCAAGTATACTTGTGTGAACACTTGTTTTGTTTCTCATAGGCAATTACCTGGGAGTAGGACTGCTTTGTTTAACTTCACAAGAAATTACCCAACTGTTTCCGCAAGGGTCATGATCATACATTCATATCGCAATGCTTAGTATTTCTCATTTCCTCACGCTCTTTCTAGCATTTGATATGGTTGGTCTTTCTAATGCTAGCCATTCTACTGAAGACGTAGCAATGTCTCACTGTGGCTCTTATTTGTGTTTCTCCGATGTCTTTCTCAGTAATTTCTTTACTCAAGATTTCAAGTAGAGATACCTGAGTCAGATGGCACCAGTTAACAGCCCAGCATTTCAGCAATATTCTGAAATGTCCTGTGCAGAGGCACATAAAAGACTTAATTTGCTCCTAACATGGAACTTTGAGTAGATAATTTTGAAAGCTGAGGATGAATCATAGTACTTTGTTACTTAGGACTGTGACAAAGTGAACAAAAGAAGAAGCACATTTCCACATGCCTATCGGGTTGGTGTGTCTTCATTTATTAGGTGTCTATCTAATTTTTTGCCTGTTTTTCATTGGACTATTTTGTTATTGAATTGTTAGGATTGTTTGTATATTTTAGGCAGAGCACTTTGTCAGATATGTGTAGCCCATGCCTTCCAATTTTTGTAAATGATGTCTTTAGGAGAGTTTTTAATTTTGGTCAAGTCTAATTTACCAACTTATTAAAATAATTTTATTCCTATTTCTATTTTATGTATATGAGTGTTATGCCTGTATGTATGTAAGTGCACTTGTGCAATATTAGAAGAGGGTGTTGGGTCCCCCATAACTGGAGTTACAGGTGGTTGTTAGCCACCATGTGGGTACTAGGAATCGAACCTGGGTCCATTGTAAGAGCAGTCAGTACTTTTAACTAGGGAGCCATGTCTCCAGCTCCTACTAATTTATTTTTATTTTGTGTTTTTTATTGACTTTTGTGCCTATTGCTTTTTCCAAAAGCATGAAAGTTTTCCTTCTATCTTAAATATTTTGAGTAGGCATTTATTTTGGAGCAGGGTCATGTGTACTTGGAAGCTAATAAATACTGTAGTAAAAGTAGTAGCAAGATCTAACATCACAGCTAGTAGCCAAACACTGAAGAAAGCTGGAACACTTTCAATACTGAAACCAGCAATACCCAGAATTAGTGTATCACCTCTACCAAATGAAAATCCTAACCTGCTGTGGAATACTGTGGTCAATTACTGGAACTGAGATTGTGAGGTTTGTACAAGTGTACCTCCAAAACCAGGTTGAGAATAAAAGAGAACCAAAAAAGAATAAAAAAACTGGATACCAACCTGAGAAAGGATTCTCTGCTAATAGAGAAGTGACAAAGATGTACATGGATGTACATAAATTTTAAAATTGCATTGTACATATGCTCAAATTAACATTAGTAAGATAAAGTAGTCATTTTGTTTTCTTAATTGAAAATTCTTCAGTGAGTTCTTTACTCAAGGTTTGAAGTAGAGGTCACTGTGTTAGATGACAACCAACACCCCAGAACTTCAGCAATATTCTGCTGTGGTCCTTTGCAGAGGCATATAAAAGGCTTCATTGGCTCTTAATGTGGACCTTAAAGTAGATAATTTTGAAAGCGGAGCATGAATCATGGGGGTTCTTTGTCATCTAGGGTGTGATGAGGTGAACAAAAGAACTTCTTGTCCATTTAAGAGCTAAGCTTGAACTGAACATTTCTTTACCTTGTGAAATGTTCAGTTAAGTGCTTTTGCACTTTAATTTTCCAGCCTGGACCAAGACCAGAAATGCCAAAATGATATGAGAAAGGCTGTTCTTACTGTTTTTCTGGCTGAGATTGGAAGAGAAAGTGCCAGCAATCTTGTGAGAAAGCCTGTTCTCTAAAGATCTGCAACCCAGTTTGCAGAATCAAGGAGTTTGGATAGTTCAGATGAGTTTGGCTGAGTGTCCTGGTGTGCTCCTGCGAATCACACCCTGCAGATAGCATTTTGTCTTACCGGAGTCAACCACGGAATGCTTTGTGTGCTTCTTTCGACATCTTCATCATTATGTGTGCCCATCCAGATAAATCGCTAAAGCCGAGCTGAGCACTGCCAAACTGAAATGTTTGAGTGTGAGCACTACAACGTGGTTTCAGATTTCAACCTGCAATAATGAAAATAGTAATCACAGTGATAATTTTATAGGATGTTTATAGAAGTGACTTCAAATTGCTGCAGAGCCTTTAAACTACAGATGGCATTAGAGATGGTTTAGTTTAACTCCTCATTTTATACTTTAGAAATTCAAGGTTTAGAGATGAGGCTATTTACTCAGTATGGTATAGTTGGTTAGAAACAGAGCTTAGCCTAGGACATACATTGCCCTCTTCCTTACAACACATCAAGATATAAACTGAATGATTTGTTTTTTAACATCTGAGCCTGGAAAGAAAAGCAGGTAGCTACAACATGGCCACATGGGCATGGTGTAGTTAGTGAAAGGAACTTCCTATGCAGTACTGATATGGAAGAACATCATTTGCACAGTCAGGTCTGGAGTGTCCAATGATACTTTCAGGTCTATTTAAACTCCTTTGATATGGTTTTAATGTGCATTAACATATTTTGGTCATATATATTACAGCTTTTTCTTTCAGTGGGCTTTTGAAACATCTTTCAGGGAAGAAAGATTTAGCTTTGTGGTCATAAATTGGGAACACATTTCTACACATTTATTCAAGAATCAATGGAAGCAACTGTTCATCTTGACTGAGCTATCTGGAATGTGGAAAGGAATGGGCCTCCTGGCTGAAGATGGAAGAGTGGGCTGCAGATGTCTTTGGTAGACCCTCAGAAAGGATCAATGCAAATACCCCCAGTGGCCCCAGCTGCAGGCTCCTTTGCTTCTTCACTCCCTGCCTTCACCAAACAGTGCAATGCGTATCCTATAGTAGTTTCTGTTTGTGAAAACAGTTAAGGTCTTCTTACTCCAAAATCCACAAATTGGTGGATGCCTTCTGTTGCTAAAATCCTCTTTTTGTGCTCTACAAGACACCCATATCTGGCTTTGTTTTTATTCCTATCCTTACAGACAGAGGATTTATTCATTTATTTTTGTATTTCTAACAGGTTCTGTTTAGTGGGATAATTTAATTAGTGTTTAAAAATATTTATAAATATAATTATTGATTTATTTTTTTCTCATCAGCAAAAACATTTGTTTTGCCCTTATGTGCTCCAAGTTCCCTGATCACTAACATACAAGTCGAGGTTTTCAGTTACACACCTCTCTGCTTCTCAGCCAGGCAGCCAACCAGCTACCCTATAGTTGGGACCATAGATATTTGTGTAACAACAATATTATGAGAACCTGGCACGAAGAATGTAAATAGATTTCCAACATGACTATAACATATCCTCTTAGCAAGTAGAAAAAAAATCTTTTTATATGCATAGCACATATACTGCAGAATTTCTATAATATTAAACACTTTAAAGTTATCACAAAATCTGTGCTCAAACAGACATGAACAACTTTGGCGACCACTGCAAGTGGTGTCTCGACTCTGCCAAAGTCATATATTCTCTACCACCCAGGCTAAATATCCACCTGCTGGGGTAATAGAAAGGAACCTGTGTTATTTACCAAAGCTGACAATTTAAAGTGTTTAAGTAATGGTTTGATTCTTTCCAACTATTGGTTTGGATGATATAGGCACAATGAACTTCTCAGAATACTGTGAATGGTATTTATAACAGCAGTACAGTTGATTTTACTAATTTTATTTACTATGGGTTTTATTTAGCAGATGTCACAGTGTAGGCAATTTCTATTAATGGGAGTATTGAAGATTCTGAAACTGGGCTTTCAAGTGAACCAGCTGGTTCAGAAATGATATTTATGTACACATGCATCTATGTGACAACAAACCTAGTCCAAAATACATGTTTTCCCACAATGTAAGATTCCCACCTAATTGTCTACTCTTTAAATAGTTATCCATTTCACTGTTGTCAAAACAAACAAAGCAAAATAAGTCACAAAATAACTCCAAAACTTTGGATTTTTCTTAGAAATGTAGAACAGTATATTGCCACAAACCTACTAACTAAGTAGGAGCTAACTCTGATGGATCAATAAAGAAAAGCCAGACAATAATCTTGGACGTTTTCAAACCAGAATCTCTGTGTTCAAGGCATCAAGAAAAAAAGAGCCTCTCTGGAAGCCAGGCAGCCTCTATGGGCAAGATGTCAGGTCATACATGAAATGGGGGTGCCTATCTAGTTACCATCACATCCCCTTCAACATATTCTTTCTTTAAGCTCCATCATGACCCCTGTCTTTTAGTTGCTGGACTGTCTACTCATCATTACTTTCTTGAAGTCCTTCTTATAGACTTATATTTCCTCCTTTTCTTCTCTTTCTTCCAGTTAAAAATACAAATCCTTAAGTAGATGTAGTTATTACTTAAGAGATTGTTCTCTGCTGTGTGTGTGTGTGTTTGTATGTTTGCAGGTGCATGTGCATGTGTTTGTAGAGGCCTTAGGTATCATTTCTTAGGTGCTGGCCACCTTTTTGTTTTCAGAGTTTGTCACTGGTTTGGCACTTGACACGTAGTCTAGGCTGTTTGGCCAGTGAGCCTCAGGAATCTGCTTGGCTCCACTTTCTCAGTGCTGGATGCATTTTTTAAAATATGGATTCTGGGAATCAAATTTAGGTCCACATGCTGCAAGCACTTTAGCAAGTGAGCTTGCCCTCCCCCAAGCCTGAGATTGTTAAATTAAACAGTAGATACTGAATATCCAGACACCCATTGTATTAAGTGTACCCTGAAATTTCATTTTGAAAAGTAGGTTATTAAACCAAATAAAAATTAATATGAGAGTGTTGCTAAATAGGAAGATGCTTCATATTTCCCCCTCCATTCTAGCTTAATATTGATGCATTTTCAACAAGTTTAAAAAAAATGGTGCTCACTAAGTGATCAATAGATTTGTAAAACATTGCAGACTCTTTTGGTCAACCAAGCATTAGTGATGGTATTAAGTCATACCTTCGGATGCCACAGATTGAATAATACAGAGAAGATAGACATCTCTTTTTTCCTTAATAGTATCTGTATCTTGACATTTGTTTAATTTACAAATGAATAATAGATTCACATGGTTCAAAAATTAACAAGTATAAAAATAAAAGCAAAGTTTTTCTTTCATCATTCTCCCATCTGCTGGTTTCTATGCCTACACTAAAATAGATAACCTATGTTATTAGTTTCTTGGGCAGATTTCTAGAGTTCTAAAAAAAATGTTTATATAATCAGATGTTTTTCTACTCCTTTCTGCACTTTTAGTGCCAATGTAGCATACAATGTACATAGAAAGGAAATATTACGCATGTTCCTCTACCCACTTTTAAGACCAATGTAGCATTCAATAAAGATGTTTTATCTTTGAACAATGCCTCTTCGACAGCTTTAAGTGACAGTAGTACAGAGCTTCCTTATTCTTTCTTTCTTTCTTTTTTTTTTTTTTTGGTATGGTGTCATAATTTACTTCAACAGTTCTTTAATGATGAACTTTAGACTGTTTTAAATTCCTTGTTGTTATAAAACTTGTAGTAAATAACCGTGTACATTCATGGTTTTGCCCATGTGTGAATATATCTGCAAATATACTCCTAGAATTGGAACTGCTGAGTCAAAGAGTATATGCACTTGTAATTTCAATAAATATTGCCGAGTTGCCTTCCAGCATGATGATACCTATTTACACTCCCACCAGCAATGAATCACTGTTCTCATTTCTCTGCATCTTGCCAACCCTAAGGGTTGTCAAATCTTTGGATTTTTGCCAATCTGATAGTGAAATATGATATCTTGATGCAATTGTAATTTGCATTTTCATGTAGAAGTGCTTTTGAACATCTTTTCCCACATTTGTGAGTCATCTGTACTTCCTTTGCTGTGAACTATTGTTCATTTTCCATTTTTGATTCTTGAATACTATTTTACGCATATTATAGAATTCAGTTCTTTGCTTGCATTTTGAATTATAGATATTTTTCCCAGTTTGCTGTGCCTTTTTACTTGCAAAAGTTATTACGGATAATTTATTGTAGATAAATTCATTAGCGTTTTGTGTCATTCTGCCTAAGCATACAGCTATGAATACATACAGAAGTATAGACAGGAATTGTAAATAGATCGATAGATGGCGGGTTTTGTGTGTGTGTGTGTGTGTGTGTGTGTGTGTGTGTGTGAGTGTGTGTGTGTGTTTAAATGCCTTTTTTCCTTGGAGTATGCATGATAGCATGCCAAGAACTCACACTTTTCTTTAGAGGGTCAACTCTTTCTGCACGCAGAGGAGGACTATAAACACCGTATACAAAGTACCCTAAAATGTTTATTGACTTGCTTATTATTCATAATGTATGTAAAATTCTCTGATAAAACTACAATGCTTGAACTATAAATAACACTAATGGTTATTATTTTCACTTATAAGCAAGGAAATGGGCTTAGAAGAGTCAGCAATTTGTTCAAGTTTACTTATTGTGTGTTAGACACTGAACTAAACCTTTCTCCTTTCCATTCTCACTTCCTGAATCTTTTTCTCTCCACTGTTCCCTCTTTCATTGCTGAGCATCCTCTATCTGCCAGGATCGTTCTTAGATGGTTGAGACAAAACCCTTTCTCTCAAGGAGGCAGCAGACATCTAGCTTGTCTGATGTTTGTTGGGGAATGTTTCCATTGTGTGACCCAAATCTCTCAGAATTGTAATATGCACTAAACTCTATGAAGAAGCTAGCTACTTTTATCCCTGTCTATACACAGAAAGTCTTGGCACAGGCCAGTTTTACCCACAAGGCAGAAGAATCTCAACTCAGACCTTTAAAACACAGTGGTAATATTAAACATGGCTTCCTTGCTGGTAAAAGATCATACACATTTTATACAGAATTGTCTGCATGTGTACAGGCTGTAGGATTTGGTTTCTGGGAAAAAAGAAAATGTAAAACTAAAACTGGTTTCAAAATCTCTCTAGGATATTAAAGTGAAGTTTACCACATAAAAGACACATGACATTTGCCTTTGAATAGATAGACAGAGCATTTTGGTTCTTATGCTTGTTTTTAGCTGCCAGTGATTCTTGTGGCCTTGATCCAAGTTTTCAGGACACTATCACATTTCTAAGTTTTTCTAATGAATTATAATAACATTTCTGTAGTTTATATCAAATTGTGTTGAATGGCATTTTTAGCAAATTGTGTCACATTGTGATTTTCCAAATTTTACAAAATTTCTTGTGCCAAAAAATAATCAGTGAAAATGATTTTGTGTGAAACTTTTTGAAAGCCAAGTTTAGCTGATTTTGCTAAACAGCATAAGCAAACAATTTATTCAGTCTTCCTCCAAGCCCCTTCTCCATGCCTTGTTCTCTGTTTCCAGTGCTCCTCCTCTCCTCCCCTCCTTACTAAGCTTCTTTCACTGTGTTTACTGGCCTTTGTTTCCGCTCCTAGTTCATCTTTCTCAAACGTTATCAGCCCTCCCTACATCCTCCAAACCTCTAACTACACCAAGCCTTGGGCTATGGTTTTGGGTTCAGGGTCACAGGGGTCATGGATTTTCTGCTGAAAGAAAGAAAGAAAAAGGGTGAAAAAGGAATGATTGCTTTTGCTCTTTCTCTCCTGCCCTTGGTGCTGGTGCTGAGAAATTCATTTGCAAGCACCCTGGAAAGTATTACTGCTGTGAGATTGAGACAGGCACAGAATTCACTAGAAGAGAGCCAGAACAATGCTGCTTAGGATAAAAGAACATATTTATTTATGTCCAGACTCATGTTTTGAGATTTTTGTCATGTGGATGAGTTGACTATTGAGAGGTTTTTGAGACTGGTCTTCTTAACTGACTTATTTTTCAGAAGGGGAGACACTAAATAGGAGTGCAAACAATGAATGCTGTGGAGACAGGGTTCCTAGATTTAAAATCCGGTTTTGTAGTCATTTAATCTTCAAGAATATTTGTTATTAAATGAAGAAGCTAGCATCTGATATAGCAATAATTATAATAATATCTATCATTAGCAGTTACTATATGTTGGGCATTCAGCTAAGAATTTATATACTTTATCTGAGATCCTTTACAACCCTGAGAAATTGTGTTATCCTCATCTTACGGATAAGGAGACTGAGAAAAGAAATTAGAACTGTTTGTTTGAGGACACTTGACTAAGAAGCTCAGCTGAGTTTTTTTTCCCCTGGATTTCAAAGCTCATTCTGAAGTCACTATATCAGGTAGACATGAGTATTACATGATACAATACACAGTACCAAATATAAGGAAGGGCAGTCAGGTCCTTCTTTTGTTGTTTTAAGGTTAGAAATTCCAGGAGGTATCAGCACAGCCCTAGCTCCATTTTTTGGCTTCTTCGGAAGTCCCCCTACTTACTTATCTTTCTATGAATGAGCACAGTGCACAGCAAAAAAATGGTGTCTGAACTTTATGACTTAGACCTTAGGAGTTTGCAAATGGCTGCTTGCCCTATTTCTTAATAATTACTTTACTTTTATTTTATGTGTTTGTGTGTATGCCTGCTTTTCTGTATGAGCACCATGTGTGTAGTGTCTAGATGCCCATGGAGGGCAGAAGTGGGGGCTGGCTCCTCTGGAACAGATTACAGGTGGATGTGACCCACTAGATGTGGGTCCTGGGCCCTCTGCAGGAGCAGAAAATGCTATTAACTGCTGAGCCATTTTTCTAGCTTTGCACTCACTTTCTTGAGTGGGTAGAAGATTTGGTAAACTGGCTGTGAAATGCTCTAGCAGATAGTGACCGAAGTATTGTCTGGTTTCAGATCACGGGAGAATGTTGTGGCCAGCAGAAACGGATTGGGGAATGAGAGTGAGTCCAGAAACATTTCTCCCAACCCCCAGTTATTCTTCGTGGTATTCGTAATGAAAGCCACAGAAGCTTACAGTGACTAGCGTGAAAAGCCACATAATTATAGGGCAGCATTTTGTGGCTTCCGTGTATGTGTGTGTGTGTGTGTTTCGATCCTAGCCTGCATATAGACCATCTGCTAATTTCTACCTGCTGAATACAATTTGATTTGCAGTAAGTGATACTTTCAAGAACCTTTTCAACAACTCATTTGAGGGCAGGGTTTTTGGGTAAACCATATGAAGCTAGAGAACTCTTATGAACATCTGTTTGGTATGCTCTCCTTAAAGAGAATAATGAGTCTTTTGCAAGGAAGATCATAAAGGACTGAAACTGTGACAAATACTTTAGGTATGTCTGTACATTTGGGCTTCTCTGAATTTAGTTAAGCCCTTTAGATCACAGTTTGTGAAATCAGTGTTATTTTTGAGGTTTCAGGAGGTTTTTGATTATTTTGTGACCTTTCCCTAAATAGTGCCTATTACTTTGATACGAGAATTTTTGAAGTGCTTCACAACCTCTTGCTATTCCCTGGGGCCTGGGTCAACATTCCTATCATTGCTATTTTAAGATGAAACACAGAGAGTGTAAGTGACTTGCTTATGGGGTCCTAGCAAGCCAGTAGTCATGCCAGACACAAACTTCTTAAGCTTTGGGCTTTAAGTTCACTGAGCCAAGTATTTCCCTTAGCAATTATTTATACACATTGTGCATCTGACCTGGATATTCTAGTGCTTATTTCCCATTTGCATAATGAGGAATGCATCAGGCATCTGAGAAGAAAGATTTCCTTAACACAAAGAGCTGAGTCTTAATATGGTCCTGGCCTTGCAGATTCAGGCAGGGTCAGAGAATAGAGTGACTCTGTTCTTGGTACAGGCATGGAAGTGAGTGTTCTTGGTAAAGAGCTGACAGAAAGAAGGGAAGCCAGATATCTTTCAGAGCAGATACTTTCTTGCTTGGGTCTTTCTAAAATACATTTTGATTATGAAGCACTGCAATTCGTTTAAGTAACATAAGGATCTTTAGGAAATATTGAGGATAATGGAGCTTATGTTTAGGTACAACAATAAATTTGGGAGACTAGAGAAACCTTTCCCCTCCCTTTGTACTCAGAGGAACAGTTCATAAAGTGTGGAGAATCAAAACAGGAGTATGTGTGTAGAATGGAATGTGTTTTGAAGTACTTCTTTAAAAATGATTTTCATTAAACATTAAAGTATAAAACTATGTAGCCTTATTATAAGTATATTAAGTAAGTGTTAGAAAATACAAAGTAAAACCATCTGGAATTATACTACTTATGAATAATCTTTATTGATGTCATTGTATATTTTTCTCATTACACTATGATTGCATATAAATATATATATAACTATTACTTATTTTATATACACAACTATATTAGGTATAGTGCCTTATACACTGCATTTTAAACTTAATGTGTTTTGAACACATTTGTTTTCCTAATATCATTCCTGATGGTTGCAGAGCACTTCATTATAAGAACATAACATTTATTTAACTAATCTTTCCTTACTAGACATTTATGCTATTTCCAGTTTTCTCTGTTATAAAAACTATGATGACAATATACATCTTATTCACACTAGCAGTAAAGTATATAGATATATATTTATTATTATTATTATTTGTATCTTCTGGAAGACCTAAAACATAAGGGTATCAAACAATATTACAGCTTTTCAAATCCTTTAATGGGAAGACTTCATATGAGAGTCCAACCAAGGCTAAGGTGGTAATATATCAAGCTGTGGAGTGCTGGATCACTACTAGAAATGAAGCAGAGACTAGTACTCAAAGAGCAGTATGGCTGTGTGTGGCTAAGGAAAATAGATACTTCATGCAGGCTACTCAGTGGTAGAATAGCACTTAATTAAGATGTCAAATACAATGCTTAAAAGGTGTTAAAAGATGAGAACCTCATCTGTAAATTTTAAGCTTGCTGAAGTGGTTGTCTATGGACATAAATGTGATTGTTTGTCTGTTAGTCCTTGAAGTGGTCTTTCTGAGGCAGGTGTTTAAATAAAAACAAATCAAAATACCCCAACCCTCCTTCTAACCATAGCAATGAATCCTTCCCCTTCTAATCCAATTCACCTTTTCTCACATCTTTTATATTAGGTATATCTGATTCTACTTTTTCAGATTATGTGGATTTTTTTTCCTGTGTAGCTTTGGAATGCTAAGGAATTAAATCCAATCTTTTCTTCTTACTTTACAGACAATCAGAATGTACAACTTCCGTGGGCATTAAAAAGAGCAGCTTCTTCTTACCAGCAAAGTTTTTGTTTAAATTGTACATTTTTCTGTAACATTTAGAAGCCAGCATTGATACTAACTTGACGGGCAGACAAGGATGTCTAGGCTGAAGGAACATGTGGATTTTAGCAAGCTGCAGCAATGCTGTAACCCAAGTTCTAGAAGCCATGGCTTTTGGGGAACTCACAGATTTACAGTTTGCATCAACTGCACGACGATCTAGAAGTGGCATAATGGTGTCAGCTTCTTCTCAGATGGTTCGGACGGCTCTGTGAGCATGGCTAGAGAGGACCGTGTTTTGTCTTCCTTCTCCTTGGGGTAACCATTGTCCCCAGTTAGTCCTGTGCTCAGCGAGTCATTAATTAAACCCAGAATCTTTCTAGGTGACCTGTTGCGGCGTTGAGGCTTATTCTCAACGTATTCTGCTTCACTGCATAATGTTTGCCTAATGGGCCTTGTTTTTATTTTTTGTATTTTTGAAAAATGTCTCTCATCCTTTGGCACACAGTGAGGATTCATTTTTGAGATATGGAGCAAAAGACTAGGTTAAGAAAAACACAGGCACCTCTAGAGTGCAAAAACTGCAATAAACCCATCACCTCTAACAACAGCAGAGCATGAAAAGATAAAAAACAGCCTGCCAAGAATGTAGTAACCACCCATTCACTTTTAAATGCTCGACACACTTCAATGCACAGACCTAATTACTTTTCTGCATTCCCAAATCCACTTTGCCCGAACTGCAATCAGAAACCTGGCGTTAAAATATTTTAGACTTGGAGGATCAAGACTAATTATGGGCCTTAGCTGCACCTTTTGGTTTCTCCCCCCACCCCGTGCCCCCTCCTTCTTTTCTCTGGGTTGCTTTAAAGCACGCTCCACTGGAAGAAAGGCTGCCCGGTCCCAGTTGGGGGTGAGGCAGGGAGTGAATAAAACAAAGAACAACTCAACTCAATTCAGTAAGCTTCAATGAGGCTGGTATATTTAATGTGAGCCCAGGGTTAGCCCACAGAATTGTGGCAGAATGCAATATTCTCAACAAAAAAAGATGTGTTTAAGGTCGGGCAAGGCCCCATAAGGCTGTTGTTGGTGTTTAAGCAGTCCACTGAGGTATTTAGCACCAAGGGTTTCTAAACATTCCAGCTGAGAATTAAACCGCAGCTTTACAGTAGCTGCTTAAAGGTTTGGGGGCTGGAAGCGTCCCCTCCCCCTTGTATTGAAAGGTCAACAAACAGTAGGAAAGATCATGTCATAACAAAGATGAAGTCACCTATTATGGAGTATAGTGACAGCTAATAGCACTATCAGAGAAGCTAATCCAAGGCATTAAATAGTGTAATTGTTCAAATAATATCATGGTTATTAGAACACCCAAGCATGAGACATTCTTCATTTCATGTAACATGAAAGTATTGCAGGTGAGCTTAGTCTTGCCATGACGACAGGCACTTGTTGTAAATATGTAAATATTAGAAAACTGGTTCAGTCCTGCAATTTTTGTGCAGCATAAAGAATGCATTTTTGATACACAGATGTTATATTTCATGCATTTATTAAACTACTTTTGGGTAATTTTGCTGAAAGTTACACTCTTAAAAAGCTTTCATTCATATAAAACAGTTTACTGTGAAAGTTGGTGCTAATGTTTGTCTTACCTGAGTCAGTTTTGAGTTTCATGGACTTAATAAGACAAATCTGAACACACATACAAAGCATCATTTCTCAAAGGTGCATTCATGAAACAGCTAAGGTAGGCTGAATTTTGATAATTTCAGACCTGAGTTTGAATTGTGGTGTCACAAGATTGGGTCTGGGCATGTGTAGTTAGAGTTCTTATTCTTTATATTATACTGTAATAAAAATGGGGTCATCTTGAGGGGACGCAGATACCACCAGATAGAACCTCAACCTTAGACAATAGATTTCCCCCATATTTCTTTGAATTTTCAAGTCAAGAATACAAACCATAGGCTGTATAACAGGAGCTGAGTTAAAACACTAAGATGTTTCATATGGTCAGAATTTGCAGGATATATAGAAAATAATACCAGGAGCAGGTACATTGGCTCACAGCTACCAATTAGCCTTCCTTCTTAGATAGGCAATTTATTCCACTCAGTGGCATCAAATATCAGAGAAATCATGGGCCAAAACAGTAATTATCTGCAGGGAATTCAAAGGCTTGAAAGCCAATAATTCCAAAGAAATGAAAACAGAGTTCTTTTCATTGTATAGACTTCATCTTAAAACCTGTAATAAGAGCCAGGTCCTGGCTGTGAACCTTTACACTTCAAGGCGAAACAAGGAGGCTGCAGAAGGCAAGGATAATAATCATGGGACTTTTCTACATAAAACTCTCTGGAAGAGGAGGTCAAAGACCAAACATTGCTGCACTCTCTATAACACCGGGTTCCTATCCAATGTGGAAATGAAGGGTTTGACTGGTCAGAAGGAGTGGAGAGGAGATAATATAAAATCATAGTGCTAAACAGAATGACAGTAAAGGGTCTAGCAGTTTAATTTGGAGTTTTAAAGACCAAGTGAAATAAAATAATCTTTTCTAGGATAAAAAAGTAATCACTGAATTTCTTAAATTCCATGGCAAATTCTTCTTAAGAAAAGCATTTATTCTTGAAATCTCATTTCCTTTATACTGCATTCATATTTTATAAGAGCCGGAGCAAGAAATCTATAGCTAGTGCATCTGGTCATTGAATATAGACTTTGACAGTTAAGCCCTTTCTCTGTTGAATTCCCACTTAGTTTCCGTTCCTTAACCTCTTACTATATTTTTTGCTATGTAAAGGAAAGACAGAAAGAAGATGCCCCCAAATCAAAGTTACAGTAAGTTATTCAAATTGTATATTTGGTGGGGGGCAATGGGGGTATACTTGCATTTGGAACTGTTACCCTTTGAAATATGTGACTTCTTAGTATTCTGTGTAGAGGTCCCAACTTTTACACATTACCTACCAATTTCTTAGAAAGTCATAGGGTAAGACTACTTTTCACTTAAGAAGGTCAGGGCACAATCCACATGGTTAATTTAAATGGTTCCACCCCCTCCTTTGCATCATCACAAATCAATACCAGCTGTTAGGAGAAGAGGGCTATAATGCTTTAGTTTACTTGCTCTTACTCCCTGTCATGATTCTCCTGCAGACTTGGAAGAACACATTTGCAAATACTACAGCCAATTTTCCAAAGATACACGGTTTTCTAAGATTGCCATTTTCCTAGATTAGGTTAGTGCTACAATTGGACATGGAGTCTATGACAATAGACTTCAGTAAGGTACTGGATCTGGACACTTTGCATATCAATAAGGTTGGTGACATTTGAGGACTGTTGATATTTATGAATAGATAATTGTGTAGCCCAGCTGTCGTCTAACAGTGTGGCCTTGTGAGTATCGCTAGGTGTGTCCAAGAGATTCTAACTCCAAGAGACTGGATTACATATTTGGATGTTACCCTCCATTGCTGCATATGATTTTTCCATTTTAAAGCTTAACATACTATTGTATCTAAGAGAACACTTTATTTTCTGACTTTAGGTGTGCAAGTTAAAAAAATTACATTTACTTTAGAAACCACATATAAAAAGTTCCTGTACTTGAGCTGGCAGGGATATTGAAATTCTTATACAGGCAATGCTAGCATGCCATTTTTAGCATTTCAAATTACTTAGCACATTTTAATTCTCTCATGTTCCTTTTTCAGGGGTTTCAATAAGGAAATAGTGGTGACTCTTTTCCAAAAGTGGAGAGCAAGTGCATAGATTATACGAATGTCCCTCACATCCTGCCCGCAACTCAAAGGCAGATGCCAAACTGACTTTTGTTGTGCTAGCTGATTTTACCGTATTAAGAAACAGAAGAGGAAGAGATGAGAGAGGGTGGGGGCTGAGTATAATCAGAATGTGTGGTATACATGTATGACATTTCCAGAGAACTAACTTATCTAATAATCAAAACAAAGACTAGGAAGGGATGAACAAAGTGAAATACCTCTCGATGGCTTGCAGACAGGGCAGAACTTTGTTGGTTACTTATTGAATAGTTCACACTCTCCATTTTCTTCACATTGCTGTCTTCCACCTTCGTATTTTCATGACCATCTTCTAAAGTCTTAATCCCATTGCACAATGTTCTACAACCCTTTGGCATTTGTATTCCTTCATGTCACATGGCACTCAGACTTAGAATTAAACTCATTTAGTTTCCCACTAGCTCCTGTCTGTGGTGTTTTATTTCTTTGCATCCCAAAGGTTTTGTCTGTGTCTTTCCCAGACTTGGCTCAGTGCTCCGGTTATTATCAACAGTGTCTCCATTGTCTGTATTCTCCAGATTCAAAGCCCTGAAGGTATTTCTAACACATTGCTTCATAATTAAGTTTTCTACATTTTCTCTTGAGAATGATGTTCTTTTCTTTGTATTCCTCAGTCTTTCTGCAGCCCTAAACATGTAGCACACTGCACCTGAATGAACTCAGTAGCCTTACCACAGTTCTACATACCTTCTCTTTCTGTGATTCTGCTGCTAAACAAAGGTTTGTTATCTCTAGCTGCTGCTCAGAAGCCTACAAGACCCCTGAATTTCCTATCGGCACCTCTGAACTCTGAGTTTGTTCTCTGTCTGAATAGTAGAATCATCTTTCTGTTACTCCCAGATGTTGTTGTACAGGCTGATCTGGCTTTGCCTTGCTGGTTCTCCCCTTTCTCATCTTTGGACTGTGGCCTTTTCTTTTCTTTACAGCCCTGTGTCTTAACCGCTTCTCACTGTGTGATCTTCTTGCTCGTCTTCATCCACAGAGTCCCTTTCCTTTGACATCCTAAGGCATAGTTTGTATTTCATGATCACTGTGACGTTTTGGTAGAATGGAAATAACCCTGTATTGGGGTCAGGTAAATTTGGTTCCAAAATAGGTTTTAACAACATATAAGTGCTGAAGTGAAACCAAGCCTTTCTATGTAGCGGAGTCTTTATTTTCTTTCCTATAAAATTAGTGTAATATCAATAACAAATAGGACAGAAAATGATAGCGTGTTTGAAGGTCATGCCTGTAATAATATCCCATGGTGGTTGTCTTTGATTCTTTGTAATTGTTTCTCTTTGTATCTGTTCGTCTTCTGAATTTGACTTCTAGAGTCAAGTAGTATATTTTACACTCCTTTTACCCTCCAAACCCCTAAATGCTGTTATGTAAAAACTTGCCACAAACAAATTTGAAATAAAGCTTCCATTTTGAAACCTTGGCCTAGAATTTTCCAAGGAGATATGTTAAAGTTAGTTTAATTTCAGACTTCACATAAACCAAAAGTAGAAACAAATGAACAAACTCCCACCACCTGAATTGCTTTATCTAGGGAAATTTCACCCTTACTGAATTCTTTCGGTAAAATGTTATTTATATAAGCTCTTTGACGCTGATAGAAATATATCATAGCATTTACTGGATAATTCACCTCTTTTTCCTATAAGCTAAAATCTATAAATTTTAAAGAAATAAAGGTTTAATGATGTCCTGATCTACCTCCCCTTCATCCAGGGTGGTTTCTCATAAATACTAGCTATTCCTTCATTTGGTTATTTTACTTAGCTATGCAAATATCAGTTATTTTTATGTTACTCATAGGGGCAGGCATTGATAAAGAGCTTTGCAAATATTAATTTGCTCCATTCTTTCTTCTTCCTATGGAGTATGCAGTTTATTATTATTATATTTAGTAGAAAGACGCTAATGTATCAAAGAACAGCTAGGGCATGTGAATGAAGGCAGGTAGTTGACTTCTGAAGTCTTGTCTTCTTAACTAACCTGTTGAGCTTCTTTTGACTTCTGTTTTTATGCTTTTTAAAATTGTTTGTGACACTTTCATGGATCCTTAAATTATAGCTGGCAAAACTCTAGGATACACTAGATAATGATCATAAGTCATACTCTGCTCTGGACTTTGCCTGTTTAGTTTAAGTAAAGAAGATCGCCACAGGTTTATTGGGTCGGAAAGTTAATTTCTCAGTATGGGAAGGTAGGAGGTTATTTCTTTTATAACAAGAGTGAGTTATACTTTGCCCCAGAGATTAAGAAACTAGAGTCGAACCAATGGATAGTCCTCCTAACTACCAGAAACATTCTCAAAATTCACCTGAATGCAGTGTCACAACAGCTGTCTCAGATTGTGAATGTCATGGGAACAGGTTGTAGCTCAGTTTACTTCATTATGTTTTGCCAGCATTACTCTGTATTTCCTGAATTGCAGTTCTAGGCTTGAAGCAAGTGGTAATTCTTGAGCAAAAGAGTTTAGTGGCCAATGTGTTAAAAGAGCTTTATTTTTTTCTAGAGCTGTGTTGTATTTGGAAGATCATTTCCTGCTGTGCCATTGCTGTAGACTGTATTCGCTTTTGTGTTGGGATGCTCCTGTTTATTCTGTTACTGTAGGACAGACATTACAATGTATCACTCCTGTGCTCAGACACGTAGTGATCACTTCTGCTCTTGTCATAGCTTAGCATGTTTCTTACCTCAGCCTGGGTGGTCTGGATGAAGGGTCTGCTGTTTTATTACCTTTCACATTTATTTATTAATGACAGAATCTAGTTTAACAAGCCATTTTTTATACAAAGTATTTTACAAGAAAGTAGAAATAATTATAAGAAAGATTTTAAATCCCCAAATCTCATTTTCTAAATAGTTATAATTGTAGACTAAAATATTGCAGGTTGTTATTTGCTAAAATTCACCTATCTGAGTTCTTGGAAGATTTTCAACAAGGTACTTGTATCAGTCTCCTTCCTCAAGGGGCTGGCTCCTGTTCTGCTCATAGCCAGACCTTTGTGCTCATTAGCTAAACAAGATCTTGCTGGTGCAATTTTGAAGGTAAGATAGCTGTTGTGACAAAGAGCAGAAGGTAGGGTTATTATTTCACAAATATGAAATATCACGTTTCGTATTTATTTGAGTGATGATCTATCCCAAAGCCATCTTAAGGGTCTGGTAAGAAATTCAATTCCAAATGTAGGGCTCCTCCTCTTCCCAGAATTCTAGGCTCTAAGAGACTTACACAGAGCACTGTGCACTCCCTGCCCTGCACTAGGCCCTGAGGCAATTGCCTTTCAGTACTCATTCTATCTGTCTCGATGTTCTTTTCTGGTCAGGAGGCTTTTCTTTGGTGCTTGGGATGTTTGCCAGGTTCTGAGTCCTCTGCTTTCATCAGGCTTATTTGCTACTTTGATCCCTCTCACAGTTGGGTTACTGCTGTTGGGTGGCTTCTAGAATGGTAACTTTTGACATTCTGCATGTTTTGGGATTAACTGTGTTCCCTCAGAATTTTTACAATAAAATTTAATTCCAATACCTCAGTACAATTTAATTCAATACTATATTTGGAACAGAGTCTTTGGGCATGTTTTTAGGACTTTAGAAGGTTGTATGGATAGTCCTAACTCAATCCAACTTGTGTCCTTAAAAGAAGAGCTTAGGATAGACACACACAAACACACACACACAGACACATACACACATAGACAAAAATCCCAATAAAGAATGAAGGAGGTGATGGGCATCTCAAGTACAGAGGCTTAAGAATTAAACCAACTCTGGGGACACCTTCTCCTCAGACTTCATCTTAAAGGACTGTGAGAAAATCAAGCTTACCAGCCTATGGTACTTTGTTATGGCAAATTACCATAACCTCATAAACCAATACACTGCCACTACACAGTGCATCTGGAATTCAGGAGGATACAGGAGGTTTCTGTAGGCTCTTATTTGTCTAATTTTCCCCTAGTTTCAGTTACTAGGACCTCTTTGATTATCCATTTGGTGTATTTGATTTCTGGACCATCTTTTCAATTAAACTTGAACTAAATGCAAACATGAGGAGTTAACCTACATGAAACATTTTCCCCCCCAACATTTTATAGTGAATGAGAGATTAAAGAAAACTAAGATTTGGAAAAATTCTCAAGGTCAAGGCATTAGTAAAAGTTGGATTAATGAAACTATGATGCAGAGTGGCAACAGCCTATCACAAATAGCAAATCATAATCTACCTTCAAATAACACTGAACATTTTTTTTTAACCCTGAAGAATAAAGACAGCAACCTCCTTTTTCTCTTTCATTTTTTGTATAGTCACTGGTGTAATTCTACTATATAATTTATTTTATATCCCACAGTGAAATTGCTGTTGTGATCTTTAAAGAAATTTAAAAGTATCATATGTTTACTATATACTTATTATTTGTGTGTTTATGGGGGCACAGGTGTGTGAGGTGGGTTTGTGGACTGTGTGTGGAGGCCAAAGGTCTCTTTGATGCATTGTTATTGTCTTCCAGGCATGGCATACTAAGACACTCTTAAACTAACAGTAGCGTTGATGACCTGCACAAGATCTCTACAAGACTGGGCCTATCAAGACCCAGCCATGGAAGAGACTTATCTTGTATTTCCAGTGTTTGGGTAATTTCTAGATCTGGTTCTGTTCTTGGCAACTTTTCCTCTTGACAGAAAGTTTCCTTACTTTAAAATGTTTTTGTTAGCATATACTCATTATACAATAATGGATTTCATTATGATATTTTCAGGCTGGAACATCATATATTTGAATCATATTCACTCTGTTCCCCGCCTTGTCTACCTTTCACTCCCATTAATTCCTCCTGTCTTCCCAGCTGTTTCCCCTTCTATCTTCCTGTCTATTTTTTCTGACCCAATGAGTTTCATTAAGGCTATTTCCAGGAGTGTGGTGAGAATTTGTTTACAGCAGCATGTGCATCTTTGGTTATACCATTGAAGAAAATGTCCCCAAACCCTTATCAACTGTTATATACATGTAAGTCCTCAGGGGAGGATGGAGCTACCTGAGTCTCTCCCTATTCCATGGCAGAGTTTTGGCTGGTCCAGTCTTGTGGAGATCTTGTGCAGGTAATCAACACTCACTGCTGTAAGTTTAAGAGTAAAATAGTTATGTCATGCCTGGAAGCCAACGTTTCACAACAGTCCTTTCCCCATTTTTTTCTTGGCTCTTAACATTCTTTCTACTTCTTCCTCAACACTGTTTTCTGAGCCTTGGAGAGAGCGTTGTAGATGTTCCATGCATGACTTGACCCTCAACAGTCATTTATTTACTATACTTTGGTCAATGATGAGTCTTTCCAGTCACTGCTGACCTCCGAAAAAAATAAGCTCTTCTGACCAAAGATGACAGCAGCAGTGTTCTGTGATCATAAACACAGTTGTTGAGATGTCAGCTTGATAGCCACATCATGGCCACTTAGTAAAACAACAGCAGTACCTTCCCCACTGGGGCCTATGACATCCCCAGTCATTGGCTTTTGACCTGGTTTACAGTGCCAGACATGAGATCCTCTGGTAGAGTGGGCATCAAATTCAAACACAAAGTGATTGGTTACCCTCATAACAGACTTGCCACTATAGTACCAGTAGGTTCATCTTGACTGGAGAGTTGGTCTTGTTACACACAGAGTCTACTGAAGAGTAAGAAGGTTGCTGACTGCTCTCCCTTGGTAGCTTCCATAGCATTGTTTGTCTCTATGAGGACTAGATAGAAAGGAGGAAAGTTCCAGCCTAGTTTCATTTGTTTCTCTATGTCCAGTCACCAAACATGTGACATCTTCAGCAATAAGGTCTTGCCAACTAGTTCTCATGGACAACCAACAACAGAAGCAACTGTTTTCATAGTTTTTGGAGCCTCAGGGTCCTCTCTGGCCAACTCTTTGGTCTACCTCATAGGGAAATTGCATACCCTGGCATTGGACTTTTTGTTTAATAACATATGACTTCAGGAAACAGCTTTAACCACTTGTGTAGAGCACCTCCATTCAAACTCTTTTTATAAATTATTTTTAGATTAGCTTAGATTTAATTTAATTTAATTTAGATTAGTTCAGATTTCCTTTTGGCCTTTTTATATGGGTGGCCTTTTCATATATGGGTGGCCTTTTCATATATGGGTGGCCTTTTCATATATGGGTGCTGGGAACTGAATCTGGGTCCTCTGTAAGAGAACTCAATGCTCTTAACCACTGTGTCATCTCTTTGGCCCCCTTTGGTGTCTTTTTAAAAAACTGAATCATGAATATAGCTTATAGGAAAATACCCAAAAAGGTAAACATTGATTATACTTGGATATATACTTGTAAGGAGCTTGTCTCTACTTCAGTCTGTTTAATCAGTAGTGGCTCAAGTTTGGGTTTTGTTGCAGCTGTAGCCATTGTCAGTATGAACAGGTTCTCACTTCCTCTAGCAGTAGTCTCCTCCTACCTTGTTGTAAGTTGAGGCCTGAAGTCTTAAAAGTTTTAGCAAGTGTTAGTAGTTTACTCTCAGCCTTTACCAGGCCCTGTACACATGCAGAGAGCATCATTTCCCAATTTCTTTCTTTCAGTGGTAAACTGCAATAGCTGATTATCAAGCCAAGGCTTGTGTTGGAATTCTTGCTCTTCTGTCTCCCTGCCCCCATTCTTAGGTATGGACATGTGTGCTTATGGCTCAGTGAACCTTATCACCTTGTCTGTATCAGTATCTGTATAATGGTTTGGGAAAGAGTTTGCAGTTCCTCTTTGGGTGGTAGTAGATCTCATCCCTGCCTAATTACAAGGAATCTGAGCCTGAGTGTGACTTGTGGGTCCCTCAGGGAGGCATGGCTTCTTCTGAATCTATTACAGCAGTCATGTGTTTCTGTCTGGAACCAGTGGCAAGGAAGCTGACCTGCACTAATGGGCTTTTGAAGGTTTGTGATGATGCATTTTGTAGGAGGAGTTTCCTTTTTCTTCCTTAGTGGCAGATAAATTTTGATTCTATTAATGACTTACAACAAAAACAGCAACTAAAACCTAGGACCGGAAAAGAGCATTTTGGACGTTGATTCTGGAAGCAGATGGAGATATTTGTCTGGGACCTGAGAGAAGACAGAGTTTCTTATCTTTCTTCTGGATATTGATACTTTTGCTTTCTATAAGGGAATTAGGTAGGATTTCATGCCTGTTGTATCACCAAAGATGGCCTCATTCTAGTCCCCTTCTTTGTCCTCAGTTTTTTCTTATGAGCACCTAGCATTGTAAGGAGCTTTCAAGTGAGTGAAGACTCCTATCATCTAAAACAAGGCCTTTACAATTTTGTTGAAATCTTAACTGTTTTCTTCTTACCCAGTTTTATGGCTGCCACCTCTTCCTCTCAAGTTCTGCCAAGGTGCCTTCTTTATAGAGCTAGTCCCTGTTTGGAAATCCATTAAGAACTTTGTTTTCTACCTCAGCTTTCTGATGAGAGGTAGACTATTCAAACTTTTCTCATTGTTGGAGCCAGAGTCATTTTTCCTGATGTTTTTATGTACCAAGCTGTAACATAGAATGTGGCTTGGAATTTTTAAGATCACTAAGCAAGGAGATAAGGAGTTTGAAAAGCATCCTAAAGTGAGATGTAGCATATGAAAGGGTGGGAAAGCATGTAAAGTATTTTCATATGCTGAAGTGATTTTTATCTTCTGATTTATTTTGAGAATCTATAGTGAAATGGAACTTAATTTATAAATATCATCCTAATGACTAACGTGACAAGTCCATAACTATTCTGTCATAGTAGAGAAGACTACACAATTTTTATTCAATAATCTTTTAGTATAAATATACCTGATTTTGATTAATTTAGGGAACTTAGTGATTATGGAGTAATTAAGTTGATTGCTGGGTATGACTTATAGAATCAGTCTTCCTATTCTGAGCATATAAATTATACTGTAAAACCATTTTCAAGATTAAATTGGGGTTTTGGTAAGGCACATTTACTCTTGGAGGCTAATATTTCAGTATTTAGCTATAGTTTTTGGGTTTAGTGGGCTACTCTACTTTTCTATGTATCTAAGTCACTTACTTCTAATCTACCTTAAATAAAATAAGAGTGCCACTTGAGTTCTGTTTTGCTCTTGTTTTGTTTGACTTACTCTTAGCTTGGTAGCAGGCTCTACAGCTCCATGTGATATATAACTTGCTTTTGTATTTAAGCTTTCTATGTCTTCTATTGTTAACGTCTATTTTATTAGGAGAACAAAAATTGGTCCCCAAACCGAGAACTACCTCACAAAACAACAGTAAACCAAAGCCAAACAGAAATAAAGCAAACAAAAAATGGATGTAAAAGATATGCTCTTTGTAGAAAAATTTATTAACAATACAGCTACAAATGGAACACTTTAGTACATTAAATGATGACCAAAAAAATTTCTTTGAAGGTGGGTGAGTCCTGTGACTGCTTTGACCAGCAGAACACAATAGAAGCAATAGAGTGTACCAGCTTCTGTGTATAGGCCTTAAACACTGGAAAGCATACCTCTTGAGATAAACAGTTCTGGAGCCCTATTCTAGAAAATAAAAAAATATGGCTCCCTTGAGGCTGCTGTGCTTCAGGGAGTCTAAGCTAGCCAAGTAGAGAGATAGCAAGGAGAGAGGGCATCACTGGCTACCCCGCATGAATGCCAGTCATCCCAGTCCAGATGCTGCAACTGTGTATGAGGAATCCCGACTACCTCAGTTTACAGCTTAACATCATAAGGTGACTCCAGTTAACACTAGGAACAGAACTGCCCAGTGTGAGTCTGACCTAAATTTCCGTCCTACAAAAACACAAAAAAATGGTAAGTTACAGTCTTAGGGACAGTTTGCTACTTGGCCACAGACAACTGGAACTTTAATCTTCAATGCTTATGTAAGGATGATGTGTACATCTTCAAAACTGTTTGTAATCATATAAAATTAATTTCTCATAAGTTCTAGAACATTCTAACTTCATGACTTTTATAAATTTGATGTTCTGCTTGAGTATTTTAAATCCCTTATGAAACCAAATTTGTTTACTTATATCAAGAGTAAGAGCTGACTTTTAAAGAAAGATGGCATTCTTGAATGTATTTTAGAAATAAACTAAATGTATTTTAGATATTATATACTATTTTATTACATTTCTAATAAAAGTAAATGCAACAATGCCACTAATATAGATTCTTAAATTCTCTAACTTGTTAGTATGAAAATTGTGTAATATACAACATGGGATTCAAAAAAGGAGAATGCGGATAATAAAGAAACATTGCCTCTTACCGGTAATGCTTTGGACTCAAAAAGGTATTTTTTTCCATTTTATGTGATCGTTTTATAAAGTAAAATATCCAGAAATTTAGGGAAAATAATTCTCCCTAGCTCTCTTTCTTTGAATAGAAACATAATGTATTATAGATCAATTGATGTCACATGTTTCTATCAGAGGTTGTAAATGAAAATTTTGTTCATTATATAATTGCAATTTCATAAAGTATAGGATAGCTTTGTCATGTGAATTGGAGTTTCCCTATACTCTTTATTGGAAAAATTATTCTTCAGCATGTAAGAACTCATAAAGGAGAAATGTTTTTATAATAAGCATTTTCTTTTTTCTTTTTCTGATGCCTATGTCAATGGAAAGAACGCCCCTTTCCCAATAAGTGGTGCTCCTTATCGGGCAAATGTGATTTCAGGGCACACTTCTCTGTCTTAATCACTGAAATTATTTGGTTATCAAAGCCATACACAGTTCATGATTTGACTTTCATCCTTTTCAGACTTATCCATGATATTGCTCTGGCCTTGAAAACATTAAAATGGCCTTTGTTTGATATTCAACATGTAATTTCAGAAAGACGTGTTCATTTTAAAAATTGAGACCAAGTGCTAGTGTGAAAGAAGAGTCTTAACATGGCCTGGCAATAGATAAAGCTACACTTTCTAAGGGCTGGAAGTGGGATGAGGCTAAGTGTGGTAAACAGTAAAATAGCTAGTGTGTGTGTGTGTGTGTGTGTGTGTGTGTGTGTGTGTATCTAACTTCCTTCACTAGAATGGGCCAAACATTCTTTAAAGAGACTATTTATAATAGAAATCTTTAAAGTCTCTTTTTAACAGAATTCTTCTAAATTTTGGTATTTTGGAAAATAACTTTTTCCAGTCAGCTGTTCCTAGTAAAGAGGTACCAGCCCATATGGTTGTTTTGGAAATGCAAGTTATATGACCTGGTTTAGAAGAATCTGAACACTAAGAAAATAGATGCCACCTGCCCTCAGTTAACCTACTTCTTATGAGTGGAGATAGTTTTCTGTGCTACGTTCATATAAGAATAGCACAATTGTATGTTTTCAAAAGAGAGATTATGTTACCTTGTAATAAGTATGTCAAAGATTTCGTGTTGTTTTATGACATGGTCATTGAGTGAATAGATTTGTTTACTTTCTGTAGTTAACTTCTGCTGCAGAAATAGTTATTAGAATTGCTTAATTCTTTTGCTCTGAGTGTTATGAGACATGGCTGGTGCAGAGTTCTTGACAATGAGGGTGCAGGTGCCTCTGAATGTGGGCTCCAGAAAATCCTGTCATTCTGAGTGTTTTAAAGTAATACACATCTTAGAAAGGGGATGTTTTTCCTACAGATGGTCCAAATTCACTTCATGGGACAGATACCCGGTGCTAGAGGCTGTCACATTATTTTTTCTTGACACTGAATTGACTGTATGAGAAGCAAAAGGATTTCTTTTGGCCTCAATGAATAATCAATGTAATGTCATTTCAGAATATAACATGGATAGGTATTTCCTAGGGAAAGACACTAGATGCAAAACTAAAATCACATATTAGTAAGAATGGTTAAATATGTCACTTTCAACTTTCTTATTTCTTATTCCAATATTTGTGTTTACACAAAGATCTGGTACTTGAGTGTGAAATTTTTCATTATGTATCTTTAAGAGTTCTGTAATCATTTTCATTTATTCTGTCTCTAACACATCCTAAGGAAAACCTTGCTCAATGTACTCTACCTGAAAAGTTGGTGAAGGGCCCTGATTCATGATCATATTGACCTGCTCACTAGCCTTCTCCTGTTTGCTTCTTCTCTGACTGCACCATATAACCTCATGCTGGTGTAATAAATCCTGGCAGCTGTGGTCACACAGTCAGATGGCCACTGCCCCTGCAGCATGTGCTGTCAGGAGTTTGCTCCAGGGACCACTGGCGCTGAAGAATTCTGCAGGTCATCACCAGTGACCTAGAAAACCATGAAGGTTCTAGCTTTTGCCCATGGCTGGTAGCAATGACTGGGCTCTGTGTATCTCAGCTCTACATTCGGCAACTTGAGACACTGTAGACCAACAGCCTCAATGGCATGATGGTGTAAGAATCTGTGCTCTCCAACTTTGTCTGAAATGACTTAACACCCACCTGTCATTTGCCTCTTTTGCTTTTCAGAGACATATAAAATTCTGTTTTGGACTCTGTTCTGGACGATAAACAACTCATCCAAAATTATCTTCTTGAAGGTAGTATTAAGCAAATGCCCCATACTTCCTAAAGGGCCCAGCCAGCCAAATATGGGCTTTCTTATTTCTTGTTTGCAGTTTTCTACTTCGACACGAAAATCAGCCAAGAAACTCAGACAGAGGTTAATTCCCTCGCCTGGCAGCTGAGCTGTAATCGAGCCTGTAGTTCTCTATTGAGCTCACACTTGCTGCAGACATTTTAATGTCTTAATGTAAGGACAGGGAAATTATCACTCACTGATTTGTGTATTTAAATTTGGAGTTTCCAAATTAAGATTACTTAACGATACAGGCATGCCCATTTCCAGGACTGGATCTGCAGCTCCTGCACTTGAAGTGTAACCTTGAGGGCTTCCTGTGAGGTAATTATCATGCTGGGATGAGCTAATCTCCCATAGAAGAGTACACCTGCCTCATTCTGCTAACAAATAGGCCCCTGCCTTCTCAAGTCTGCCTGAGCTGACTTATTATATCTCCCTCATCAGCAGAAAGGCTCATATCATCACTGGGCCAAAGGTGAATTGCCTAGAGACAAAGTTGGAATGAATTTTTTGCAGTCCCATTTCACCAGACATTCAAACCACTTCATTCTGAAGACTGGAGACCTTTAACTCTGTCACATATTTATATATGCTTATAAGGCTAGGGAAGGATCTTGCTGCAGATCTGCTCTGCATGTATCAAAATAGTATTCCAGAATAAACTGGCTGCCTCTCAGACCTTTGCTCCCTGATGCTATTACTCAGGGACAAACAGAATACTGGGGTGCCTTTTAAGTTTACTTGTATTTTGGAAGTTAAGGGCACATGCATTTGTCATGTGGGGGACAACTGGCATGGAATTTTAAGTCCAAACGTGTACAATTCAGAACTAGGGTAGGGGTGAGGGCTGCACACATGTCCATTTAATCCCAGGAGGAAAAGACAGTTTTAGCTGATGCCTGTTTTCTACATAAAATGTGGTTTCTAAAAAATAGTTTTTCTTATTCCCTACAGCAAAAGAGACTAATATTCATTTAAAACCCAATAACAGTTAAAACCCCCAATAACAATTAAAACCTACAATGAACAACTGCTCCAGCTTTGTTTATTGCATGCATAAATAATCATACTTCAATGAACATGTTAGTATCTATGATCTCTTCCCCGATTAAGGTTGCCTCGAGACTGCTTGCTTTGGCTACTGTAAATGTGACATGAATTACGCTCAGGAAAATGTGTCTAACATGCTGGGTTTGAAGTAAATTATTTTCTTCTAATATACCTACACAACTGTCACAAGGAATTACACTGCAGATTTAGTGATGTTAAGTGTCAATTGTAATTTGGTGACAGCCATTTTATTGGCTATGCATACTGCTCTGCTAGGACTGCTTCTCAGTATGGAGGCCACCGTATCATTAAAAACCAGTGATCCTTCACTGATGACATAATTTGACTGGCAGAGAGAGGAGCAGAGAGGGGCTTGCTTCCACCTGCACAGAATCTGCTGCGTGTCAGAGATGAATTTGCCTTCAAATTAGAAACAGCACTGCCGATGAGGGCTGCGATTTTGTGTGAGTTCTCTTTAGGCGTTTTTCTGGAATGATTACTGAACAGCTGATAGAAATCTCCTTTAATATGTCAAAAAAATATATATATATATATACTATGCTGCCTGTAAACATTTCAAATATTCTTAGTCATAGCTTACGGTGAGTTATCTATGAGTCAGTATCAACTGAATGGAGTCATGTGACATTCTGCGCATTCATCTATCCATTATTTTTGTCTATAACTCTATCTTTGGCATAGGGTCGAGGCATTAAATTTGTGTGATAAAATGTTGACTCCACCACCACCACCATTAACAAAACCTAGCTATACAAATGCACAACCTCCCCTCCAAAACCCCAGCCACAGCCTGCTGTGAGTGCAGTGTTTCCCCAGATAGAATAAATCAGCACAGCTATGTAAAAATTTACAGTAAGAACAGAACTATAACCATACATTCTGAAAATTTTATAAACTGACAATTCAAGCTATATGTTTTATGCTAATATACATTGTGGTAGGTTCTAATAAACTATGACTCACTCATAAATAGTAGAAAAGCTGATGGCACTTGCAGGCCAGCACATACATAGACTTGCACACATTCTGCACTTATGCAGGAAACAGGAAATAGATTCTAAGACTTGCTTAGTGAATTTAAATCAATATAGCTGCATTCCATTTTCAGTATTTAAATTAACTTTTTTGCTGCAAGGCACTGCAAGGAACAAAGCAAAGTACCTTAAAAGAAAGTGTATCACTCGTAATTTTAGCTCATTTCACACCTATTTGACAACTTCTCTTAGCCACTTGGTTTCATTGAAAATGCTGACAATGTTCACCTATTAGAGTTCTGCCTTTTTATCTGAAGCCCATTCCTCTCAGACGCATTTTATTAGCTTCCAACATGGAAAAATAACCTTCCTCTTCTTCACACTACTGGTACCTGCCATGATTATCCCCGTTATTACATAGCTAGGTCTCTCTCTCTCTCTCTCTCTCTCTCTCTCTCTCTCTTTCTCTCTCTCTCTTCCTTCATCCCTCCCTCTCTCCCTCTCTCCTTCCCTAAGAAACTTCCTAGAACAATAATTGCATATATTATCCAGTTAATTTCAGTCCCGCCATATACCTCATGGTCAACCAGACCAGTTATTTACTTTCTCCTCATGAAAATATTGTGGCTATTTTTGTCCACCGTGTGCAGAAGAGTGTTCATAAAGCACACCTTTCTGAAGTAATATTCAAATGAGAATTGGCAGACCTAAGTCCTGAGAGCATATCTGATGGTAGATTTGTCAATTCCTCTTCACACAGTAGGACGCAGACTCTTGCTTTTTGAAACTAGTCAGTGTCTCCATACTGACCAAAGAAAAAGGAACAGAATTTGGCAGCAAGATGAATCCAGTCTAGCTGGCAAGAGAAGGAGAAACTAGTTCCTCTTGTTTCTTGTCATTGATTCTCAAGGTTTCGGAGACTTAGGAATTTTTTTGTCTTTACAGCCTTATTAATATAAATGGGACTCATAAAAATGCTTGATTACAGCATGGTAGCTAAAATATGCCCATAAAAAATCCTTTTTTTTGATAAACTTCAAATAAAGGCAACTTTTTTCTTCAGTAGGAAGAACAAAAATCTTAATTCCCTTAAATCTTTAATTGCCAATATTTTCCTTCAGTGTCAGTTAATTCTTGGACTGTCAGTGATTCAAAGCATCTGTCTATATTACTGGAAACATTATATATTCTGAACTACCTCAAAACTTAAAAATATATATATTATGGCCATGCTGTATTTTGATATCCATCATTTATTCTGAGAGGAAATGTTTCATTCTACCTAAAGAGCTGGTGTGGTGTTTACTTTTGGACAATAGAAAGTTTGTCTTCCAGTGAAGATATTTGAAAATTTCCACAGTAAAAACAACCATGGCTGAGCAAAGAACAGCCCGTCTGTCCAGTCAGTTTCTATCATGGAGGGAAGCCTGTCTATGGTTAAAACTACTAAGACAGTCTGAGAAGGTAGACCTGAAGTAGCTGTCACACAGAACCTAGGGATTATAGTCTGGGAGCTGAAAGAAAGGGAAAATATTAAAACAGTGCCTATCTTTCCAGACCCTGGACACATGCTATGGAGAGTCAGTCTCAACAGCCCAGTTTTCTACAAAATATGAATGAAGCCTGAAGTAGTGGGAGGTGGGTGGGGGGTGGATTTCCCTCTGGGTCTGTTTCTTGCAATAGTTTCTGGACTCAGCCTTGCTAACCTTACAAGCTCCGAGTGAATTGTGGCCCAGACAGCTGTGGCCATGGCCATGTGGCAACATATTCCTTCTGATGTACATGTGGCATTTTGCCATTAAAAGGCACAGCACATGGATCTCCTGAGTAACATGCATCAAGTTTATTTTCTGACTAGTAAATGAATAAATTTTTCTGACTCACTTGGGAATGAAAGGAAAATAACCTGCCTTTGGAGCTATCCCATGATCTGATTCCTTTGGAGTGGTTCATGTAATTTAACAACAACCCAGTCATCAGAGAACCCTGGTATAAGAATATAGTCAGCTATAAGCTGCACAGATGCGGGAACTCTGAGTCTACTGGGGCTCAGGCAGAAGTAAGTAACTCTGGGAAGTTCCGAGGGAGAGGATTTTGCTCAGGGAAATGTCACTACAATTCCCAGCACCCCATTCTGGCAGGCTTATTTAAATTCCTGTTTTAGGACCTGATATTGCAATGCACTCCGAAATGGTTTCATTGTTTGCCCAGAGTTTTCGCTCACTGGATTGTATCTGTCAGTGATAAGCTAGTGCTCTATCAAATAGACAAAAACATTTAAGACAGCCTCCAGCAGCTTTGAGTAGAAGCTACTAGAGTCAAGTGCAAGAACCAGGCCTGTATCCCAGCAAGATGACAGAACTTTTGGACAAAAGGAAAATGTAGGGCAGGGTAGACTTTCATGACAATCTTAGTGAACAACTCTTACTCCAAACTTAATTTCTTTTAGACCAAATTGTCATTGCCTAGATGTAGAGTTAACCTATGGCTCAGTGTATCACAGTTGCTATCAGTGAAGCAGGCATAATGATTAAGAAATCTTTATTATAGCCTCTGAAGTATTCCGACTTGAAAGGTAAATTGATCACCTTAACCATAACTCCCTTTGAAGTCCATAAATTTGATAAATAAGAAAAGCTGGTACATTTTAATTTGGGATTCATGCCTTGCTTTTTAGAAGCCATGGAGTAAGTGGACAGTCATTGGAAGAAGAGTAGAGCGGGCTCGCCAATGACACGCTTGGCCTCATATCACCTCCCACTTCCGTCATTTTTCCTGCTGCCCTTCTTTCCTAGGTCTTCCAAGAAAACGCTTTGAAATGCTTTATGATAGATTATTTTAGATTCCAAATACAAATCAGGTTTTCTTTTAAAGTTGGGGGAAAAACCCCAGGGAACTGGTTTCCATGTGACTTGCTTAAATTAGGGAGTGGGAAAGCAATCAAGTTTTACTTTACTTCATAATGAGATTTATCTTGGGCAATGGATGAGAATAGCTGCGAGTCTTCTGAGAGCAATCTGGGATGAATTATGAATGGAATATGACCAATAGACCACACTTCTGTCTGGCATGAGGAGATTTCTTATTCTGTCAAAGTTAAAAGAAGCTGTCGATGAACTGACTAAAAATATTTGTGAACATGGACAATATTTCCTTTAAGCAATGTTTTTTTCGTAACATTTTAAATTTTAGTGAATCATTACTTAAGTTAATTTAGAAGTTAAAAATTATTCTTTGTTGCTTGGAAGATTTTTATTATTAAACTCATGCTGGCTAATGTAAGATTTTATGAATAATGTTTTTTGTATTTTTTTGGCAAAGCATGCACTAAATGAATCATTCTGAAAATGTATACATGAAATGATACATTCAAGGTCTTTGAGAAAACAGGAAATGTAGAGTACTGGCATGTTTTGCTAGAAATATTATCTTCTATTTTGATTCACTTATTTTCATGTAACAGAAATCTACATTGCTAATTGAGGAAACACCTGCTTTACCTGAATTTGTAAAGTAAACTGAGTGGAGATTAGATGACTTGAAGCAAAATGCCCATTAACCCAAGGATCCTGTGATATGGGCTACAATAGCTGCATTATTGCATCCAGGAGAATATTATCCCCAATGTCACTGCTTCTTGGTCCTCAGGGCTTTGCTATAAAATTACTTGTAAATGGAACCATTTTATAAAAACATCTTTCTGATACTTCAGCATTTCATAGACATGAATGAGAAGAGATTATTTGCTATAATCAATTGATTTGGCTAAGAAAATATTAGAAACAAATGACTTTCTTTGAGTGAAGAAAAGTAAATACAAGTGATACAGAGCTTGTTTTATGTAATCTCTATGAACTATCTGGAGAAGCTTAACTGATAGGAAAGTGTGGTGCTACTTTCTTTACTTACTCTGCATGCTGCTCTCTTCTCATACCATCTTTGGTGATTAGGGACAGGTGACTTGAACCAGCCCAGCTGGAGAGCCTTGAATAGCAGACACTGTCTATGAGAAGTCTGCACCTCATTTACAGCTGAGGCCATCCTATCACTGCAAGAGAGTCAGTTTTAGAACAGTCTTGGGCACTATTAGAATAATGACACTGATAGAACTACTGTGCGGATCACTTAAGGGGATGGCACAATGTAAAAATTTCAAGCTCCATGATGACTTAAACATATGGGCTTTCAGTCAGTAAAAAGACAAGCTGGACAGATTCCAGACAGAGGTTTACAACCCAAGCAAAGAAACTACTGCAAAAAGGGCCGGATAAGTACTTGTTGTCTTTCTCCATCTCTGCTCAGCAGGAATTTCTGGTTGTGTCTCCATCCCTTCACAGCTTTATAGGTGGGCGAATTTCCTTCTGGATTCTCTAGCCAAGGGTTCCCTACCTATCTATCAAGAAGTATGGAAAATCTATCTATCCTCACACATTATTGTGGCTAATGAGTGAAGAGTGCCCTTCCATCCCATGTCATTAGGTAGGGCTTTTTTACCTAACCACAGAATAGCTCGATGTTCTGGACATTCTTTAGTAAAGTAAAAATTTCTTTTGAGGAAAACTAGATTCAGGAGCACAAATTGTAGCAACCCTACAAAATGCCCACAGCAGCAGTATTTCTCTTCCAGCATGCTCTTCCACAATTTTGTCACTTCCTCAACATAAGGAAGGGTCTGTCTCTTCCTCTGGAAGCTTTGTGAGCTTTATGACTGTCTTGACTAACAGAGTCTGACAAAGTGATGTAAGTTTTGTAAAGCTGAGTCAGTAGGAGAGACAGTTTCTGCCCAGCTTTTTCTTTGTGGATGGGTCTTGTTAGAACTGAACTGGAGTGTTGGGAGGATGCTCAGACACATGGAGAAGAACTGAGGGCCCTCCCAGTCAAAATTTTTTTTATCACATTGTTGCCATGAAAGTTAACTATCTCATATGTGGATTTACCTACTCTCTGTTGGGTTGGCTTTTCCAATGCTATGTGGAGTAGAAATGAGCTTTTCTTGTGAAGTCCTGCCCAAATGGCAGACTTATAAGCAAAATAAAGGCTTCTTATTAAAATAATTGTTTTCAGTGGTTACTTATGCCTTACCAGGTACTAATCACCTAGTAATGAAGGTGGAGCTTGACTTATTCTTATTTTGTAGAGGAAGAAATTCAAGTACCAACAGTTGAATGACTTATTGGCGCATGGTGAATTATGGGGACAAGGACAGGTTCTAGAGCCTTCCTTACAGCCCATGTTCCATAGAAGATACAACACTGGTTCATTAGTTGCAGCTCAGAGTGTCTTTCTTGGTAAATCATGCAGTCTAAAGACAAACCACCGGATGTGAGCATCCAAACCATGCAGAACACTGCTCTTAGAATCTGGGGGACTCACCAGTGAACAAAATGGACACGAGGCCCTGTTTTCATCGATAAATGGAGACAAACACCTGTCTTCATCAACTCCTTTCCTGTGTAGTGGGGACAGTAAAACAGAGTGTATAGAACTTGCTGTGAATCAAAACATGTTGAAATTTAGTTGTCATTTAAATGGAATTCAGAAGTAGGCTCTTTAAGAGATGGGCAGTTTGTGAGAGCTTTGCCCTCAGAGATGGTTGGTACCATCATGAAAGGAACAGTTTGGTATTCTGTGGCCCATGGACCTCTTGAGACGATATAGCAAGAAGGCTTTAACAGATGATAGTGCTTTGATCTTGGACTTTCCAGTCTTCCAGAACTGTACCAAATTAGTTTTTGCCCTTTATAAATAGCTCAATGTCAATCATTCTGTTATACAGCACAAAATACAGAACCCAGGTGAGTAGTCTGTTGTAGTCTGTTCTAAGCTGGAAGGGAACTTTGAGGTTCCTGTGGTCTAGGTATCTTATTGTAGAGTTTAGGAAACTCAAAGTTTAGGATTGCTAACTGTCCCAATGACACAGCTAGTGAATGTCAGTGTGTAAACTATCTCAAAACCTGGGCTTTCAGTCCTGTACTTTGTTTATAGATCTTACTGGTTCCTTTTCTTTTTCTTTTCCTCTCTCTATTCCCAACTGCTAGGCATCTAGGACGCACATACAAGTAACTGAGTGAAACAGAAACGTAGATTTTTCTTTCCAATTCTGTGGTCAGTGAACAAAAGATGAAGAAGAAACCTTGATTTTCCTCTAGCTAGAATCTTGTAACTGCAGCCTCTACACTTGCACAAGTGATTAGCTCAGGCTGGAACATCTTTTGGGTGATGCTTAAGTCTTCCCTAGCCACTTGGTTGAGCTACTTATAAGGATCTTTCCTCAACCCATGTTGCTTTACAGACTCATGTGTTTACTTCCAATCTCAACTGTAATATCCTTCAGTCATCACTGCTAAGGAGACACCATATATCATTTGATCTATGTGTGTGTTCCAAGTTTGATAAGACGTTTGCAAGATGTACTTCAGAGCTTTATATATAATCAATCACCTGCACATCAATAATTAAATTCCATTGAATACATTGCAAACTGTGTGACCATGTTTTCAATGTGCTGGTGGCAAGAGTAATAAGATAGTGGGAGGAAAATGCTTTTTATTAAAAATTAATATGTACTGGACTAGTTGTAGAACTCTGTGTTAGACTCTATGTGTTGCAAAAAGAAGCTTTTTGATGAGGAGTAAAAGGTATACTTGCCCAACCCAAGGAATTTGGGCAACTGATGGCTTCTGGGGGAGAGACAGTCTCTTACAGGGATGGGACTCTTCGTAGGTTGACCAGTCTCCAGTGAATGGGCCCATACGTAGGTACATTCAGGGACACAAATAAGAGTCCATAAGCCATATTGTATATAGTGGAGTACATTGACTTGGGCTGGGGGAAGAAAGATAAGGTATGGATGTGGGAGGGGATCTAAAATCCATCAAATTATATTGTATGAAAATTGCAAAAATTCAATAAAAAATTAAAAAGAATCTAATGAGAAAGCAAAAAATTAATATGTAGTTGGCATTATAAAATGGTTTAATTTAGTCAAATCATAAATGTTTCTATTACTAGGTAAAAGGAAACACATTTAGTTTCATAATAAGTAAAAAGCTGTATAAACTTGCTTCATTTTTTTCTGATACTGGATGATAAGATTTATTTTCTGTAATACTATTTCTACCTCTTACTGTAAGGAGATGGATTGAAAGTGTGGGATTTTGTTGTTTTATTTTCCTTTGTAGCCAGTTAATGGAAACACATATAGAAAACTATCTGTGCTTGGGAAACATGCAACAATTAAAAGCTACCTAGTTAATTGTTTGCTCTATTTTCTTTAATTCATTCATTCATTCATTTTTTAATTAATTAATTTTGTTGCTTTGGGCATCAAAACCTTGATTTCAGTAGTCATTTGTGTCTTTTAATGAATATCAATCTGTGTCAAATTTGAAAGACCTTTCAAACTGCACACACATAAATAGATTAAAAGAAAGAAAAATTGAACAAATAAGACTACACACACACACACACACACACACATACTGAATATTTTAGATTAACTTTAAAATTTTCTTCACTGGCAATCAATAAACACTCTAATGAAAAAGCTCAGAGATTTTTTTTCATATATTTTTTGAACCTTTTCCCCAAGTATATTACACTTCTGTAAATGAAGTGTGATTAAAGAAGACCCTTAAAAGGTAGTGATCGTGATTATAGGTTATAACACCAAGGAGAAGAAACCAAATGACTAATGATGAAAGGAAGGGGGGGGGAGAGAGAGAGAGAGAGAGAGAGAGAATAAATGAGTCAATAGCTCAGGAAAAGTATTGCTGAGTGGGGATGGTAATAAGCTAATGATTCTTTTCTGTCTGTCTCATTTCATTGTTGTCCACATAACTGTTCTAGGTAGGGTGCTTTGTACAGTCTGTAATATTGCTTCCATATGGGCTAGTCTCCATGGTGTTGTGTTCAAAGAAACAGTGCAGCTTAAAAAGAAACTGAACATATATTTAAAAAAATTATCTCCCTCTAAAGCTTGCCTGTGAAGGGGGAAGTACAACAACTTTGAGCAAGCCTTCTCTCTCCCACCTAATTTTTTCCCTTACGGCTACATTTACTAGATTCCCCACAGTGTATGGCAGAGTAGAACATACTAAGGTTCCTTTTTCAACCTTTTCCCTTTCTCTAAAACCAAACATTTCTGGAAGTGACATAACAGGAGGTAAAATGATATTGCTTTAAATATCTTTGTTAGGTAGCTTTTAGCTACTCTTGTCACATACAAGTGAGGTCATGAATATATTAATTTCATTCAGGATAGTGACTATTTTACTCTCTTTATGTGTCCCGTGGACATGGTGCCGTCACCTTCAAGTAACACAATAAAATGTATTTAAAAGAAAGAGAGAAAAATCTCCACTGCAGCCTCTGTACTTTACAAAAGGAGAGTGATGTTGTTAGAAAGGACTGGCTCCAAGGAAGGAGAAAGCAAGGGGCATGCGGCAATCAGGGGAAGTAAAGCTAGAGAATGAATCCTTAGTTCTCAGATTCGACTACTCATCAAAAATAATTGGACAGCCTATTTAAGTCCCTATTGCTAGACCAACCACCTGAGTTCTGAATTAGGTAGTCTTAGAGGAGGAGGGACATGAAAATTTGCATCCTTAAGTTCCTAAGACACACTAGTACTTTTGATTTGTGGAGTCCACTTGGAAAATTTCTCAATCCATTAGGGTAATCGGTAACAGATCAGACTTGAGATCAATGGGATAATATTACTAAAACTAAATAAAGGCTAAAAAGCAAGACTGATTATTAGGAACACTGTAGCAAGGTCTGCTGGATGCTGAGTCCTGTTATTGGCTTAAGATCTGATTCTTCCCATGGGAGTTTGACAGTTATCACGATTTGAGGAAGGCATACATAAAGGACAATGTCTGGGAGGGTAAAGACAAGATTATATATGGGCATTCAAAGTAGACTAGGAAGAAAACTTTAACAAACAAAGAAAAACAGGTAAATATAGTAAAAAATTAATAATATATCTTTTTTCCTAGAGGGTCTCAAGAAATTTTATAATTCTTCAAGTTTAGTCTTGCAGCTACACCTATAGCAGTCTGTATGAGTGTTTTTCTCTACTTAACAATGTACTGGTATGTTATATTTATGAAAAAGTATGTAGAGCAGTATATGATTGTAATAAATATGATAGCTTTACCTAATATTGAAAGTGATAAATTCCCAAATGCACTTCTTAATCTATGTAATCATGTATAATGTCAGTGAATGAAATTTGAGCTATACATTCCAGGGTCATGTTTAGGTCATCACATTTCCTTATTGTTGAGTGACTAAATAAATTTTATGCTTAAGATATCCCTTAAGTACTTGCTAAAGTACATATTAAAGTGTTATATTTCATGGAAAACATTGACTTACATCCAGGCAAACAGGTACCAATGCTGAGAAGAAGATGGGAATGAGCATTTTCATACATTTGAATACAATTTTAACACAGGCAAAAACCAAGTTCCATTTCTCTTAAGATTTATCCTTTCTAACTAAAAAATATTTATAATTCCACATCATGTTTCTACTGTTTATTGTTATGCATTTGAGCAAGTTGAATTGTAAGGAAATAACTACATTTGTGAGAAGGAAAAAACAGACACGTAATCACCTAAACTTTGGACAAATCACTGAAATAGAAGCTAATATAGCAATGAAATCACAATGAAATTATAAATTTATGGAGGAAAAACTGGGAGGTTAATTTTACCCTTTAAAACCTCAACGAAGCACAAAATTCAGGGGAAAAACTAATAATTATGACTAAGAATTGTAAGATTTGGAACATCAACTCAGCAAATGAAGACATTACCACATGGCAGACATTAGCCAGTAAAAGGCATCCAATCACTCCAGAATGAGCCCATCAGGCAAAATGTGAGCACTGTGGGTTTCCAGAGACATGGTGCATTTATTAAAAAACATCCATTTATTACTTTCTGCCACTCAGCTCATTCAGTCTACATTCAGTGAGCATAGAGCGTGTCTTGGGCTTTGTGGGAGGCACTGAAGAGGATTAGAAATGAGTCAGGTGTACACCCTGACCTGAAGGAGCTTACAATTTAGCAGAAAGTGCACTAAGAGAGAAAAAGATGAACATTGACATCAGAGAGATATCAAAGCAAAAAGAAACTGCTGAGGAGGCAGAGAAAACAATGAGACTGAGGAGGAGCTGTGTGTGGGTTTTTCAAGGAGGAAAAGCAATTAAATTGGCCTTATAGTGTGTCTGATATTCCTTGATTGTTTTTCACTTTACAATTACTCAAGTATGTATGATATCAGAGCAACATACCTTAGTATGTAAGTCAGAGCAACACATAATAGTCTAAATCTCCGTGGTTATGGACCGCATACCATTCAATGTAGGTTGGTTTGTACACCAGTGGCTTAATGTAACCACAGCTTATTTCCTTCTTAAATGAAATTGGCTGCAAGTTGACTCTTTTTAAAAATAGAAGTGTAGTTTGTCACAGTCTTGCTCTTAAAACATTCTCTTGCTTTCCTTTTTTGAATTTCATACACTACACTTTGATCATATTTAGACCCCTCTCCTATTTGCACCTCTCTTATAGCCCCCCACCCAATTTCATGGACTCTGAAATATGTGTTAATGCTTATTAAGCTGATTTTGTGTCCCCAAATGTTCTTCAGTGTGTGTCCATCCGTTGGAGCCTGGTCAAGACATCTAGCAACACACCCTTAAAGCAAACCAACTCTTCCTCTCTCAGTAGTTATCCACTGCCAATAGATCCTCAGCTAAGGTTGGGGCTTCTTACCCACTTCCCCAGTTCTATGCTGGGATTTTGTCTAGCTTGAGTTTACATAGGTCTTCTGCATGCTCTTTTCATCGTTGTGAATTCATATGAATAGCTTCCTAGCTGTCTGGAAAACTCTGTTTCTTTGTGGTCATCCATCGCCTCTGGCTCAGATGATCTTTCTGCCTCCTCTTCTGCAAGGTCCCTGAGCTTTAGGTGGCAGAGATTTGATATAGGTGTTCTCTTCAGGGATAAGCATTCTGTAGCCTCTTGTTCTCTGCACTTTGGTCAGTTTTAGATTTCTGGATTAATCACCATCTGTTGCATGAGGCATCTTCGCTGGTGAGAATTGAGAGATGCACTAATATTTTCTCTGTCCCTCTGTTCCAGTACATTTCCTGAGACTTAGGTGTAAAAGTTGCATTGTGGATGTTTCACTTAGGGCTGGGCACTTCATAGACACTTACTCTCTGTATTTGATCAGTTTTGGAACTTTGTAATAAGCTTCATCTCTTTCAAATGGAAATTTCTTTGATGAAAGATGAGAGGTTCACTTGTCTGTACATATAAGGTTATACTTAGAATAAAGTAAGAAATAACATTGGTCTAGGGGTGTAACAAAAGTAGGTTTTTCTCTAGGGTCTATGCCATCTCCAGCCATTCGTATTTGGCTGTGTTAACAGTACCACATATAAGTTCCCTCCCATTGAGTGTACCTTAAGTCCAATTCGATTGGCTTTTTAGCAGCTATCCTCTATGCAGTGACTCCAGGGCCTCTTCTACTGTACTAAGTAATCTGCCTGTTGTGTCAAAACTAAAGTGCTTGAGGGCTCAGTTTTGACAATTCAATGCTGTGGTCTGGCAGTGGTTGTAATAGCTAATCTTTTTTGCCAACTTGACTGGATCTGCAATCACCTAAGAGGTAAACTGCTGGACACTACTGTGAGAGACTTCCTTGATCAGATTATTTGGAGCAGGAAGTAAAAGATGGGCACACTGTACAGTGGCAGCCCAGATCAAAGGAGAGCACACCTTCTTGTCTCAAAGCTCAGGGATCATTCTGGAAGAGGGAGCAAAAAGATTGTAAGAGCCAGAGACAGTTGATGAGTCCAAGGAAACTCTGTTGTCTGGACACCACAGAGTAGCTGAACATATAAACCCACAGCACTTATGACAGCATACATAATTCCTGTATAAACTCAGGTCAGACAAGGGCCCAGTGTGGGTGGAGGAGGTGGGAAGAAATCTCTAGCGCTAACTGAGAATCTATTTGGCCACCAATAGATGCTGGGAGAGGGAGAGGCAAGTTTTTCTTTCTGGTGTGATACCTGGCATGGACCCACACCGCAGGAGCACTTGGGAGGCACATAATGGAATTGACCTTTACAAAACAAAAATTTAAGAAGAAAAAAGTAAAAGCTAATAATGGATGAAATGAAATTGTGGTGTTGGCGGAGAATGGATAGTGAAGAGGAAGAAGGGGGAGGAGACTGGATAGTGAAGAGGAAGGGGGAGGGTCAGCGCATGCTCAGAATACATTGTATGAAGTTCTTGAATCATTACCAAAGAAATCAACAAATAAAAGAACAAGGTCAGAAGGAACATTTGCAAGGTGCCTGTCTGCATTCCTGTTGGTAAGTTTATCTGTCCTGTTGCTTTGGCATTCTTTCATCAAATATCAGAGTCAGCTTCATCAGGCATCTAGTGTAGACTGAAGACCAGCAGCTGTCTAGGCATCTTCTAATCCTTTAGCACCAAACTGAGACTCCTGAGACTTCCAGCTTCATGTAATGAGCAAGTAGATTATTGGCCTCTCTTGTGTGAGACACCCATTGTCTCACTGCCTGGGCTATATCCTTCAACCTAATATAAATAAAACCACTGTTTAATATATATATATATATATATACACACATACATATACTAATAAAATCCCCATTTAATATATATATATATATATATATCATATAATATATAATTCATTCTATCTGTTCTGTTCCTTTAAAGAATCCTGACTAATACTAATGTGTGTGTGTGTGTGTGTGTGTGTGTGTGTGAAAAAGTCACAGCTGATTAACCCAAATTAATTGCTTGGCTTTGAGTATTTTGAGGTGTTCAGAAAAGTCAAGATAAGGCTGAGGTTCCAGATGGTAGGAGATGAGGTTGGAAGATTAGGACTAAATCAGAGTCTGAAAAGCTTTATATGTTTTAATAAGAAGTTTCACCTTTGTTTTGTATGTAGTAGAAAAACAAAAATTTTGAAAAGGAAAGATACTATTGTTCACATACAGAAAATATCTGGTAAAAAAACACCAGATGACAAAGTGTGGGTTGTTTAGCTTTTAGACTACTGGAGAAGCAGGATAAGTAATCACAGTGTGAACCAACATGGTGAATATGACTGGAAAAGATGATATAATTTGAACGGATTTTTCCCAGGTATATTTATGTGGATCTGCTTGATAGGTCCCTGAAAGACAAGGAATAGGTAAATATGACTCATATTGCAGTTGTCAATTGGGCGAATAGTGGAGGTAGTAGTTGGCAAGATACTATTTGCCCAGAAACAACAGCAGCAGAGTTGGAGGTGAACTTCATTGGGGTTCTCGTGGAATAACCACTTAGAGCTACTGACTGATCAGTTAGAAATACACACTTGTATCAAAGAAGATAGACTAGACATGGAGGCTTATGAATAGATGGTCTCAAAACGACAGTGGAACAAGGTAAGATCCTAGGGAGGAGAGATTGAGGATGGAATGTTGAAAAAACTCTCATGGATTGAAGAGAGGCTTCAGAGACCAGGTCAATTCTCTTCTAGGATAGTTTCTGTATTAGTTTCTTAGGGCCAGTGTAATGAAATACCACAAACTAGGGCCAATTGTTATGAGCCTTCAGTGTTGTTTCCTATTGTGCATGCTTGTTTTCTCTTTTCTCCAATTGTTTTGGGGACTTTACTTTGAAAATCTGTGTCTAGTAGGTGGTATTGAACTCTTTCTTTTTCAGTAACAAAGGTGAATTGTTTGACATCTCTGGAGGCTAGAGTCTATATTCCAGGTGCCATCCTGATAGAGAATCTATCAGGTGGTACTCTCTAGCTTATGGTGGATTTCTGGGGATCTTTGGTATTATGCACTTATAGATGCTTCACTTCCCTGTGTTCATGAATATCTCTATATCACAATTCTTCCTATTTAGAGAGACATTAGTTATATCGAAATACAATCCACCCTAATGATCTCATTTTACTTTGATTATTTTCAAAGATTCTATTTCCAAAAAGATCATAGTCACAGATCCTAAGGGTTAAAACTTCAACACTGAATTTTACATGGAAAACATCAACTCATTGAAGGTTTCATCTAGCCCTTCCTCCTAGCCTAGTATGTTTTAAAGAAGGGTGAAAGAAACAGACCACAATAGGCTGATAATAAACAGAAGACAAGAAAGACAAAGCTGTGAATACAGGCTATTTATTTGAAACTACATCCATTACAAGTCTGATGGCAAGAACTAGAACTCCATGGATGATACAATTTCCAGAATAAACTGCTTTACTGTTTGCCAAAGAATCATTCAATGTCTGTGGCATCTTAACAATGCTTGCTTTCTGCAAGATTATTTCTTCAGCCTAAAACATATGGGCTGCTTGCTTGGTGAAGAATGACACACATCCCTAGAACACGAGTTAGAAGTCATTCACTTTGCATCTAGTGTAATGTACTCTTTTCTGATGAAACTTGGAAGTTTGAGTTTGAAAAATGATGTGTCTAAGAGAGTATGGACTAAGCAATTTTAGATATGGCAGAGCAATAAAAAACATTCCTGCCATGGATTCATTGAAGGTGCAAGGACACAGATTAACCTTGGGGAGTGTATTATACCATTTATTTTTTCCAAAGAAAGGAAAGACGTGATATTTAAATTCTCACTTTCACTTGGAGAGGGAAAAATATAAATCTTAGGATGTCTCAAAAGTATTAAAATGTTCTCAGAATTAACCGTCAGTGATAATATCAAATGTCACGTTTCTACTGCATCACATATTGGGAGAAACTGAAATATGTAACCAAATGGTGGCATATCAGATTTTTCCTGTAAGCATTATGATGTGCTAATTTTCTACCTTGATGAATATATGTGTACAATTTTGGTTTGGGTCTTAGATGGGAACTGTTTGGTAACAGAATTTCAGTAGTACTTGTCTTTCAGTAACAGTTGTGTTCATTTCTAATTTTTACTTTCTTTTGCTTAAAAATGATATGAGCTGAGAGAACAGTTAATTAAATATATGTTTTCTAAATCTTATACATCAAAATAGTGATGTTTCTGTAGCATTTATATCTGAAAGAGCAGTTTCATATTCTATGGTCTGTGGTTCTTTCTTTCCCCCCGAATTTACAAATGGGATGTACTATTCCTGAGGAAAATAGTGATATTGAACTCATGCTTGTTCTGGTAAAAAATCAGAGTTCCTGGCTATTTATAAGTGACATAGTTTCCAGAACTGGGAACAGGGTGACCATAATGGACATTGGACTTGTGATGTCATCAGCCTTCAGTGTTGCTTCCCTATTGTGCATGCTCGGTTTCTCTTTTCTCCAATTGTTTTGGGGACTTTAGTATTGCTTTGAAATCTGTGTCCGGTAGGTGGTATTGAACTCTTTCTCTTTTGTTGCTCTGTCTGACAAACAGAGCATCTCTCCTTTTGCCAATCTCTGCATTGCTCTGAAGGTGAAAGGACTAAACCTGATGTGAAAATTATAAAAGTGTTATCTCAGAACAGAGTTCATGAAACAAACATTGAACTTAAAAATCAGAAAACAGAAGTTTAAATATATTTTTAGTGTTGCTTGTCTACTTACAGCTGTGTGTCCTTGGGTATCATATTTAATTTCATTTTAAAAATGTGTGTGTGTGTGTGTGTGTGTGTGTGCATGCATGCACGTTTATGGGTAGTGGTGTATGTGTGTATTTGTGTGTGGTGTATGTGTGTGGTATGTGTGTGCGTGCATGAGTCCATGGTCTACCACATTCCTCCATTCCTGCAAGTGATTAATGGCATCCTGGAACTCTGGACTATACTTTCTTCAAACGAAGAGGAATTTGGAAATGAATTTCAGCACATGTGGTACTAGGTGGAGTAAGGAAAGAAAGACAAAACTTTACATTTTCATTTCCATCTGTGTTTCAGAATGGTGAGGGCACTTCAGAAATGTGAGAAAGCAAGACTCTAGCGTGGTGCTGGTGCTCCTTAAATCTAATGGCTGTATGTGAAGAGTGGAAGCAGCGTTGATTTGCAGAAATACATGCAAAAATTGAATCAGAACAAATGTTTCTGATTTTTTGCTCTAGTCACCATTTAGCTCATAGAAGAATAATTTGTCTAGGCAGTTATGATGATTAATAAATATTATGTAAAAAGCTTACTTCAAAAGCTTTTTAGTGCTAGTTAAAAAAGAATCAACTAATAATATTTCTATAGTTGTGCTTTGGGTATAGTAGCAATCATATGATTGACATATTTCCTGTATCAGTCAGTGTTTAACCAGACAAACAGAATCCATTTGAGGAATTTCAAAGAGAATTAATTTAACACAGTGAATCAGTTTCAAAATATAGAAGGGAATGAGAGCACTAATTAGATAAGGTTATGTAAAGCATAGTGTCTGATACCTCTACCCCTAAGGCCTAAAGGTCCAAAGGAAAAAAAACAGTGTTACCTAGAGTTCATGTGCAGCTTGGTCTGCTGAAGTCAAACTTGAGTTATCTGAGCAGGTCTCATACTCAACACCTACTGTCACCATTGTTGCTGCTGAAACTCATTAGAAGCTGGAAAAACAGGGTCATTTCTCCAGTTTCCTGTCAGTGTCACCCACTGGTGATAGCTAAGAGCAAGTCACAGGAGTCTGAGAAACAGCTTTATAGGTCACTGTCCTTGAGTTACAAAAAAAAAAAAAGTCGATAAACTCGAGGGAGAAACTGAGAGGCCATACACATCCCATCCTCTTTCTCTCACCTTGATAATATGATAATATTAGATTTCCTGAAACTCCTCCAATGATATTGATCCAAAGAGGAGGAGAGTGTCCTGAGACAAGGGAGGAAGGTATATGGATGTACAGCTAGCCGGTTCCCTACTCACGGGAGAGGGGAGGGAGGGAAGGGAAGTTAGCTGAGTTCAAGAAGAGGAGGAGGTCAAACGAGAGTGTTCTTAAACCCACGCTTCATGGAATCCAAACCCTTTTGGCTGGATTAAGGTGAAGGAAATGATTCACATATGGAGGATCAGGATGACCCTGCTGCTGGGGAAATTTCCTGTTTATCATGGCACCACACCAACAGGACACCACACGGTTGAAAATTAAAAATGATTAGAGGAAACATCTAGTTTCTTAGGCTAAATAATGCCTCTGGCTGCCCATGGCACATGAGAGTGTCCATGTATCTTGTAAGTTCTTGAGTTTCTTCTTATTTAAAAAAAATCAGTGGAATATAAGAATACCCAGTTTTAACAGGAAACTGGAGCAGAATCTAAGAGCTTTGGGAACAGTAACCACCATGACTCTTCTGTTCTCCTGTACAAAAGCACAACATACTAAAACACTGGATGATAGCATAAGATGCCCAGTAACCTGTGCCCAGGGGGAACAGGTTAGCAGAGTCCACAAAGTCCTGGAGGTCAGCAAAGACAAATCAGAGACCTTTTACCTATCCACATGTGAACATAAGGTCATCTTCTTGTGCTCAGATAACATCTTGGGAACAAAAAGAAGGAGGCAAGAGAAGTGAGAAAAAGTCTTGCTAGCTTTAATCAGACTGTTTCAGCGAATCAAAGTTCAAACTCAGCTATTAAGATGGGAACACAGAGTAAGAGGAGTGTGCTCATATTGTATGGTACAAGAAAATTCTTTGGAGTCTCATGTTTATGCTGTTATGAAGACACAATGTTGAATTTGGTTATGATGAACAGTGAGAAAATTTCTCCATTTGAAATCTTTCTAGAAAAATGTTTAAACTTCACGAGTTATCCATGATAAAGTAGAATTGTCTAGGAAATTAGTTACCTTTTACTCATTAATATTTATTGTTTAATGAGATAAAATACTTAAAGCTAATTTTGAGGAGATTAAAAAAATTTTTTTACCATGATTTTTCCATCATTTATATTGTGGTCCTCCTCTGAGAATCTATAGGAAACATGATCTTTTGTTCATGTGTGAGAGGCTCAAACCTCAAAATGATCCATTTATTTGTAAAGACAGGGTTATTGTAGGTGCAAAAAAAAGTCTTTATTAATGTTTATTAGCTAAAGGAGAGGAGATTGTTTCAATTCATCCCTATTTGTAATAATGCTTTTGTAATGGATACAAATATTAAAATGATCCTTTTTGTCAAAAAGGGGCATATTCAGGTTTGGACAACTTAATAAATAGTAACAGAACTCTTAGGTACCCATCCCAATTCTAGGACCGTGAGTCCCACAGGGCCTATACCACCTTGAAGCAACTCAGATCATCATAAATTACTTTGTTGAATATTTTAGATATATTTATTAACTATGATATCAAATTTGCATTAAATGCCCACTCAAGTAAAATAACAATTCAGGACTACAATTGTTATATGTCTAGATTCTTATAAGCAATCTATACATGTAGTTATTTTTGTTCATAAGTGCATGATGATATCATAATGAGTTTCTTAAGTTTTCAGTATTAACTTTTCAGAGTGCTTGACTATCACTTTCTGCTGACTATAATATTATTAGGTCATCATCATGTTAAACTGCAGGACATTTTAGCTGATAATTCCTAGAAAGTGCTTACTTGTGAAACAAAAAGCAAAGCAAAAAAAAAAAAAATCCAGACAATGCTGACTGAAAAAAAAATTTATATTTATATTAAACCCCTCAGCTAGATTCTCAGAAACACCACTGCTTAAAATGCAGTCACCTGACAAAAACAGTTGTAATTATTACCCCCCTGGGCTAGCATTTTTCAGAGTGACTGGCTAAAATGCACTCCAGCTCATAATTTCTGTCTCTGACAGTGGAAGACATAACCTAGTTTCCTCTAATGCAAAAGTCTCTAATCTAGAGGGCAAGACCCTGCTCGCTATAACACTGAAGGGAGAAAATGCAATTTGAGCACAAGGAAATTGCACACATTGTTTGATAGTTCTACCACGTTTAGATTTTTTTTTTCTCCTCGGGTTTAAATGTCTTGTTTTATTTTATACTAAATTATGACCTGGTTGAAATTGCTATGTTTTCTTTGTCATATTCTAGAAACCTTTTACTATAAAAGTGAAGGTTATTCTATAGTTCCATACTTTCATTTCTTTCAGGGGGTGGGAATGTTCATATTTTGACAGTTCAGCAGTGGAAACATTAAAAGTTACTGTGCTTGCTAAAGCAATATTTTTCCCCTTTGAATAATAGCCCCTTTGTCTTGGCAAATGGGGCATATACACTGCATTAGAACAAGGTAATTAAAGTGGTTGGAAATGACGAAAGTGCAGATTTTCAACTCAGACTAATCAGTAACAAGTTCATTGTTGAATCTGTGATCGAGCAAACTTTTATGATTTCTGGGAGAGGTGAATTAACCTCAGATGGCTCTGGTTCACTTCACAGGCGGTGGCCGAGTAATACATTGCTCTACAACTGATAAGCCGGAAGGCAAAAGAAGTTTCAAGGAAGTTAAGTCAGAAGTCTTGGAAAGAATGAAGCTATCGGCATGCGTTACGGGGCTTTTCATTAACAATTTTTATGTCTGTGAACTGGAGAGACATCACCTTCTTTCCTATTGCTTTCTGCTGACAGCTGCTGCTTAACACCTTCCTTCCAGCTTGGAGGGCAGCCGGATGGCTGCATGTGCAGCCAGTGCCAGGATGGCTCTTTAGTGAGCAACCAGGGCATCAGCTTCCTCCTGGAAACTGCACATGTCACCTTCACGTCTCGTGCATCTTCCATCATTTATGTGACTATATCAGGAGGCTCTGGTAGAAAGCACTAGGCTATGAAAGCGCAGACTAACCAGTGACTGAGAACAAAGGCCGCCCTCAGCCATGAAGGATTCGCTTCTGTGGTAAAGAATACTTTCTTTTTTCTTCCAAAATGAGTTTGAATCTGAAAGATTCAATGGCTACCTTTCCATTTTCAGAAAATAAAAAAATTAAAAGAGCACAAAGAAAGAATTGTTTTTACAAAATGATTCGAAGGGCTGGAGAGATGGCTCAGAAGTTAAGAGCACTGGCTGCTCTTTGAGAGGACCCAGGATTGATTCTGGGCACCCACATGGCAGCTAACAATCGTCCAAAACTCCAGTTCCAGGGGGTCTAACGCCCACTTCTGACCTCCTCGGGCATTGCATGACACGGATGCACTTACATGCATGCAGGCAATACATTCATATAAAATAAAAACTTAGAAATTGATTTGAATAAACGTTTATAAATAACGATATACAAAGGCTTTGACAATGTTACATGTAAACATGTAACTTCAGAAGATGTGTTTGTCTACAATATTTTGGAATCATGTCCCCATAACTTGCCACCTTCAAACCATAAACTACCCTCAGAAGATACCATAATCTGGCAAATATAATCACTGAATATGGGGTATAATCTTGGAGAAAAATAGGGTGAATTATTTGAAAGGTGATTAGCCATCTCTTGGGAAAGCAAATAAGAATAATAAATGGAAATAAGAGTTAATTTGTGCTTAACTCAGATGTATTTAACTAAGATGGTAGCAGGCCCATTGCTAGTTCCCTGAGGAAACTGTCCTTCTTTCACCAAGCAGCTATGAAAATGCAGAGAAGAGGAGCTCAGTTGCGGATGATACTCATGCTTGGTGCTAGTGTGCATAGGCTCTAGAAGACTCTGAAGACAAGACAGTATTCACAGTGAAGAATGATTATATACTGACAATATAGTCTCAAAACATTTAGATATTAGATTTTTCCTTATTGATATTATTTATAGGCCCATCGGACTAAAAAGAAATTTATATTCCTTTTCTCTTTGAACCCCACAATATTTTCCTTAAGGTAATTTTTTATAGGAGAGTAAAAAAGGAGCTTGCTCCTAATGTTTTAGTCAGCCTTGTCATACATTAATAGAAGATTTCTAAATATTTCTGGATTTGGCTGTCTGATATTAGAACAATTCTGAAATGCTTTGAGCAATACTATGTTAACAAGGCTCCTTATATTTTAAAAATATGCCTTTACTAGATGTTTTAAATCCCATAAAATACTAAAAGCAGATTAAGAAGTTAACTAAAATGAATATTCAATTCACCCAGAATTAGCTTTCTACATACCATTTATCCAAGGCTTACTATGTGTGGAGCACTTGTTTGCAGTACTCTGTATGCATTATTTAATGTAATCTTTAAACTATCCAATGGAAAACTTACTATTATTGGATTCATTTTTATAGATAAAGAAACATAAGCATAGACAGAATGTGTAACTTATTCAAAGGCATTTAGTTGTAAGAAGAGTTAGTATAAAAAAGGAAGTAGCCCGATATTTTGTTCTTTGCCCTTATATTTCATTATATGGCCTTCCATTACTTAATATTGATTCAAAGTTATGTTAAGATGCAAGAAAGACTTTTAAAAATGTGGGAGTATAAAATGCATTGCTAAGAAAAGTAAGATGTTCCTGTAAACCAAAGACTGCAGTATCACCCTGAGTCTGGTAACAATAAGAAGGCTGCATTGTGCTTTTTGCAAACAAAATTTCAAAAATTGTCAGTTGCACGTGGAATGCTGAATAAGAACACACGAGAGTAAAATGTCTCAGCAGTACCACAGGCAACTGACAACTTCATATCCTTTTTCCCTTTCCTATTGGTGAGAACAAGAGAACATAATGCAGTTAATTAAAATACTGACCTACTGATAACAAGAGCCATATTATCCAAAAATTATATATGAAATAAAAATCATGACTTAAAAAAACCATTCTCACTGAAATTTTACTTTCTGTTTGTGTATTTGTTTGAGACAAGGTCTTATGTAGCCCAGGCTAGGCTTGAACTTCTGTTCTTCTTGCCTCTACCTCTGAGTGCTGGGATTACAGGTGTGAGCCACCACAATTGGCTGGAGTTTCATATTTTGGCTAAACTAAAAAAAAGTTCCTCATAAAATAAGGTTAATACATAATTTGAAGAACTATAATTTGTAAGTTTACCAAAAACAGTTTATTTTTACTTAAATGAATACCAAGAGGTCAACTTAAACTTTGAGGCTTTTTATTTTATTTTTTAGCATAACAGGAGCACTTTGGCTTCTCAGGTGGTATCAGTTAGAAAAACAGTAAGGAGTATTTATTTAACTGAATTAGGCTGCTGGCACAGCAGTAGCCTGGGGTCTACCTGGTTTACCAGAAAAAATTAAAACAGAGAAAGTGTAAATTTCTTTGGAGTGGTCTATTTTCATTTATAGACTTCATAAATGTCAGAAAGTTACTGTAGAGACAGTTCATATCCATGGTATGCTTTTCTGAGTGATAAGATAAACAATGAAATCTTTGTGAAAATTTTTGACAAAAAGAGAAAATTTATTGTATTGTTTCTCATGCTTTTTTCAGATTTTTTCTTTTCATTAGAACTTATAAAAATCTCATTGACATTATTGCATTATTATAAAGTACATGCAAACCAACAAAATGAAAATAGTTACATGAATGTCCTATTAATGGAAATCAATTTCTTACAAATCTAAATTCATATTCTTGAGGGAGTTTTGTGTTTCTTAACAGATTTAGATAGATGAAATATTCACATGTGGGAATGTATATCTTATACCTATTTCTTGCATATGCATAACATAAAATGGTTTAATGAACAAATGTGACTGAGGCAACAACTACTTTTTTCACTTAGAATTTTACTTCAATTTAGTATGATTTGTGTTTTCTGCTCACTTCTGCGTAGACCACAGTAAACATTTGGAAGGCATTTTGTATGGCAAGTTTGTGCGTTGCAATTTTTGAGCAATGCAAACATCCCCCTTAAATAAATGAAAACAGATTCCAGAAAGGGTATGCTTCCAACACATTCCCTGAAGATCTGAGTGCCGCTGTGCATTCTTGCTCAATTTAAACAAACTAAACTTCAGTTAGTCTCCCCTCCCCTAATGGGCACCCCCACTGGGAACATTGTTAGGTTACCACCGTGGACAAGGCCTCAGTCCAGCTGGATATGTAAACAAGACCATAATCCGCATGAAAGAACTCTCAGAGTTTTGGCAGCACTCTCAGTGTTGTTAACAGATTGTGCCAAAGCAATAACAAAGCCATCATTTTTAAGTTTGTTCACGGATTTGTATTAATCAAGAAATTTTCCAGAAATTACTTCTAAATGAGGAACCTTCCAAAAAGTTACTATTTGGCAAGAAGTCTTCCAGACTCTTTTTTTTTCTTCCCCTTTTGCTTATCTGTAACGTACTCTTCCAAATAAATTACAAATTTTTGGAAGTTCTGTTGAGACAGAAAACACATTGCTGCTGTGTTGGCGAAGGGAGGGAGGCCCCCTTCTCTTCACTCTCAGTTTCATCAGTCTGCCTCCTATGTGGAGCACTTCTTCCTGTTAAGAAGGAGTGGCCAGATTAGATCTCTTGGCATCCTGGAGATCAGTGTTAAGTATTGACATAAGTATTAAGTATTGATCAGAAGAGCAATTATTAGATTACTGTTAGAACTGCAAACTAAGCATATAGAAACAGACCAAGAGAATGCTATTGTAAAATTTTAGTTGTCGTTTTTATTGGCTAGGTGATTGATTCAAATTCATTTATTTTCAATATAAACCCTATTTTCAAAAATTTTCCAGAGTTAAGTCTCCTGAGAACTATTGTGACTAATTTCTAGTGGGAAAAAGGACATAACAGAACAATTAGAGAATCTGTGGTAATATAAAACTAAAATCATTTTTCAATATTAATTCATGGCTTAAATATTTACAAAAACAGTTTTCATGAAAATTCCACATGCTTCAAAATTTCTTGGGCAAAATGGACTTTTAAATTGTCCTAATATTCACAGCAAGCAGGTGGAGAGCCAAGCCCCACAAAAGAGCATGTGTGCAGTTTTAGTGTGGTTGCTGCAGGTGGGCTCAGAGACTGTTGCCTTGGGAGTTGAGGATCTGTATGTGGGTTTTTCACAAATGGTCATGGTAATTATGGATTATAGAGGATGTCTAGGTCAGTCTACCAAAAACTAATTCAAGCCCAACTGGCCACAATAATCCCTTAACACCAGCACTGACTGGACAGCCATGTGAATGAACTTCAGGTCAGTCTAGGAGTCTTCAGGCTCCGAGTCAAAAGAGGTGCCTTTACTCAAGTTTTGGTTGCATTTAATCATTTACTCATGTCTATGACATCTGCTGGACAGTATTTATTTTTATTCTAGCAAGGAAAACCTGTTTGGGTGTGAGTGATATTAAGCTGAAAACCGACCTTAACACTTAAGTGAATTTGGAAATAAATACACCTTTCTTTGTTTATTCCTCTGGTGTATTATGTGAAGTCCCAATATTATATGTGTATATTTTGCTTGTTCTGAGGCAACTTCTGTTCACTTCTTACTTTTTTTTTTAATGTATGTTCTTTCTGCCTCGTAACATATGTAATAGGGTGTGTGGAATATTATTAAATGCATGAACTTACTTAACTGATTCAGGAATGTTTATTATTTCTAACAAACAACACATAACACTTTAGAAGGTATTTAACTCATTGAAACTACCAACATCTTCCTGTGCTAATTATGATTATCATTATAATTGGGTTAATGGCAGTCCATATGCCTTCTAGAAGAGGTTTCATGACTTTATGACAAAATCAATAGTACATGGTAAGTTAAAAAGCACTATAGATGCAGAGCATAGTAGTGCATGCCTTTAATTCCAACATTCAGGAGGCAAAGGCAGGTGTATCTCTGGGAAGTTAAGGCCAGCCTGGTCTACATAGAGAGTTACAGGCCAGTTGGGGATACACGGAGACTCTCTCTCTCTCTCTCTCAAAAAAAAAGCATTACAAAGACAGGAAAGTATAACAGAATCAGAGCTTTGAAAAAAAAAGCTGATTGAAGTCATAGTACTTCTGAAAATCAGCATTCTTTGTACAGAGAACATGGCCTTTGACTTCTCTAGTCACTGACTATAAATTATTAGTGTTTATCTTTGTCATTTGATACTGAATATTTTGATGCATATATAGCTAATTGTTTAAGGCTCTCTTAAAATTAACTTCTCATTGAGTGCTCTATCACCACAGGAGACTAGACTAACTTACTTAATTCCACAAGAGCATCTTTACTTGAGAACACCTTTGTTTCTATGAATGGTGAACCTGAGCCATAGTGGTTTATTTATTTATTTACTTATTTATCTTTGTTTTATATTAGTCAGTGGCATTATTTACTTGCTCATGAATCTATATGTGCTTCTATCATCTAGTTTATATTTTCATGTTTATAATGTCCTGTTTTCAACTAAGAAAGAAAAGGTTGTGAGATGATTTAGGGCCTGATGACCTGAGTTTGATCCCCGGAGCCTATAGTGGAAGATTGAACCAACACTCTAAAGTCCTCATCTGACCCTCATATCTGGGCAGTGGCATTTGCCTGTGTACACATACATACACCCACACATGCACACACACACATGTGCACATGTGTGAGATTAAAAAAAATTAAAAGTCTAACTTGGTCCAGTTAATGGTGTTATGTGTGGCATTCATCTTTCGTAGCAGGTCTTAAAGCCAATCAGAAACTGTGGCTAGACAGGTCACAGGCCTTAAGGGAGAACCTACTAGAATTGTTTAGCTAAATAGATGTAGTATCCAACTAACACCTAATGACTTCATTGTACCATAGATTAGTGCATCTCTCAGACCTCATCAGGGAAGCTTCACTTTGCGTGGTAGATGGTGATTAAAGCAAAGATCCCTAACTGGCCAATGTGTGGAGAATAAGAGACTTCAGAATGTTCAGCCCTAAATGGAATGTCTACACCGTACTCCTCCAAAGGCCCAAGGATCATTGTGGAAGAAAGGGCAGAAGTACTCTAAGAGTCAGAGGCCATGGGTGACCATGATAAAACACTGTTTTCTGGACACAATGAGGCAGCTGCACATATAAACTCACCATGGTTGTGACAGAGTGCACAAACCCTGAACAATCACAAGCTAAACAAAATCCCGGCATAGGGGGATAGGCATGAAGTCCCTTTCCTATGTGAGGAGATATTGGTAGTTGATATATCTGAGACATGGAGACTTAATTTTCTATAAAATTAAACCCCTGGTAAGCTGATCACCCTCGAATATATAGCCACATATCCAAAAATATATGGGCAGCAAAAATCTGTCTGAATGGATTTAAAAAGTAAAAAAAATGAGTACAAAGTTGGGGGAGGGGTGGATCTAGGAAGAGTTGAGGAGGAGGTGAATATGATAGAACTGCAATTCATAAAATTCTCTTAGAATTAGTAAAAATATTTTTAAAAGTCAAACTTAAGAAAAAACTGACTTATGTTGATGCAAATCCATGGTTTAGAAGCTGTCCTCTTTTGTGTCATCTGAGACTTGGTTTTAGACTAAAACAACAAGATAAACTAAAACATTTATTTCAGGCAATAATATACTTATTTTTAAAGCGAGTTACATAACCACTCCTTGACATTCATCATATTTAAGTCGAGGAGAAACTACTATGGAACAAGATGTATTGTAAGGCTGAATTCTGGGACCAAAGTAGAATGAAAAATATGTGTGTCCCACTGAATATTCTCAAAGCTGAGCCTCTGTTGAGAATTCAAGTTGAGGAGCAAATGCCTGTGTCAGAGGAAAGAGAGATTGCCATTTAGTCTTTCTGGTGCAAAGCATTTGGCTATTACACAATATCTATTATATACTAGAAGAGAGATAAGAATAAATATTTCTCATATTCAACCAATGTTAAGGGGTTTCCCGTAACTGCTTCCAGTAAACAACAGTTTGCAAGAGCAGACGTGAAGGCCTCGAGTTATTTCTCATGTATTCAGAAAACAAATTGAGCCGGAAATATTGAGGACTCTGGCACAACCATTGTTAAGGAGCAGAAAACAGTTATTTCCTTTCTCAGATGTTTTTGTCCAGTTATCCCATCATGGTTTTACTTGAAAAAAGAGAGTTTGGCTTTATGTGTGATAATTTAACCAAACAAATCTTCCTCTTCATACTTTAACCGCAATGCCAAGCCAAGAATAAAATGCAGTCACTTTCTACGCTGCTGCCTATGCTGTTTGGTGAAAGTAATAGAGGAATTCAAGAGTCTAATAGAGATACGGAACAATACAGGGGAATCCAAGTGACGAGCTTGGATCTGTAACTAGTTGCAGAGAACAAGAGGAGGAGGGGGTAGTTCCAGCTGACAACAGAAAAGTTTTGCAGTGGTGGGAAAACACACACACACACACACACACACACACATACACACATACACACACGCACGCACAGAGCATGCATGTACACAAACAACACATACATAGCATGCACATGCATGCATGCACACAAACACAACACATACATAACACCCATGCACACACGGAGCATGCATGCACACACAGCACAGGCATGCATGCACACAGAGCACTCACATACACACACAGCGCACATGCACACACATACATGCAGAGAAGCTGTCATTCTCTTATCTGGAAAGTGGAAGATGAAATTTCTTCAGGATCAACAGAGAAAAGCCGCTGAGCAGATGGATGGCTAGCCGTGCTAACAAGGCGGCAGCTAATCTTTTGGTTGGGGAAGGAGAGGCATCTAACTTAACAAATTTACATCTATTTTTATGTTGTTCATATTTTTAATGAATGTGATAACTTGTAGTCTGGAGACATAAAGTTAAATTCTTAACGAAGTATTTCTACAGTCACTGTCTAGCTCAGTGCCATTGCTATTTAGTAAATGGATTAATCTAAGCCTACTATGTGCTAGATTCTATATTTGGGTGATAAATGGCCAAAGAGGGCTTCTGCTTTTGGGGAATGTACAAACTAAGCAGATAAATTGTACTTAGTTATAAATTTTAATATTTAATTTAATTATTTAATATAAATTATAAGTATTAATCATGATAAAGTGCTAGTTTCATAACTTATGATCTCTTTCTCATGACATAAAATAATTGTGTTTATTCTTATGAACATCCAAGTTCTTTTCATTTATTATTGTCTATCATTTCTTCAGCACTTTGAAGCACTATCTTCAAGTGCTTTATGAATTGTGTCTCAATTTGAGGGTTAATATTATTTTATATATAATATATTATACTGTAGAGGCAATGTTTGAGTAAAGTAATGTTCCCAAGGACACTGCTAATTGGAGTAGTGACTGGGTTCAAACCTAGGGCTATTAGTCTGTAAATCTTTTACTCCTAACAGTTCTGCTCTCCTCTCTGCTTGGAGGACAAGACTTAGGATTCAGAGTGTTAATATTTCTAATTTGTTGCCAACTTGTCATATGTATTTAAATCCATGGCCACCCACAAAAGAAATCAGTCAACTGACATGAGTTCTCTACCCAGGTCATTCCTTCAGTGCTGTTTCTCTTATCACACAGCTGGGCTGTTGAATGTTGCTATAGAAAATCACAGAACTATTCTGACTCGATCTGTACAGAGTCATGCTTTCTAATTTTACTGCTGCTCACAATTCTTTTTGCTGACTCCCTCTTCCACTTCCTGCTGCAGCTTTTCTACCCCACCCTCCATCTCAGCAAAACCTTTACTCCTAATGTGACTAAAGAGGACTATTTTAAATGTGTGATGCTGAAGGACCTCTCTAGTCTCTTGCTCCCGTGTTTCCCAGGACTGAACAGTATTGCACAACACTCTGCTTTCCCCTCAGTCCTACTTTTATCCAAGAGGGTGAGTGATCCCTATCCCTTGGCATCAGTGCAATCTTACATCCATAGTATTGCATTCCATTGGACAAGTTGGATGCTTCATGTCACTGTTCTCTTTGTATAAGCTTCCTCTCCACTGTTTTCATGATAAATGTATTCTGTCCTTCACACCCCCACCTAGTAAGGCAGATGTATCATAATAAAGCTCATGCTAGTTCATCTCATATTAACATTGTCAAATATACTAATTAATGGCAGTGCCAGGTCTATGACATCCACTTATCTAGGTTCTGAAGAGGAGGAGATGTCTAGGGCCATTCTGGCCCTAAAAGTCACTGCATAGTGGTTAGATTATTAAATTAAGGCCAATCACAATACAGCACTGTGTATATGTACAAAAATATAATAGGTATATTTTAAGCACAGTGCATAATGATTGTATTTGTCTATTTGATGTTAAATTCTTTAGACCATATTCTTTTCATTTTTTTAATTAAAATGAGATTTTGAACTATCTGGTATAAGATAAACATAGGGTGCAACTGAGATGATCAGGATTTGAATCCTGGATTCAGTGTTTTCCTGAATGGATGACCTTGGACAATCACCTCTCTACTCTGGTTTTTTTTTTTTTTAGTTGTGAGATTAAAATTTCTGCTGATTTGAGCAACTTTGTGGAAGTTAAAATGAGATATTGAATCAGATTGATAGTTTTGTGATCCAGAACTTTATTTCAGCTAAAAGCTATGGCCTATGTAGTCTCTGCTAAACTTCTCCACACCCCTTTTTGTTAAGCATCATCAAGGATTGTGCTCCTTAGAACTACATTGGAGATGAGGAGTTGGCATGCCAAAGTTTTATTGAGCAACCAGTGATCTGAGAAAACCTCTGAAAAAGAAAGTTGGGCAGCACTGTGCAGAGTGAGCAGGTGAACTACCATGCATTTGCAAGTAAGGCCCTGGATCATCTTAGTGTGTGCATTGAGGTAGGCTTCCTTTCTAAGTTTACTAGCACTGATACAAAAGAGTCTTGGTCTTTGCTTGAATAAGTGAATCGGTGGCTGTACATGATGCCCTGGGAGAGGCTGACTGCAAGCTTGCATAGCCCAGTTCAGAGTCTAAAGACAAATTTTAGTGAGGATTGTAGGAGTCCGTACTGATATCCCCAACAGTCCTAAATGAATGCATCAAGCATTAAACAGATATCTAGATAGATCATCTCAGAATCTATGACAAAAATATACAACTCACATCCCTGCCATGGCTGCCATGCTCTTTCTTAAGTGAATATTCCTTCTTCTGAGTGCAAACTTTACAGTGAAGGGCGTTCATTTGGTAACTTGCTTTCCACTTTAACTGTGACTGAAGATATATATGTCTTATGAAGAATGTATGTGGTTCTATGGATACTTGAGGTTGATAGTGATGACATTACATTGTGGGCACTGAGGAGTGTGGGAAAAAAAGACACAACATGATCCATTTTGTCTGCTAAATATATAATCATAGAATGAATATTCAAGGGAGTGAAAGGTAATTATGAAATAACTGACACATAAATGCATTATGAGTACATTTTTGTTGAGTAGATGAGTGAATAGAAGAGCAGCTTAGGGCCAATGCTGGACTATGATTTCAATACTAACTCAACCGAAAAGTGGACTTCAGATTGGGAGGTCAGAGAACTTACTCCAAGATGGTGGTCTTCAGAGGGTTTTGAAGTAAGAATAGTTCATTAGTTACTTTTCTGTTGCTGTGATAGAAGGAAGAGTTTACTGGGCTTCTGGTTCCAGAGGAGTAATAGTCCATCAGAGTGGAAGTTAAGGCACTAGAGGTAGCTAGAATATAAACCTGAGAGCACACATCTTCAAACATGCATAGGAAGAGAGAGAGAGGAGAAGGAGAGAGAGAGATAGAGAGAGAGAGAGAGAGAGAGATAGAGAGAGAGAGAGAGAGAGAGAGAGAGAGAGAGAGAGAGAGAAGAGAGAGAAGAGGGTATGGGGCAAGCCTGAGGACTCTCAGAGCCTGCTCCCAGTGATGTGCTTCCTCCAGCAGGCCACCTAAACCTCCCAAACAGCTCCACCACCTGGGGTCAACTATTCAAATACTTGGAGTCTGTGGGGGGCACTTATTCAAACTACCACAAGTAGCAAGAAGGAATAGTAAGGAAATGAAAGGAAAGTTTAAAGAGAGTACAGTGGGCTTGGCAAGGGAATAGTTTTAGGCAGAGGTTTCTCAGAAATGAGGACAGATTTGGGTAATAATTGGCAGGTTAGGAGACTTGCTTGCTTGAAGTGAAGTATATAGGTATGAATTGTTGGACACAAGGATCTAGAAGAACTGGAATAGATTTCAAAAAGCCAAGGAAGTAGACAGTACTGAATCATGAAATCCTGAGTGTATGTTCAGAAGTGCAGTTCTCAAAATGAGCAGATGAACTGGAGGAGAAATTAATTGCAGGCAGAGGTGCAACAGGAGGTTTTAGTTGCGTTGATGAAACCCTGAACAAGGCTGGCTGAAGTTAGAACAGAGTATATAGGTGGCTTAATAGTTAACCTTCAGAAAGTTAAAATGAAACTTAAGATGCTGATGCTTCTCAGTTCTTGGTGTGCGTGTGGTATATGTATGTGTTCATGTAGGTGTGGAAGCCAGAGGTCTGTACAGAGTATCTTCTTCAATCACCACACATTATTTGAGGCTGGTTTTAGCACAGAACCTGGAGCTTATAAGTTCAGCTAGGCTGGCTGGTCAATGAGTTACAAGGACGCACTGTGCTCCGTTCTCCCTACCGCCTTCCCCCACAGGACTGTGAGTGGTACAGACACTTACAGCCAATCCTGGCTTTTCCGTGAGTGCTGGGGATAGGAACTCAGCCATTCATGCTTTGGGGACAATCAGGTCCCCAGTACCTTCACATTTCTCATTTCTTTATTCCTTAATTCCAAAGAGATTGCCAACAGCTCAGCCAAAAGGAACTTCAAATTTCTCAAGTATTTAAGAAATTAATGCTCTTAGCCACCATGTCTATGATTCTGAAAACATTGATGTAGTTGTGACAACACAACAAGAATGTCTGTTTTATTGTTGACTAGAGCAGTTAATTCTTAACTCAAACTTAATTCACACACAAACACACACACACACACACCTATAAAACAAAGTTAGGCTACTTATTTCTCCATCTAATACTGCAGTAACTTGGTAGTTAGGACTGTCTGCTGCAAAATGATCAGAGCTAAAAGAGTGTGTTCCAGTAAGCACACACACCTCTATCATATTTTGAATTTGTTTAGAAACAGAAAGTATATTAGACTGAATTCATTTTTGGTTTGTATTTTTATTTTTCCTATTTTAAGTCATTGCATAATTTAAGGGAAACAAACAAGAATTTACTTAAATAGTGCCCATTCCAAAGAAACCTTAATTTGGGGCTGTATATAATTTAAAATCTATTCTTTATGTATTTTCATTCATTTCAATGTAAATTTCTTTACTTATTGATTAATTATATTCTTTGCTCTTTATATTATTAACATATTCTACTAAGCCTGTGTAAACATAGGTTCTATTTAAAATGTGTTAATGGTTTAGCAAAACAATCTGAGATTACTTCTTACCTGTATTGTTTATTTTAATTCTTCAAAATTGCTTCCTGTTAAGCTTTATGTGTTTTGGTTTGTCCTTGTATTTTATTTTATTTTACTTTAAAAATTTTTACGTATATGAGTATATTGCCAGCATGTGTGTAAGTGCACCCATGTTGTGCAATGCCAGAGGAGGTCAGAAGAGGGTGTCAGATCCTCTGGAACTGGAATTATGGGTGGTTGTTAGCCACCATATGGGCGCTGGGAATTTAATCCAGGTCCTCTGCAAGAGCAGTTAGTGCTATTAATCACTGAGCCATCTCTCCAGTCCCTAGATTCTTTAAAAAATATTTTAATTGATCTTTTGATCTTTTATACATTTCATACAACAGTTCTTAATCACATTTAACCCCTCTCCCCCAACTCCTCCCCCAATCTTGTCCCGCCTCACGCCACCAACACTGGGCCTCATGTAGTCTACCATACATGTCCCATCTGGTCCTGATGTCCTTCTGTACAAGTTTATCTGAATAGACTGTAGTCTATTCAGCCTTATCTAGACATCTTAAGGAAGGTCTACTCTCCCTCACCCAGCCATAATCAGTTTCCAGCAGTTCTCAGGCTAGGGCATGCTCACTACCCATTCCCCTCACTCCACTCTGGTCCCTTGTCTGATTGAGTGGCATGGGTTACTGAAAGTTCACATGAGCAAGCTTCCAGTGGCCTGAAAGTCTCTGTTTCTCCATCCTCATCGACCCACAGTAGCTCTTAAAATCTTTCCACCCCTGTCTTCAGCAATGGTCCCTGAACTGTGGGTGGGTGAGGTTTAATATAGGAGTTTGTTCCAAGGACACACACTCTGCGGACTCTTATTCTCTAAAGCTTTGCCAGTTGTGGCCTTGTGTGCATCACACTCTGCAGTTTAAGGAAACTACCCTGGTGGGAATTGAGGAATGCACTCGTTTTCTCTCTACCCCCGTTCCACTATGTTCTGTGAGCCTTAGGTGTAGATTCCACTGTATATATGTCACCCAGGGCTGGGAATCTCTCAGACATATATTCTCTATGTGTAACTAGTTGTGGAACTCTGCAGTAGCTGCTATCTGTTGCAAAAAAAAAAAAACAAAAAAAAACTTCTTTGATGAGTGGTGTACTGTATACTTGCCTGTAAATATAAGGATCCATATTCAGGATACAATAAGAGTGTTCATTTGTCCAGATATATGACAGAGAGATGGTTTTCTCCAGGATCCATGACCTTTCTAGCCATGTATATTTGGCTATAAGTACAATGCCACCCATGAGTTTTATATTTATAAAATATGCTACCCCAGTGCTTTGTGTTATTTTCTAAATTGATTTTTTAAAAACTTGAACTAACTGTAGGTTTACAGGCTGTTCAAAAAACCAATATAGCAGTTGCTATGTGCTCTCCCTGCTGTCTTCGGTATAGTTTGCTCTATAGCACAATGTCACTACCAGGGCATCATTATTACTTCAGTCAAAGTATAGAACTTGCCTATCATCACATGGGTTCTTCAGATGCCCTTTCCCATCCACTTCTCTTCTGCTCCTTCATATGTCCTTGCTAAAGTTATCCAGGACCATGCCTTTTTGTAAATTTCCTTCGTTTTGGTTGAATACTGACAATTCCAGAAATTAACTTGGTTTCAAGAACTGAAGCAACTTGTTTCTACAGATAACTGGCCTCTCCACCCTGTTGACCCACAGCAATGACCAGCCATGAAAGATGTTACCAATCACCTGATATTCTTATTTTGATTTTCTATTTCTATTTATTTGTTTCGTTTTTCTGAGACAAGTTCTCACTGTGTAGCCCTGGAACTGACGATGTATTGACCAGGCTGGCCTTGATCTCCTGGAGCTTCACCTGCCTTTGCACTCCCCCTGAGTGATGAGATTAAAGGCATGTGCTACCATGCTTTTCCACTTTATAGTTCATCCTACAACACCGCTAAATGATATATATCTTTTAAAAGTCTTTACTTTTTTATTTCATTTAGATTTCCTGGGGCTTTCTGTGTAGATTATCATATTATTTGCAAAAAAAATTCTAATTTATTTCTTTCAAGTCTATCTGCTTTCCATTTCTTTTTCTTTTTTAATGGCTGAGTGAATTTCTGACACTATTTTGAGAACCATTGGTAACAGGAGACATTTTTGCCTAGCTCCCAGTGTTAGAGGGAAATTACTCAATCTTTAACATTAAGTATGCTTGCTTTTTTTTTTTTTTTTTTTTAGATAAATGTAGAGATTTTTCTGTTTGCTTTTTCTCTTTGTCAAATTGAGAATGGTTTTCCTAAACCATTTTGGACAGTTTTTATTTCAAACGAATGTTAAATACTGTGAAATGCTTTTCCCTCACCAATTGATAGGACTGCGAGAAATTTTTTATCTTGATAATGTTTTCAAGTTTCGGACTCCCTTTTGTCACTAGAACAAGTGCTGCTTCTTTTTATTATTTGCTGAATTCTACTTGCCAGTGCTTTGCGAAGGATTTGAACATCCATGCTTCTGAGGGATACTGTGCCATAACTTCTTTCGTTTCATGCTTCCTTAGTCCTGTATTTGTTATCCAGATAATGCTAGCTTTAGAAAAGGACTTCAGACATTTGACTCTCTTATCTTCTAGAGGAGATTGTACAGAATTGGGTTAATGTTTCTCTGGCTTTTTAGAAACCTCTTTGCTGTTAAACAAATTTTATACTGTAGTATAATCATTTAACATGAAATCTACCCTACTAACAAAATTTTAAGTGTGCAGTATAGTAGTAGTGTCATAGGATAGGTGTTCAAGCAGATCCTTGGGATTTATTGATCTTTCTTAAGCAATACTTTATACCTATTGATTAGTGACTTCCATTTTCCCTCCTACCATCTCCTGAAACTCAAACTGTTGCTGATTCTATAAATTTGACTACTTTGATTTTAGATGACTGTTCTCATAAAACTGGAATCAGGCAATTACTGTCCTTCTGTGACTGACTTATTTCACTTACAATGTTCTCTGTCCATGTTAAATCATGTTGTTGCAAATGACAGACTTTCCTTCATTTTTCATGTTGACTGCTCTTCTGTTCCTCGTATCTTCCTCATATTCTTTACTCAGTCCTCTGGGATGAATTTAAGTTGTTTCTACATTTTGTGAAAAGTGTTGCAGTGAACATGGGAATTCTAATATCTTTCCAAGATTCTGACTTCAGTTCTTTTGTTTGTGGGAGAATGGATGCAACTGGAGATAATTATATTAAGCAAATCAAGCAAGTCTCAGAAAGACAAATACTGTATGTTTCCTCTCATTTGTGGTTCCTAGATTTTATACAGTCACATAAAATCATGTATGTGTTGTTTAAATGAAAGTGGATGGGAGATCGTCCAGGGCAACAGAGGGATTAATGGAATAGGAGGGGTGAGAAATTGGAAGGCAAAATGGGAACTAAGTGGGCAGGATGTGATCTGTATGTTATATATACCTGTAAGAAAATTTTGGAAAAGGTTAATTAGAAATGTATTATTGCCATTATAGTACTACACTATTCTGCATGTCTCTATTAGCCTAAACTGTGAACTTCAGACTATGTTGTTTTAGTATAATAGAAGTGATGTGACTGGTTAGCAACTTTTCTTTTGAAGTCAAAGAATCCCCTTGAGCATTTCTTGTAATACATGCCCTATATGGGAAAATTCTCTTTAGTTTTTATTTTGTGTGGAATTTTTTCCCCCTTCACTTTTGAAGGATAATTTTATTGGGTGAAGTAACACTGATGTGTAGTTTTCACTTTTAGCACTTTAAGTTCATCATCCCGGGGACTTCTGGCTTGCATGTTTCTGCTGAGATACATATTGACAGCCTATGGAGGTTCCCTTACTTGTGACAAGCCATTTTCCTCTTTTTGCATTCAATTATTTTTCTCATCTTTGACATTTTTGTTATTGTTTTGTTTGGAGACAGGCTCTCTGTGTAGCTCAGCTGGCCTGGAGCTCACTGTGAAGATCAGGCTAGCCTTAATCTCACAAAAATCCACCTGCCTCTGCTTCCCTAGAGCTGGGATTAAAGGTGTTCACCACCACACCTGGCACCATCCTTGACTTTTGACAAGTTGATTTTAACGTGTCTCAGTGAGGTTGTCTGGGTCCACCTCATTTGGTATCACTGTGTTTTCCAAAGGCCCATATGCAAAATGCTTGTTTATCAGCCTGTGGCATTAACAGGAACTGCTGGAAGTTTAAGGAGGTGGGGCATAATGGAAGGAGGTTTGGCAATTGGGATGTGACCTTAAAGGGAATACTGGGCTGCTGGACCTTTCTTCTCTTGCTTTTTTCTTTCTGGCCACCCTGAAATAGGAAATTTTGTTCTGTTTTCATGGGCCTTGCCATGATTTTCTGCCTCACTACAGGTAGAAAACAACAGCACTAATGGAGCATGGATTGAAGCCACCTCTGAAACTGTGGTCAAAATAGACATGTTCTCTTCTCAGGTGTCTTGCCCTAACAGTTAAAAGTAGACACAGATTTTAAGTCCTTTGGGTTTTGGATGTATACATTCATTTTCTTCTGCAGATTCTGGAAGATTTCATTCATAATTTCTTTGAATAAGCCTCCTAATACTTATATATTTTTCCTTCTTTCTTTCACTTTTGTAATGCATCTGTTGAGTTGCTTGATACTGTCCCATAAGTCTCCTCATTTTTTGTTTTTGCTTCTTTGGATAAATAATTACCAGTGACCTGTCTTTGATTTCATTGATCCTTTCTTCTGCTTGATCTGTTGAACTCCTGCAGTGAATTGTTCAGTTTTGTTATTGTAATCTTCAGATCTATGTTTGGTACTTTTAAATATTTTCTATTCCTTTGTTCAAATTCTCACTTTATTCATGCATGGCCTAGTTTGCTTGACCTTAGTAAGCATTTTTATGATGGCTCTTTCAAATTGTCTACTTAGGAATTTGGAATACATTTACTATTTTCTTCACCTTATTTGGTTGTATTGATGTCTGTACATTAGACCAAGCAGCTTCCACTTAATTTTTAACAGACTAGCTTTTCATAAGAGAAGACCCACCACCTCAGTTAGCCTAGCCAGAGAGTCTTTGTGTCTTTCAAACTCTTGCACTGATCTATCTTGATTCCTTTGTTGTTTATGGTCCTAAGTATCTAGTGAAGTCCAGTTCCCAGCAGTGTACTTGAATAAGTGTAATAGAAGTTAAATTTTTGGCTAGCCCCTGGGAAAGTGGAACATTATATGTACAAACCACACTGTTTTGGAGAAAGCTAGATTTTAGGCAAGGCAGAACTCAACTTTCAGGTAACCCCTCTCAAAGCTGGTACATTGAGCATGAAAAACACTTCTTTTTCTCATTGTAGAGAAGCTGGAAATTGATGGGTCTCTTGCTGCTTGTGTGGGATTAGGTCAACAACAGGGATTTTAGGAGTATGTCCAAACCTCCATACTGGCAGAGATGACAGGAGCCTTTCAATTAGTTCTTGTTTTCTCACAGTGAGAATCTGTCCATGAATGGCTGCTGACTTAACATGTGAGGCTGAGAGAAGATGCCCCTGCACTTTCCTGCTCTCTGCTTTCTGGTGTCATCCATCTAATAGTTCTATTTAGAAGTTTAGTGGAATTCTCTGATGAATATTACAGTCCTGGAGAACAGATTAGGATGGTAGTTTTTACATTTCAAATTGAATTTCCTTGTCAGATATATCACACTAGTCAAATTATCTGTTTCATCTAAAATAAGCTGAAGCAATTTTGGATAAATTGTGGCAGTTATTTTTAATGAGGAACTGGACTATTTCTAGTTAGATTGTCAAAATTATTTATGTAGTTGTTCATTGGAGTCCCTTTGATGTTTTCAAGACTGTACTGATAGTCTCTGTTTAATTCTTGATAATTTATGTCAGTTTTTGGACTAACTTTACCAGACTTGACTACTTTATTGACATTTTATAAGAAGTTTTTGTTTTCATCAAAGAAGCTTTTGCATTTTCTATGTTTTCTTTTCAATTTCATTTTTTTACTACTGGTTTACTGTCCTTTTTCTAGATTTTTGAGGGTTAGCAATCAAAACTGTATATAGTATACCATGTTGCAAAGCTATGATGCTGTCCGGATTAGGTGTATGGAGTGCATATTTAAATTAGGACATGCACAATTTTTATTTATTTATTTATTTGTATTTTTAGTTGTTATTTTTATTATATGTGTATGCGTATACATGTATATAAGTGCACCTGCATTGTGTAATGCCCATGGAGGTCAGAAGACCGCATCAGAGTCTCCTACAACTGGAGTTGTTAGCCACTATGTGGGTGCTGAGAATTGAATATGGATCCTCTGCAAGTGCAACCAGTGCTCTTAACAGCTGAGCCACCTCTCAGCCACTACATGTACAATTTATAAGGAGTTTATTGGTATATAAACCCATCATGTCAAGGAGCTCTAAATTCCTTAAGCACTTGAAAAGACTATATGATATTTGGGAGAGTATTCAAGCGTCAGTTAAGTTCTGTTACTTGATGGTTTTGAATATTTCTATATCCTTACTGACTTTTGGCTAAAATCAGATGTGATCCATCCTTGCTGATTTTCTGTCTTGTTCTATTAAGTATTCCAGAGGAGTGCTGATGTGTCAAACCATGTTTTTACATTTGCCTGCTTCTCCTTTCAGTTCTACCAGTTTTTGCTTCACATATTTTGCAGCCTTGTTGTTTGTGTGTACACAGGTGGAACTGATGTATATTTTGCTGGGTTGAACCTTTTCTCATTCCTCTGAGTCTACTTTATTTGATATTAAATAACTACTCTTGTTCTCCTTTGATTAATATAAGTATGATAGATCCCTTTTCATCCTTTACTTTCAACTTCATATAGCATTGTATTTCCAGTAAGCTTTGTTTAGACAGCATATAGCTTGATCATGTTTTTAAGGACATTCTGCTTAGCTCTGCTTTGATCAAATCTGGCCCATGTAGACAAGCTACGTGCTGGGGCGTGGTGGGATGTTTATCTAGCATATGTGGGATTCTATCCTCAGCAATGCAAGAAAATTTACTTTTGATGTTTATATGCTACAGTGTAAATTTATTTTGTATTTTGCTTTGTTTGTTCTCCCTGTTGATAATTTTCACTTCAATTATCAAGAATAATCCAGAAAGTTCGAGAAGAGAAGACATGAATCTTCTTCCTTCTATGTGTACCTTGGGTCACTCTTTACTGAAGTTATTATTGTAAGTTTCTTTTCTAGGTACATAAGTTTTACTACTTTCCTGTGATATTAGAAAAATAAGAGAAAAAAATCATAGTAATAGCATCATTGAAAGTAGACTGCTACTTCAGGTAAGGATGGCTTTTATTTTGAATATAAGCTAAATATACTTCATTACCTTAACCCTACATCTTATATTTTTCCAAATTTACATGATGCAAATTTATTATTTGTTTTCGTCTGTAAAATTTTTTTCTGATTAGTTTGCTTTGAACTTCAGTAGAAATTATAAATATTATTTTTTAATAACAGTGATTGTGGGGCTGGAGAGATAGCTCAGTGGTTAAGAGCACTGGCTGTTCTTGGAGAAGACCTGGGTTCAAACGCCAGCACATACATGGCAGCTACAATGGTCCGTAAATCCAGTTCTGATGCCCTCTTCTGTCCTCTGAGGGCACTGCATGACAGGAGTGTACTCACACACGCAGGCATAGCACTCATACACATAAAATAAAAATAAAAATTAAAAAATAAAAACACAGATTGTATATAGTAAGGACAAGTGAAAAGTAGTGGTTCTGAATTTGTATAATCATTGGGGATTGTGGAGTTTAATTAGGTGATGTTTGGGGTTGTTCTTCTTCCCTGGCCATTGGTGTGGTTGCCTTTCTCTCTCTTTTCTGTTGTCTTCATTTACTGATACTTTTCTCACATGAAAATGTGAGTTATAGAGTAGAGGTAAGTAAAATAAATGCTTGTTTTCTAAACTATCAATACAAGGGACAATTTTATTATGTATTTTATCATTTTACAAATGTGGACAAGTTTTTTAGGTAAATATTCTAATAAACTAAAATGGCAATTTTAATGGAAACAAATCTGCTATAGTTAATTTCATTTCAGCCTGAGTTTTCTTCAATATTTCTATCTCTTTTGTAAATTCAGTAAGAATTTGATCCCTATCTTCTTTTAGTTCTTTGCTTTGTTTGTTTGCATGTTCTTTAAATTCACTGAATTCTTTGATCATGTTTATGATTATTCTTTTAAACTCTGTGTCCTGGGTTATCTCTATGGGGCTCTCCTTGTTTGATGGAGACATATTATTTGGGTTTTTCATATTATTATGTTTTCATTATGGTCTTGGCATGGGATTTCTTTTGTTGTCTGTGATTCTGATGTGAGACTCACTCCTTCCTCTGTTGAGTTCAAGTCTGAGTCTGTTTGCATACTTGTTGTGACTTGGTTGTTTGCTTATTGGGTATTGTTTTCTCACCTAGGTTTGTTAAGGCTTCAGGTTCTCTCTTTTGATTTTATATTGGTGGGACCTGTTGGCTGTAATCCAGCTTCTCAGAAATTCCCTCATAGGAATCAGTTAGGTGAGAGCAGATGCTCTCAGACTCTTTCATGGTCTGGGTCCCTCTAGCCAGCATGCACAGCACAATTTGGGAAGATTCCTAGGCAGAGGCTGAATTCTGATCTTCTCAGACCACCTGCAAAGGTCTGGGCCCCCACTAAAGTACACAGAATCCTAGCACTGCAGCAGTGGGCAGGGCTGCAGAGGGTACCAATGTACCAATGGGCATGGTGCCATTTGGAGAGCTCACTGCCAGGCAGAGGTAAAAGGTTAGTCCAGAGGTCTGCGGAACTAAGAGTAAAAGTGTGCTTGTGTCCAAAGCTAGAAGAACAGGATGTGCGGTGGGGGAGTTTGGCATTGTTGCAGCAGTAGGGGAGTGGAAATGCTGTGGGCAGGATCAGATGTCCCAGGGAAGAAGGCTGGTCTTCCGGAATCGAAGGCAAGTTGGGTGTGAGCAGTGCCCAAGGTAGGAGTCTGGTCTCAGGAATGCAAAGGTCAGTTGGGATGGAGCAGCCAGTGAAGGCTCAAACTAGATTGAAAAATTGAGCTGGTCTAAGTACAGGAGATCAGGACGGAGTCGGTGGATCTAGACTAAGAGGGTAGTCCTGAGAGCTGGGGTGCTAAGAGCAAGAGTGTCCTGTGCCCCAGGCTGGAAGAGAATAGGATGTCAGGCAGGGGAGAATGGATTTACTCAGGTGTTAAGTGATTGGAAAGGCAGTGGGCAGGATCAGACTTACCAGGGAAGAAGATTGCTTATAGGAATACAAGGTAGGTTGGGTGGCAAGAGAGAGATTTTTAGCTAGGAATTATCATTTTAAATGACAGAGAATAAAGATGAGTTCTCAAGACGATTTAATCTTTGAGATCTGAACTTCTCTGCTGTATGGCAAGGGTAATCTGTGTATCTCATACAGATGATGAATAATAAAAAATGAAAGATTTCAGAGGAGTTGATGGTGTAGATAGTGATTGTACAAGTTCAATGGCTGTCTTCCACTTAAGTAATTTGCAGAACTACAACAACTAGACACTAAAGTTCATAAGAGGGGTATAATCCAAGACTTATTGGAGGAAGAAAGGCTAATAGGGTGACCCACCTAAGATCTGTTCTTAACTTGCAAAGTGCTCAAAATGATAACAGAGTACTGACTCCTACTTTTAACCAGTGTATTCAGTAATAAGATGTTTTGCTAATATTTACTATTTTTTTGTAGTCATTGCTGAATACACGGGCTCTAGCATGGCCCTGTGTTTTAAACTTGAAAGATTATGCCCATTTCTATTATGCCCATCCCATATGTAAATTTAATACATAAATGGTTAATTATGTAACTCATATATTTTTGGTATTTGTTTTAAATATAAGATTTATGCAATGCTGGCTTGCATAAAATTGGCATGTATATATACATATATTGAAGAAAGTTTAAAATTTTTATCAATGTAGGTTGTACATAAAAATGTACATTTTATACATTAAGGATGAATGAATGTACATTTGATATACCTCAGTAATGCTATCACTCTACCATATTTAAAGGGAGAAATCCGTTTTCATGATGTGGATCTCAAAAATATGTAGGAGAAAAAGCATCCATAAAACATAATTCTCTAGGTTTCCCTAGAAAACTTTCTTTCTGCTCCGTTTGTGCCTTAAGTTTTATAATTAAACTCATGCCTAGCCCAACGGCATCTGACTTTTAAAGGCTATGTACATAGAATGTCAAAACAACCATTTAAAACACATTAGTAGAGTGAAGGGTTGGCGAAGATGATTCCAAAGTTCCTACCACACTGAACATTATCAAATTCTGTGAATGACAGGCATTCTAGCTACTATGAGTGGTTCAGTGTGGTTTACACTCTGCTTAATGACCGGGTTGACTGGCTTTCTTTCTGGGTCTCTGGGTTCTTTGAGGATGCAGACACAAACTTGGATCTGAAGCAGGAATCTTCCATAATCACAAGTTCTGGAAATCGTAGTAGCTGACCAACAAGAGAGTCAGCTGTCTTATTGCTATTTATCTGTGCAACACATGTTTGCATAAAAAGTTTTCAAAAACTTTAAAGTTGGAACTAGTTTTGTCTGTGACTTTTTGAGAACAAGAGAACTTTTATCGCCAAGTTTAGAATAGTCTTGAGTTTTATGGCTTCTTCGATTTGTATCCAAATTTGTGTCAGCTGGATTAGAGTTTGGCGTGTTGGCAATACATGAATTTCTGGTTCTGAGACAGACTAATTAGAAGGTGCAGAGTCATCAGATTGCTAACTGCACATGTTAGGGAGTTAAGTGTAAATAAATCAAAATCACATGAGCTGAATTTACTGAAAAATAAACATGAATTTAAAAATTAATGGAAAAAAATTGGTGCCAAAGTGACCTGTTTCTTTTCTCAAAACCTCAAACATTTAAAACATTATTTACTGGACTTAAAAATCTGTAGTTGGGCCTGACACTTCCTATTTGAAGGGAAAAAAAAAACAAAACAAGATGGCTAAGAGTAGATGAAAACAAAAACAAAATACAAAGTTATAGTTTAGAAATCCATTATTTTCTTTAATTATGAAAGCCATCACAGGTACCTAAAGACCCAAATTTTCCCACCTACAACTACAGGACACAATCTAAGAACTGGCAGGTTTTCTTGGTATCACACCTTGAATTTGGACCCAGCCGCCTGACTCCAGCTTTATGTGCAGCATTTCTGTGGTAAAAACTTCTGATTTGTGAGGCAGTCTTCTCACATCTAGTGAACTATTAGAAAGAGATCTGTCTCTCTATAGCTTTACCAATGGGTTCTTAAGTTTATAAGGACAGGTTTACTTCATTCCCTCCTCCTGACAGAAGTTTATTTTAGGTTTTAGGGCTTGTTTTTTTTTTTTTTTTTTTTTCTTTAAAGATACAAATTCACAAATATCACCTTAAAAAAAAGGGAGCTTATAGCTTGGTTACACAAAGAATAGGATCCAATGAAAGAAACTAGTAGGAACAGAGCCTGCCTTCCAGGAGCTAATGCTCTTTCCAGAGCTATCCCTTCCCATTCCCCTTCCTCTCCATCTCTCCCTCCTCCCTCATTTCCCTTTGCCTTCTCTCCCTTCCCCTCCCCTCTCTGTGCAATATCTTGGCTGTCATCTGAAGTTTGTGGCTTTCTTCCTTCTGCTGCGGAACCTGTCTGCTAACCAAGAGCTTTGCTACCTCAGTGTCTTAGTTTACACATGGTCTCCATTCGACACAGCTTCTTTTTAAAAATTTTGCTTCTAATACTAATTGGTTTAGTCTTTCTGGTTCTTTCTAAAATAAATATTCATCTGGGAGTGGTGGTGGGTCAAACATCTCTTGCCTCCAGGTGCTGGTGTAAATGGTGGGCTTGGGACTGGGAGTCCTAGGGGTGCTAACACTCGTACTTGTAATGCTGTGTTTTATAAAGCCTAGTGACTGCACGGGTGCTTAGGATGCAAAGGGGAAGGTGGGTGAACAATAACTGGCACCTTAGTGATCTGATCCTCAAATTATTTGAGAAGTGTGTGTCCATACTTTACTAACCTTCTATTTTTAAAATATATTTTATTTATTATTTTTATTTTATGTGTATGAGTGTTAGACCTGTATGTGTATAAGTGTGCCTGTTTTGTTCTAACCTAGGAGGTTAGAAGAGGGTGTCGGATCCCCTGGAACTGGAGTTATGGATGGTTGTTAGCTACTATGTGGGTGCTAGGAATCAAACCCGGGTCCTCTGCAAGAGCATCCAGTGTTCTAACCTCTGGGCCATATCTGCAGCCCCAAGCCTTCTATTCTTTAGGTTAGTCTCATGCTTTTTATGGCTGCTCCTAGGACATGGTTCTGAGTGTTTTCACAGCTTCCTTGCTGTCTGTTGGTTTATATTTCTTATATGAAGATGACTATACATTAAAAAATTCCTAATTGATCTGTCCAGTGAATTTTAGATAGAAGTATAACATATCACATGTATTTTTTCAGTTAAAAAATTAAATCATGTGTATGCATTTGTGTCTGTTTATAGGTATGTGCATGTGAGTGCAGGTGTTGGTGGAAGCCAGAAGACGGTGTTGGATCCCCTGGAGTAGAGTTACAGGTAGCTGTGAGACACCCAACCTGGGTTCTGGGACCCAAATTTGGGTCATTTAAAAAATATTTTATTTATTTTTATTTTATTTGTATGACTGTATTGCCTACTGATAGGTAAGGTGTATCCTTGTCATGCATTGCCCATAGAGGTTACAAGAGGGCATCAGATTCCCTGGAACTGGGGTTGGGGACAGTTATTGCTAGCCTTTGGGTGCTGAGAACCAAACCTGGCTCCTCTGAAAGAGCTGCCAGTATTCTTGTGCTCTGAACTGCCGAGCCGCCTCTCCAGCCCCCAGACTCCGGTCCTCTTAAAAATACAATGCACTTCTAACTTCTGTGCCATCTCTCTGGCCTCCACATCCATATGTTAACTCTTTGCTTCAAAATGTCACACAAGATTGTAGGTTCCTCTTCTGAGAGTCTCCTCAGACTTTCCTGATGACTTAAATCTCTTAAGTCTTTTTCTTTTTTTTGCACATGCTGCTCAGATAGTTTTTCTATCACCTGTACATTTGGCTCCATACTCAACATTGCTGGACTTGCTTTTTGCTAAAAAAAGTGAAAGGTTCAGTTTTAATAAATAACAATTTAAAAAACTGCTCCCTGTTTCCTGGGAACTGACAATCTTTGCTGGTTATAGCCAGCATACAGAGGTCCTTCAACAATTGTTTAATAACTAAATGTAGAAAGCTCATTTTGTTAGGGTTTGCCTTGGCACTATCTGTCAAATTCTTTCACAATGATTCTCAACTGGTTATCCAACATATTTTACTTTCAATCTTGGGTGATTGTCATTTCACCACCACAACCAATATTTTTGATCTTTTCTTTGCTCTGCATTGTGGCAAAGAAACAGAAAACTATACTTTCCAGGCCTTGTTGCTAATTAGCTTCTAGCTAGAGTTTCCAAATGAATATACTTATGGGAGTTGGAAGATCAGAGAAAGGGAGACTCTCGGATGCCATTTTTCATTTCTCTCATCTAAAATGCTGATCTCCAGGGCAAGGAGTGTTGCTTTTGCAGGATAGCGCCCAGTCCATAGGGTCAACAACTTGATTCTTGGGCTTTGGTAATGATACCGCTTCTCTTTCCTACTAAGCCCTAGAGCTACTGGGAACTTTCTGACTTACTAATTTCTGGGTTACCTCATTGTAGCCCACTGGACTTTCCAGTTCACGTTATGCTTTCTCAGCAAGTTGTCCATACTGAATTTGTTTAAATAAATTACTTAGAGAGGATGTTTTTCTAACTGGAGATGTCTCTCTCTTCCTTTTCTGTACATAATAAAAAAGAATATTTATTTATATATGTATCTCGATTTCTTGTCCTGAAAAAAACATTGAAAACATTTTCTCCTGGGATTTTTGTGAGCTTAAAGGAAATAATTTCCTTACTTGAAATATTTTGAGCCAGATACATTTTGGAATTTAGAATCTTTTTATTTTAGAAGGTTCATGGGTCTGGGATGTAGTTCTGTGTTGAAGTGCTTGGCTCACATGTACGAGACCCTCATATGGGACAGGCAACAGCCTGTATTTATTGTCTAAATTACCAGATACATTTGTATTTATGTAATGTACCATATATAACATAGTACTCCAATGAGATCTGGGGCATTCATCAAACATTAACTTTCTATTCAGTTAACAATCAGGTCAGATATTGTAAAATGAATGTTGTCAATTTTATTGCCTAGTAAGTTCCAAAAATCTTGATTTTCAAAAGTTTTTTGATTTTAGAATGATCAGTAACTGACTCTGAACCAGGATGAAGACCAATCAGAAGATAAGTGTTACTGAAAACATCTTACAGCCTGGTACCCATCCATCATTTTCCATCCAATTTGATAAAAAGTCCAGTCAGAAGGACGTGTCCTAGGCCTTTTCCTGATTAAATAGCTCTATTTAATACAAACCAACCTCCAGTTTGTAAAGTTCAGAAATGCCACATATCTTTTCCACTAATTATTTTGACTCGAGGTAACAGCAATAGGTACGGGAATTTGGAAAATTGTCCATTGAATAGGTAGAAATCTAGTTTTGTTTTGTCAGGCAGACAAACATCTATATGCTGAATGTCAGTACATATATCAGGCAGCAACTGGATATTACTGGTCTGAATCTTCATCTCATCTGGTGTTTTGTTCCTTCAATAGTAATGACTATTCCATAACAAATCTGGACTCTTCTTCAGGCTTAGTGTCTTCCAGCAGACCTATCAGTCTTATGTGACCATCCTTAAGATCAGCAGTTCTGTGTGTTTCCCCAGCTTTGATGGATTTAATACTCTGCATTTCTCTTGGAAATTTTAGTTCTAGAGTAGAAACAGATATTTTTGTTATTAAAGTGTAAGATAAAATGTAAAAAGATACTTCCCAAAGATAAAGTGAGGAAGTCTTTCATATATTTTAAAATTGAAACTATCTGCCTCTGTTTAAGTTGGATAAATTAGAACATCATAGATTTTCTTCCCAACCTTTCCCTTTCTTGGTTTGTGCCATCACTTTTCTTGCTGACTAATTTTATTAAAGGTTTTGGCATTTATCTAAACTTACTACTTAAGCATTATAATGCCCAAATTAAAATTCTTTAAATGAAATCCATGTTTTGTTCTTTGCAAATTTTCCTTTCATTATTTTCTAAGGCTTTTAAGAAATATTTCTCTTGGTATTGCTCGTGGAGACTTGTTCCCCATCTTTACTGACACTAATTGTTCCAGAAGGCACTGATGCCTCTCAACTGAGCCATTTATCTCACCAGGGGGCTTAATAGACTGAGACAAAGCTCGCTAAACCCAAAGCATTTGAGTTTTGCTCTCTCATAACAGCTATACACTCCACTGTCAGAGCAACCATGATCAGGGGCACAAAAGTCCGCGTTGTCAAAAGCAAGCTTGGATCTCCTTTCTACTTAACCGAAAGCACACAGAGGCTGGTCTCCCACTTCCTCTGCCCAGTTCTCTACCTCCTGCCTCTTGTTTCTTACATGTTACCTTACCCAACTTCAGACTGGAGGTTTTGAGCAAAGACCTTTCCTTCTGCACCACTCTTCTTAAACTTCTTTGGCTATTATTATTGGCTATTTTGCAGTTTCTCCCACCTCTACACAGCTCATATCATAAGGGTACTTCAATTAGGCTATTTTCTTTCAGAGCCTGACCTATACCTTAAAAAATTTCTTATTTTATTATCTTGATAAATGGCCATAATACTAAACCAATTTCTAATTGTTGTAACTGTGGATTAATATATCTCTCAATTCTCAGTACAGACGGTTCTTCTTGTATTAGATAGTGATTAACACAGACTTACAACTGATAAATGTAAAGACAATAAGAGATTGTGGAGTGCTTAGCTGTAAATGAAACACCTCTATCACATTCTCTCCTCCCAAGGCTCAAGGATTGTGGTGGAAGAGGGGGTGAAAAGATTGTAAGAGCCAGAAATGGTGGATGGCTATAAAGAAACTGTTTTCTGGACACAACAGGTCAGTTGCACTTATGAACGCACAGCAATTGTGACAGCATGCACAAGCTTAAACCAGACAAAAAGTCCAGCATGGAGGCAGAGGAGTTGGGCAAGAAGCCCCAACTCCAGCTGAAGAATGGTTGGTAATTGATGGCTCTGGGGAGTGGGAGAGTCATTGTTCTTTAAGAGTGTGATATTAGGTAGGTTGACCAGGCTCCAGGGTATGAACCCACACCCCAAAATATTTGAGAGCACGAATAAGACCTGAGTAGCCTTAAAAAATAATAGAGGGAATGAAGTCGGGGTGCATAGTAATGTCGGGATGGGCATGGAGGAGGTCTGAATATGATTCAAATACATTGTATGAACTTCTCAAAGAATCAGTAAAAAGCATTGAAATAATTTTTTTGTTGCTAAAATGCTGTCAGTCGTAAGGTCATTTGTGCTTCTTTCATTTTATTTTGTTAATTACACAAGTAACATTGTGTACTTGTATATAAATATCTATATAACTATGCCAATATAATGTCAACATATGTTTCCTTTTTAAGATTTATTTTTGTTTATGTGTCTGTGTGTGTATGACACTGATACCTAGGAAAGCCAGGAGAAGGCACTCATTCCCTGGAGCTGTTACAGCTGTTTGAGAGCCACTTCGCGTGGGTGCTTGGACATCTAAATGAACAGCAAGTGCTCTTAAGTCCTGAGCTCTTTCTCTTGCCCTAATATGTGAATTTCTGTATATTGTACACTATATTGTATGTCTGTATATATTAGTCTATTTTACTCAGATTGATCTACCATAACAAAATTCTACAAGCTGTTTGGTCAAGGCTTTCTCATAGTTTGGGAGTCTGGAAGCCTGTGTTTGGTGTGTTTGTATGGCCGGGCATGATAAGGACTCTCTTACTGACTTAACATTGGCTGCCATCTCACTGTGTGCTCATATGGCTTTGTTTTTGTGTATTTATAGAGCAAAACGCTAGTGTAAGTTCTTTGATGTCTCTTATCATCAACGGTGTATGTACCTAGGCCAAGCCTGTGTATTCTGTCTCAATTTAAGGCAAAAATACAATATAGTTATAAGATGATGATATTCTGTTCTTTAAAAAGTCCTGGAAGAATGAAATGTTTTGAAAAGTATTAATCTCCTGTAAGGTAAGCAGAAAAGATTTAAATACCAATTTAAAACCATTACAGGAAATACAATGCACAAGAATAAAACTGAAGGTAAACATGAAAACTAAATATTCTAAATACTTTGAACCAGTTTAAGTTTCTAAAAATCCAGTGAGAAGTGCCCAAATGAGACAATGCAGATGCAAAACAGTTTTGTAAAGGCACAAATTTGTGCAGTGGCATTTTATTATTTGTGTTGCTGACTGCTGTTATTTTGTTGTTCCATGTGTTGGCCCAGATTCTTATCCCTTAGGGCTAGGAGACTAGATTAACAACAATCCCCAGAGAAAAGACCTCCAGGGATTCAGTAGGTGGGGGGAGAGGAGGCCTGCTGCTGTGGAAGAGCCAGGAGTCTGTGACTTCTGGTTGCTTCTGATTCCCACAGCTATGAACAGGAAAACTGAGCACACCCCACTGGATTAATCCAAACACTTTCTTGAAGTCCCTCAGAGAGATACAGCTAGAAGATGGCATGCTTGGGAAAACATTTCAGAGGAGAGGGGAGCCTGTGACCAGGGTGTAAGCCAAAGAATTGAACGCCATCAACTTTTTTTTCAGCAATCTGTTATAGAAAGGGAAGGGAAATTTACACAGCAAGAGGATGTTTATTCTCTCATTGGAACTCTGTTCTGCTTGCCTGCTCTCTGGTGATTTTTCACCCTTATGCATTTCTATACATCAGTATAACTCAGAATATAGACAGTGGAGCCAGCAAATGTAGACTGGGTCATGATTTTACCATTTACTAACTGTGAGGTTTTAGTTAAATTAGTTTACTTTTCTGATCATATTTATTCATACTGAGCTAAAATTAGTAACTGCATAGTATTGGTATAGTTAGGATTAAATAAGATAATATGTGAAAGTGAATCATCTACAATGAAATTACAATAGTAATTTCTCAGCGAGTGTTAGCTGCTTATAACATTATTATGAAAACTATTACTGTTCATGGCTGAGTTTGAATCTTAACTGGGTGACTTTGGAAACTTTGGTTAACCAATCTCTGTGCTTTAGTTTTCATTTTTAAAATGATATAATAGGGTCTGGAGAGATGGCTCAGAGGTTAATAGCACTGGCTGTTCTTGCAGAGGACCTGGGTTCAATTTCTAGTACTCACATGGCAGCTAACCATCTGTAAATCCAGTTCCAGGATATCCAGCACCCCTTTATGAACTCTGTGGCCATTGCATGTGTGTGGAGAACAGAGATATATTCAGGCAAAAGTACTCATATACATAAAATAAAAAATGAAAGATGATATAATATTATCTCTCTCATATACTTATTGTGAAGATTAAATAAGTGGGTGTCTGTAAAATCTTTGGAAGCTTGCTAGGTACTCTGGTAAAGTCAAATCTTCTTAACCATGATATCCAAAGCCCAAATTTAAGCTCTAATGAAAAAAAATGTTTTTTAAGGTCATGGAAACACCCAACTAATTTTACTTCTATTAATTATACTGTCTAGTTTTAACAAAGAGTAGCTTAACTTACATATCTTAACATTATTAATTAAACAATTTCAGTTTTTAAAACATTAAAATGCTGCATTTGAATCAAAGGTTTGAGATTTTCATAAATATTAACATATGTGCTAACATTTCTACAGCTTATAAAGCTTGCAGGTAAACCTTGAGGCAATCAAAAGATTTGCCTCAGCAAGATATAAAATAATAACAAGAAAAGAACTTGAGAGAATTGACTACATATATTGAAAACTGAATTATGTAAATTGATATTAAAATTTAAGGAAATACAGTCACTCTATGCATAGATTAGAAAACTGTGCCTTACCTTTGGGAACAAAATATGGAACATTGATTAACTGGGATAACCAGCACCCTCTATGACCAAGTAGGTAGGGACTATCAGCTGGGGCATGATTAGAGTGAATGACTAAATAGATTCTTTGGTCAGGGAATATTCTTTCTTTGGACCACTCATTTTAAGGCTCATAATATTCTGTGGACCATCTTTTCCAAACAACACAACTTATTGTTTTTTAAAGGAAGATGTAAAGAATTAATAGACCTCTAGGTTGAGAACTTCTAGCTAGATGGCTTTGAGAAAGTAAGATTTTTTCATCTGGGAAGATTTGAAAGTTTGGAAGCAGAGAACAGGAATTTTCTGGAATCTGTGTGGCTTTATTTTGTGCATATGTGTATGTGTGTCTGTGCATATGTGTATGCTATTTGCATGTATGTGTCTGTGAGGAGGTGCACATGCATTGGAGTCCCAGTGTTGATGTCAGGTGCCTTCCTCAATTGCTCCCCACATTATTTACTGAGGCAGTGTCTCTTACTGAACCTGGAGCTCAACAATTCCGCCTAGTCTAGCTAGCCAGCCTGCCCTGGGAGTGCCCTTCCCAGATTTTATTTTGGTTCTGGAGATCCAAACTCTGATTCTCAAATGTGCATAGCAAGCACCTTGTCCACTAAGCCATTTCCTTAGGAAACTTTCATTGCATCTTTCTGTAGAAGTTATGTGCTCTTGAATTGTAATATCCTATCTTCTTTGATAACGGACAGGCACTTTTATGGCAGGCAAGGAAAGTATGTATACATACGAGTAGGCGTGTAGTAGGAGAGGTGAATGACATCGCCATTTATATGCACTTGACATAAATTTCTATGATGTAGTCCTTATAACCTTTGAAATAGATCTCATCGTCTTTCTCCTTTGTTCTGGTTTGAGGAAGAGAAAGTTGCAACTCAGAAAGACAGGCAGTATAGCCAATTATATGGCTTGAAATCCAGGTCTGTCTGGCCCTAACACCGTACATTTCTTCCAACTTGGATAAAGGAAAACTCTCCTTTCCAATCCTAAGAAAATCTTTTGAAGAACTTTATGCACATGATTTTAAAAAGTTTCTCATTAGAGAAACTTTATTTTCCACCCTTTCATTCACCTGGAGGGAAGTGATCATCTCAGCTTGCATTATTTTGATAAATTTATTTTAAGAGAAGGAAATTTATGTAATATAACTCTTGACAATTCTAAAATTTTTATAACAATTTGAAAGTATGTTGAAATCAAATTATATTTTTCCAAAGGATTCCCTTCAAGACTTTTGTTAAAGAAAATTTTATTCTTTATATGACAAATAAATTACTTTCTTGATCAAAGAATACATATTGACTATCTGTCTATCTGTTATGTGCCAGTTATTATGCTAACAGGTCTAGTAGACTAACTTTTTAAAAATTCTAATGTGTTTAACTTGGAGTACCTGCAGAATCCAGAAGAGTCGAAAGGGGCCATTGGTGGGGAGAGGGAAGAAAGGTCTTAAGGGAGGGAAGATAATAGAATATAGGGGATCTGAAAGGGGAATAGTGGAGATGGAGGTTTAAGTGGGGAGAGCGTTAACAGAGACTAGGGCACAGGATGGTGTGGGCGAGGGATAACTTACAATAAGGATGATTTAAAAGCCACATGGAAAACTGCTGTATTATCATATATGTATATATATATATTATACAAATATCTATAAATATAAAAAAGTATTTTTATCCTAGGTACTTTCCATTGATATAATAAAACACTGACCAAAACCAACTTGGGGAGGAAAGGGTTTATTTTACTTACAGCTCACAGTCCATTGTCAAGGGAAACCAAGGCAGGAATTCAGGGCAGGAGTGTGGAGCAGAGAGCATGGAGGAATGCTGCTTACTGGCTAGCTTCCCCTGGCTTGCTCAGCCACTTTTCTTATACAGTCTAGGCTCACTTGCTCAGAAATGGCACTGCCAACAATAGGTTAGGTGTCCATATATCATTTAGTAATTAACAAAATGCCCCACAGCCCAGTCTGATGGGAGAAGTTTCTCATTTGAGATTTCCTCATCCAAGATGGCTCTAGTTTGTGTCAAATTGACAGAAACTAACCAACAAACATAAATATAAAAGAGATTAATTGAAGTTAGCCTACACAGGGGATAATGCTCCTACCAGAAGGCACAAGTTGCAATTAAAAAGCCCAGTGTCATATATGGGATACCACAATTTGGGTTATTAGTGGGATGTGTTCTGCAGATCCCCCAAACAGTACAAGGTATTGTCATTGCTCTTGGTTGCCCACCAGAACTTGATGATAAGACCCTATTGCTGAAGATGCCATATGTTGGTAATAGGATATGGAGAAATTAACCTGATATTGATCAGGAAACTTCTTCCTTGATGGCAAGCTGTCATAGTATTGAAAAGTGTTATGAAGGCTAGTAGGGGAATAGTCATCAGCCATCTAATTCAACTGTGAGTCCTTGAGCTCCAGCAATGACCACTATAGTAAAATATGTCAATGGGTACAATATTGGCACCAATGATATGAGGTAACCAACTTTTTTCTGATTGGATTTAAAGCATACTCCACAGGAGGAATTTGCCTAATTGAAAATATGGCCAAGAACCATGATTGGAGAGCTTATTAATATTATTTTGCTTAATGGACATAGTATCAAACTGCCTTCTAAATTTATATCTCTAGACCCATAGATTAGTAAAGATCCCAGACCTCACCAGAAAGTTTCCTTGTGCAGAAGAAAGTGGTTAACAGAAAAATGTAAAACTGCTCCAAGGGATGAGAATAAGTGCCTGTAGAGTACTGAATCACAAATGGGACATCAACCTCTCCACCTCAAAGCTCAGAGACTATTGCCAAAGAGGGGATAGAAAGATCGTAAGAGTCAGAGGTTAGGGAGGACCAGAACAAAGCTATTTCTGTTTATATATTAACATTTTTCATTTATTTATATTTTAGGCATATGTGTTTTGCCTGTATATATGTGTCCCACATGTATGCAGTACCTAGGATGCCAAAAGAGGGTACTGGCTCATATGAAACTGTAGTTACAGATGGTTATTAACTGCCATGTAAGTACTGGAAACCAAACCCTGGTCCTCTGTAAGAGCAGCCAGGACTGTTAACCACTGAGCCATTTTTCTGACCCGGAAACAGTATCTTTTGGACATGACAGGACCACTGCACTCATGAACTCACCAGCAGCTGTGGCTGCCTCCATAAGACTTGCACAAGGTCAAGCCAGTCAACATTTGAGCATTGATGGGGAGGGAAGAGGTCATAAGCCCCTATCCCTAACTAAGGATTTACTGACAACTGATAGTTTCTAGAGGAAGAAGTTAATTTTCTTTAAGGATATGGCCTTATGGATTCCAAACAAAGATGTACTAGGAATTACAGAAATTAGGACAATAGCTAACCTCTTTTTTTTTTTTCGCTATTTTTTTTTTTTTTTTGAGACAGGGTCTCCTTATAACCCCAGCTGGCCTGGACCTTGCTATGTAGACCAGGCTCTCCTCAATTGCACAGAAATCCACCTACCTTTGTCTTCTGAATGTTGAGAATAGTTAACTTTTGAGGACCTTCATGCTGCTTGTTAGCAGTTAGCCATCTGGATCTATTCTCTGTCATGTTTTCCGTGTTCTGTTCTTTGGATGTGTGTGGGGGGTACAAGAGTGAGAATGCTGGTCTCTATATATTGATTCTCATTTTATTTCACAAGTGTCTTCTAGTTGTATTTGGGCAAGTGGGGTGGGAAAGACTCTATTATATTTACTGTTATCTCTTCTTAGCTGCTATAGTCTGGCAGGTAGGAGTTCCTCTTTAGTCTTGCATCTTTCACAGCTTCAGCTCTCTCTAGCTTTGTGTCATTGTTTTGACTATTTGCCCTGTCAAACTTAAGACTGATCTTGTCTTCCCACATACTGCTGGTCTGTGGTGGATGCCTCACCCTTTCTTACTGGTTTCCTTAGCTTTGCCCACACCCCTGTAAATAGTCCTTTATTTTAAATGTGCCATCTGTTTCCTTTAGTATCCTGGCTGTTCATGCCAGCCAATCTGTGGTAAGCACTGCACTATGACTTCTAATGGACTTGTTTCATATAATATGCATCTATTTATATAGCAGCTACCAATATGGTTTTTATTTTAAATATTGATCAAAATGAGATTTAAAGAGAGAGTGTCTTCCTCTAAGGAGCATAGTATGAAAGCAGTATGGCCAGAGTTCACATCAGACAGTTTGATTTTGAGCCCACTCTCCTAAGTATGACATTGCATGTTTCTGGTCAGGCTCTCTGACAGGCAAACTCTTAGATGAAGGTTTGCATCTTTGGGGGTAGAACTCTTGGTATCAATTCTCATGGGGGGAGTACAAGTAGTAGGAAGGGTTAGAAGTCAAACTGCCAGGTAGTTTCATGCAGTGTTTAAACTGGACCCACAATGGAGGACTTTGATCTTAGGTTCGTTCCAGCCACAGCAAGTCCCAAAGAGATAGACTATCAGGAGTACTGAATATTGGAATGAAGTCTGGTCTTGGAGGGTAGATCTGAGCAGCCTACCCTGGAACAGGGCACTTCTGGAAACACATAGGAACTCATGAGTTCACAGCATATTCAATTTATATGTAATCTCTGAAAGTTGTTTTCATTAAACTCTTTATTAGACCCTTGTATTAGTCTTCTCTCTATATATCTGTATGCATACACACATATGTGCTATAATCAATATTCTTGTATGACACTGAAGAGCTAAGAAACCTACCTGGGTCTAATTCTTGTTCTGTTGTGTATTATTAGATATCTTTGTTCAATGTATTTAATGCTTTTGAATTCCTGCTTTATTTTTCATAATTTGAGGAGCTTTGATGGGATGGCCTCCATGGCTACTTTCAGCTGTAAAGTTCTGTCTTCCTCTTAATTTATTAGCTTTCTAGAAGCCAGAAATATCAAAAGTAAACATGCTGGAATGCTTTTTAAGTAATGCTGGAGATTATTTTTTGCAAGCTCTAGTTAGTGACTTTCTCAAGCTCTCTCAATAAATCATGACAGAAGTCATGAAAATTCACACAGCCCCAATATCACCCCATGTTCTCTGAAGACTGGAGATGGCCCTTTTCCCCCTATTGTCTTTATTTGGTATATATTAGTGCTTGGCACTTTTCATTCCTTCCTAGCATAGCTCGTGCAGATGTTTTATTTTAGAAAATGTTTTGAAATAATTGCTTTCATGGGTCATTGGCATAGTCTGAGTAGACATGCTATTAAGTACAATAAATGCATCTTGATCAAAGTAAAAGGACTGGACGATACCCTTATCTGAGTTGGAGAACTACAACTGGTTCTCATATTATAGAAAGTCTAAGGAAACAAATAAGCAAGCAAACACACAAGACAAAACTAGGCAAAAGTAAAACCAAAAAGAAATGGGGATACTGATGGAATTCCAGAAACACTGAATATGGACTCAACATTGAGAAACTTTAATTGAAGCTCATATAAATATACTTCAACAACAGAGTAAAAACTTAAATACTGAAACACATAAATATAGAAATCTTCTAAGATTGATTTTTCTGAGCTGTGGCAAATGATTAAATGAAAATGGAGAATAACTGTTATCGTCAGTCATGTATGGCCTTGCCTGTATGATTTCCCAAAGTAAGCCTTATGGTCGAAGCTGCTTGAACCATAAATAAATAACTAGATATACCTTCACTCTGGCTTCCTTACCTGACTCTCGTTAAACCCTATCAGCAACTGTAGAGAGCCAAAGAAGCAATTTCAATAAATATTTCATTGCATGGGAGCCCATTTGCTGGTATTTCAAATAAATAAGTACATTTTCTCACTCAGTGGACACTAGATGGGAAAATTTTCCAGTTTCCATTTTCAGGCTTTCTTTTGCTTTCTGAGGAGGTCAGTCATTTTTGTTTTCCAGTGTACAACTCGATTATTTATTGGAAGAAAATGTTTTAAACTAGGAAAAGAGAAAAAAGTCAACCAAATAATTTATTGAAGATTGTCTCTTGGCAGATTAATCCCTACTACTTGGCCTGGGCTCATTCCAGAGTGAGCAGACTGATCAAGCTTAAATTGTATGTCCACAAGAAGTTGCATAAATAACCCCAAGTACTGGGAGCCTCGTTGCACTCGGTCATCTCCACGACCTTCAAAGAAAATGTCAAAAAGGTAGTAGGAAAAATTATAGCTTAAGACCTCTCTAGTTATGGTATTTCCTAATAAAAAACAACTTTTTGCTTTTTTCATCTAAACACATTTTTCAGTTAGGACACATATGCTTCCTCTAGGTGAGTAGAAATCCTCCCCACCCCCTGCTTTTATAAGTAACCTGAAATACCATTCAAAGTATTCCAAATCACACTTGGGAGTGATGTCCATAACCAAACTTAGTTCTTAAGGAACATCTTCATTTTCTGTTCTTAATATTGTTAACCTCAGCATAGCTATGAGCTCTAATCCCTTTTTAAATTGCCCCTGCATGAAGAAGCTACGTGTGACAGTGGTTGAAGAGGCAATTTCTGATTCCCAGCTGTTTGACTATGGTTGGGCCTTGCTTTACCACTACCAGGAAACAAGAGCAGTCCTGGAAACTTTCTGCTCACTTTTTGCAGTAATTTCAGCCCCAAATTGGTGTTATTCCAAGTTAAATGAGCTCCTGTTCTCATCTTTTCAATTTAGACCATAGACATCACCAATATTAAAATTTCCCAGATCAGAAATCATGACATATCTTAAGCCTTTCTATTTCCTTTCAGTAAATATGCTATGTGCTGTTGATTCTTTCTTTCAAAGTATACCCTTTGAGTTGATCATTCCCCACTTTTAATGAAAAGAAGTGTCTGAGCTTCACGGCACTTGCCTTTAACCCCAGCATTTGGGAGGCAGAGGCAAGTGGATCTCTCTGATAAGTTCAAGGGTAGCCTAGTTTAAAACCACATAGGGAGTTCTAGGCCAGCCAGAGCTACATACTAAGACCTTATCTCAGAAACAATATGAAACAAAAAAGTGATAGATTTAGAAAAAAAGAGCTGAAAGTCTACTATTGCAGCCCTGTTGCTAATTATAGGTTCTGATAGGTCCTAAGAATTCTAGTGTCATTACTTCTAAGGTACAAAATAACTGTACTGTTTTGCTGACCTTGTAAGTTTCTATCAGGAAGCAAGTTAGTGTAAACTGTAGTTGACTCCTTATATAGAGCAGAAGCGGAAGGTGAAGTGCAGTGTAATGGCTAATCCTGGATATCAACTCGACTGACTCTAGAATTAACTGAAATGAGAGAGATCTTATTTCTTGGATCACTTGAAGCCTGAAGACTCACCCTAAATTTGCGTGTTACCTTCCGATGTCAGCTGGTATAAAATGCTTTGGCAAAAGGGAGTTTGTGCCTTTTTGTCTCTTGCCTTCTCTCTCGCTGGTGAGTTCATCTTGTTGCTGTGACCAACTTCTTTGAATTGCAACATAGACTGAAGACTAAAAGATCTCCTGTAGTCTATCAGGCCAGATTGGGACTACTCAGACATCCAGTCTTGTGGACTGTGCCACTACCGAAGTCTCAGCCTCTCCAGTGTGGCGCAGTCATTGTTCGATGGTGCGGACTCTATCCTGTGAGCTTATCTAATTTCATTTTGCATGTTCATTCTATGGATTCTGTTTCTTTACAGAACCCTGACTAATACACTTACTAAAATTGTAGCCATCATTTGGGCATTAGAACATGGAACTTATGTCCTCTGAGCACCATCTACCCCCATGACTTTGCAAAACTAGACAGGAGAACCAGCTTATTGTTGCTGGCTGGAGACCCATCCCTGAGCATCATGTGATTTAAGCTCTCTGAAAGCTATTTACCAGATTGCTTGGCCCTGTGGACCAAGAGAAAAGGTATGTGCTGTCTCCTAGCATTACTGTTAAGTGGTCCTTCTAACATGCAGCTGGATCTTCTTGTGGTTCATTGTATCCACAGTCCTTCAAAAGACCATAAAGACAATAATTATTCACATCCATGTTTGCCTCAGCTGCCTTCTGGACATCTGCTTTCGGATAGTCCACAGGAACATTATGCTTGATAGGTCTAAAATCAAACTTAACATTTTCTCCTTGTAAACTGCTCTTTTTCCTGAATCCCAGTCCCAGTAATGAGCACTGCCTTTCACTCATTTGTCCAAAGCAGCATCTAGGGTGGCTTTACCTCTGCCAGTGTCTTTCAAAACACCAAACCCTCTTGGATTTGTCTCCTAAATATTTTTTAACATTTTTTTTTTGAGACAGAGTCTCTCTGTAGCACCAGATGGCCTAGGATTTGCTATATAGATCAGGTTGGCTCAATCTCACAGAGGTCTTCCTGCCTCTGCTTCTTCAGTACTGGGAGTAAAGGCATGTGCCACCAGATCTAGATCTCGTAAATATATTTTAATTCTATTCACTTTTTCTTATCTTTATTTATCTCATTGCTTTATTTCAGGGCATCAAGGCCCTTTGCTTGAATTACTGCCATAGCTTCATTAATCATTTCCCAGCCTCTTCTCATCCCTCCACCTTCAGTTCTGTCCCACACATTCTAGGCCAGGGTTATTTTTCTGAAATGCAAATCTGACCATATCATGACCTTGCTTTCAAGATACTGGCCAAATTCCATAGATCCTGCTATGTCTTGAATATGGTTTGTCCATTCTGAAACTCACGTTGAAATTTAATCACTGTTATGAGACATGAAGAGGTGGAACCAGGTGAAAATGTGAGACTCTTAAGAGATGATTTGGACTCTGCCCTCATGAGTGGATGAGTGCTTAGTAGATTAATGGGCCATCCTGAGGGTGAATCTGAAAAAGAAGAAGAAGGAGGAGGAGGAGGAGGAAGAGGAGGAAGAGGAGGAAGCCTAAAAATCACTTTGTCTGGGTCTCTTGTCCTCCCTGACTTTGGTCATGTGATGCCCTGAACCACCTTGGCACTTTGTCAACAAAAAGGCCATCAACAGATGTGGCCCCCTTGACCTTAGACGGGAACCATGAGCCAAAATAAACCTCTTCTTTATAATTTGCCCTCTGCGCGGAATCCTGTTATTAGCAACAGAAAATGGATTGAGGCAATCCTGTAAGGTATAATTTCTGCTAATACCTGAAGCTTTCCTCTCCCCCTTTATGCTATGTGTGAACAGCTTACAAACATGAGCAATGGCTTTCACCCTTGAGAACATGCCATGAGCAAGCATTCATGATTGCCTTGCTAGTCCTTGGATTACTTTCTATATCATTGTTGCCTTGCTATTTCCCAGTCATTCTTTGGGTTTCAGTTTAAATGTTGCTTCTGCTGGAAAGTTTCTGAGAACACCACGTACTTCTGCTGTGATAACACTCAGCACATTGGTACTGTTCTGTTTACCCCCTCCCCATGTCCCTCAATAACACTCCAACAAGGCAGAGGTTATGTCTGGTTGGCTTACCACTCTGTTTCTAGCATTCGGCACAGTGCCTAGGATAGAAAACTCTCAAGTATTTGTTGAATAAATAAATAAAGAAAATGAACAGTGACTCTGTTTATTTTCCCTGGGAAACAGTGATATGGTTAAAAAATAAACCAGGTACCAGAAGTCCTACACTTCTATCTTATTTCCCAATTATGTGATTATGGTTGTCACCAAACTCTACAGAATGAGATAATATACCTGCCATACCTTACACTATGTCAAGAGTTGCTCAAATGCTAGAGAGATCATTCACTCCCTATAACAAATAGAATTCCCTGTAAACAGAAAGGTTTCCTCATAATGGCTATGCCTGAATTAACATGTGCATGTGAGTGTGGATTTTAAGTATTTTAGCACTATTATTTGAATTTGACCACAAAAAGTTCTGTACTATATATATCAGATGATAGGAACATTGCTGTATAATCATCCTCTACAAAAATTTAGTAGCTTAAGAAAGCCTAGTGACTTATTTAATTCAAGATCTCCAGATTAGCAATGTAGGCTGAGCTCAGCTGGAGCTGGGGGTCTCTGCTTGACTCTGTGGCCAGCTATCACCTGGAGCTATGTGTGTGTGGTTCTCTGTTGGACTTAGTGACCAGCTACTTGGTCAACTGGAGATGAGGGTCTCAGCTGAGCTATTAGCTAGCTGTAAGGTGAACTGGATTTGACTGATTTAGGATGGTTTCAGCTGGCTGGCCGGCTCTGTTTTTTGTGTCCTTTCTTCTTCAGTTGGTTATCCTGAGTTTGGGAGTTGGTGGTGGTAACTCTGTTAAACAGAAGAACACAGTATCTTTTTTAAAGTCTAGTCTTGGAATTGGCACAATGTGATTTTGCTGCATTTTAGAAGATAAAGCAAGTTTAAAATCAACTCATTTTAAACAAGTAGGAAATGCATTCTACCTCTGAATGGGGAAACCGACAAAGACTTAAAGAGGTGTGGATACTGGGCAGGAAGCTGTTATGTCCATTTGGCAAATAGTTCATCACACTCTGTCAACTTCTTTTAATTGTTGACCAAGTCAAAAATTTGGACATTTTACTTCTTAATCTAAAATCAGTGCCTCTAAAGTCCAAGCTCATAGCAAAGACCTCTGTGATGTTGCCACCTTGGTCTTACCTTCCTGGTCCTTTATGCTCCAAGAGTAGAGTTCTTCTTAAAACCCCAAGGCACCCTTTGTGTTATTTCTGTCCTTTGCACTTCATGCTGTTCCCTCTGCCTGGAGAGCTGCTCCCTCTTTTCCTTGCCTGAATAATGTTACTCATTCTAATAATAACAACAATCCCACTTACTACATGCCAGGCATTGGCTGCTCTAAGCACTTTATATGGATATAGGTTTTCCCCATGAAGAAGGTACTATTTTTTTCTCCTCACAGATTAGGAAACTGGGGCACTGAGAAGTTAAGCGATTTTTTCAAAGTCACTCAGCTAGAAGTCTAGTTCCAGGCTGGGGATCTGGAGTTTATACATTTATCTTCTAGGGCCTCCTACCTTTAAGATCTAACTTAGTTTGTTCCGTTCTCACACATATCTTGACATTTTCCATGCTCAGTTATCTATTTCAGTGTCTGATGCTTTTTGAGTCACTAGTTCCTTAAAAGCACAGACCATGTCTTCTGGTTGAAACCATGAAACGGAGCACAGGATCATGTCTGTGTTGCCCTCTTCAAACTTATCAAGATGTAAAATCTTTGCTTCTTGGAAGAAAAAATTCGGAGCGAAAAAAACCAGAGTGAAGACTATTAGTCCTCACAGCATCTCCAAGAAAGAAGTGACGAGTGGGAAGCTCTCTCTCATTTTGCAAACAGGAAATTTAGGCATGTGGAGATGAAATCACCCAGTGCTGTGCCAGGATTCTTTTTTGGGTTTTCCGATTCCTAGTTTTGCGTTCTATCTACCAAAAAGTGGTGTTTGTCTATGAAGTACCACTGATGGTTGCTTAATTTCCCCTAGAACAAAGCTAAAAAACATAACAATTAAATGAAATCACCCAAGAGGGACATCGCTTTCCATTGTAAAGTTTTGAGGGAACAAACTTTGGGGGAAACTTTTTTTCCCGGGGGTATAGTGCTTTCTTTCCTTTCAGTAGAATATATTGTGTCTGATGGAGCAAAAAATTGTTTTTAAGAAACCCTGCACCAATCTGTCTGCCCTAGCTCAGACACATGCTCACACTGAAAATTAAATTCACGGAAATGAGAGAGAAAATCAGGAGAAGCAAAAGAGCATGTCCTCTGCTTCCCAGAATCACTCTCTGGTGTATTTAGTGGCCTGTCGGGTGACAGGGTGATGAGGGGAGAGGACTGGTTGACTGTAACTAATTTTTCATGCCTTTTTGCTTATTTCATCAAAGCACTGAGAAAAAGTAAGCATGATGCACATTTTACCAACCTGGTTTTAATCCAAAGAAGCTTTATTAGAACTTAGACAGTTAAAACAGGCTTTTTGCTTTTTTCCAGCTTGAGTTTCATGACTACCATTTGCTTCATTAGCAGCAATAACTTCTTGGGTGTAAAACTTGCTTGAAATGGGAAGCACTAAGAGACAGTGAGAGGGAAGGAGAATAAAAGAGGCTTAAGGAATAGTGTCATTCAAACACACTCATGGGAAAGGGAGTCCCTTCTCTGTGAAGAATGATCTCCTTAGCCATTTAAAATGTTGCTTCTTTTTAAGTACTTGTTTTGGTTTAAATTGTATCATTTCTTAAGTAGTAACCTTTAAATTTCCTCAGAGTCAGCCTGTCCTGCTCCTGCTATTTTGATCAAGCCAGAAACATGATCAAGTAAGAAATATGAATTTCATATGAACATTTTAGATGAAAATTTGTTTTCTGTTTTTTTGCTTCATAATGACATCCTAATTTTACAGCCTTCCTTGGGGTTATAGCTCCCTAGACATCATTAGCTAATATAACCATGCACTTGAGAGAGACTTTAGCATGTCCTGTAAACCGTGCACTTAATAAATGTTGGATGAGGATAATGAAGACGATCCTGCAGATGCTGACCTTTCCTTGTAATCTGTTTTTTCCTGAAATGATTGCATTTGCCCCTGTCTCTGTGACTCAAGCATTTCCACTTGTGTGCTTGGATGTGTGTGCCTATTTCTAGAAGCACCAAACACCTTACAGATTTGTCATTTTCCACTATGCAATTGAGAGTTAGAGAAGTTGAAAGCCAAGCCCCTGTGGTCACCGAGCACAATCATGAAGCTGCGTATGAACTGGCAATTAAAACTCGCCAGCTCCTTGACACTGTCTCAGATTCTTCCTCTCGATCTCTTCTCACCTCTATTCTCAGAATGACTGGTTTGTTATGAAACTAATTCTTTTCTAGGCCAAGTTTCCTTTGAACAGGGTGCAAAGGCATATGATCCTGTGGATTAGAAGTGGGTTGTCATCAAAATGATACAGCTCTGTTCTTCTCTGTTCCTTTCTTGGAATGGCTGAGAACAGACTTGCGAAGAGAAAAACTTGTTGGCGTTTGGGAGCTGCCAGGTTTTAGAAAGCCCAATTATGTCTTTTTTGAACTAGCATTTCTTTAATAGAGTTTAATTTTAAAATGTTTTTTTTTCATTTTTGACATTTCTTTTAGTTTTTAATTTGAAAAGATGAGTATATGTTTACTCATCAGTGAAATAAAAATGGACTCTGTGAGTAAGCAGGGTCAGCTGCCCATCTGTGCTAGCACTGAGTAGCCATCAAAGGGCCTTTATGGTCTGAAAAAAATACCCTTTATATAGCTATGATACCTCAAATGCATCTTTTTCTTTTGCCTTCGCTTTAACTCATTACAGTTGTAGAGTACTGGTCTTATTTGTGGCATAATGTCTATTACATCTGTTTCTTGAGACACAAGTTGTGTATGAAAATCACCCCTCTATTTTGGAGGAGTGGATTCTTCCTGAGTCACAGGACTGTATCAATAAGTCTACTCTAATATCTTTATTGGAGAAGTTGTCTTACATCTGAACACAAAGCCTAATGAATGACATTTGAAGAGATTTTTGCCTGCTTAAAAATAGATGTGTTAGATTTTAGAGAACTTTTGATTTTCACATGATCTACCAGTCATTTGGTCTTATATCCCACTGAGGGTTGGAGTGGAATATGAAGAATGGGATAACACACTTCAGAGGGATCTTACTGTTTTTGCAGAAGACAGGAGTTCAGTTCCCAGTAATTCTAGTTCTAGAGGATCAGACGCCCTCTTTTGGCCTCTGTCAGTATCCACACACTTGTGCACACATGTTTTGAGATACTTTTGAAGTTATTCCTTCTTCTCCTTCTCCACCCTTTGCAGCCATGGATCTACTTTTTGCCCCTACAGAATTCTTGCATTTTAGAGTTTTATGTAATAGAATCCTTGTTTGTCTTATTTTACTCAGTATCATTATTCTGAGGTTTGCTTATCCTGCATATATCAGGAGTTCATTCCTTTTGAGTGACGAGTAGCTTTGCATTGTATGTATATGCAATGGTTTGTTTATTCATTCACTGACGTATCTCTGGGTTGTTTCCAGTTTTTCATTACTATAAATAAAATTACTATGAGCATTTCAATACAGGGTTTTATACAGACATATGCTTCATTTCTCTTGACTACATACCTGGGAGTAGAATGACTGAATTTTTTGGGGAATTGTATGTTGAACATTTTATGAAGACAGGAAACATTTTCCATGTGGGCTATGATTCTATATTTCTACCAACATTGTATAAGACTTCAAGTTTCTCCATATCTTAGTGTGTCTATGTATGTGTGCTTGTATACATGTTCAGGTACGTGTATACTGAATGCACCAGTTCCTATGTCTATGTGTGTACACATGCATATGGAGAGCAGAGGACAACCTCAGTTGTATAACCTCTGGTGTCATTCCTCAGTCACCTTTCACCTTTTGTTTTGAGACAGGGTCTCTCATTGACTTGGAACTTCGCTAAGTAGCCCAGAGATCTTTGAGAACCCATGTGACTCCACTTTCCATCTCATCAATGTAGGGATTATGATGCATGCCACCATGCCAAGACTTTTACATGGATTTTGGCAGTCTGAACTCTAGTCCTCACATTTGAGAGGCAAGCACTCTCCTAGCTTAGCCATCTCTGCAACCCAAGTTCCTCCAAAGTTTCTCTTTTTTGGGTCAGGACTGTCTCTATGGATGTTGACTGTTCCACAAGTAAGTCTCATTGTCTCAGTTTTGACTTGCTTTTCCCTAATGATTAATATTGCTGAACATTTTTTGCATGTGACCTTCCATTTACATATTTTGGTGAGATATCTATTAGATATTTTGCTTATTTTAAAATTTCTTTTGGTCTTTTAGAGTCGGGGTCTCCTTATATCCCCAGCTGGCCTGCAAGTTGCTATGTAGATCAAGATGGCCTTAGTCTTATGAGAACCACCTGCCTCTGTCTCCCAGGTGCTGGGATTAAAGGTGAATGCCACCACACCTATCTTTATTATTTAATTTTGTCATTTGTTTATTTATTACTTTCAAAGTATTTTAAATGTAGTATAGCATAGACAAGTACTTCACCAAATATGTGCTTTAAAAATATTTTTACACAGTTTATGGCTTGTCTTTTCAGTCTCTTCTCATAATAATGTATTTCAAAGAGTAGTTTTTATTCCAATCAAACTCAATTTATCTTTTGAAAAAATTTATGGGTTGTACTTTATGTATACTTTAAAAAAATCTCTGCAAAGCTCAAAACCACAAATATTTTCTCCTATGTTTTCTTCTAGAAGTTTTACAGTTTTAGGCTTCACATTTCATTCTATGATCCATTTATTTTTAATTTTTATATGATCCATTTTGAGTTAATTTTTATATATGGTATAAGATATGGATTGAAATTCATTTTATTTTTTGCATATGGATATCCAAGTGTTCTAGCACCATGTGTTAAAATCGTTCATCTAATTTTAAAAAATGGAACATATAATTCCAGTGTAGTCCATAGACTATCTCAGCATAATCATTCCCAGGGCTTGTTAAAAATGCATATTCTTAGGTCTCACACTAACCATCTAATTCAAGTCTGATGACAAGAATCCTTAGTGATTCTTGTGAATACTAAACATTGGGAACAACTTACAGGATGCCATTATTATTCATTAATACTTCAAGTCAGTACTGTCTCCACCAAAGCTCAGAAAAGACATAACTTAGTAAAAGTTTAGTCAAACTTTATCTGTTTGGGGATAAATTTCTGAACTTAAAATGGGGAAAAAACAAGGAATAAAAATTATAAAAAATAGTAAAAATATAAATTTCAAATATCAATAGATATTTCAATATATGAAAAAGTTCTAAACATCAAAAAGCCTTAAATGGGTTTAAAATAAAATAAATAGTAATGTGGGAAATATTTTTGCAAGGACCAAAGTGATTAATTCTAATCTCTAAAGAGATATAGAATAATGAGGAAAAACTCATTAAGGCACACAAAAGGATAAAGAACACAAAACACCATTAATTGTGTTGAAAGGATACTTCTTATCCTATAAGATTATCTTAAAAAGATTTTTACAATCATAAAGAAATGCTTATATGATGAAAAATATAAATACAAAATTATTGTTTGAATTGTCTTCAAGTGCACCAAACAGGATTTTGGAAAGATCAGCTGAAAGCAAATACAGAAATACAGATAACCCTCAAGAGAGGATGGTTTATTTATTTATTTATTTTTTGCTTTATAATGATGGAAAAAAGTATCCTTGCAACAATTCTGTTTTCTACTTGCAGTATAATATTCAAAGAATTATAAGAAGCATCAATACTTCATTATAAAACAGGCTTGATGTTGGGAGGTTTTACTTAAATATATGCTAGCATAGGAGTTCCAAGTATGCTTAATATAAACTTAGCTAAGCTATGATGTTTAGCAGAATGCATGTAATAAGTGCAGTTTTTACTTGATATTTTCAATCTATCATGGGTTTATATCTAGTGGGATATAATCCCATCCATTGTAAGATGGTGTTCTTGGATGATATTTTTTAAGTTATCTATAACATGCATGTATACATTGCTGATGTAATCAGTAAAGAAAAAATTATCAGAGACTTAGGCAGAGATGAAAATAAGCCAAATGAAAGGCCCTGGAAAGGGCCCAAAACAAGGTTAGGGTCACTTGCTTTCAATGGAAAGGCAGAGCAGCAGTTTTCTAGTTAACTGGCTGTTTAAAGACTACTTCCATATGATTAGCACTGGTTGAGACAACGATCAAAAGCAGTCAGACTGTAATAGCTACACCACAGTCTGTTTTCCTGATCAAGTATAGACCCTATTCAAGTCAACAGAGCCCCTTCTTTAACTCAGAAAGTGAATGGCTGTGGAGGACTAAGGTAGTCACCAGTCCTTTTAGTAACCCAAAGCCACCTAGTGTAAGAAATGTCTGTGTTCAAAGACTCTGCAGAGTTACTTTGTTGCCTCATCCTTCAACAATTCAGAAAGTAACTTTAAAGTATCTCACCAAATTGGAAACTCACCCCTGAAGGAGTTGTGCTTCTGAACTTAAGTTGAACTCTGGCAGTTTCATTCACATGACCTTCAAACAATGTAACTTTTTGTTTTGAGGAAGAAGGCCTTTAAAAAAATATCACAAATGAATACTGCCTGTTCTTGGGTATTAAGTAGCACTTATAAACCCCAGTCCCCAGATTTTGTGTAATAATGCATAAATAAATGCTAGAGAAAAATACATAGATTATATATTACAGATTGCACTCAGATTCAAAAATAATAAAAATATTTTTATATCTTTAAAACTCTAGTGTTGGAAATTGCATTAAGAGTTCGAAAAAAAAAAGGTATTGGAAGGTACAAATATATTATGATCCAGGAAAGCACATTGACTAATCTAAGAAAAGTAAATTACATTGTTAAGTGAATCAGCAGAGATCTCTAACATACTACAAATTTTATTGGAAGGAATTTTATAAACTTGTTCTTTATGGTTCTATTTTTTTAAGACCCAGGTAGTAGAGATAGACCAGCATCTCTCCAGGAATCCTTCAGGTGTTCAGCCCCAGACTGGAACTGCTGAGGTATCTAGCTTTATAGAATGAGCAACTACTGGATTCTGAGCCTCTCCAGCATGGTGTATTATTGTTGGATCAGCCAGACCCTATCTTGTAAGTCATTCACGAAGACCTGAGTGCAATTCCCAGAACCAGTGTTATGGTTATGGTGGCATGCACTTGCAATCCCAGCTCTGGGAAAAAAGAGGCAGACAGATCCCTGCTACTCACTGGCCAGCCAGCTTAGCTTGCTTGGTCCTTTGAAAGACCTTATTTCAAAAACAAGGTGGATAGTGCCTGAAAAGCAAGAGCCAAAGTTGTCTCTTTCCTCCTAATGGATATGAACATATTTGCATGTGCACCCATACAAACATGTGAACCTTAGAGAAACATGCATTCACATGAACAAAACAAACAGCTCTTCATTAAATCTTGTTTTTGTTTATCATTAAAGTATCTACCATCAAATCAAGGATTCATCACCCTAGGTATGCATACCATAGCTCACAAAATAAGCAGAAGTTCTTCAGTTTATGTACAGAAGTTTTTCTCAGGTTTATCATTACAATAATAAAGAATGCCTACAAAGTATAAAAATTGAAAAAAATTTTGAAAAAATTGAAAAAAAAATAGCAATAGTTTTTTTATTGAACCCGGAAGAGGTTAAAAAATAAAATTAACAATTGATCTGAGTTTCTACTATTTTTATAGTGTCGTTTCAAAACCAAGTATTGACAATACAGAAGTTATATTTATGACTCTTCTAAACAAAGAGCAGAGTTTCTGTAAGAAATAAAAATAGGACTAGAAAAACATGAGCTTCAGGCTTAGAATGTCAAATGTACATTCCAAGATGGTCCCTAACACAAAATACTCACATGTGTTTTACTTACTTGTATGTGAACTGTTTAATGTAAAATAGAAAGATTGAAAGGTTGAATTATCAATAGAGCATTAAGCTCTGGCTCCCAGTTCATTTACAGAAATAAATTTCATAGCTACATTTCCAAAACGGTAGGTCTTAACTGTGCCATTCATTTCCTGCATAACCTGTGGAATAGTTTAATAAGTACCACATCTTAAATATCATAAATATATAAGACATACTCCAGTGTTCTTCTTGTAGAGAAATTATCAGTAGAGTACATCAGGAATATTTTCAAGTTGCTTTGATGGTCTTCTGATCAAGAGATGGGCTTGAGTTTCATAATGACTTCTCTGGAGTAGGAGATTCACTTCTCATCACTTAGCTAATTAATTCTGCATATGCTCTTATTCTACATTGAGATGAACATTATGACTGAAAACACCTAATTTGATACTCAAGAAAACATGGAAATACATGATCCATTATTTTAGAAAATATGGGCAAATAAGTTCGACTTGCCTGTTTCCTAAGACTTGAGAATTTTATGATATGATTTGTGCTTAATCTCTTATGAATACCCAAATTATTGATCCTCCTTTCAATCTCCAATGAGATGTTTTGCTGTTTTTAATCATGTTGCTCTAGGACCAGGAATCATTTATACAATGCTTTGTGTGTGGTACTTTAAAGCATTTAAGGAAAAGAAAAGATGAGACTATTATGGTTACCAGTCAGAGTTATATTATTTTACATTGGGAAGCAGGCAATTACCTTATTCTTTTCTTCTTTGCTGGGACTCTATTAATAGACAGCTCGTATTTCCCCCATTTTACAGATGATAATAATGAATTAGAAACATTACTTGCCAAAGTTTTCATTTTTAGCAAGGCCAATACTGTAATTTCAGTGGATTTTTTATTCCAAAACCTTTTTTTTCTGTTGCTAAAAGTCATGTGCTTTCCTTAATGATTTTTTTCTGAGAGAAATTGAGCAACTATTCTAGTGCATAAAAATCTCTTCAGTCCAGTCAGGATTGCAGTGCTTTGTCTAATTTTCACTCGCCATTTCAATACTACAGGAACAAGAAATTATTCAATTCTGGGGAAATCTCATGCACCTGTGGATTCCATCTTTTGTGCAGGATGAATAGGTGAGGTTGGATTTGATTTGCTCCATGACTAAACTCTGAAATTGGGATTTCAAATGGCTATGTAATCTCACTCTGATTCCATTTCTCCTGTAATGCTGCCTAATGGTTATGCAAGTCTCAGAAATATATTTAAAGTAACATCATGTACTTTTATCCATTAACATCAAACTGAGATCTTTTTTTGTTCACTTTTGTTAGACCTCTAACCTTTAAAGGTGAGTCAGGCAGCTGCAGAAAGCCTGATCTTATTTTCTGCCCCTGGCAAGACTTTTTCAAGTTCATCTTTTTTCCCTTCTCTCAAAATCTGATGAAAAATGAAATGTCAGGAAAACAAGCTCTCAGGCTAAAAAAACTTGTGTCTGTCTCTATGACAGATGTCAGTTTGAAAGGTTTCAGGTCACCTGTCAGAAGTGTGCTGGTGTGATCTGTGCTCACATCAATGACCTCACACCAACAAAGAGCTCTGCTCCTTCAGTATCCTTGCAAAAATTAAATGGTTTTAAGTTATTACCTTTTCCTGTAGTTAAAAATTCTGATTAATCAGAGAGAATCAGAGAGAGGGAAGGAAGGAAAGAGAGAAAGAGGGGAGAGAGAAGAGAGAGAGAGACACACACAGAGAGCGAGAGAGAGAGAGAGAGAGAGAGAGAGAGAGAGAGACTTTTACAAAGGACAGCTTGACCTTTGGGTGCCCCTGGCAGTGAACCAATCAGCATTCTTGTAATCCAAACACAGATGCCTGGAGCTAAACAAATCTTATACTTGTGAACAAGAATTCAGTTTGCTGTCAAAATACTGTGAGGATCACGACATGCTGCTTTTAACAAATATCTTGAGGTAAAGGTTTAAATGGTTGTGATTAATTGACAAAAGTAATATTATACAACATAATGTTTCAATAGTAGCTCCATTTGGCAACAAATATTTCCAGCAGAAATTCATGTGTTTTGAGAACTACTGAACTCTAATTCCATTTTGAACACAGCTCCCTAATATTTCCTACTAGAAACACCACTGATACCATTGCCCAAGTCACTAGTTTGTAATGACTAATTAATGGGGTCGAACTCTGTTCCCTTTCTGAATTAGTTATACACTGTTTAAATTATTTATCAGTGTGAGTGACTAAAACATTTTTATTTCTTCTTTTTACTTTATCATAACCATGATAATTTAAGAATTAAGAAAAATATAGATTTTGTTTAATAAATTTGGGAGTAATCTCTGAATTTTCTATATAATAAAAGGATGAAAGATTATAGTTTCAAAAGTATTTTTGACAAATCTGCCACCTAAACAAGAGGCCACATTAGAAAAGATGAACAAACTCAAGTATAAACCCAGAAACGTTAAACAGAACAATAGAGATGGCAGGTCTTTCTTTTCTTGAATTTTCATGTGTTTTGCTTTGTTTTGTGTTGTGTTGAACATTGAATCCAGGCCTTTGCAAATGGTGGGCAAGTACTCTACAATTAAAAATATCTCCAGCTTTGTTTGACTTTAAAAACCTTTTTTTAATCATTTTATTTGTGTGTTTGTGTCCATGTGTACCATGGAACTAGTTTGGAGGTCAGAGGACAGCTTGTGGGAATCAGGTCTCTTGTTCCACCTTGTGAGTCCTGGGGATCAAGCTCAAATTGTCAGCCTTGATAGCAGGTGCATTTAGTGACTGAGTCATCCTGCCAGTTTCTGTGTGACTTCCAAGTATACAATACTTCTCTATTCATGTAAGCCCATCTTTGACTTGAAATAAAAGTAAGTTTAAGATATATTTGTTGTATCATGTCTGGAACAATTCTCTATGTCTCTGCATCTGTCTGTTTGTCTCTGTGTGTGTGTGTGTGTGTGTGTGTGTGTGTATGTGTATGTGTGTGTGAGTACAGGTTTGTGTGTATACTTAGGATGAAAAAGAGTAGAGACTTGGAAGGCATTTTGATATTTTTAGCTTGAAATAGGGGAGGGAGAGGCTGGAAAGATGGCTCAGCAGTTAACAGCACGGGCTGCTCCTGCGGAGGACCCTGGTTCTATTCCCAGAAACCACATGGCAGCTAACGACTGTCCATAACTTCAGTTCCAGGGGATCTGATGTCCCCTTCTGACCTCTGAGGGCATTTCATGACACAGGTGCACTTGCACACATGCAGGCAATACACTCATGCATATAAAATAAAAATAACAAATATAATAAAAAAAGAAATGAGAAGATGATTCTTAGCAGCAGTCTGTATAATACCCATGACATTTCTTTGCTTTTTAGAGCAGCATTTTAGACCATTGCTTCTCCAACTTTAGTGTGCACACAGGCACTTAGACCTTGTCAATATGCATGTTCAGATTCAGCTGGTCTGCGGTCTGACATGACCATCCTCAGATCTAGCAGATCTCAGGTGGTACAGATGTGGCTGTGCCACACACCGAGTGCTGAAGCCGTAGGTGCATCAAACTGCTTAGCTTTCCTTAGGAGTTTCCCACCCCTAGACTCCCATAGAATTTTACTGTTTCAACAGGTTGTTTTATTTTAAAATTATCTCTTCTATTTTTTATGATCTTCATCCCTATGCTGGTAACTGGATATCATTTTTGCAACTTAGAAGTTGTAGTCTAATTGTGGTCAGATTGTCTCAGAATGACCTACCCGAAGAGGGAAACACTGCCAGGCTTGGTGAATTCTGCTCTTAAGTTGTTAGTTTTCTAATAACTTTGATGGTCACATTTTGTACTCTACTGGAAAGTTCCACTAGTACACATGTATCTCTTCAGTGCCTCACAGCAGCAGTCAAGCTGTTCATGATTAAAAGGTTCTATGTTTTTACAAAAATGTACTTGGGCTAAAAACAACCAGAGAAAAAACAGTTAAAAACAAGAGTAGTCAGAAGTATCAGCAGTGTTTAGACCTAGATAACCACAAACATCCTGGAATTTACTTAATCATGTCTGATTTCCCAGTGAGTCATGTTTACAGCTCTAGATGTTAGTTTACTTTTTTCTTCTTTTTCAAATTCTTGATCACTCATGCAGTAGAAAGAGGAAACAAAATCTTTCATGGCAATTAAAGTTCCAGTACTTGTGTTAGCTGTGCATTCTTGCTACTGATAGGGAGAGAGCTGGCTATTAACTAAACAAAACTGTACCAACCTTCTCATGAATATTGCATAGATATATTATGGATGTTCTCGTGACATATCATGCAGTTGTTTTAGCAGAAAACTAATATCCAACGAGTACACAAGATTTAGCAGCACTAAGATAGAATATGACATATTTAATGCCCATTCTGTATTTTTTGCATGTTAGAAATACCTGTACAATGTTGCTGAGAATTTATCAGTCTTTTTGTAATTATGCATTTCATTACAAGTACCTTTATCCTTGGTAAAGATAGTTTTTCTCTCTTTTCTGTCAAATATTAAGGACATTTAAACAAACAAAAAATAATATCTATTCTTTTTCTCCAAAGGCATTGACTGCACTTCAAGTGTAATCCATTGAGACCTTCTTTTAGAAGAATCAAACCTTGGCAGCTGCAGAGATGGCTCAGCAGTTAAGAGCCACTGACTCTTCTTCTAGAGGACCGAGTTTGGTTCACAGTACCCCCATGGTGGCTAACAACTGTCAGGAACTCAAGTTCCAGGGGCTCTGACACACTCTTCTAGACTTCTTGGGCACTCTACACATGTGCACACAGATACATAGAGGCACAACAGTCAGAAATATAAAATAAAAATGACTAAATAAAAACAAAAAGAAGAAGCAAACCATGAATTGATTGGCTACCACACAACAAGGTGTTAAGGACTGTTATATTCCTTTCATGAAAGCCTTTACTTCATGTTGCTGAGGAAGCAGCCTATGTACCCTGGAACATGTGACCACAGATCAGAACCAGAGATGCAGGCTCTCTCAAGCTATCCAATGGAACTCTCACTAACATTGCTGTGCTAACCTTCCTGTATACAGAACTACTTCAGTCTTTTCCATAACTACTGGTTGGAGGAAAAAAAAGGGGGGAGGAGGACATAGCAATTGTGGAAACAGACTTTTCTGACAGAAATTAATAATTCTGAGCAGCACTAAAATTAATTACTAAGTGGTTAGAAGTAGGCAGTGGTTTATGGTAAATGACAGAGTGTTTATAAATTTTCCTGACTACTTGGTTAGAAAATGCACAAGTGTAGGCGTCAGTCGAGCGTGCATTATTTAAGTGGTTGGTGTCTGGCGACAATCTGGAAACTGCAATTGTTGTGGTTGCCGTAGGAAAATTCTCACTTTCTGAGAGAAATTCTTTCACCTTTGTGTGCCCACAGCATGGATCTCTCCTCGTGGCAGCTGTAGGAAACACAGGAACTCTGTGACCTGGAAAATGTGGGACAGCTGACACAAGGTGACCCTGTGAGGCTGGGGTAGGCCCAATTAATTTAAAATTTTGCTTGGCCTTGTCTCTTCCAATTTTCTAAATCCTCTGGAAAAATGATTAATGCATACACTGCCAATGCGAAAATATTTTTGACCCTATTAAAGTCGACCAAGGGTAAACCAAGTGTAGGCTGGCATTGTATCAAACTAGCTTTATTAAATTTGATTGGAGGTCTGTATGAGGAAGGGACAGACAAGGACATTATTTTGCACAGCCGCTCTCTTTTAAATGAAAATATCAAGAGGAATACAAAGTAGCAATATGCCTTGGACAGGAATCATTTTAAATATAAGAAAATACTACAAAGAACTTTATTTAGAGGGTAAACCATGTGCTAGAAAAAGTCTGCTTATTTCTGTGTTGATTGTCACCAATGAGAATGTTCTAATTTTGGGGAGGCTTATGGAAGTCTTATACTTCTTCATTTACAGATAAGCTTGTCCAACCATGCTTGTTTGCTTTTAGCTGCCATTGAATTGTACAACTTAAAATTATTGTATGTATTTCAAATCTTAGCAGAATGAAGTTCATTTTATAGTGTTTCTCTGTACCTGTCTTACACAGGCATGCAGTCAATTAACAAAGTGATTACCTTTTGTACTGGTTAAGTAATTTTGAGTAAAATGGCATAATTTCAGTAGAGTTTCAAAAGATAGAATTTATTATAAACATTTCATTCTCTTCCAAGAAAGGAAAAAAAAAAACCCTGGATCTTCAGTGTTGCTATCTTTAACATATAGCACTTTAAAGCAACAGAAAAATAGTGAAAATATAGAAAATGTGCATTTGTTCACAAATAGACATGTATGCATAGTACAGGATAGTCTCTACTCACGAGTCTCTTGCCTCAGCCTCCTGAGTTCTGGGATTGTAGATGTTTGTCACCACAGCCAGCATTAATGTGTGACTTAACTTAGGAGCTCATTCCTAGATTTCACATTGATTGTTTTTCTATAGCTTTTACAAAGATAGGGGTTATTTAATCACATGAATTCTATCATGAAAGAGCACATTCTATCCATGTATCATGTGGAAAGTATCACACTTATGACTTTGATATACTTATTACACAATGAGTACTTATTGAATGAGTAAATGACAAAATCCTCCCATTAGCTATCTACCAAAGATAGAGCTATATTTAGAATGACAGTGTATGCAAAGTGAAGACTAAAATATATGAATCATTTTTAGTCAGTTTTGGTTAGCAAGCATAGATGTGGAGAGTAGATAGTTATAAAAGAAAAAAATGATATGACACATTAGCTTTGGCTCAGGTTGTGTAACTGAAAGACACAGACAAATTATCTGTAAGACTTGCCATGGATTGTGTCACTCCCTTCTCATAGATCCTGGCATCTGTGGCCATTTCTTCAGTGTCTCTTCCTACAGAGGGTTATATAAATCTCTATTATTCTTAAATATGGCATTTTGACATTGTATAGCTAAAAGAGATTATAATGGTTTGAATGAGAAATGTCCCCTATAGACTCAAGTATTTGAACATTTGGTCCCCAGTTGGTGGCATTGTTGAGGAGGTTATCTTTAGGAGATTTACCCTTGCTGGAGGAAGTGTGTTACAGGGAGCAGGCTTTGAGAGTTTATAGCCTTGCCCCATTTCCAGTTCACTTTTTGCTTCATGTTTGCAGTTGAAGACATGAGCTCTCAGCTTTTGGATCGTGCTTCCATGCCTGTCACCTGCTGCCATGCTCTCCGACCATGATAGATTCTTATCCCTCAGAATCTGTATGCCAAAATAAGCTTCTACATGTTGTTTTTGATCAAGGTAATAGAAAAGTAACTAATACAAGATATGATCAGAAACCAGATGTGTCACTTCCTGTCAAAAGCTTTACAAATCTAGGCATAGTTTGATCAATCTCTTTGCTCTCTTCATGACGAATTGCAAAGTTCTAGATAAAGAGCAAAGTGGAGCCAAATTGTAGCTGATTGTGATGTGTACAACAGTACAACTGGAAATGTGTGTTCTTTTTTGCCCCTGCGATTTTGGGATCCTCTGTTAGACTTACAAATCATTACTTTTCCTGATTAACACAAACATGAACTGTATTCAATCTTCATGAGCAAATGAACTTGTAGTAAATTAGGTCTCCATGAGCTCTGGAATGAAATTAGCTGTCATCACACCACTATCACATGTTCTCACTGTGTTAGGACCTGTAACTTTCCTTCTTCTTTAATAAATAGAATGAATTTCAGTGTAATGGTTAAGTTCTGTTTGTACCTTGGATCCTATCAAACATTCATGGTCTTTTTTTTTTTTTTTTGAGTTACCATTTTTCTTCTGTAACATCAACTTCTTCCTTTCTATGGTCATTCAATTCCAGAACTGAAAACAATCTTTCCTCCCTCCAAAAATCTTCCAGGTAGTACCTTTCCACTTCTCTTTCATTTCAACTATGGAATTGTGTTGTCTTCAGTTCCTCACTTCCTGTTTAATCTCTAACTCTGATCAGAGTTTCTCCTGCATCTGAAGACAGTTTGCCATGCTCATCACAAACTCTTGGAATGTTCTTCCAAAGGACACTTTGATGTGCTCATTTTACTCACCTTTTGGCAGGACTTCCTGGAGCTGGCTTTTCCCTCCCGCTTGAAAGTTCCTTTGCTTGACTTCCAGCACAGTCTCCTGGGTTTCTTTTTAACTTCTGTTATTGACTCTTTTCCTTCCTTTAACCATCACTAGCTGTTGTGAAATGAATAGCTCTTATGGGTCTGTGTAGAGTTCTTTGTACTTCTGTCTGTGCATCTTCCTGTGTGAAATTGGTCTTGTTTTGAGAGTTGCTGTTTGAAGCCTCCCACATAGAAATAGCTGTCTATACACGTGTTTCCACTTAAACATCCCTCATGAAAATCTAGGTTGAACTCCTAACTTCCTTATTTTAATTCACTCATTTGATTTTTTTTAAAAAAACCTTTGATTATTGATTATATTATATAACAGGCATTGTAATAGATGATAGAAACATGAAAAAATGAATCAAATATAAATATTACTCTCAAGTCTCTACTACTTCGTGGGAGAGAATACATAATGCAATCATGGTAAGATGATCTCATGTACCTTGTACAGCACATGGTGGGAACATAAGGATAGAGAATCTAGGCTTTCTGGGACAGTAAGAGGATTCCCAGAGAAAGCTATATTTGGGCTAAAACTTGGTCAAAGAGGAATTTATCAGAAGGAAGAAAAAAGGAAATGTTGTTCCCAAATACAAGCAGATGGGGTAAAAGATGTCATGATTAGGGAATTCAGATTAGCTTAGTGTTGTTACAAATAATAGTGGAGACCTGAATGTCAAGAGCTAAGGCTGTGTTTGGGGCCACACCCAGTGGAGAAAGGTTATAGTAGAGTTATACTCTTTGGTGTTCTGCTGGCATCTATGATGATTCTTCCTGCTCTTTCTGGTTTTCTTTTCTTCTTTTTCAGGTCATTCCAAATACAGTTTAAATATCGTATGTGGGTATTGTATTTGTACAATTTTCACCCCTCCCAGTTCCTCTCCCCCACTTCCTCTCAAGTTCTTGTCCTCTTCTTTGATTATTACTGAAACACACACACACACACACACACACACACACACACACACACACACAGTGCATTCAGTTCATTTAATGGTGCTGTGTGGACATGTGTCTTTGGGGCTGTCTTCTTGGAATTGAATAACCTCATAGGGAGCTTGTCCCTAGAGAAAACTTCCCTCCCTCCCTGAGCATCCTCTGATTGCCTAAAGCTCTTTATCTAGAAGGGGGCCCTGTGAAATTTCCTCCATTCTCCTTGGCATGTCAACTGGTGTTGTCATTAGACAGGTCTCGTTAGACTCCCATACTGTGGACATTTCATGGGTATAGCTTTTCTATCATGTCTAGATTGTATTATCTAGCAGCAAGCTTCCTGTTCCTTTTACTCTTGCAAATTTTCCACCCCCTCTTCTGATATGTCCCTGAGTCTCAGTTATAGATGTTTGCACTTGTAGATGTCTCAGTTAGGGTGGGTACTCCATAGTCATTTATTTTTTGCATTTTAACCAAGTGCAGATCTCTGTAATAGTCTCCGCAAGTTGCAAAACAGAAGTGTCTTTGATGAGAGATGAGAGTTATACTTGTGTGTGAATATAAGGTTAAGTATTTAAAAAAATAATAAGAAATTAACATTGGTTTAGTAAAGAGGCAGTTGTAGGATCTCCTCTAGGGTCTGTGACTGCTACAACCACGTGGACTTAGCTATTACAGTGCCATGCATGGATCCCTCCCTCCATTTAGCAGGCCTTAAATTGAATTAGACAGCTTTGATTATCCCTAAGATAAAAGTGCCATTATTGTAGCATTAGAGGTATTTTGCTGGGCTAGTCATTGTTGTGGTTCATAGGCTTAGAGATGGGTAGGGCCATTGATTGGTTTTCTCTCTTGGCAGCTCACATATTGCCTTCTGATACTATAGGCACTAGTCTTCAGGGAGGAAGCTTCCAAGGCAGTTCCAGCTCATTTGTTGTAAGTTCTGTGTCAGAAAAATATTCTGTCTTCAACAATAGGGTCTTACCTTCAAGTTCTGGGCAGCAACCTAGGACTATGACAATAACCTGTATTATTTTGGCAGTTTCTTGGACTACCCAACTACTACAACTTGGAGTTTTCCTTTGCCTGACACTGATTTTTGTTCTATAGCCTTCAGCTATTGACAAGAACTAATAAATAAATAAGTAAACAAATATTATATTGTATGTTTATTTCTCAGTAAGGTTACAAAATAATGCCTTTCCCTATAGTTTTTCATACCACCTGACTATTATTTATCTTTCTCTTCCTTGTATAGCCCTACCCCCCATCAGTTAAAGTAGGATTTCCCCTTGATGAGCCTGTGTCCTACTAGCATTCTCTCTAAGCTATTTTTCCCTCCCCTGATGTTTACTCTCTACTTTGCTGGCTCCTGCAGCTACTTTCATAGGGTGACTCACAACCATCTATAACTCCAGTTCCAGGTTATCCAGTGCCTTCTCTGGCTTTCCTGGGCATTGTATGCATGCAGTGCACTTACATACATGCACGCAAAATATTCATACACATAACATTTTTAAAAATTAAAAATTAAAGATTTAGAACACAAATAAGAAAAAATGTGAAGCACTTGTTTTGCTGAGTCTGGGTTACTCTATTGTATAAATATACCACATTTTTATTATCCATTCATCAGTTGAGAGAGATTTATTGTGAAAAGAACACAATAAGCATGACTGATCAAGTATCTAGAGTAGAACATCAAGTACTTTGGGTACATGCCAAGGTGTGGTAAAGCTGGGTCATATGGTAATCCTCTTTTAGGTTTTTCAGAATTCTGGACACTGATGTCCTTAGAGGCTGCCTCAGTTTGCAATCCCACCAGCAGTGAATGAGGGTTCCTCTTCCCTTCCTCCTCCCCAGCTTTTGTTATCAGTTTTTTTCTTGAGCTTAGCTTTTCTGACTGGAGTAAGATGGAATTCTAAAGTAGTTTTAATTTGCATTTCCTTAATTGCTCAGGATGTTGAACACTTTTAAAGGTATTTCTTGTCCATTAGTGTGTGAGATGTGCAATCATAGCTAAGCCAGACTGGTCTGAGTGTAAGCAGCACAACTTAGGCTAGTCTTCCAAGTGTAGATGGTGGTGGTGTGAGAGGGGGCCGGGGCAGGGGGCTTCTGGCTAAATCACCAGGCTGTTCAAGATTATGAGCAGGTGTGACCCAGGCTAGCCCTGGGTGTGTGGAGAAAGAGGCTCTGCTGTTTCTGTTTAATCCATTCCAATCCTGTAAGCAAGGCCTCATTATAGTAAAGTCAAGGGAAGCACAAGCAACGTTTTAAGTTTGTCTTGGAAACATGCATTCTGTTGCATTTCAAGTCACTTTATTTGAATATATACATACATATATATATATATATATATATATATATATAATCTGTTTATATTCATGTGATTTTCTTTTATTACTTGCTTACTTCATTGATTTCGGGAAGCAATTTTTTGGAAAGGTTGATCATAAAACTTTGGGGACTGGTGAGATGAGATTGTTCAGCAAGTAGGGCACATCTATGCAAGTATGAGGATCTTAGTTTAATCTATGGATTCCAGGGTGGAAGCTGTGAGCTATTGAAAATAGTCTTGTAATCACCACACACATACATGAGCTCCTGCACACTTGTACTCATACATTTACATCCTACATGCATACACATGCATTAATAATAAACTTTTAAAAAACTAAAAAAAAAATCTTTGAATAAGCTTTGGACAATGCCTGCTATTTGTACTAATCTAATTCTGGTCCATTATCATTAAAACTTTAGGGAAATAATTTTAAATATTCAATGGATATTTGAATTTAACTTTCTATGTTTTAGTATGAGTAAAATGTTTGAGAGTTCAGTATAAGAAGAAAATCCCAATTAGCAGTGGATGATTATACAATATAGTGTGTTTAATGGAATTAATTGGAAGTGCATGCATCTGGATAAGGCACCACTATGTTATAGTAGTAAATATGATAATTTATATAATTTTACTATGGTTATACTCTAAGCCTAATTTATTAGCATGCTTTTGATAAATGGTGTATTTTAAGAGATTAAAAGTGACAAACCCAGATTATATGCATGGATTCTCAAATGGTTCATTTCTGCTAGAGCAGTACAACAAAGAACCTCTTTTTAATTAAACTTAGGTAGGGCATTTTTGTGTAAACATAGAATAAAACATATTTTACGTGTTTAAATTTTATAATGCAAAATTCAATTGTGTGGTGTGAACAAGTTGTCGACTTTAAAATTTCTATTTTCATATCTTAATTTGTAACAAGAAAGACCAGTTTTTGATGAAGATGACAGTTTACGCGAGACCTTTTAACTTCATGCATGAGTATGTTGGAGTGAATCAATAGTTTCAGGGACAAACCTTCACTGTGGAGTGCTAGCAGGCACCATTGTCTTACTTGAATTATTTTATAGTTGCAACTGAATGGACTCTGATAACTTCTCCAGTAAATTAGTCATCCCAGTGGACTGCCTACAGCATTTTTGTGAAAGCAGTAGAACCAAGAACAAAGAGACATTAATAGTATGAATCAGATTTTGCCCTGTGACTTCCCAAGTAAGTTGAGAAAAAAAAATAGCCTTGTAAGAAGGGAAGTGTGGAAGCCTAATTTTCTGAAGATAGAAACAGTTTGTAAAATGACTCTAAATACTCAATGATTTCTTATCTGTAAAGCACTAGCCTATTCAAATGCTCATTATAATTTTCTATTAAGATTTGATAGAACAGAGCTAGGTGGGCAGCCATTAACAAATAACTTGCTCCATTAAAGTAAAGACTCATTTTTCTCTTGCAACCTGTACTGTTGGCACAGGAATACTTTTTAAATACCTATTATTCTTTTACTCATCTTACTACGTGATAAAACGTGTGATGTCCTTAAAACTAAGATATTTTTAGGAATAAAGGAGTCTATACTTCAAACAATTTGAAGAAAGACTTAACAATCTATAAGAAAATTTAAATAGAAATCTAACTAATAGTGGCTTCTTGGTTTCCCACAGTGCCTGCATTTCTTCTTGGCATTAGCCAACATGTTAATAAATGTTCAGTGAGGATTTCAGATTACTAGAGGATCACCATCATCATTAACCCTCAATGCTTTACCTTTGTCAAGTGTGTTCTAGGGAAGTCTGGTTTATTTTCGGATCATGAAAGTGTAGCTTAGTGTAATATCAGACTTGTAGCTCACTGTTACACCTACTGAAGTACCTAGAGTTAGCTTTTCCAACTGACCATAACTACCTTATATCTCAGTTTATATGGTATGGTTCGTAAGTAGCAGCCATCATCCTTAAGAGAGTTTAGCCTGTTGGATGATGGGAAGGCCTCAAGTGCATAAAAAAGGATTTATCATTAAATAAGGAAAATGATGTCTCCTCATTTTTTTCCCATTGGATTAAAATAAAGTTAAATACATAAATTTCATTAAAATATCTTCATTTTATGTTCCTTAAAATTACATCAAAATATTAATTCCATTATTTAAGGTATGCATCAAGCCTTAACTTAATATTAAGTGAATGTAGAAATTGATCTCTGGTATGTATAAGGTAATGTTCCAAAGGTTGCACAGGGTACATACGTGTATGAGTAAGGAGTTTGCCTTCTAGTGATGGGATGGTGCCAGATAACCTCAAAGAAAATGCATGGGACTTACAAATGTGAACATAGCAGGGAATTATTCTAATAGATGGCTGCTGTTTGCTGTTTTTGGTGGCCTATATTAAATTGAGTTAGATATCTAAAAAATTGATATTTTATAGTAGAAAGAATGTCACCATGGAATTATATATAACCTTTTCACTATTATGTTTCTCAAGAATATCCTGAAAATGTTTTCATTAATGAAGCATTGAGAAATTCATTGGTGAGAAAATATCAAAAGTCTTTACAAAATCAGTAGTGATTCTTCTCTAGAAATGAGGGTCACGAGGCCTGTGTGCTCCAATAACAATTGACTTGTAATTTTCATTAAGAATGGCCATTCCAGAATGGCAGAAATAATCACCATTTTAAATCGGTGATGGGGGTTAAGCTTTATTTAATGTTTTTGACATCTACTGAATTTGTTATATAGTTTTCTTCTTTTAATCTAATTGCACTCAGCTACTTTAATAAATTTCCAAACAATAGACTGGGCTTTTATATCTAGGAAATCCTATTTGATAACAGTGTTTTTTTTGTGTGACTAGATTGTGTGACTCATTTATTAGTTCTTGAACTTGTAATAATTGATATTTATTTTATTTTATTTTCTTGTGTAATTTTTGTTATCAGAATTTTGGCAATTTTAAGAATATGTTGGACAGCTTTTTATATTTCCTTGTTTCCTACAGTCGTATGGATTGTCTGGGCAAGTACTTGCTAATGCCTTCTTCAAAATCATGTGGGTCTGGTGCCATTTTGGCCATAAACTTTAAGATTTTCTCTTGTAAAAATTATTCTGCTCATATTTTCTGTCAACTCTTGGAGCAATTTTCACATTTCTACATTTCATTTCATTGAGCTTTTCATTAGTATTAAAGAAAACACTCTGAAGTCATCATTTTTAGAAAAGAGAGTGTATTAGTAATTTGTCTCATTGCTGTGACAAAAATATCTGTCAAAAGAGCTTAAGAGAAAAAGGGCTTTATTTTGGCTCATGGTTTGAGAGGATATAGTCCACCACAGTCCATCACAGTGGTGAAGGCGTGGAGACTGGCGTGGGAAGCTGGCTAGTCACATTGCATCTATAGTCAGGAAGCAGAGAGTGAACAGGAAGTGGGCTTAACTGTAAAACTGAGAGCCTACTCTCAGTGACGCTAACCCATAATGGTTCCACAGTGTTCCCAATGAGTGCCATAGCTACAGACCAAGTATTTGAATACATAGCGTCTGGGAGACATTTCTCCATTCAAATCACATTCGATCCCTGAACCCCAAAGCTCATGGGTATCTCCTGTTGTAAAATGTATTAATTCCCATTTTAATAGTCCCAGGAGTGCTCAAAATTCCAAGGTCTCTTCTGAGACTCAAGGCTTAAACTCTTAACTGTGAGGTTTATAAAACCATAAAGCAAACACACAAACAAATGAAAAAAAAAATCCCTACATATTTCCAGCATACAATGACACAGAATAAAGATTCCAAAAGCAAAGAATGACTGGATTAAAAAGCAAGACTGAACTCCAGCAGGGAAGATAGCAAAACCTGAAACTCCATGTATGCCTTCTGGGACTTGTAATGGAATTGTATGGTCTAAAAAGAGCTTGGGTAACATCACCCCTACAGCTATCCTGCCTCCAGTATGCATAGCCTATCTCTCTGGATCCACTCCATGCCTAAATCTTTCCTTGGCAGATGCCCTATGGTCCTGGCATCTTCAATATCCTAAAATCTTCATTGCAACTTAGGCACCACCGTTTCATGTAGAGGCCTCTCAAGGTCTTCCTGTCACACATTTCCTGATTTTAATGTTTTTTTTGATACTCTGGAGCAGAACTCTATTACCTCCTCAATCTTGAATCTTTTATGCTTGCACCACATGGATGATGTTGCAGTTTTCTGCTGACAGCTCAAGATACAGCCTGCTCACAGTTGCATCTGCTTTTGTGTGCTGACCACTAGAAAACACGCTACTTGCAAGTGTTTTCAAGCAATGATTCCTTCATTCTCAAACTATGAGCCAAAATAAAGCATTTGCATTATAAGCAAGGGACTTAAATGGTTGGTGTCTTGACCTTAGGACATCTGTCCTATGGTTTTATGACTTTAAACTTGCTCACATACCTTTCCTTGACAAACTTCACATTTCAATATATAGTATCTCTCTCATTGCAGATCTGAATAAGAACAGCCAGCAGTAGCCATATCACAGCTTAAATGCTACGCTATCTCAAAATTTGTTTCCCAAAAGAAATAGTCCATTACTTTTTAATGCAGACTTATGCAATTTTTCAGGACACAGGCATAATGCAGACAAATGGTCTGTAGCCCAGTTGCCAATAGAGTCCTACTTTCCTCTGAAACCTCATGAGTCGGGTCTTCAGTGTTTTCCTGGCATTTTTGTCTTCTATCCTTCCTCTAGAATGGTCCGTTAAGTTGTGTGTAAGGCATTCTAGGCTTTTCTAGCACAAAGCACAAAACTTTTCAACATTTTTCCTGCAACAACATGGTCAGGTTTACCACATCATCCCACTCCTGGTACCAAATTTTTGTACTGTACTTTTCTAACTGCTATGGTAAAATGCTTGTCAAGTCAGCCTAAAGGAGGATGGGTTTATTCTGGTTTACTGTTTGAGGGATATGGTCCATCATGGTTGGGACATTGTATCTGTAGTCAGGAAGCAGAGAATGAATAGGAAATGTGTCAGTTTTGAAAACCTCTAGGCCCATCCCCAGTGGCTCATTGTATCTGTAAAAATTCCCAAATATCACTTCTCTCTGGGGTCCAAACATTTGAACACATGAAGCTATGGGTAGACATTTCACCTTTAAAACACAGCAGAAGTCAATTGTGATAACTTTGCATCTTTATTTTATTGACTATATCATTATTTTTCCATTAATAATTGAGTTAGAAATTCTAGATTTAAATAAGTGTTTTTCATACTAATGTTGGAATTTACACTTTTGTTCTCTTAGGTTTTTTTTTTTTTTGGTATAGTTATTGCTACACTGTCCTTTTGTAGCATCCTTTTAGAAATATCACTCCTGATGTTCTTGCAGCTTTTTAATTCATTTTTTGGCTATGTTCCCCTTCTATTAATTTTAAATTTTTTTATTTAAAACAATTATGACAATAATATTTATAAATTATAAGGTCATTGGTTGTTTCTAATTTTGTTTATGAGATATCCTTTGAAGGTCTTTACCTTCAAACATACATATTTCAAATTCATATATTGTTTGTTCTGAATGCTTTTTCTCAGCTATAAATTCTTCATTGGGTTACTTGGCTTGTCCTTATCACAGTAATGGCTTCTTCATATATTTGGTTATTATCATTTTTTGTTCATCTTTGTGTTTTGTACATCTCTGTTCTAAATCAATAGACTGTCTTAGGTAGTACCATAGGAATGTGCATACATTCTGGTGAGTGGAATGTACAGGCACTTTTCTTTAGGAATATGGGATCTTTATTAATCTTAGACTTTGCTAGTTATCTGGGCCATATCACTACCTGTCAAGAACTTGTTCCTACATGTACTGTATTTGCTATACCTTATGGGTAACCAACCAAATGTTTTCCCAAGTACCTGTCAGAGTGAGCCTAGAGCACTCCTTGGGTTACTTTCCCCTCTGGCCCATGTGATTGGTTATAGTATATCTAAATAGCTCTAGTGAGATTTCAGCTTATGAGTAATGTTGTTTCTTCTTTTTCAGTGATGTTATATTAATAGAGTTTAAAATATATGTTTTTATAATTTCAAAGACATCATCTGAGTGAGGAAGATGTGTGTGCACTCAGTCTGATACACTGGATAAATAGTTGTCATCGCTTTGGACATTGTCTTCTCTCAGTGTGACAATGCTGCTTTTCACAGCCTGTTTAGAGAATTCCTTCTCATTTGTTGGAGTTGTGAAAAGCTAGTCATCTGATGGGAAGAACAGTCACATCATGGTGACATCACACGATTGGGGCCGCTCCTTTTGGTGGCTGGTACTGAGCAGATAACTAACCACGAACCAAAGTAATGAAGACAGTGGACAGACATGGAATCAAAAGCTGGAAACTGCCCGTGAAATCAGGAGATAGTGGATATGGTCTCTGCAGTGCAGTAGTGTTTAGACTCACTAGGGAAGTTTATATGAAATTCCAGACTGGTGTTCCCAGTGAGTAAAAAGGTAGTTTACAGCCAAGTGTGGTGGCACATGCTAAGGCATCCCAGGACTCTAGAGGCAGAGGCAGGGAGATCTTTGTGAGTTCAAGGCCAGCCTGAACTATGTAGTGAGTTCCAGGCCAGGGCTACAGGGAGACCCTATGCAAAAAAGATGCCCCCCCCAAATTAGTCTATTACAACCTAAATAATAATTGTAAGGAGAAAATAAATTATGAAACAGATAAATAATTGTAGTATAAGAAACATAACTCTGATTAAAAACTTTGAGAGAAGCAAGCTATAGCAAATTGAAAAAAAAGGAAATTAAAAGAAAGAAAAAGAAATTAATGAAATAGAGAAGAAAACGGTAAAAATAATTTCAAGGAAAGAACAAATAAAAGAAAATATTTTTGTGATAGGAATACTAGAGCTATATGACCTGAGATGTGTACATAAAAGGAGAAGAAAGCAGATGAGCAGAATAAGAAAAAAACTCATTGACAAAGGACTTGACTCTTTAAAATGTAGAAATAGTTTATCAAGTGCTAGACAGTAGAAATTTCACTATTTCAGGTGAAATTATTGACTTATAAATATATAGCAAAAATCTCATAAAATATAGATAAAAATTATCAGCAAAACCACCATGTCATTAGAAAGAACAGAATTTATCAGCAATGGACTTCTCTAGAACTACTTAAGAGAGGTAAATGTAGAATTAAAGACAAAGATATGTTAGATTTATACTATAAAAAGGGTATAGGAGTAACAAATAGAAGAAATGAGATAATTCTGACATAAAATGGAATCTCAAGACATGAAGCCTGTAATACAATGATTTTATATTGATAAAAGTTAATATCCATAATGCGGTTCTAAAAGTGATGAAACATGAACTGCAAAAGTGCTATCAAAATATATGCAGCATAAATGATTAGACAATACGGGAAGAGATAGAAAGAAACATAGTCATAATAGCATTTGCATCACACACAGCTTTTAATCTTTGACAGAGCAAAAGAAAAAGCCCAGCAAACTTAGTCTAAAATGTGTTTATTTTATTGACATCTATATATCTTTGTATGATATACAATTTATAGCAACCTACTTTATTTTTTATAAAATATTTGTAAAACAACTTTATTTCATAGAAACTAGTTTTTCTTTATAAATCCTTGACACATTTTTAAGCAAGCATAAAACAGAAATGCACACTCAAAATTTTAATAAGAAGGATCAGAGACTATGTAAGTTTAGGCTTTAATGATAGTGCAATGAAATTAATAATTATGCATGTATAAGTTAAAAATTGATAGTGGTTAGATAATACATAAATTATTTTTTTCTAAAAAGCTCTTGTTTTAAAATAAAATTATAGAATTCAGTATAGAACATTTATCAAGGTACAGAGGGGTTTGCAAATGAAAACTTCTATGACAGTTCCAAAGTTGTGACTGGTAGTCTAGTTTATAGCAGGGAGTTCCTTGTATACTTAAACGACAAAGAATGAAAATCATGTAGGTTAATAACCCCAAACATTTGAGCATAATCAACAAAGAAAAGAGGAAATTCAGTATGAACAATATGATTTACTCAGTCATTTAGTATTAGAAAACCATAGCAAAAAGACAGAAAACAACTAGCAAAGGGCTAGGCATATTCAAACAAGAGGGAAGTAAAAACTAAATGTAGGTACTTATAATTTATGAGGGGGATATGCATTCTAAGTCTGTTGATGCTTCGGTTGGCTTACAGACTGTTGGGTTTCACCATGGTCTTTTCATGTGTGCTGTGCACTCTGTTCTGAGCTGTTCCCATCCACTGCTCTGTCCTTGATATGCAATCCCTTTTCCTCTTTATTTCTCACTTCCTTTAAGATCTCATTTCCTCTCTCATGACGTCCTTTCTGGTTTCTGATACATATACATATACATATATAGGATCTGCATATGAGAGAAACCAGGTGCCATTTTTGTTCATGAGACTGGTTTTTTATGACATAATCATTTCCAGTTATGTCCACTTTCCTGCAATTGATGTGATTTTATTTTTCTTTATGGCTATATAAATTTCCATTGTTTATATGTACCACATTCTCTTTATCCATTTATCCATTGATGGAGACCTAGTCTGACTCCGTTTTCTGATTATTGTGAATATATACATGGATGTGCATATATCTCTGTGGTATATCAACTAACAGTCCTTTGTGTATGCTATGTATTATTGCTAGCTTATATAGTAGTCTTATTTTCAGTTTAAAAAAATATTCTCATTAGTTTCTGTGTATGGGTGTATTGTCTGCATGTGTGTATGTGTACCCATGTTGTACAGTGCTTGTGGAGGTCAGAAGACAAAGTTGGATCCCTTAGAACTGGAGTTACTGATGGTTGTTAGCTGCCATGTGGGTGCTAGAAATCAAATCTCTATAAGACCAGTCAGTACTCTTAGTAGCTGAGCCATATCTTTAGCCCTTATTTTCAGTTCTTTTGAACCTCAATACTGATTTACATAGTGTCTGGGCACATTTTCATTCTCACCAGCAGTGACTAAGTGCTCTTCTTTCCAAAGGTACTGTATTGAAAGATAGGAAGTTTATTTTAAGATAATTATATGGACTGAGCATGAAGGTGGCATATGCCTTTAAACCCAACACTTGGGAGGCAGAGGCAAATGGATCTCTGGTTCAAGACAAATTCCTGACAAGGTATAAGATGCCCAAATTGGCTCAAAAGGAAGAAGAAAATTAAATCAACCTAAAAGTATTGAAAAAAAGGCAAGTAAATTTAAATTTAAATTTTTGTGTTTTCAAACTTGCAGTGATTAGAAAGTCACTTCATACATAAGCTGATTTAGAAAAAACTTTTAAAGAAATATTCTGAATTTAGTGGACAAAGTATATGAAACTTAAAATAACAGTAAAAAAGTAAGGATTAATGTCACTATAGTAATGCATAGGTACAAAAGAACTCAATAAATATCAGAAAATAAATCCATAAGCTTTTTAAGGTAACATATTGTACCCTTAACATTAATATAACAAAAACTGACTTTTAATTACCAGAGTATTCCATTATTAATATATTAATTTGCATATTGTGTTATAGATTACAGAGTAAACTAATATCAATATGAATGGCAATTCATTAGTTTCCTATTGCTGTAACAAATCACCACAGACTCACTAGCTTCAGACAATACAAAATTTATTACCATGTAGTTCTATAAACCAGGAGTCTTAAAATCAAGTTATTGAAATGGCTGTATTCTGTATATAAGCTCTAAGAGAGAGTCCGTTCTAACACTTCTGTAGCTTTTTGAGGCCTCTTGTATTCCACATCTTGTGTACCTTTCCTCTCCTCCCTGACAGCCCTCTTTCTGTCATTACTTCTGTGCTAACTCTGGTCCTTCTGTGTCCCTCTTACATAAATCTTTGTTCATAACAGTAACATTCATAGCAATAATACAGGATAATTTTCCTTAATTTTATTATATGTAGTTTTACTATGTTCACATGCTTGGTGGTTTATTCCTTTGGAGAGTCAATATTCTGCTTAGCACATTCAAAGATAATTTCATCAAATTGTTTTTTTTCTGATTAAATTCTTCTTATCAAATTAGGACCCAAAGAATACTTTGTTGGAGGGAATGCTTTCAAGGGAGGAAAGATAGAATTCAGAATTCAGTGAATAATGGAACAGTAAGGGTTGTAGGCAGTGGAATACAGGGAGGGATAACTAACACTAAAGACCTTTTGAAAGAGTCCTATGAACATCTGCTACTATAGAAACATAATATATATATATTATAGTCACACACACATATAAAAAGTTTAAATAGATTCACCTGTAGCAGGGTGACAGTTTCCCTACTGTATACCACAGGCTAGCAAATAAAAAGCTCAGTGCCAGAAAAGGACTGCCTTTTTTGGAGTTGTTAACTAGTGAGGCCCCAGAGAATCTCCAAACATTATAGGTTATTGCCATTGTTCATGGTTACCCATCGGAATTGTTGGTAGGCCCCATTGCTGAAGATACCACAAATTAAGTCATAGAACATGGAGAAATCAAGCTGCTACTGACCTTGAAGCCTCATCTCCACTGGCTAGCTTTCATAGTGCTAGAAGTGGCATGGATGTCACAGGCATACCCAACCATTTTCTGATTGGATTTAAGGACTATTCTACAACATGAAACCCGTACCTTGGCACCATTATCAGGGCCAAGAACCTATGACTAGACAGGTCATAGGCCCTAGGGGAGAAACTACAACTATTCTGTGAAGTGGACTGTTGCATAAATTTATTCTCCACGCCTTAGCGGGTGGGATCTGGTTAATCCAGCTGGATAAAACAGAAACTGATCTTCCATTTAGAATGATTTATTTATCTGCATAGTTACAAAGTCTCTGGGGACGCGCTCCCGCTTGCCCATGAAAGTTTGCTACTGCCAGCGGCCGGCCCAATAGAGTTTGCAACCGCTGCTTGCCTGGCGCAAGTCTCTCAGTTCATTTCACTCACGAGATCCATTGGATGGTGGGGGCGCGGCACGCTGCCTCCTGGGTTTGTGGGCCCGGGGCCCTGGCAGTCGTTTCTCTTCCCACCTGGATCTTAGCAACCTCCGCTTTTCTCCCCAGCTCACGGCCATGATGATTCTCTGTACTCTCCATCCTACCTCCTCCCTTATTGGTCAGAGGGTGGGACTTGCCACAGAATGAAGCAATAAGAAACAAAAACTGCAGAGAGACAGTTCCCTACAATCCACTCTATATGGACACAGTATTAAACAGACTCACAGTGACTTATCATTATACCTGTAGATTAGTACATCTTTCAGCCCACATTATAGAAGCTTCCTTTGGAAGTAGATGGAAATTAACAGACTGTTCAATCCTAAATGAGACATCTATATCATGCTTTCTCCTCCCAGGCCTCAAGGATCATTGTCAAAGAATAAATCAAACATTGTAAGAGCCAGAGGTTGTAGATCACTACAACAAAACAGCTGAACCCACAGAACATGACAGCATGCCCCAAAACTGAACAAGCTCAAGCCAGACAAAATCCCACCATGGAGCAAGGAGGTGGACAGGAACTCTTGCCCTCAGTTCAGACGCTACTGGCAATTGATGGCTTTTGAGAGAGGGAGAGTCAGTTTTCTTTGAGTGTGGTAGATCAACCATGCTCTAGTGGATGGCCCCATACCCAGGAGTCTATGGGCAGCACAAATTGTACTTGATGGATTGAAAATAAAAGAGGACATAAAGTTGATGTGCCAAAAAAGGAGGGAGAGGGGAAGCAGACCTGTGAGGAGCTGTGTAATGGGGTTAATATGATCAAAATATATTATATGAGATTATGAAAAAATGAGAGGGAAAAATCACCATCATGAAACAGTATTGCCAACCAGTAGCTGTTCTCTTATCTTGTGCAGAAAGAATGACAATATTCTGATAAGATGAAAATGATTATTACCGTAATATCATCAGTGGAACCCAATAACACTAAGAATAAGATTTTATTTTGGGAAGGGCATTTAGCATGCAATGATATCATGTGCTAAAACAGAGAAGAGTCAATTAAAAAACTTAATAAAGTGACTGAGGAAACACATGAGAACCAAATAATCAAATCAGTAAATAGTCTTTTAGGGGGTAGTCTAGAAAAAGTCTGGTTCAGTCAAGAAAAGGAGACCCATTTTCTTCATGGACAAGATGGAAGGAAGAATAAATGATGCTTATAATGATGCTCAAACTTTTAAGTGTTAGGTTTCCAGCCCTGTCATAAAGTATTGAGAACTCTAATGGCCTTTTAGTTATGTGAGTTATATCTATTGGTATTTACTATATTGCTAACTTAAAGAAATTATCCAGTAATTAAATATTAATAAACTTATATGCTAAAATAAGAAGATATATTTTATGGAATTGAGTGTATTTTTTAGTCTCTTCAAATATGTAGTGAAGACTAACATTGTTTACATTTCTTCAGATTTCTTTATATTAGCAAAAAAATTATATTACTTGTATCTGTTTCTGTATTCATTTTGGTGTGATATGCTTTTTGGTTAAAGTACATGAAGAAAATCCATCTTCACATAGATATGTAGCTAGAACATGGAGGCATATTTTAATGTCCTCTTTGAAGCCTAAGATTATTCTTTTTATTTCTTATTTCATGTTTGTGAGGCCCTGGGAATTAAAGCCAGGGTCTGGTATGTGGTAGGCAAGCTCGGTACCACTAAGCTACATTCTAGCTGCAAAAAGTCTCCTGTTAACTAAACAAGTGGTAGTTTGTTGAAATATAGTTGCAGTGAAGTCTGAAATGATGTTGGCAGACTTTTGTATTCCATTCATTAAAACACAGTAGCTTGTTTTATTCTTTGAACAGATTTTTCTACTCATGGCATCACTCTGAGCAATGGGAAAATATTTGTTTACAAAATTTCCCAATGCATTAAATGTTGACACATTTTATCAACTAATATCTCGATTACATTTGTTAATGTTATCACTGTTCTCATCACAGGAATTTTCAAACACTGGGATGGTGTCATGCTTGTAGCAGCAACAAACTCTCTAAAATTCCTTTCTTCTTCTTCTTTTTTTTTTTTTTTTGCTTGAGATCTCTGAGATTTTGAAGATACTTTGTGACTGCAGCTCAAACTAAACTTCTGGCCAGGTACTGGAAGACTTTCAAGCTGGTCATTTTTGCCTTTCTAGTCAATAATTCACAGTTCATAAGAGAAATAAGCCATTAATGAAGCTTAGAATGGAAGTCAGAAGCACATGCACATGTTTGGTCATCAGCTGTTCACACAACTTCCAAAGAACAGTCCAAAACTAGGGCAAGAATCAAAAGGCTTGCTTGGCAGGAGATGGAAGGAGGCACTGGAAGTGCGAGTGGGAGTAAAACCAGAGTGTGTGAGGTCACTGGATCCCAGTCAACTACAAAATATGCTAATGAAGGTGGGAATAGTGGAAACAGATGATGAGATGTATCCAAGGCATTGCCTATATGTCTCATTTATTATTATCTTTATTGCAAATATGAGCTCAAGGCCTTGAGCAGAGAGTAGCTAGGTAAAATAAGAGGATTCATGTGATTCGAAGGTTTTAACTTAAGAAACTAAATTCACCCCTTATATACTGCCAAGGAAGCGCTGGTATTGAAATTGAAATGGCTTTGGGAGGGGCTAGATGAAAGAAACATGAATTTCATTTACGAAGTGCCAAATTTGCAAAGATAGTGTTCTGTGGGCAGATGGAAATAGGAGTTTCAGCTCAGGTGAACACCCCGAGGCTCATGAATGTTAAAAATGGGATTCCGAACATGAACCTACTACCGCGGACTTAAAAACGTCTTCCATGCAGCAAAAGGAGTGTAAGAAAAGGGGCTCAGCTTAGGAAATGTGTAAAAGTCACACAGATGGAAGTGAAGTGGGGACCAGAGCCGTGCGGCTTCACAGCGAAGGCGTGGTGTGAGGTGCGGCTCAGAGCAGAGCTGCTTGCATGAGAAAGCTGAACAAAGGCCCCTTCAGTCAAGTTCCTGGGAGGCAAGAACTTGTATTCTCCAGTAGAGGCTTTGGGGGCCGCTATAGTAGGAAAACCACAGAGAGGCAATACTAGAAAATGAAAGAGGGAACAGGCATCACTCAAAAAAACATATACCTAGTAATTTAAAGAAATTCCAAGGGCAAGTACATATTTGTGTAAAATAGATTTTCAAGTTTTTGTTGATTTGTAGGGAGATGGGAAGATGGAAACTCATAAAGAAAGGAAGTTTAAGAGTTGACTAACAGTGAGGTAAATATTGTAACTGACACCTAAGGCTTCTGGGAAGACACTAAAATTTAAGGTCATAGCTCAGTGCTGCAGTACTCATCTACCAAGTGTGAAGGACTCAGTTAATATTGCTACAAATGATGAAGATGAGGAGAAAAGAAAGGGAGTGAAATTTAAGAGAATTGAGAGAAAAATGCACGAAGAGGGGGTGGGTGAAGCTAGTCTTGATAAGCCAGCTTAAATGATAAACTTTGTAAGAGTGAGACTTTAGCCACTTTTGTCTTTGGATAGATTATACCTGCCATCTCCCTTTTGGGAACAAGGTTGGGTTTGTGTCAAGAATGTGTCCTGGACAATGACTAATAAAGCTGGTTTTGTCTATTATTACATTGCCATAAAAGACAAGAGAGATGTCTACTGACATGTCATTGCAATGGGCTCTTGTGGAACAGTTTCATAAGACTATGTATACATCAGTAAAGAAAGCTGCAGTTACTGCTTCACCTTTCCCAGCATGTTCAGACATATGTTTAATCATTTGTAAATTGGCTATTATTTTCTAGCCCATTGAATCAGATTTGCTCACTAATTTTAAAACTTATGTGCTTACAAATGAAGGCACATACTTTTCCTTCATTAACTTGTATTATTAAATAAAATCATCTCACTTTGAAAAATTGTGACTGAGTCAATATTGATTAATTACACATTGTTTACTCATTCTCTAAGAAAATTACTCTTTCATTTATCCATATTACATGTCAAATTGGAGCTTTCCCTTTCCTAGGTTTACATTTGAAGGGACTCTTATTGCTCAGTGAGTTAGTCTCCTTGTTTTTCTCTCTCATCATCATTGTCACCTTACAAAATCCATATCCAATTTAGTTCAACTCCTTCTCCATTCTGTGCTCTCTCCATGGTAACTGAAGAAGAATCATATTTATGAACTATAAACTGGGCCCTAATGATTCAGCTTAAAACATGCATGTGGTTCTATTTTTTTCTATTAAATTCACTTACTAAATTTATCAGTAAAACCCTTTTTGATTTTTAATTCACTTAGAATTCTCTCTGCAAAGCCAATTAGGATTTTCCAGAGCCAAAACTATTTTGCAAAGGAGTTTAACGCACGAGCATGCCTTTTACTCTTACTGCTGATGATAGTAAGTCATAAAGTTACTGTCTACCACATGTCAGGCACCATTCTAGTCATAGGAAATGTGGAGTTGAGAACACAAAGTGCCTGTCGTTGTAGAGCTTATATCTTAGAGATAGTCAAACATAATTTTTATCCTTAACATGTATGTAGGCACACTCATGTTATGCAATGCCCGTAGTGGCCAGGAGAGGGCACTGGATCCTCTGGAACTTGCGTTCTGGATAACTGTTAGCCACCTCATGGGTGCTGGGATCTGAATCTGGGTCTGAAAAAGCAGCCAGTGCTCTCAACTGCTGAGTCATCTTTCCAGCCCCAGAAATAACTAAACATATTTAATCAGATAATCTATTGTCCTCAAGCCCTATTGGGAAAATCAAAGTGTGGTAAAGGGTAACATTGCAGTAATTTGGTTATAAAGGTTTCTTATAAACAAAGAAATAAAGGAGAAAGAAAGAAGAATAAAACTTTAGATCTTGTTTGGTTTTGAAGGAAAATATACAAAGAAATAGAGGATGTGGTGTTGCTGACACTGAAGTGGAAACTTGAGGGGACAGAAGTTACAAGTCATGTGACTGTCTGAAGGAAGAGTATCTGAGGTGCAGGAGAAGCCAAGCAGCTAAGGATGGAGTGTGCTGGGCATACCCAGGGGGAGGCGGTGGCAGTAAATGTGATTGGAACTGAGTGAGTGAAGGGGACAGACCTAAAGAGTAATGTCAGAGGTGGGTGGTATTTGCAGAGAGTCATGTTTTTACTGAGGGAGACCGTCAGCCACTGGAAGTCTAGATCTACTTTCTGATCTGATTTACTTATTAAAAGGATCACATATTTGAACTGTAGGGTGGGTGTGTTGGAGAAGTCGAAAGCAGGGCTGTGGGGTGGGTTCTGGGGATGGAACTCAAGTCATCAGGCCTACGAATCAAGTGCTGTATCTGGTGAACCATCTTGCTGTCCCAAGAATTCTGTTTGGACACATCCGGTTAATATGTTGTGCAGTCATCCAGATATGTAAATGTGAAAATGAGACAAGTCACAGGACTGGAATTAGTGCATCTGGGAGTCTTCAGGGTGTAGATGGTATTTCCAGCCACAGGAATTGGATGAGGTAATCTCAAATCTGAGTGGGTATAGAGAAAAGAAATCACAAGGTTGAGGCCTGAGCCTCTCCAACACTCAGAAGTTGGGAAGATGGAGATAAACAAACAAAGAGCATGAGAAGGAACAGACAGTGAAGTGGAAGGAAAGTCTACAGGGACTGTTGCCCTGGAAGCCAAGTTAAAAAAAATAAAACCAAAACTTAAAAATAGGAAAAGATCATCTGCGTCAAAGCTGTTGCTACTGAGTGGTCAAGGACTAACTGGCTGTTCCACACATCAACGGGGCAGTCATTAATGATCTTCTTAAGTGAAGTTTCAGTAGAGAGGTGGGTGTAATGGCTAAATGGGAACAAGTTCAAATGGAATACTAGAGGAAGAAGCAGAGAGAGAATTCTGTCAAGGGGAGTAGAAATGGCGTTGGCTAGTGGGTAAAATCCTCCTCACCTAGTTATCAAGAGAAAGTCTTAAAAAAATCAGAGCATTCTGTCTAACATGCCTTTATATTTTACACTCATCCTCTAGAGATTGGAAATTGATTAATGAAGACAAAGGTAAGACAAATGTTGGACAGATGTTTTAGGGCAAAGATGGAGAGTCTGGGCACTCATTAGAAGACAGTTCATTCACCCCCAGATATGGATGCAAATCTGCAGACATTGTGAAGATTTGGATGCTCTCTTGACTTCTGTCATACAAGGCCATAGAAAGAAGGAGAAGTGAACCTTATATCTACAGACTCTGGACTCCAAGGTGAGAAACTAGACTATGAGGAAAGAGAGATCCCTGGAAAGGTGGTTGTACCAGTTAGGTACATTATTAAAGACTTGATGACCTGACATATAGTTTGATTGAGACCATATGATTGAGACCAAAAGAAAGTCATTTATTGAATGAGTAAGCTTCTGTCTCCCTTTCAGTCCTTCACAATATCCTTGATGCTTTTCCTGACACAGATTTTATCATCTTATGCTCTGATTGAAGCCTTCATAGGTCTTCATTGCCAGTAACTAAATCCAGATTCTTGAGCAGCTTAAAGCTTGCTGTTCCTGCTTCCAACTCTGTACCCCATGATCCATCAGTCAGCCTTCTGACTCAGGCAGCTCAAGTGCTTCCTCTTCTGTAACATCTTCATTCATACCCACTCAGATTTAATCTCTCTCTCTCCTCCCAGAAGTCTCTCTTAACCTTTATAGCAGGAATTTCACAATTACAATGATTTGTTTCCTCGTAGCAGAGGAAAGGCCGGCTTTACTCATTGTGGAGCACAGCATGTGGTATGTAGTGTTCATCAACAGATATCATTGCAATTATATTCAATAAACTGTGCTTGTGGAAAACTAAAGGAAAAAGAATTCAATGAATTTACATAACTACGCCTTCACCTATGTTACATCCGTGGTCCCTAGTCCCCTTTGACTTAAATGGGCATTCTTAAGAACTTTAGCTGGAAACTGGATTCACAGCATATTTTGGGACATGAAGATATTAAAATTCATTTTAGTGTCAACATAGTATCTTAAAGGAGAATGCTTAAGAATTACTTGGGTTTATCATTATTTTGTGTCAGCAGCACATTTGATGAGGGCTTGATCATACTGAAAACCCTGGAGCAAATCTAACTTAGTAAAAGCACAAGTGTTCTTCTGTGCTTGTTCCTCTGTGGCTTATGAGGTATTGTATTTCCAGCCTCTGAGTCTAGTGTAAACAAGACAATTGGTGTGGATGTTAACATTTTAAGGCTCTAGTCTAGAGGTGCTACTGCCACTTGACCACTACTTCACATATAACTATATTTTATTTTAATTGTGTTGTGTTTTAAAATTTTGCTTCCAATATTTAGAATTAGTATATTTTATCCACACAAATCTAGACTTCCCTCTTACACTGAAAAAGGACCTATCTGGGGATACTAGGTCCACTTTTCTCCATAATGCTAGCTGGATGGAGGTGAGGTATGTATTATCTGGTATTAGCCCAGGCTTTCCCATGCTTTGTTTATTTTGACCACATGTCCATTGCTGGCACTTTGGTTTGCAAATCCTGACTCCTAGGTGTACAGCAAATTATTCCTTTTATTTTAGTGCTTCTGTCCTTTGAAACCATGATAATCATTCCATTATTGGTCACTATTCTACATGGTTTTCTAAGAGAGTTTAAGTTATTGGTAATAAATGAGGTTTTAAAATGTCATTTAAATAAATTTAGTTATTTTTCATGTGTCATGTTATCTTTTAACATTTTTAAAGCTTCAAACTTGAAGTCTCCTGGGACCAATGATAAACAAATGTGCTATCAGCTTTAATAAGGTTAACTAACCAGTTTAAAAGAATTCAGATAACTCAAAATATGTGTACTATATTATCTGGCAAATGTAATGTTTATTTTTTAACATCTGTTCCATATCATTGTATCTGTCCCACGTCATGCTGTGTTATGCCAGTTCACAGTGAGAAGGAATACAACAGGATGTGACATGATGCTCCCAGTGACATGTGTAACTTGAAGACTCCATTTCTGTTGGAATCAGGCACCTGCAATTAATTCAGATCCTGGGAATTTCACATGAAACCCATGAGCAAGAGTAGAAATGCCCATGGACTGATGGATGAAAAGTCTGATCCACTGGTCCAAAGCTATATTGGGAGGATATTATGATCATCAAAGTTCTCCCAACCTAACACAATTCATATACAATGTAGTAAGTTGGTATCTATAAAATTTGGTTAGCATCATTAAAAGACAGGCTAAAAAGCAAGAGTTTAAGAGAGCATTTTCATTTTAATGACCGAACTATTTAAAGAATTTAAATCTCAAAGGAGCTAATTTAATCTAAAGCTCTTTCTGCCATATTTTTCTGGATATATTATGTCGAAACATATTTTTCCTCAAGGAAATACGGGCACTGCAGTGTTCACTGCAGCACTAATCGCAATAGCCAAGATACGCAATCCAGAAGGTGCTCTTCTGTGGATGAATGGAAATAAATGAGGAATCTGTATAGAATGGAATATTACTCAGACAAGAAAAGAATGAAATCATATCATTTTCAGCAGCATAAATGGAACTGGAGGTAATGTGGAAAACAAAAAGCTGAATTCATGGAAAAAAGTAGTAGAATAGTGGTCACCAGAGACTGAAAAGTATGAGACAATAGATAGAAAAAAAACAAGAAAGAGGAAGAATTATTTCTGGTTTTCTATAGCAAAGTGGGGTAGCTATTGATTTTGGCAATCTATAATATATTTCAAAATAATTGTAAAAGAAAGTCATGCAATTTACAGAATATAGACATGGTTAACTTTTGAGGAAATAGAAGTGTCTACTACTTTGATCATCTTATCACAATTATATATGTGTATTGAATTATTAATTGTACTCTATAAATGTAGGACTATTGTCTTAATATTTATGATATAAGTATTCAATTTTAATCAAAAAATTAAACTTTAAAATAAAAATAATACATGCAATATTGATGAGCAAAAAAGATTATTAAACATTGTAACTGGTGTTTACAATTCCTCATAGAAAGGAATGAATTCTAAGAGCAAATGCTTTAGAAATGTGTGTGTGTACACATATAGGTAAACACAATCTATGGCTGGAATTCAACTGTTTTAATCTTGTAGAAATTTAAGCTCTCAATTTTGACTGTTCCACAAAAATTCCTTGAGCATTCATTTTTATACCTGAAAACCATTACATATTGTATACAACATAACTTACCTAGCCATTTACCTATTGTCACACGATTCATAATATTTTTATCTTATTAATAAAGTATAATAAAATTTCAATTATGTATTTTGTCTGAAAGTTTTTACTAGTTCTTTGATCAGTAGTACAACAGTGAAAGTCACCATAGACAAAGTTACTCCAAGACTGTGATGCAGATTATCAAATCTTTCTGCAGAAGTGCCATGTTTGTTATGTCATGTACAACAGCACTACTGGATTTTTTCCCTAATTCTAACCCTAACCCGAACCCCAACCCATCTTCATCCCCATCCTCAACTCCAACTTCAATACCAACTCCAACTCTAATCCCTAACCCTAACTCCAATCCCAGTCCAACCCCAATGCTAACCCAAACCCCAACCCTAACCCTAACCCAAACCCTACATTTAACCCCAACCCCAACCCATAACCATACCATAACCATCACCAAAACCATAACCTCAACCCTAACCCAAGTTCTTGACTACTGCCTCGCTGTACATTCACCAGCACTTTAATTTTTAAGTCTTGACATGTTTAAGTTATACATACTGATTTTACTTACATTCATGTGATTACAAATAAGGATAAGATTTTTTCATGTTTATTATGAATTTCCTTTCATATATTTATCTGTTTATGATTAAGGTACCTCCCCCCCCCCCCCCCCTTTTGGTCTTTTTGAAACAAGGTCTCCCTGTAGCCCAAGCTGGCCTGGCATTCTCTATGTAGACCAGGAGGGCCTTAATCTCACAGAGATCTGCCTGCCTCTGCCTCCTGAGTGCTGGCACTAAAAGCATGTGCCACCACACTCAGATAGGATAATTTTTTTTGTACTCTTTTAAAAGAGATTTATTTGCTTTTTATTTTACGTATATGAGTGTTTTGCCTGCATGCGTGTTTGGGCCCCACATGTATTGTTTCCCCTAAAACTGGAGTCATGGATGGTTGTTAGCAGTCATGTGGATGCTGGGAATTGAACTCAGCTTCTCTGCAGGGGCAGTAAATGCTCTCAACCACTGAGTCATCTCTTCAGTTCCTATCTAAATTCTTATATGATAAATAACTGTCTCATTGAAAGACAGCCATGACAAAATATATGTACTTTTGAACAGAAATTCAAGCTGATGTGACTCATCTTGGTGTAGATTTCTCTGTGTGACATAGATTTTTAGTAGACTTCTCATGTGAAATAAACTTGTCCATTTTTGTTATTGGCATGATCTTATTCTGCATCCTTCCACAATCTATGCTGCACAGAATGATAAAAGAAATTACAGGGATTATATTATTTTTAAATCCCCTCTCCAAAAAAAGATTAAAAAGATAAAAAATATATGGAATAAGTGTTAAAATTTGATTACTTTGAATCTTAGAAAAAATAAACAATTTAAAAAATATTTCAAATTCTAGATGCCATAGCTACACATAGTGCCTATTTGTTGCAGGGGAAATAAAAGTTTTGAACTGTACTTTTTAAAAATAGTGACAGCCTGAGTATTGTTTCACATTACAGTTACCTTCATAGCTTACTATGAGGAAGCATGGCAATGTATTTTACCTAAAATTATTTTTATTGCTGAAGCTTAAAAGCTATTAGAGCTGTTTAAAGGGACACTTTCCCTCCCCTTCCAATTGCAGTATGTTTCAGGACACTGTAACATAGCTTATAAAAGTGGTGGAAAGTAAAGTGGCTGATAGATAAATGTAATTGCATAACAGATGTACATTTTGAATGTTAAGATTTGTGAAACTCATTGTGGAAATTTACTGCACGATTTGAGTAGCAATATCACAAACTGCCATGCGGGGGGAAAAGCAAAAACAAAAAGATGCAGGAAATCTCAACAAAGATTTTTTTTTTTTGGCTATGAAATGAAAGTATTTCATCATGATGTCCTGCCAAGATTTGTCCTCAATAAATTCAAAGTCCTTCTCTTTACTTTCCAAAATTCTATAAAGTGTTTTGATACTGATTTTGAAGCATACATTTTCTCAAATAATTCTTAGTCAGAGTCAATCTGTTTGATGTCTGCTAATTTGCCTATCAGCCATTTTCTCATGTCCTCTCTGTCGTCGCTTTGTTATACAAGTGTTCCACACTGCTTGACTACTTACAGTAGCTTTCTAGTGATGTCAGGATCCCAGGTCTAGCTAACACGTATTAACAGCTGCACGTATTTTCCTTTTTTTTTCTTCATTTGGCTATAATTGGTGATCCTAAAAGAAATCCTTGTAGTAAAGTTATACCACTAGTTACACAAAGTAATGCCATATTAAACTGTAATTGCCCTACTACTAAACTAACAAAAGGCAACATGCTAATGTTTGTACTAGGGCTCAGTGCAAAAGCACACAATTGCATGATGCTATTTCATTCCCTTTCTTCTGGAGACCTGCATAACAACCCCTTTATTACTGATGGGTTTCTAATAATGGTGTCCATGTGGCTTTGGAACAACAGCAGAATGTTAATTTATTCCCCAGTGTTACCTAGAGGCCCTGACGTGGGTCCAGGACTGGTAACGCCCTAATTTAAATACTGGGTAGGACCAGGCTGATCAGGTGGCTCTGGGCTAGCACAAAGGCTGTGAGGGGAAGCCCCACTCCCTGATCAGGGCAGATCAGGAGGATTCCAAGTGTAATTGGCCTCCAGGGAGTGTGCAAGTCACTCTTGAACACCCCCTTCCAACCTCCTTAATGCCTTGCCAGCTGGAAGGAAAAGTCCCTTCTTGTATTGCCCACAAAGGAAGTGGGGACTGAGGGGAGAAGAACTGTAGAAATTAAAAAAGAGGAAAGAGACAGCTACACAAACGAAGAGGTGGGTAATAATATTGTGCATCTAAAAGCCTGGGGAGTGTGTCATAAACAAATGGGCTGCAATGGTCAGTAGACAATTATATCCTGTTACCTCATTTAAAATGCTGACTAATTACACAGAGCAAGAGGAAATTAGCACAGGAACCTAATTCTTTGCCAAGTCCACATCAAAATGCTTTGAAAGAAAAACATGAAATCAATCTTCCATGGCTTTAAAGAACGCATAGTTCCTGAAGTTTAAACATCTGCACAAAGTTCTTCAAAGTTTAATAAGACTTACAGAATATTCAGATCTCAGAAATTAGACTTGTAAATGAGCCCCCTTCCTTCGAAAAAGAAAGAAGAAAGAATGGAGGGAAAAAGAAAGAAAAAGGAAAACATTTCTAAACCAGGCAATATTAAAGCTCTCATCTTTTTGCTTTCTCTCTTTATGCTGATGTTATTCTTTACATCTCTAACTCCATTCTATTTGCTTTCTGTTAAATAGTGCCTTGTTGAAAAGAGAAAATATAGACTTAGGCAAAACTGTTTCCTGAAATCTCTCTCAGGGTACGTTTCTGTTTGTTTTGTTTAAAGATTTAACTGAATACATGACGTTCCTATTTAAAGAGATACTGGTAAATAGTAGAGAACAGTAGAGTCTCAGTCTCTCTCTCTCTCTCTCTCTCTCTCTCTCTCTCTCTTTCTCTCTCTTTCTCTCTCCTTTTCTTAAACTTTTTTTTTCTGAGTACAGAACTTTGAGTTGCAGCTCTTTTATTTTCTTTCATAGCCTTTCTGAGCAGTTTCTGAATATCAAATCATTTTCTTCTGATTTACTGCTTAAAAATGTATCACCACTAAAATAAGTAGCTCTCACTGAGAACTATTTAGTAGGCACACAGTTTAAAAATAAAGCCTTATTGACTCAGAGGTTAAGAGCATTGTCTGCTCTTCCAGAGGACCGGGTTTGATTCACAGCACTGAGTAGTGGCTAATAACCCTCCATAGCTCCAGTTCCAGGGGTTCTGACACCCTCTTCTGGCCTCTGTGGTCTTTGCACAACATGGATATACTTACATACATGCAGGCAAAAGACTCATGCACATAAAATAAAAATAAATGAAAAAAATAAAAATTTAAAAAGAAAATCTTTAGTAAATGTACCAACCTTTTGTTAAAATAAAATATGCTTAAACTGGAAATGTGGCTCAGTGGTAGAGCATTTGCCTAGAGTGTGTGAAGTCCCAGGCTTGTTTCACCACTCTGCAAATAACAAAACCCCCCAAATATGTTGAAGTATGATCCAGTGTAGACTTTGAAATTCAAACCAGCAGTGTGACTCTTGGCAGTGCAGTGACCTTTTGAATCTGGGTTAGTTGATCCTTAGTGGTGCTGGTCAAAGAACACTGTATCAGTTAGCATTTAGGGTACAGTGCCTGGACTCTATCCTGCTCTCAAAAATAGACTACTACTTTTTAAATATGAATTTAGGGGCAAAATTTATTTTTGAGGAAGGGGATAAGTTATAATCCTTATGCTGATTTTAAGGCATTTTAAAAGTGCTGAATATAATCCTTTGCTCAAATGGCCTGAAACTTACCCATTTTCCTATTTTAGGACATAATGGTTGCTTTCAAGTATTGGCAATTATGAATAAATGTGCTATAAACATGCATTCAAATTTTCCTGTAGACATATGCTTTGAACTCTTTTGGTAAATACCTAGACATGTAATTTGCTAGATCAGATGGTAAGATATGTTTAGTTTTATAAGAAACTTCCAGATTATCTTCTGAACTGGAATATCAAAGTACACATATGTGTTTGCATACATGCAGACAATGGAGTGCCATTCAGTGTTAAAAAGAAATGAGCTAACTATCCATGGAAATGGCTAAGTGAAAGGAAATAATAGGAAAGGCTATGAATTGTAGGGTTCTAGTTGTGACATTGCAGAAAAGACTTGAAAACTGTAGAGACATTATAAAGACATGAGATTTCAGTGGGGGGGGTGATGTAAGGAGAAATGGATGATTGGTAGAGTCCTTGGGGGTATGAAAATGCTTTCTGTAATTCTGTAATGATGGATGCTTATCCTTGTCCATAGTCAAAACCTATAGACTGAACAAGAGTGAACCCTCAAGTGAGCTATGAATTTAAAGTATAATTATGTGTCAACAGATACTCAGTTTTTAATAAACGTATCATTCTTTTTAATCATATCATAATGGAAGATCTGGGAATGCGTGGTGGTAGATGGTATGCAGAATATCTCTTTACTCAATTTTGCTTTGTACTAAAAATATTCTAAACAATTGTCTTAAGTTACTGTGTGTGTGTGTGTGTGTGTATAGCATTAATGTACGTACATGTTCAGGCACGTATGCACATATGTACACGTAAATATTAAGGATTAGTATTAAGTGTCTTTTTCAACCATTTTATGTGTTGATCACTCACTGAACCTGGAGCTCACTGATTTTGCTAGGCTTGTTGGCCAGCGAGTTTCAGGGATCTGCCTTTCTAGAGGTGAGATGATAGTGTGCAACCATGCCTGACTTGGGTGCTGGGGATCTGAACTCAAGCAACAACCACTCTATTATTGAGATATTTCCCTACCCCTTAGAATATTTTTAAAATAAAAATCACTGTATTATCTTGAGGGACCCAGCTCCAGTAGTCTATGATTGTATACAAAATATTTTCATGAAAACTTACATGAGGAATAGTAATATATCTAAAATAGAAATTATCAGTAGAAAAACAAAGGGTCTTACATATTTGAAAATAAAACTTATGTTTTTTTCCTGTGGTCTTCCCCCTCCAAAGGAACACAACACAAAACTCAACCAACCAAAAAGTCTCTTTAGGGGCTGGAGAGATGGCTCAGCAGCTAAGAGTACTGACTGCTCCCACAGAGCTTTGATTTCCAGCACCCACATGATAGCTAACAACTGTCGGTAACTCCAGTTCCAAAGGATCCAGTGTCTTCTTCTGACCTCCATAAGCACTGTACAACATGGGTACACATACACACATGTAGACAATACAACCATACACAGAAAATAATAAACATTTTAAAAAAATTGAAAATAGAACTGCTATATAACTTACCAATAACATTCTTGGGTACATACACAAAGGACTGTTAGTTGATATAACACAAAGATTTATGCACATCCATGTATATATTCACAACAATCAGGAAATGGAGTCAGACTAGGTCTGCATCAACTGATGAGTGGATAAAGAGTATGTGGTACATATATATTTTGCTAGAATGGCCTAGCAAGCTAAGGGACATGGGGTGGTAAGAGGTGTGGGGGGGAAGAGGTTACAACCATGCTTGTGCAGTGTTTTGAATTCAGGAGGAAAGATGCTCATGGAAAACTGTAACAAAGTGGCTAAAGGACTGGAGTGGCTTCTTTTGGTAGATAGAAGCCCCAAAGCATGATCTCACATCTTCACTGTCTAGAAAATAGAACAAAAGTTGGTGGTTGACTATCTGCAAAGTCACTGAAATGCTGGCAAGAAAGACCCAAGATCCAGGACAATGTCCTGTGGAAAGGCAAGTAAACCAAGCTGAGCATTTAAGGAGAGCCACACCCATAGCTTGGGTCATCTATAGCCGAACAGAACCAAGAGGCTGCATTGTCATTGGAAAGGTAGTCTGAGATTACTGGGGACCTATCTACATTTTAAGAGAGGGACTACAGAGTTCACTAGTTTGGTTCAGCAGTGGGATGGAGATGTGAAGATGGATATGAGCAAGATGGAAATGGGCCATGTAAACTGCTTCAGCACTCTCAGGAAATGCTGAGTTTTAGAAAGAAGTCATGGTTGTTTGTGACTTTCCTTGTTTTATCACTGCAAAACTATATCCTGGGAAAGTACCAATGACAAGAAAACCAAGACAGCTGGTCACCCTACTTTTCAAGCCAGAAAGACAAAGACAATATTCATAAGAAAATGCTTCCTCTTGCTACATGATGACAGGAAGGAGGACCTTCAAAATCAGCCTGGTCTGCATAGCAAGTTCTAGGCCAACTGGAGCTATAGGAATATCCTGTCTCAAAAAGTCAAAAACAATTTTTGAAAAATTTGAAAAAAATTGCATCTGTCTAGGTTTCCTTCTTTCTTAACTTTTCTTTTCTTTTTAAGCTTATACCTAACAACAGCAGCAACAACAACAACAGCAAAGCTACTGGAAAATTCATTGAAAGTGATAGGTTGAATTTTGATTATAAAGATATAGGAACTTGCAATTCCTAACTTACTGTCTTCTGTCATCTGACACAAGCAGAAGGGTCTAATACTAGTCCGAGGAATCTGAAAATCTGGTTCCTCATTATTTCCCTGCCAATAAACTTCCCATAGTGTTTCCATAATGTTCTAAAATTAGAGGGTTGGATTAGATAGGGTCTGATGTCCTGTTTAGATTTAGACTTCAGCAGTTTCAGTAGAGAACAAACAAGACAGCCTACAATTATGTGTTAAATTGTGTACTGAACAACATGATAATACTTTAAAAAAAAAAACTTCACTCTTCTATCTAACAAGACTCCTTCAAATGTTAATGTCCTCTTTCTTCTTTTGAGAAAACTGTCTTCCTTGTGTTCAACTGCTCTAATTCAACTGAAGATTACTCTCATGCAAAAGATTCTCCAGAGGTTGAGCAGAGCACACTGATGGCAGAGCCACTGCCCCCATTGGGATACTTTTTATGTTGGTGAGGAAGTGAGATGCAGGTCCTCTCTAGAAAGTTTATCAACTGAAGGAAACTAGTAAACTTTTTAGAAAGGAACTGCATCTCACAAATAAGTCCCTGTGTTTCTTGTGAGAAAGCATGTGGTCAGCTGCACAGTGTTAGTTCTAATGCCATAAGGTTTTCTCCAACTTTAAGTTACTAAATGTAGGTAGGAGATCATTCCTCTGAGTTCCTCCATTAGGACTATTACAAAATCCCTCGATGGACTGTAAAGCATATCATACAGTGAACACTCTTTCCTCTGATGGTACCAGAATGACTGACTTTTCTAGGTGTCACCCCTAAGATCAGGTAGGTCTAAGAAGGAAGACAGTATTCCAGGCCTGGATCTGGCTCTGAGAAAAGCCAAGACTCCATTTAACTTCTTGCCTCGTGGTGGTTTTTCTCTGACTCTACTGCCTTCTCTCATATAAACCACACCGTGTTTTGAATCTGGGCATGTTCTCACAGAGGAACGGAATTTGGTTCAAGTAGTAATATCCCTAGTAACATGAGTTCATGAGAGATGTTTTAGCGAGTGATTATTAGGCAAAGTTATTCTTTTGTAAAATGGTTGCCCTGACATCTCTGTACAGCACCACGAGCAAGGGTTCATGCACATTATCTAGTTGTACTGTTGATCATCCTTCCCCCTGGGAACATGGAAACTAGTAGCAAAGGTCGCATTGGGTTGGGAAACTTGTGCATATAATTTTATTGGTCAAAGAATCTATAACAAAGAGAACTTGACTTAGACCAAATGGCAAGGTTCTCATCTTTCTTTTCAGTGTCATCCCCCCATTTCTTAATCTTTTTCCTGGCCTTCAGGGCTATCTGGGTGGGAAGTGATAGATACTGAAATCACTGACTTAGAAGACCAGTCTGGTCAAAGGGATCCTGTCTGAGGTAGTAGAGTAGGCAGGGAAATATGCGTGGTTTAAGAATCAAATCTTTCCTTATTTTTTTGGTGTTGGGGAAAGCAAAATATAATTATGTTGCATGACAAATGAGAAAGGAAGGTAGAAAGAAAACATTTCTTACTTGTTAGGGCACTCGACATTCTATGTTTGCTTTTTTGTTTGCTCGTTAGTGCCTGCCTCTCAAGAGCATAAGCTTCATAAAACAGACACTATTTGTTACATCCACACTGTGTGTCTAGACTCTAACTCAGTGCCCAGAACATCTTTGATGCTTAATAGATACCTATTGAGTGGAAAAATGGTACAAATACCTTTTAAAAGATTGTGCATGTTGAGGGTGAAAGGTAGACAGGGACAGAGAAGAAAGAGCAACAATTGGTACAGGCTCATGATTATCTTTAGCGTCTCAGCAATTTTTCTCACAATATTCTTAGGCTAAAAGTAGTATATAACAGTTCAATTAAGTGATTCAGGCTACATAATAAATATTTATATCCTAAAAACTTAGTGAACATTTATAAACACATATGAATTGAATATTCCATTCTTTTATATTTTTTATTGAAAGTTTGTGAAATTCTTTTTGATTGATTGATTGATTTTTATCGGTACTACTGTTATGCCTGTATATATGTAAGTGCACCCGTATCATGCAGTGCTCTTGGAGACAGAAGAGGTGTTGGATCCCCTGGAACTGGAGTTTCAGATGGTTGTTAGCTGCTATGTGGGTCCTGGGAATCGAACCAGGGTCTTCTGTAAGAACAGACAGTGCTCTTAACTGCTGAACCATCTCTCCAGTCCCAGAAATTTTGTGACTTATTTATACAGCATAATTTCATGGTATTTAGATAGCCTTCCCTATACCTGCCTCCCTTTACTGCCCCCCCCCAATTTAATGTTCTCTCTCCTTCACCCACTCTCCATATATGTGGATGTAGTCTAATTTGTATCCCCTGATGTCCTTCAGGCTGAGTCCATCCATTAGGGTCTGGTTAATCCACCAAAAGTTTGACTCTTGAAATAAACGATCTCTCCCCTTCCCAGGAGCCAGCGCTGATGCAGGTTGTTTAGCTGGGCTTGGAGCTTCTTATCCACTTCCTCATGTCTATGCTGGGGTTTTTTCTGGTGTGAGCTTGGATGGGACTTGTGCAGGGTGCCACTACAGCTGTGAGTTCATAAGAGTAACTGATCACTTGTCTAGAAAATTCTACTTCCTGGTGGTAATTATTACTATTTTATTTTATGTGTATGAGTGTATTGATTGCATGTATGTAAGTGCACCAGTGTCATGCAGCGCCCACAAAGGTCAGAAGAGGATGTCAGATTCACTGGAACTGGAATTAGAGACAGATGTTAGTTACCATGTGGGTGTTGGGAACCAAACCTGGGTCCTTTGCCAGTAACCAGTTCTCTTAAGCACTGAGCCATCTGTCTCCCAGCCCCTGGTTCTTACAATCTTTCCCCTCTTCTGCAGTGATTCCTGAGCCTTAGGAGGCAGACGTTTGATACAGAGATAAGCACTTTGCAGTCTCTTGTTCTCTGTACATTGGTCACCCATGGATTTCTGTGTTAATCTCCATCTGCTACCTGAGGAAGCTTCTCTGGTAAGAGTTTGAGAAGTGCATTAATCTATGTGTACAACAAGTCATTAAGAGTCAGTTTAATACAATAATTATTTCATAGAATTTTATTTCATTCTTACCCAGATTGCATGTAATGGGACCTGTCATATTACTGGGTACTAAACAACCACTGAAATATTGGAATCTGATAGGACTCCACTAACATCAGCTCTCCCACACTCTATGGAGAAATTGCCAAAAGGCTAGTTTATAAAGAAACATTATCAAAAGGATTTAGCACTGTCTAATGTTGAAACTATGGACAAGTTTATGTTGGTAGTTTGTGGGGCATTTAGCAGATAGATATACAATATCTCTGTTTCTCATTTTTTAAAAATTTTATTGTTGTTTTATTTTATGTGTATGAGTGTAATACCTGGCAAATCCATTGTGAACATTTTCATGATGCATCTATGCAAAGCTTGGAAAATGCACAGATATATTCATTTTGATATCAAATGCTGGAAATAATCATAAGGAAAACTAGCTTATAATGGAACAACAATACAAATTTTGATCATATTGTGAATCTTGGAAAGTGCAATTTGAGTTACAAATACATCTATCTTGGGTTAACTTTGCCTACTTTCATTTGATCAAAAGTCAGCTCCTTGATCATTCTAAGCAAGGCATTTATCCCATCCTCTCTAAAGCTCAAAGAATGTTACAAAAGAGAGAGTAGAACATAAGAGTTGGAACATAGGACAAAGGACTGCAGAATTGCCATTTTTTGGGCAAGACACAACTATTGTAATCACAAATTCACAGCAGATGTATATACACTTACCGGGTATGCACAAGAATGGGCCAATGAATAGTCAAACATGGATGGAGGAGGAGGTCGAGACTCTTACGCCTCACTGCCAAACCATTTGTTGCTGATAGATTCAGGTAGAAAGGCACTGGAGACCCCACCAGACTCCAGTGAATTGTTTCAATCCTAGTGGTCACACATATGAATCTTCTTCAATTACATGTGTCACAAAACCAAACCAAAAGTCATGAGTCTTGGAAAGTGGCTTGTAGGGAAAAAGTGGGGGGTGGTTCGTAGAAATGGGCAGGAGATAAGAGAGGGCTTGGGGAGAGAGTAATCAGGATGTATTATATACATGCATGAAATTACCAAAATACAAACGTCATAACAATAATTGTAATGATGATAATAATAACAGAAAGTCAATTCCTTTCAGATTAAGACTCTGAAGCAGCAAGATGAATTTGTCTGGTGTACATGTGAACTGACCTCTTTACTTTGCATTGCTGGAGTTTAGCCTTTACATTTTGCAGACCATGGAGCCTGGCTGTTGGACTGTGTGTGGGGAGTATACTGCTGGTCATGCTCATACTATCAGTATTAGAGGGCATACAGCATCTGCAACACATCACAGCCTTTGTGTCAACCTACAAATTATCCTTTGGAACTGAGGAATTTACTTAAAAGGCTTCTAGTGAAATCCTATGACAAATAGGTGTAATCTAACATCAACCTTCTCACTAAACGCTTTATTCTTGGCATTTATAAATGTTTATTACCATCGTGCATTCTTGAGTAAGTTTGAGATTTCAAAGACAATTTATAATCCTTATCATTCTTTCTGCTGAATCCAGCTAACCACTGTTCTTTCGTAGCTGAAATGTGAGGTCTCAGAGGGTTAAGTGAGCTTCACCCACACAGAAAGTCAACATCAAGCATTTCTTTAAATGTGGACTCCTTGACAAACACATCTTTCCATTTGCAAAGCCCATGAATTTAAAGCATCCGGTAATAACAGGCCTGCTCTCCTCTCTGAGATGGAAGCTCCTTGTGAAATGGTATCCTGACAAAGTGCCACTGCAGGAAAGCCTGAGTCCTAACATGGTGTCAAAGTGCCAGTGAGCTAAAACTGGCAGCAGGCTAATTTGGGAGAACCGTCTGCCTCGGCCTCCTCCACTTACTCTCTCCTACTGATCAACTCACCCGCAAGTATTCAGCTCATCAACTGTTCCATGGGCAGGAGGACAAGGAAAGAAAAGGAATTAGGTCCTGCTTTTTCTTTCACTGCATGATGGACTGCCCTGTTGTGAGCTCTGGGATCCAGGTTCCAACACTAGATGAATGACTTCTAAAACAGATCCTCAAAGTAAAAGAGATATCCAGAGTTAAGGTGGTACTACTTATAATCCATGATGTTTTAATGCCACATGACACCTGATAGGCATCTTTATATATATTAAACATGTATTAACATCATTGTGTGTACTAATTAATGTCTTCTTGGTTATCTGTTCTCAGTAAAATGCTTAATTATGTGGAAGGAAGTAGACACTTGCCTTGTTTGGGACAGTTATTTTGAGAGTCCTTCTGCAGTGTTGGTTGAGGGTGAGAATGGGACTAAAAAGCTCACCTTCTAGTTAACTATGACTGAACTTATATTTGTAAGGACTCAGATTGTAATTCATGCCAGTATAGTGGTGATTAAACTGATCCTGGCTGTAGTGGTGTGATACGCTAATGAACAGAAAGCTCTGAGTTCAAAGAAAACATCACATTTTTTTTCTCTTCATCTTCGTCCTCTTCATCTTATGTTTTATTTAAATAAAACCTGAAATAGGTGCCTAGGATAGAAGTTTGTATTGGTACAAAATAGCCCTATATGTTCACTCTGTAGCAGAGTATAACATGAGAAGACAAATGATTAAATGAAGATATCCTAACTGATATGAAAGAATTATGGCAAACTGAATATGGCCCTTCCAGCCCCAGACTCCCTAAGGCAGTGATTCTCACTGTGCAGCTTGTGAACCGTAACCAGACTTAACAAGTAATATATAGCTCAAAGCAGATTAATTTACAGCACATACCTTTGGTGTGTATTTCTGTCTCTCTCAGAAGGAACTTTCCAAGAAAATGTTCAGGCTCCACTCTCTCTATGATAATGTGGATCATGTGTCTGTTCTTATTGTGAATGTAGGGTATCCAGTACCCCAACTGGGTGTGTTATTTCTCTCTAGTATTCGTAAGGAATATATGTGGGGACACATATCATGAACAGCGACTATAACAAGCCATAAATGCTAAAATTGTTCACAAATGGTAACAGAAGAGGGGGTTGAACTTCTCAACAAAAAGTAATGAAGGTGGGGCTTATCAGCAAACTCAGAAAGATTTATATGCACACAAGAATTCGAGTTTAAAGACAGAGTCTCTCTCTCTCTCTCTCTTTCTCTCTCTCTCTGTGTGTGTGTGTGTGTGTGTGTGTGTGTGTGTGTGTGTAGCAGAGGGGAGGGAGAGGCTCCATTAGTTTTATAGAACAAGTTTCCTTTATCTTCATTTGTTTTCCTGTATACTTAAGATTTTCTGCTCAGCATTCCTCCCAGAAAGCCACCTTCTGTACAAAATGCATATAGAAGAAATCATTTCCCCCTTTAAATGCAGTTGCTTTGAATTGCTTTGTAGTAAGTGGCCAAGTAGTTATTCTAATCTAACAGAGGTCAGACTTTTCTGATTATATTTTTACCTCACTTTTTCAGTTCACATTGTCAGGCTTATAGGCTCTCTTCTTCAAAAGACACCTCATTTTCATTTTCATTCAGTGTCCCTCCACGATTTTTCACATAGCTTCCTTCACACTACTAATTTCACTTTGGAGCTGGCATCCTCTCCCATGTTCCTGGACTAGCTGTGCTAACATGTTTAAACATGATTAGTCTCTATTAATGTAAAAGAGACAAAGCTTCAAAAATCACACACCTCTTAATTTGCTATAGTTCCAAAGGGGGACCATAACCCTGGGAAATGAAAATGAATAGGTTCCTTGAAATGCAGATATCTGGGACATTCTGCAGCTAAGTGACATGTTTTCTTTTATACTTGCAAGCAGATTTTCTTTAAGCTGCATTCCAGTTCAAATCCTTGCAGTAGCAAATGCCATGAAATCCCGAATGATCAAAAGACATTTCCTGGTCAGGGAGGATGTTTAATTTGCTTTCAGCAATGTCTGTTACATATTTAGTTTAGAAAATGAAGGACTCTGTGGTGGACATTCAAAAATGGTGAATTATAACACACTATAGGCAAGAGATAGAGAGCTTACGATGCTTATCTGTATTGTACCTTCAGGAAAGTTCTATGATTTCAGAAAACTTACTATATAACTTAATGTGTACATAAATGTATCTGATAGTGGAAAAAAGCTGTGTATTTTAGAAAGAGTTTATATGAGTTTCACATATGCAATGACATTAACATAAGGCTTAAATATTGAGAGCCACGTAAAATAGTGTGGAAGAAATCACTGGATCCGAAATCTAAGCCAGGGATATTTTCTACAATTGCACATTAAATTTAGTTCCTGTGCGGGTCACAAAGGCCAAAAAAGAAATTCGGAGTCATGTAGTATTCATTTCCTAATAAAAGAATATATGCCCACTGGTAAGAAGAAAACGTTCCTGGAAATAAACTCAAACCAAAATCTAACCATGGATTACTATAATAAAAGAAAATATCTTTAATAATAGCCTTTAGAGAAGATTCATGACATTTATTCATTTGGTTATTTCTTATGCTGATCCTCCATGAAAATCAAGAGACTAATGCTATATTACAACCGTTCAATATGTGTCTATGGGGAACAAATGACACAGTCATCATGTCCCTTGGAGTCTGTTATTTTGTTGTAGCTGGAGGTGGATAGATGTGCTATTCAAACATCAAGAATTTTAAGAAGACCCAGTGCAGACATCCCATGCTTAAATGCCTTCTGATACACGACCAGTGCCGTTGCTCTGCACATTCCTACACTGGGTAGTTCCTCAGTCGAGGAAAGATCCTTCAGCATTAAGCCTCTGCCTTCACCATGTCTGTTGTAGAGTTGTACACAGTAATCATATGGAACACTTTATCTTCACCAGCATCACTCCTGGGCTTTTTTTTTTTTTTTTTTTTTTTTTTACAGTTTCTGTGGCTCATGCTGGGATCATAATGTGACTTGTATTCAAATTAAGTGGCAAATTATTTTTTATCAATCAGTTGGGAATCATCTCAAAATTTTACCAGCCTGGACATTGTGTTCACGTGTGTTTCCATTTCTCCTGGTAAGAATGGTATGTCGCTTGAGCCTTAGGTATAGAGGTTGCATTGTAGATGTGCCACTTAGGCATAGACAATTCACAGACAATGTCTATGTGTGACCAGTTGTGGTACTCCGTAGTAGTCTCCATTTGGTGCAAAAGAAGTTTGATGAGTGGTGACTGGGATACTTGACTTGACTGTAGATATATAAAAGGATACATATTTAGCACGTAGTAAGAAGTTACATTAGTCTAGAGATATGACAGCCTTAGGGATTTCTCTAAGATCTATGACCTCTTCAACCACGTATATTTGACTATGATTACAGTACCATACATGAGTTCCTCCAAATGAGTGGGATTTAAAACCAGTTAGGTAGCTGTTGATTGATCCCAAGATAAAAGTGCCACTACCACATCAGTGTTGAGTGCTGTGCTGGTCTTTGATGTGGTTATTTGGTCATGAAGCCAGTATAGTGCTCTCCAGAGCTAGCCTTAAGGGGAAGTGTCTTCAGGTTAGATCTAGCTTCATTGCTCCAAATCCTAAGTGCAATGCATATCATTTCTTCAGAAATAGGGTCTTACCTTCAAGTTCTGAAAGGCAACTAAGGCTCACACAACATGGAACAAGGGGTACAAGGGACACTAATGACACTTTCAACTCTCATTAGTGAAGCTCCTCATGCAACAGAGAGACAGTAACACAAAAGATCACAAATGGCCAAAGGATGGAAACTAGGAGTCTGTAAAGCCTGGGTTCCTGGACAGGACTCTTATATTAAATTTCACTCACCAGGACACAGGGACCATTGTGGAAGAAGGGGCAGAATGACTGTAAGAGCCAGTGTGTGACCATATGGAAACAGAATCCTACAAGCTCCTGTGCCTCTGCTCACATGAACCCACGGCAATGGTTTCATCATGCTCAAGACCTATGCAAACTCAAAAATGGTACTGGGGAAATGGGCAACAGATCCCAATCTTTACTGAAGAAATATTGGTGACTGATTACTGTTGGGTGAGGATGGGCTAATCTTAAAGTGAGGGACTCCGTGTAGGCTGACTAGACCTCAGGGGATTAACCTGCACTGAGGAACATTTTGGACACTAACTTGACACAATGAATCTTAAAACAAATGAAAGAATATATAGATTCCAGTTGGGGGTTACGGGAGGGTGCTGGTTGGGAAGGGGTATAAAGATGATTGATTGAGATATTCTGTATGAAATATACAATGATTCAATAAGAAATTTCCAAAAAGGTTGGCCCCTCCTCCCTCGTGCTGCATTGTTTCCTTTTCTGTGCACAATGCTCTATTTTTCTTAACTACTAGTCAATGGAGCCCAGCAAGGTCTCGTGTCTCTTTATTTTCTTTCCCCATGGGATTTAGCATTGCCCCTTACACTTGTTATTAAACATCTGTTGAGTGAATACGTGAATGTAAGAAATATATCCAACTCTTGGGTGGCCATAAAGATTAGTGCAAACTGATGGCCTACTTTATGAATGCTAATCTCTCAATTTTAGTTAAATTCAACACCTGAATAACTTAGTTCACCTTTTTGTTATGTGGGGGGGGGTTCATATTTAGTTATAAAAGTACAAAAAATAATCTTGAAGATGGGAAACTAAAGAAAAATAGATGTCACCAGATCTTAAGTATTGAAATATTTTCCCCTTTGAGGCTGAGTACTAGTAGGAACCTCATTTTGACCCAGGAAATCACCTTAAGGTATCTGAAGAAATTTTTCTTCCAATTTGGTCATATATAGCTTTTCTGCACAATATATTGACAAAACTGAAACACTTTTGAGGGTGAAAAATGCTAATTTCAGTAATTATCCAGGGCTGTAGGAATTAGTGAAAACTGACCTAAGACAGCTATATTTTAATATTCTGAACAATTAGCTGTTAGCATGACAATCTGTCTTCCATCTCCTTCAATGGCCACGAAAGAGGCAAGAAAACAACACTGAGGTTATTTTACATCTTTCCACATTGCTTTCCAAAAACACAAACAGATTAGGATCTTTCCTGTACCCTTCGTCCTGACTCAGAACATAGTCTCAATTTTAAGTATGAAAGAAGAAAAATGGCATTCTAAATTATTCTAGAATTCAGAAGATAAAAACATAACAGAAATAATCACCATCAAAGCCAAGTATCAGTTAAATTTTTAGAGAAAATACTTTTCCAGTAGATGTTTAGGATTTTAAGCTGTGAAGTCCAAAATTTGAGAAGAGTCTAAAAAGGATGAGCGTATTTTCTGTGGCACACATGTTAGCACCTTTTCCTTTATTAGAAGTATGTTTAGAGGAACACAGGAGTAGACAGAATGGCTGATGTGAAATGAAGTAGATGCTTAAACACATGTGGGGCCAATTCTAGCTCTCTAAGTAATCAGTCATCACTTGCAGTGCAAGTGCCTGAGTAATATTGTAGTTTGCCTCCTGTAGATCATGAAGTTCTCATTATATCTATGCTGAATGTCTTGACATCATTGCTGATAAGCGGAATTCTTTGTTGGACTTTTGTTAGTTACTCAGTAACCCTCAGTAATTGAGAATGAAGCACAGCTGAAGGGCTGAGGGGAAAGAAAATGTCTAGAGTGACATCTTCTCTCTCCTAATGAGGGACCAAAGTTTGTCAGAAATGATCATCAAGTTTTCTTGGAACATTACAAGAGTGTAAGCAATGGAGCCCTCTCTGGCTTTGTAAATCACGCAAGGGTATCCACTCGGCTCATCGTCATCCCGTAACTTAGAATGGAAAGCCTCTTGTGCATAAGCTGCCTTTCTTGACTAATACAATTAATCCATGAGAAGTGGGAATGATAGCATTTTTTTTCTTCAAATTTTGTTGTTAATTAAGAAAACAATGATCAGGGATTTCTAATTACTTTGTAAGTTCTATATGGCCTATACCTCTCCTCGGCAAATTAGAAAGATAATGCTGGAAACATTAAATAGAATTCTTCTTCCTCCTCTTCCTCCTCTAGATTCACACATTTACTTAATAGACCTCTTTTTGTACACCACTGTTGTGAAACATTTATATCTATCAACTTATCCCACAGTTATTAGCATTGTGTATTAGTTTCTTTCTTTTTGTAATTCAGGACCTAATAAATTCACTGCTACAGAAGTGACTAGAGAGCTAGACACAAATACATCCAAGCATTTAAAAATGATACTTCTCTAGAGTAAAAGAATGTTCTTGAAATTATAAAATTGTACTAGTGTGTAGGATTGGGACTTGTTGAAGAGATTGTACCTAAAGAAAAAGACAGCCAAGAAGTTCACATGGTTCTGGGACATCTTAGGATCTCTATAGTTAGGGGCTGAAAAAGCAAGGGTTGGAGTCAAACTGGAAGCCCCTAGAAAATGCTGACACAGGGAGCTTGTGAATGGGAGAGGTGGCTGTATTCTGGACCCAGATGTGCTATGCTGCTCAGAGACCTCAGCAGATAAGGCATTCATCTACTTTAGAGGGCTGTAATTCAAAAGGAGTCTGTGGTCCCTCTTTTAGAAATAGAGCAGAATCAAGTTGAGCATAAGGGACAAGCTCCCAGATTATAGAATGTGGTAATTTCACAGTTGTAAGCAGTCGTTGAGAAGACCATTGGCATGATTTGAATATGGTTGACAACTATCAAAACTCATGTTGCAGTTTGTTCCCAGTGTTACTATATTGAAAAGAGATGATGGAGACTTTAGGTTGTGATTGGAATCCACTTCCAGGAATGCACTCTATCCTTGACTAGAGCAGCCGTGGAGAGTTCGACTCCCATTTCCTCCCTTCATGAGTCACTGTCTTTTACTTTTCTTTTATACCTGGAGCAACATGAAGATCACAGCAGAGCTGAGCAGAGATGCTACTCAAACTTCCACCCTACAGAACTGTGAATAAATTCATACTTTAAAAATTATTCAATCTTGGGTGCTGCTTTAGAGTAACAGGAAAATGTACTGAAAAGCAACTGTACAACCCAAGATACAACCCCAAACTATATATTAGGGCTTGAATTTGTAGTTAAATAAGCCAAACAATCAAGGATTTAGAATTTTTATAAATTTGAAGTGACTTTCAACTAATCTAAATTTATTTTTATAATATCATTTAGTAGTTGCCAAAGGGGCCACCACTTCATGGGGATGGCATTCACTGAATTTGTTTGTTTAGTTTGGGACTATCTCCTCTAGATTTTTGCTACACTTCGCTGTAATGTGAAAGTTCGCTAGCTTGTTCAGCAGCATACATTGTATTCATGGGAGCTGCAATTAAGCTCCAATGGCCTGTTTTCACTCCTCTCCAGCTGCTGTGATCAGTTCACCAAGCCCTAGATACCTAGCAAAAATCATCAGTTTACAAGTGCTTTGATGCCACATGTGACAAACTGGTACTTATCAGAGTGAGAGCCTTTTTGGCATACATTGCTTATGAAATATTTGTGGAGTACTGGAGAATCTATGCAAATCCTTTTATTTGTAGGAATTAAATCAAAACAAAACAATTCATGAGCTGGCAGAATGGCTCAACCGGTAAATGCGCTTGTTGTACAAGTATGATGACGGTATTAGATCCTTGGATCCCATAATGAGGGAAGAAAACTGACTTGAGAAAGTTGTTCTCTGACCTCCACATGAGTACCGTGGCCTGTCTCTCTCTGTGTGCATGCAGATACTCTCTCTTACATACAAACACAATTATACATATGCATATATATGTATATATAAATTAAAAACAATTCATCATGAATAAATAGCAGTAGGGGTTTTAAGAGAACACTAGGTCCTGGCTTAAAGTTTGAGTTAGAATCAGAAAAAATACTGCAGAGTTATCAAGTAAATGCAAATAGATTTTGCAAATGTAAATTTTACAATAAACACAAGGATAGAGATTTGAAATACAGTTTGGCAAGTCATAGTTTGAACAAGTGGTGGGATTCCTTTCTTGTGAAATTTAATTGTGGGAGTGAGTGCATGGATGTAGGTACCCTTGGAGGGATTTCTTTGTGCCAGACCACAGTTGGGCTGGGAGAGCGTTTGCACTTCTCCCTGTCTTGTTGGACTGTGCCACTGGAAGGAGAGCAGCAGTTCCCCAGGATGGGAGGAATACAGACAATGGGCAAGCAGGAGACACAGGGACACACAGTGAGAAGTCTTTTTGGGACAGCCAGAAAGGCTCTCAGGAGGCTGATGACTGGCACAACAGGGCACTCATATCCTAGACCTCAGCAAGTTTCCCAAAGCCTGGGGCAGGAACAAAAGAAGTCTCTGCCCCTTAAGGGCAAGTGTTACTTCCTGCATTGTCTTTTCCCAAGGTCAAAGACAAGGCAACCAGAGTTTGCTATTGGAAATTTCTCATAATATCAGAAGGATATTTTTAAGTAGTTCCTTTCTAGCCAAGAAAATTATTTATTTTCCTTAAATAAAATGTACTGTAGCAATGAGGGACTTATCTGATAACGTAAATTTATTTTATGAATAGCATTTAATTTTTTGAGATCAGATATGTATATATGTTAAAGTAATATAGAGTCTAGTAAATCTAAGTGTTTTGTCTCAATAAGGGATTTTCAAAGTGCATTTATTTTTAATTTTCTCATGTATAGAACAGAATAAGGTTTTCTTCACTTACCTCTTAAATTTATTGTGACAGTCAAATAATGCATTTATTTTGAAATCCTTTATGAAGGGTCAAGCTCTATGTAGGTATGAGAATACAAGAATTATTCACTTGATATGTTTGACATAGTACAGATGATACAGAAGACTCCACCTCATCAAAGGACAGCACTTGTTTTTCTCTTCAACATGACTGTTCATCTAGTGGCATCAACAATTACTAGCCAAAGTAGCTAATATTAGAGATGAAATACTCAAGTAAGAGAGAGCTCATTGCAAAAGTTCAGTAAAAAGTTTAAGTCTAACTTTATTACTAAGTGTCTGGAAAGAGGAAGGCTTGGGAAATTTGGGAAATTTTTAACAATGGCACAGTTAGTTGTTACTCTGAAGATTAAGACAATGAGGAAAGAAAAATGACAGTGCTCAGTAGATTATATTCTGCTATTTGGAGGACCATATTATGCAAAAAAATACATTTGAGAAATTCTGTGGGTTGTTATACAGGGAAGGATAAGAACAAACTGTTAAACTGTAGGGCACTGATCTTAAATTATTACAAAGGAGAAATTCTTATTTTTAAAAAATATTTTATTTGTTATTTTAATTTTATGTTTATGAGTGCATTGCCTGCATGTGTGTATGTGCTCCTGTGTCATACAGTGTCTGTGGAGGTCAGAAGATGGTGTCAGATTCCCTGGAATTGGAGTTCCAGAGGGTTGTGAGCTGCCATGTGCTGTTGGGAATCAAATCTGGGTCCTCTGCAAGAGTAATCAGTTCTCTCAACTGTTGAGTCAACCTTCCAGTCCCTGAGGAATTCTTAATGTGCTAAAATATCCAGCTTTGGAATGGGTTGCCTGAGGAGTCGTGAAATACCTCTCTCTGGAAGAATTCAAGTGCAGAAGCGCTACATTTGGCTTGCACTTGAAGTCCTATAGGCTATTTTTTTTTCTTTTTTAGATAAAGACTTCTGTGTAGCCTAAGCCTAAGCCACAGCTTTCTTCACAGCATGATGAGCCGGTGCTGGAATGAGAGGCACAGCTTTTATAAATTCGTTATTATTATTTCTTTAAACGTTATTTAGTGTGTGTGCATAGGAAGGTGCATGAAAGTGCCACCTCATGCAGGTAGAGGTCAGAAGACTACTAAAAGCAGTCAGTTCCCTCATTCTACCATGTGGGTCCTGTGGTTTCAATTCAGGTCATCAGGCTTAGTGGCAGACACCATTAATTCTGAACCATCTCACTGATCCCCATAAATTAATTTCTAATGCTGAGATTCTGATGCAATAATTCTACTCCCAAAGTTGGTGCCATAATGGCTGTGAGACTCGCCATACCCACCCTTTTTGGATTTTCTTTCTCAGTTTCCTCCTTCCTAGAAGGCATTGGAGTAAAGTGAAAAATCTGGCTCCTTTAATATTAATCCTGCGATCAAGTATAGAGAGTTTCTTCGTCTTGATGAGTTTTCTAGTAAGGACAAATCGGTTCTAGTTTCCTTCTGTTGCTGTGGTAAAACACTCTGATAAAAAACAATTTGGGGAGGAGAGGGTTTATTTAGCTTTTACTTCTAGTCACGCCCCATCATTGAGGGAAGTCAGGGTAGGAGCTGAAGCAGAAACTCAAAGTCAAAACCATGCAAGAACTCAGCTTGCTAGCTTGCAGACTCATACTTAGCAAGCATTCTTTAAAAATTTTTATTTATTATTTTTATTTATGTGCATGAGGATACTGCCTGCATGTATGGAAGTACATTTGTCCCATGCAATGCCTGTGGAGGTCAGAAGAGGGCGTCAGATCCCCTGGAACTGGAATTAAGGATGGTTGTTAGCCAACAATGTGGGTGCAGGGAACTAAACCCAGGTCCTCTGAAAGAGCAGCCAGTGCTCTTAATTACTGAGCCATCTCTCCAGTCACTTAGCTAGCATTCTAATATAGCCCAGGATTATCTAACTAAGGATGGTACCAATTATAGTGGGCTGGGAGGGCCCACATCAGCTAACTAATAAGAAAATGCCCTATAGACATGACCATAGGCTTGTCTGATCTGGGAAATTCTCCAGTTGAGATTCTTTCTTCCCAGGTGACTCAGGTTGTTTCAAGTTGGCAAAAGCTACCCAGTGCACAAATCCATGTTTTTACTTAGTGTTCTTTTCATGTTAAATAGAAGCAAAGTCTTTAAAATGGTGCTCATATTATTTCGGTTCTTTTCCCAAATCTAAGTATGTAGAGATGAAATGACTGTTTGCTTTGATACAGCAATCACTTTTCCTCCTCTGCTCTCAATCAGACAGTTTTAAATTTTGTTGAAGCGTGTAAACACACTGTGATGGACGACATTAATAAATAAGTATTACACTGGCTCTGCTTGAGCAGTCCCTCTTCATCTTTATCTTTTTTGTTTAAATCCTGTGGGGTCTCAGAATGCTCTTTATGGAGATCAAGAAGATTAAGCAAAATTAGCTCTCAACCAGATAATAGGCTTCCCTCTCTTGGCATGTACCTCCCCACTCTGCATGCAGTGACTCCCCCTGATATCAACAGGAGACTCACAGATGGAGGGAAAAATTATGTTCTGGGAGAGCATGGCACACAATGGGATTTCAGTCTTGTCTTTCATTTCTAGCCATGTACGTAATGTGAGTTGGAATCCAAACTGAAAAGGAAAAGTACATGGGCTGGTGCTTAAGGACACCTTCAAATTCATCTCCTTCTCAGGGCATTCTGACCTGCTCACTTTGAGAGGAAAGGATATCATCCTGGTCTTGAGAACATCTAAATCGCAGCTGCATAAACAGAAGACACCTTAAAAGAGGTTACTGGCAGGGAGAACCATGTTTCATCCACATCAAACAGTGAAATTCACACTGTTTATGAAGTTCTCCAGAGAGAGACTGGCTTACTCATAGACAGAGTAAGCAGCTGTCTGGATGGAATAATTTGAGGATCGGTCAGAGGCCCCCATGTTTAAAAATCCATCTCCCTCATCCATCTGCAGTGTGCTGCCTGAAATTTCCACCATTACTGTCATTTCTTAAATGCCTTTAAGAGGACATATGCCCTATTATCTTGAGGGAGGTAACATTAATTAACTATATAACATATTAGAATGAATGAGTTTTCTTGTTAATAACCCATTACAACCATTGACATCCAGAAAAGATCAGGTCTCCGAAGAAACAGAAGCAAGGGCAGGTAAGTTTTAATGAAGAAGAAGATGGTGATTCATTGTGCCTGCTGTGTGTGCATGTGCGTGTATGTATGTGCATGTGTGTGCATGTGCCCGTGAATTATTGCTCAGGTCCATCTGGGAATGGGTGATCTAATATAAGGAGTCAACCAAAGAAGGCACTGGATTATTATTTTAAAAAATATTTTTGCAGCTAGTGTGATGTGTGTAACCATAAAATGTGTGAAATGGAAGATAAAAATCAATTTGTTCTGTACTCAACATATTTCTAACTCTCGTCCTATTTACTCTTATGTGAGGGAACAGAATTTTTTTTAATCCTACATTCATGAAATGAAATAACTGTTATAATTTGGATAGTAATGTTTCATCAATTTTTCTTTAATTGGTTTCCAATATCTAGTGACTAAGTAATCATAGTTTTTAAATAATTTCTCTAGAAATAGTATATGAAAATTCTTACAACCATAATATAAAGCATTTAAAAGGCTTAAGTAGAACCAGATAATTTTAGAGCTGCGTGGCTTGAGATCTCCTAGCTCAATGCTCTTACTTTAGAAATGACAAAATGGGACACATTACATAAAATATCTTTAGTTTTTTCTTCATTCGTTCAAAAATATTCATTGAATGCAGTCTGTGTACTCATTAAAGGGATGGAATGGTAAACAAAAACAGGCGTGTTTTTCACGGAACTTATACTTTGACAGGGAAGAAACTGACTGACTAGATGATCATATAAATAGGCATAAAAGTTATGATAAATTAGCAAATGCATGGGTAGCTGGAGCTTAGCCAGAGTTCTCACAGAGTTTTAAGAAGGAGCTAGGGAAGTCAGCAGAGGCTAGTCACATAGAACCCTGTTCTGGATTTTGGACCTTTGTCCAGGAGAAATATAGAGAAGGGACTGGAGAGGGAGAATGAAAGTAAGTTGATTAAATCATTGAGTGACCCAGAAGAGCACCAGGGGTGATTTGCTGAAGGCTATGAAACTAGACAAGCAGATGCTACTTCTAGACTCCTTAACACATTGGACTGTGTTCTTTTCACTCAGAGTGGGCCTTAGCTGTTTTGTGAACTCTTCACCATCCGTTTATCCCACTTCATTTGTACATCTACCTTCCCACAACCTTTTCTTGCAGTTTTGGTAGCGATGATTTGATCCTTAACTCCAAAGACAGCATGCAGTTCACTGATCCACAAGACCATCAGATGGTCTTGAAAGATTTAAGACTAGTATGTGATGTCATCATAGCAAACACATGCCACAGGACTTTTTTAGGACTTCTGAGACAGAAAACTAAAGTGGTTAGATCATGTAGGCGACTGCATTTGATCAAGTAGTAGGCAACAAGATCTAACTTAGATGAAGTAGAAAGAGGGAGGCTTGCCAGAGATATTGGAGCAATAAGCAGGTGGCGCGATGACTGAGTGTGGGGTGAAGGACAAGAGTGAAAGATTACTGAGAGGATGAGCCGAGGTGAAGGCAATAGAAGAGAAATTAAGGAGGAACAGCAAATACAGTGACAGAAATGGGTCAAAAGAATGTGTTTGTCTTGAGAATTACAGCCAGTCAATTCTTTATAGAAACAAGAGCTCTGGATAAAGCTACCATAATTTTTATTTTATGTGTATCCTACTTTGGAATGCTACACTTACTATCCCTACTGTAGAATAACTGTAATGGTAATGCAATTATATTTGAAAAGTTCTAACTCAAATAAATTGATTTTTCTCCATTCTACCTTTGCCAGCTGCGTGCACCAAGTGAAGAAATGACCTCTTTCTTTCAAAAAGTATTTATTACAGATGCAAGACCTACATATTTCATTTCCGTACGTGCTCTGTTGATCCATGGAAAAGTGTCAGCTGTAGGGTTTCTTTTATTAGAGATAAAAGCTAATAGTGTATGAAATAGGTATTATCATCAACATGATATTAAAAATATGAGGCAGACAATATAGTGAACCTCATAGAGGTATACACACAAATATAAACATCTTTTTGGTGCTATTATTTCTGGCAATGTCAATAAAACTTCTGAATTCTCAGCAGGCATAAGGATAATGCCCAAAAGATAGTTTTAAGCTATAGATTTAAAAATCATGTAGTAAGGACAGTGAATGACTAATGGGGGAGATGGTTTTATATGCTTTTTATATAACTCTCAAAAGTTCAAGGGCTCACAACCTCTCTCAAGTCTCTCACATTAGTTTCTTAATTAAGACATTCTTGCTCATGTCCTATTGAAATTGTTCCTGCTCCACTTCTCATTAGTTCTCCAAGATGTACCTACATTTTCCTGTCTGATTTTTGTGAGGTTCTTGGTCTTCCTAAAACATTCTGTAGCTGTGAAATGACCTGGGAAGCACATTCCTCCTCCTACCAATTGTCCAATATCATAGGAATGAAGCACTAGCCAGTAGGTACCCTGGAACTTGTATGATTCAGACCTTGCATAATGGCAGTAGGAGGCAGCAATAAATAGATTATGAGAAGTTAATTGGGCAACACCTCAATATACCCATGTCCCTTTAAGCCTTCTAGGATTCTAGATCTTCAGCTCTCAACTGCTTCTGCAGTTGAGACTGAAGTATTTAGGAGAGAATTGGTGCAGTACAAAGCCTTTATGCTTATATCCAGAAACATTTCCAATGAAAGACATATTTCTGTCTGTAAATGGAGTTAGAAAACAGGTCTGGACTAGAGTGACTCCAGAAGGCATGTATGGCCATTTTCAGAAGGTACTCTCTTTCAGGAGCTGACCCTGCACATGCATGACTCTGACAGTGTATATTTCTTTAGGGTTTGTTCTCTCAGTGTCTGCTTGATCCATCACATCACAAAACAAACTTTTGAACAGAATATCAGACATCCAAGAATGTGAATTGTAACTCTATTAGTTTCTGCCCTTTTCAGAAGGTACTCTCTTTCAGGAGCTGACCCTGCACATGCATGACTCTGACAGTGTATATTTCTTTAGGGTTTGTTCTCTCAGTGTCTGCTTGATCCATCACATCACAAAACAAACTTTTGAACAGAATATCAGACATCCAGGAATGTGAATTGTAACTCTATTAGTTTCTGCCCTTAATCTTGTTCACATGCTTACTTTTACTTTCCTTCCAGTAGGAGGGAGATCATGATGGAAGATGGGTTTTAAGAGGAAGACCAACAGAAATAACATACGCATGGAAAATGCCAAAATGAAACCTATTATTTTATATGCAAATAAAAAAAATCAAGAGTCTCATTGGCTCACTTTGGGCACAAGGCTTCCCCATGGCTAAGGGAGAAAGGGACTTTGTAATTTATATTCCTATTAAAGAGACTTAATTTTCCACACTGAATTTTGGGTTAATTGTCTAAATTTATGGGAATGGATGTTGCACAATGAGAAAGGAATAAATATTCATTGTAGTGTAAGAATTTCAGATGGTGAGCTTGGAGAGTCTTGTCCAAATGTTTTGGCATGTGGTGTGTTTGGTATAGTAAAAGGGGTAAAATGACCTTTGTGTTTACAACAGTATTCAAGATTCAGCTATCTCATGATGAATGACCAAACAAGAAACTGTAAGTAAGTCCTTAGGGATAACCTCAATGCCAACAAAAATTTAATAAATTAAGTATCATGGTAATTTTAAGTATAACATAAATAATTTTGGATAATAATTTGAGTTTCTAAATTATTTATTCACTTAAAATATGAGCACTTATGGTCAAATTGATTAGTACTGTGATAGGTAGTTCATACTGAAGAATAAAAAGTGTTTCTGCCTTCATAATGCTTGCCATCAGAAGGCAATGAAGGTTATGGATAAGCACGAAGATCATTATGTGGCCAAATGTGGCTTTAATAGTATTATCAGAGTGGTTGGGACTTAAAGGACAATTTAGAATGATAGAGATGAATGGGTCAGTCATTATACATTGTTCAAAAGTAGGACTTCATAGAAATATGTCATAACAACAGTGCATAAATTCAATGTGTGTGAAAGGCAGCAGAAGAGGTCTCTTTGAACCAGGCGTATCATGTTACAATGCTACCTGAATCACAATCATGGGAATCAGAACTTTACTCCAATTATTATATTCCCACGTTGAGCAAATCAGTATTTTCTCATAAGCGCTTTTTAGAAGATCAATTATGTGCCTAATGCCTTTCTCTTTCTCTCTACACTATCAAATCTATCTTATTTAGTTCCCCAGAGTATTTTTAAAGTAAGTAATATTTTCCTATTCAAACTGAGGCTCTCTTATCATTTGGGCTATAAAGGAAGTTATTGATCATTTATTCTGCTCTCCTGTTTTTAAATGTGTAAATGTTTGACCCCAGAGAGATTTAGGGATTTATTCACAATTATCTACCTTTGACATATGCATGAGATAATAACTTAAGAGTATAAATAATTTAAGCCAGGTAATGAATCCAGTTGCGGAGACTGGCTTGCGCACACAAAGGAGCCTGCATGCCAGCCTTGGGCCCTCTCCTTGAAAGCAAGCAACAGAAGTGATGGGTAAAATCTCCATGCTCTCTCTCCATGTGTGCTTTGGGCACATTCTGAGTGGCAATCATATATTGCCTCTACGAATTTAATGGAGGGCAATTTATCCTAGACGAGTAAACCTGAGGCTATGGAGAGTCCAGAGCTGAGCCTGAATCCTGCTTTTGTCTTTTATGGTGATTGGGTGTGGCCAATTTAACTAGCTTCTCTCTCCTCTCATTTCTCTAAATTATCATTCTTTCTTTCCCTTTCTCACCCTTGATTTTACTCGTGATATTTCTTGTCAAAGATCATATAGAATCATGTATGTAGATGTAGCACATTTAGTATAGATCTTGGCATATTATAAATACTGGAATTTGATAATATTAACAGAAAAAGTAAGAGGATTAGCTGAATACACATTAAGCTTCTACGGAGAAATAGGATTAATTGAAGTAGTCTTATTTTAAAGAACTTGCTTATATGATTAGGGAGCTGATAACCAAGGAAAGCTAATAATCAAATTCCTCTAGGGACAACATATCTGTGGGCTTTTGTTTTATATGGACCTGACTGGATGAGGTTCACCTACATATTGAAGGGCACTTTGTTTGACTTAAAGGTCTCACTGTTTTAAATGTGAAATTAATAATAATAATAATAATGATAATAGTAATAAAAACAGCCTCGCAGAAGATTCCAGACTAGTACATGACCATGTATCTGATTGAGTATCTTGACTCAACCAAATTGACTCACCAAATTCACTATTCCAGTTTCAAAGCCCTTTGACTATGTTCTGAAGATCTTAGTATCTTGTCTAATACTGGAAAGTCCATCATCTCAGACACAGAACTCGAGCCAGCTGTTATTTTGATAGGAGTGAATGCAGATCATATTTTTTCTTTGTTAATACTGCAGCAGTCATACTCTGTGGTGGGATCTTCTTATGGGTGTTTCTTCACAAACTGGTTTCAGTTATGGGCATTCTTGGGCTCTCATACATTTTTCCTTCTTTCAAGCCAGTATCTGCCATCTTGCTTCCATACTAATTAAGGAGAAACCCACGCAGCCATCAGTACAGTTAACTCACTCATATTTCTCTGGAGCAGTGACCTTCCCTTTAGCAGCAAGTATGGACCTTTAGTGGCTGTTAATATTATTCAGATTGTGGTCCTGAAATTTAGATTTGTTTTGGAATGAGCCCACTGGGAAGAAATCAGCTGATGTAAAGCTGTTACAATTGGGCTTTAGTGGTTAGAACAGGTCTGAGGAAACTGGATAATTTTAGGTCACCACTGTTCTGTCAGAAGCAGCAGAGAAAGCTGAGGAATACCATCAATCTCTTTGCTGACAGGTTGTAGCACAGGGGACACTCTAGCCAGAGCACTTTGGCTGTTGAAAGTGGCATAATTTGCCTTGTGCTATGGTACATGTTATTAAAGCTGCTGTTTAATGTTCTTTTCCAAGGATGTTGTCTCTGGTGTTTTTATCATCCAGGGAAATGTGGTACCAGAAATGATCACATTCTTGGCAATCTTCTTTGAAAATGGTAAACTTTTGCAGGGTTTATTCTATCTTCTATTAGGGTTGATAATGAGAAATTGTGAGGATTATTAAGCACTCCTAGCTTTCACCAGGAACTTATTTAGCACAGATGTTTCTATAATTGCAGTACACTGGGAAAATTCACAGTGTTCAATGGCCCAAAACTCATTATTACTTATTACTTCTACCTGTGTTTTGTGGCGCTAGTAAGCTGTGTTTTGTGGGTTGAAATGTTTCATTTAGCAGGGGCTATAGCTGAGGATCCCAGTTACTTTAGAACAACATCTAAGAAGAAATTGTCAAATGTTCTGCCCAAACCCTTGTACTTGCCAGTTTTTAAGCTATGATCTGGTACCATGACATTCTCTGCTTTTAGGGTCCAGGTCATATCATTATGCTGAATTTCTCCAGTCAAGTCTCTAGCTTATGATAAGGAGAGAAAACAACAACAACAACAACAACAACAACTTCCTGGAATCTTAAGGGAGTTTGAACACAAACAATATAACTAACCATTGTATTTTGCTGGAATAAGAATTAGGAGTAAGTATAATTTATCTAATTTTCTCCTATGAATAAAAACACAGCTCTCCTATCTCAGTAGTATTGATTATATTTTTAGTGAAAGATTGGCAAAATTTAAGAACAGGAGGTCAAGAAATTTGTTAAAAATGTTTACAAAAGTTTATTGAAAAGAGCATAATACCTCTGTGTATTCTTCATTTTTTTAATATACTTAACCAAAACCCACAAAAAGACCTCTCCATTGCATCCTTTACTTCCTTAAGATGCAGAGAAATTGTTTGTGAGAAGGTGACAAGTTTGCTGCGGGCAAGCTTTATGGACATACCTCTATGAGATTAGCTAAGGCGCTCCCTCCCTGAAGATGACCAAGGCTTGCTCAGGAAGGTCTTGATTTTACACTAAGTATGCACAGATGTGTATCCAAGGAATCTTCCTCTCGAGGAAGTTGGAGTTATTGGGCACTCTTGACTACTTAGGCTTACTATAGTTTGTTAATGTTTCAGGTTAAGGTTTAGCAGATATGTAAAAAGACTGATGTTTTTTTCTTTGTACATGAAAGAACCAGAATTTTACACTATTATTAGAAAAGAAATGAGAAGGGAAACATGAATTTAGTGACACTTCACAGATCCAAAAACCAATCATAGACGTTATCAGAGACTACAGCATACATGTGATTAAGTTTGGGATTAGACCATCTCAAATATGTAGCATCTGTAAGAAGATAGTAGCAACTTGTGAAACTTCAGAAAATTTTACTTTTCATAGCCATTACTCACATTAAAATTAATACAGATCATATTTGTTTGATCAATGACCAAATAAATATGTCTAAATAAGCCCATGGTTTGTATAATTTAGATTTAGACTTGTACCTTTATCTGCATAATTTTATATTTTAGCCTGAACATAAATATACTTTTCATCTTTCATTTCTTACCTCAATCATTTTGTTGGCTTCCTGAAAACACAAAGATGCAAATTCATGAGGTAGCAGTGATGACCCATTTTGATTGGTTTGCTTTATACGTAGGACAAAACAGAAGTACTTTTTCAAAACATTAGTCATTAATCTATACTCAGATTATTAATTTATATATAACTAAGAACAATGTAAATCATATTTCCTTAGAAAACATGTATAAAAATTTGGGAAAGCTAGCACCCCTGCCTTGAGTCGAGTTATTTTGGGAGCCACATTAAGCATGCATTTTGTTGATATTCTGATTCTATGATTCTGCAAGGGGTGTTTGATGACAAGGCAAGCAGATGAGGCTGGATCAGTTTGCTTTAACATAGAGACATGAGCATTGAGCCTTTTGCTACTGGGGGCTAAGTTACAAGGAAACATTTTAAATCTCAGGAATGATATCAAGATGTGCATTTTTCTGCTTATCAAAAGACTAGCACAATTATGTTGTAGGTGTAGGAAATCATACAAGTTCACAGCTGTAGTTGTAAAACTTTTCCATGGAACTTGGGTGATATAAGTGACCAAAAGTACATTGCATTCTGTAAGTGTTGAACTAACTTATGCATGTTGATTCATTTTCAGTTGTCTTAAGGCATCTCAAGGTTAAGGTATTTATGAAAAGTGGCTCATTAGTATTCAAACTTTGAGTTCGCATGGCTTTCTAGTGAGATCTAAAATGTTTAATCCACTTGATCATGAAAACAAACCATTAGGAATCCAGAAATAGCCTGTCTATTGTTTGTAGTTTCTAGCTTCAGATGGTCCTTGAGAGTACAGAGGTCTGAAAAAAAGAAGTAAAAACTAATTACAAGTTTATGCCAAAGTTATTTAAATATCAATTTAATGTCAATTTGGCTCTCTACAGGAGGATCAGATTTTAGAACAGGAGTACAGAAGGAATCCTGACCTCCTTAAAATTGTGTTTGCAGATGTTCATTTCTCATTCATTTGCACTGATATTTTTGAAGCTCTAAATCAAATTCTTCTTAGAGATGGAAAATAAGTGACAGAGATAAATCCAAAGCTGGTGACACTTGCACACTATATGCCAGCCTCAGATGGAGTTATCAGCATTTCTTCAGCTCTGTCGGATGTTGAAATTCTTCTCGCCCATTCCTTCCCTGGAATACGCCTGGTGAAGAGCTGCAATAATAACTCTCTGCCAATTAAGGTGTTCTACCTGGGGCCAGCCAGAGCTTAGTTTGGGGACAAGGTCACTTGCTGGGATGGAGTTGTAGTTCCCCAATTACTAGTAGTTCCACTATCTCTTCTAACTTGTCAAATAATGAGGAGACTTTGAAGGCTAAATCCAGCAGTCGCTCCTAGCGGGGTTAATGCAGAGTGAATGACAATGCTACCGGAGGAGGGAGAGTCTGACAATGTCTGTCAAGCTCAGTTCACAAGGATGACGAAGTTCACTGCTAACTCAGTACTACTTAGGAAAGGTACCATTCTTGATCTTATCAGTGAGAAAAGACCACACCACTCTCTTTGGCAGAAGTTCATTAACTCTTTCATGCCACCCATGTGATCTGGCTGTGAATTTTGTTAATGATGTAAGTCAAATATGTTACATTAAGGCAGCTTCTGCAGAAAGCCATGCTGCTTCTGGTTGATTTCTCATGTATTCACTCTCCGTCCAATGCCCCCCCCCGCCCAGTTTCTAAATTGAATTTATTGATGAGTAACAGCAGTTATAAACCATTATATTTAGTACTCATTAGTAATACAACTGAGATAATAATAACAAAATTATGGCACCAAATGAAAACCAGAAAGGTTTTATGCAGTGATAATTTTGAATACTCACTTCATTGAGAAATTATTTAACTGAATGCTGAAACAATGATAATTCAGGAAAAGCCCTATAAAATTATCCTGTGATTAGCTACTTGACATTTGTAGGAAATTGACTAGATGGTTTGAAAACTAATGTTTCTCAAGTCTAAACCGTATTTTTAAAACTTGAGTTCAGCACTGAATATATAATCGAACAGAAGGCGTTTTGCTATCAAATTCTTTTACACCTGCTTTCCTTTCTCTCATGTATAGTCACGGAAATCATGAAGGACCCGGCTGTCCCGTGATCATGTTTGGATCATCTGTGTAAAAGATGGTTCCTAGGGATATTTTGATTTACTGTCCAAATTCTAATGAAATTTGCTTTGGATAAAGGGACAAACTTTCTCTTGGTGATGACAGATTCCTAAACAAATATTTAAAGAGATGCAATATTGCTTCTTCCGATCCAATAGCTAGTCAACTGGTTCAGATTTGAATATCAAATGTTACGCTCTGAAATATTAATCTTTTTATTTGTTTTTGATAGATAATACACTCACAGAGTCATAGGAGGGCCGTTTCTCATGTTTTAAAATATTTTTATCATTGAATCTGTAATAACCTTTCAACTTTCAGTTTCCTATGGGAAGTTAGAGGATGCAAGGTACATATTGGTCATAAAACCTTTTAATTTTAGTTTTGTTAAATGAACAAAATTCCATTTGGGAACTACGATACATAAGCACTTCTAAAAGAATTCAAAAGTATTCCTGGAAATACTATCAGCCAATGGCGTAGGTGTGTGTCAGGACTTATCGTCTCCCTTCCTACTCCTTGACAACTGTCAGTGGCTAAAGCTGTGCCACAGAGGTCAAAAGGGAGAGACTGTGCTGTTTGATGTATAACTATTTCAAGGCATTTTTCCCCTGTGGGTTTGTCCTTCATCCCCAGAATAGTGCTTTCCTTTGTTGATAAATCTCATTTTCCTCTTTAATCTATTCCAGTTCAAATTACCGAAAGTATTAGGCATGATATAGGTGAAAGGCTTTCTCGAAAGTTCATAATGCTGCCTATGGTTCATAGTGAAGTGGTATTCTTTGCCCTTAGTGGAGTATTTACCTTTCCTTTCTGACTTACTGGGACTTGTTGAGGACCTTATTCCATCTCCTACACTTCTACAGAACAGTTCTTTCCTCTCACCGTCAAGTGGGTAGAATGATCCAGCAAAGTTTGCTGTTGCTGCCATTTTCTATTCTCAGAGGTTCATCCCCCAACTTTGATCTCTCTGCTTAGGCCCTCCTGCTTTTTCCCTGTCAGTATAATTCTTTCGCTGCTCCCCTCAGAACTCCAGATGTCATGTCAGCTAACTAATTGGACAAGCTATGTTAATTTGCTCTTGGAGGCCCTTCCAGGTAACCAACACATATTTCAAATCACTGAGAGCTGTTACTGTGCTAAACATACTATCAAGATTTTGTAGTTTAGCATTGGTGGTTATTCATGGGAAATGATAGCAGAAAGAACCTGGGTCAGCGAGCCTTTCAAAAATTCATCACATCACCCCATGGCCTGTCAGCCACCACTAGATCACCTGCTTCAAAGATGCTGAGACATGTATCTCAGGGAAACCACCATACAGATTTCCATAGCTTAGGAGTCTGCAGGCATCTAGTCTGGGGAATAAAGTGTGTCAAGGTGAGTAGGGTCTTAGGGGATGGATGACCATCTCAATCACCCTTTATTTGCCATAGAATGCTCTTAAAAACAATTTCCATATCCGTTGCATCCAAAAATATAGAAATAAATCTCAACTAATTAGAAAAATGCAAAATAGAGTTCTATCAATTTATCTGTAAGAGGCATGAAATGGACTGATGTTTTGAGTAGGTATGTAGTATAGAATGAGCGCTCAGTGATTAAGATAAATGCTCATGTGCTAGTTCCTATTTCAGCCCCTGTGCTAACATCATGGCAAATATCATCCCATTCAATTCTCAAAGCAACAATAAGAAAAGGCACAATTGTTACTCATATTTCATAGATAAGAAAATGTAGACTCGGTGATGTTATATAAGGTGTGCAAATTTACACAGCCACAAAAATAAAACCAGAATTACTGTCCTAATAGTTGAATGTTAGAATCTGTCCTTTCATTAGAGCATACCTGCATTCCAGACATTTTATGACACCTCTGGGTGCACTCTGGACCATGGTTGGACACTGACTCCCCATAATATCTCTTCCTAACTATGAATCCACACTTTTTAAGACATTAGGGTTTCACTATCTCTCCTGATGAGTTAATTTACTCAGAATACTTTATGAAGATAAGATAAAAGTATAAATAAATGATGTGGTTGCGTAATCTATGAAGCATTAGAATAACCGCCTGGACCTGTAGCTCAGTGCCTGCCTAGTATTCCATGAGGCCCTGATTTGATTGTCAGCATTGAGAAAAAATGCTTTCAGTGAATTTTTTCTAACACAGACCAATTTGTAATTTTAATCTTTCTAATTATTTGTTAAAGCTTCTTTTACCTAAGTTCTTTGTCATATATTATGCACATAACTATGGTTAAGACGCACCCACAAAAATAGAATCAGTTCTTTTCACTGTATCTTTGGATTCAGATACAATCAAGGATGTGACATAAACAAAAAAGAGAGAAGTGAAGGGGGAGAGAGAGAAAAAAAAAACTGAAATTACTGGGTTCTGTTTGAGATCAGGCTTTTTTTCTTGATATGTATAACATTCCTTTCAGTAAACAAAACATTGGCTTGTCATTAAAAAGAAAATGTTTTACAATCAGTAGATATTTCTTCTTGCTTCCATTTGAAGATTCCCACCAGGCTTATGACATGAAACACAGAGGGATTTGCCTATAGCATGAATAATTTCAAAAATTACAAGAGTTGATTCAGGCATTCTTAAATTCAGTAAGCATAGCATACTTTCATTTAAAAATCATAACATACTAATCCACACAAGTGGTCTAGAAATGCCATGGATAAACAAGAAGGGAAAGGAAGCACTTGTCACATGTGTATAAAACACAGGAAGATTTTGATTTGTGTGTTCTTATGTCTTGATTTTTTCCTCTCTAAAAGTGCACTCTACTTGAGGCAGGATTATATATCTCTTATATCTTAGGAATTATGTGACATGAGAGTTATATTAATTCCTCATGCCTAAATGAACACTATCCAATAAGAACACACAATAGTTTTTTAATCACTGGACATCTTCCAGTAAAACATTTTTACCCACAGAGCTTACCTACTTGAATAACTATCAAAGATGTCAGAAATCGTTGAATATTCATGTTGAAAGTCAACAGCTTTTTCTCCTTTGAAGTAGAATACCAATATTTACATGATTCAATGAGGCAAAATAATGATGTGCTATTTAAGAAAAGAAGTGGGTTGAAATAGAAAAGAACTGTAACTATGCACATAAAAGATTAAAATATTTTTATTATCTTAACTGTGCTTAATTGTTTTTTAAACTGTCTTTGTGGGATTTATGGGCTGCCATTGTTTGGTATTGGAGAAAACACCCTGCAGTTTTATTTGACTGTGATTATTTATTGAATTTTTATTTCTGAAGGTTTTATGAAAACTGAATTCTTCTAAGTTCCCACCTTAGAGTATAAAAAAGGATATGACCTTATTGCACAAAACCAAATATGTTGAAAAAATAGTATGAGATTTCTCACAATAAGTAAGAATATTTTGTATTTGCTTAGGTTTGGGGTTCAAGCTCGTACTTAAAAGATCAAATTTAATCCAAAGCTACTTTAACAAATCTCCCATGAAAGTTCGGCAGTCTTTTTCTTAATGATTTGGTTATTCAGTGAAGAACTCACAATTAGAGAGTTAAAGAAAAGAATTCAAACCCAAGAAGATTTAAAGAAAATGATATAATATATAATATTTATTATTATGTATGTGTGCATATTTTAAAACCAGGTTATGAACAGTGACAGCAGGTGGGTACTCCCATGTATTCATATATATTATTTGTGACTTAGGTCACTGGCTGGCACAACATTTTGGAAAGTGCAGTTTAATGTTACCCGCTGAAAATAACAGCATAGTATACACTTTATTTTACAGAAACAATTCTCTTCTAATAAACTTATTCTGATGACAATTTAAGATGTTTCAAAAGCATTTCCACAATATTCAATGAATGCTATTTTTAATATCACAGTTTGGAAACTACCAAAATTTTAAACTAAAATATTATCAGGTAAATATATACAAGCAGTAAACGTTTAGTTGGTGGTGTATGTTTAATGTTAACCATGTGACTCTGCAGTTGGAAAAGAAACTTTTATTGGTAGCAGTTGCTGAAGGTATAAATTTTCTCATATTAGCAAATTTCATATTACCAGCATGACATCACTGAATGGGCAAGAGATAAACACATCTGTCTACTGCAGACTGGTACTTGCCAGATCCAGCAAGTCTTTGGGACACTCAGGTCCCTATATTGGGGAGTTTGTGTTGGGATGGAAAGAGGCAAATTTGGTGCAAAAACTCTTGAGATTCAAGATCAAGCTAAGGAGAGTTGAAGAAATGGAATTTTTATATGGCAAGGAAGAAAGATAGTATGTAAAGAAAGGGAGTTTAGGTTACTCTGGCACATGGGACAAGAGTCAGGAATTCTTGAGAGTAATAATAACTGGACTTTATTGTTCAGAGGAAACAACTCTAGCACCTGATAAGCAAAGACATTCTCAGGTGTCTCTACAACACTTGGCAAAGGAACCTGCATTTTAGAGTCTCAGGGAATTATTATCAGTCAAGAAACTGTAGATTAAGATGTAAATACTAGGACTCTATACAATATTCTAGAGTGCTTAATGCTTGGCAATATCTTATCATTACAGTTAATAAATGATTTATCCTCCTATCTAACATGAAAAGGAATATCTGGGACAATACATGTAATCCATGACTATTCTAAGAAAGCTAATTACATGTTGACTGTGATTGTAAGAATTCTAATGAGATTACAGCCATGTCAGAGCAATCGTCAAACCATGGGCTGGGCAAACAGAGCATCGTATTCTAAAAGAAATAGATTCTATGGCTCATCATAATCTGTTGAGGAGCTTGGGGTTCCTGGAGTGTAGGAATTCTTTTCTTCACATTTCTTTGCATTTCTCCAATCAGGTAGTCTTTCCTTCAGTGGGTTCAAGTTCAAATTATGGATCACTGGACCAGAAATAGGATGATTCATTATTCTCTTGGTATTCGGCCAAGCTCTCTTATCAAGGGAATGGCCCACATGGCACAATCAAAGAACCACTGGGAGGAATTATTTCTTGTGCCTGGTATGATATATGATCTCTGCATCATACTAACATTCACCTAAAAGATGACTCTATAATGACCCTTTAATTTTCTTTTATAAGAGAACCAGAGGGAATTGGGAATTATGTCAGGTATATTTTAATATCTGTGAAGAACAGTCCCTGTAATAATGCAATGGGTGGTGGGACATCACCATCAAGAAGGGATAGGAGGCCAGCTGTAGTGGCACATGCATTTAATCCAAACACTTGGGAGGAAGAAGTGGTTGGATCTCTGTGAGATCAAGACCAGCTTGGGCTACATAAGTGAGCTCAAGGCCAGCTGGTGCTATAGGGAGACCCTGTCTCAAACAGCCTCCCACCCCCACCCAGAAAGAAAGAAGAAGCAGTAGGTATTACTGAGATGGTAGGGTAGATGTTACCCCTTAGAGAGGTGAGCTCAGATCCAACCTTCTGTAGTCAATATGCAGCTATTTTATAAGAACTCTATTGGAGGGATTTCTACATATGATGCTGAGGACTGGAAGTCTTTGTATGTAGTAAATCAATGAAGCAGTTTCCTCATGTTAATCAAGTGCAAGCCGCTCTCTACCTGGGAGACCAACATTTGTAAGTAATGATGCTGCTGTGTAGCATTTGTCTAAGTAACCTAAATACCTATATTGTAAAATCTGCTTATATAACATAGTAATAAATTGTAAATTATCTTGAAAATATAGGTTGATGATATTGTGATAATACAAGATTTAAAACAGAAAAAAATGTTTTACTGAGTTTATACTCACAAATTAAGTAAAATATGCAATATTTTATACCTTTCTTGGAATAGTAAAGCAACCATTTAGGTGTAAACAAAACCTTTTTAAGTTGAAATACACCTTATAACTGCTGTTTACTTATCATGACAGAAAGCAAGGTGGGGACAAGCTAAGTGATCTTGCTATGCCTCTGGCTGTACCAGCTTTGGTTTCAATATTCTGGGAAAAGCAATAGAAAGTGTCAGTACAAAACACAAATAAGACATGACTCTGATGAGGAAGGGAGGAAGTAATGGGAAAATGATTTTATGAACTCATTGAACAGAAATGATGCGTTGGTCCTAGAAGAGGATCCTGGACATAAAGTTCTGATTACAGAAATTGAAAAGAGAATTTCTTGGCTTAGTCATCAAAAGGTTAACCTTTGGAGGAAATTTACATTTCATGATCCGTTAGGCTATGGAAATCATACATAGTCCTTGGTGCACATTTTCTTGAAATATAAGTGACACTGGAGTTAGTCTTTTCAGTAAATCTTACTCAGTGTACCTTTTAAGAAGAGTGATTATTTCTCTTGACCTCATTGTATAAAACACTCACAAACTTCGTCTTCCCCTACCCTTAAACTCTGATTATTAGGAAAAGCCAAACTCCTGTATCCTCTCTTTCTGGCATCCTATTTAATCCAAACTCTTTGCTCACCTGTAATTTAGCCGAGGCCTGGAATTAGTCAGCCTTTCTGCTTTTTTACATTTTTCAGGATGCTCCATTTTTGCACATTTTTTTGAAAAAAGTTATACTTCTGCCCTTGTGAAAAGGACATTGTTTTCTCATCTCTTCTCATATGGGTTTATGTAAGTTGACATTTGCTGTGCCTCCCCTCTCACACTCCTCTGTTGAAAGTGCTTGCCCACAGTCTCCTTGGGGACCTGGTTTCCAGACTGAGAGCTGGTGTTGCTTTCAGGGTGAAACCTCCCAACTTCTTCAAAGAATGGGCAGGTTTGACCCCAGAGCCCTTATTTATAACAACTAGTCACAAGGTGACCTTCTCACATGACCTATAGAGTATGCCTGGCACTATTCTCAGGCTCTATATAGACTGTGCTCAAGGGCAAATGACACATTTCCTGATTACGAATGAATTCCTACAGCAACATTATTAAATATTAAGAGCCACAAATAAATCCATTGAATGACTATCTGACCCAAAAAGAATCTTTTAGCCCTATTTTTGTCATTTAAAAAAATTTGCAGCATTTTAATTTATTGAAGAATTGAGTTATTTCTTTAAAATTCTTGTTTGTTTATATTTAACTATTTGAAGTACATAGGGAATATAAATATAGAATTCCTCAAGTGACAACTGAAGTGTATTTTAGAGGTGAACAGCTTGGTGACATTTCTTAACTTTCCAAGTCTGAGTTCAGTGTCTGTTTGGTAATGAAAATAGTGTTGAAATAGGTGGTAACACTGGAAAAAGGACAGTGAACACACATGATGCATCTCTCCAAGAAACACAGAGAACTGATTTACAGTAAAGTATTTATTTGAAATATATATTTAACTTAGCACAATGCCAAATATGTATTAATTTAATTATATTGAATTTTCATAGCTCTATGTAATGGTAACAATGAAAGATCTGAAAATAAAACAAATCAGAACTTAAGTCAATCCTTACTCCAAATTTTTTATTTATATTATGCCAACAATGTATGTTTTTAATGAATTTTTCTGATATCTTGAAAAAGTAGTTTTGGAAACATTTAATGTATTATATTTGTGATGTCTACACATGCAGAATTTGTTATATTTTCAAAGAAGAAGTCATGTAGATTATGCCTGCCTCAAAAAATAATATTTTCTTGATTGAGAAATTCATGCAATGCGTTTTGATTCTATTCAACTCCCGACTCCTCCTCTCAGATCCACCTCCACCTCCCTGTACCCTCACTTTATGTCTTCTAGTATTTTTAAGGCCTACGAAGTCTAATTTGTTCCCCAAATGCTCCTGTGTGTATATTTATTCCTGAAGTCTGATCAATCTTTCTGGCATCACATCCTTAAAAAAAATGGCTATCAACTCCCAGCAGCTATCAGTTGTCCATAATAGCTCAGCTGAGGCTGGGGATTTTTGTCCACCTCCCCTCTCTATGCTGGGTGTTTGTCTGGCTGGGGGTTGGCCAGGTCTTGTGTATGTTGTAATAAGCTATGTGTATTCATATGTAAGACTTCCTTGTTGTGTCTCAAAAACATAGTTTCTTTATATTCATCCATCACCCTCTGGCTCTTATAGTCATTCTGTCCCCTCCTTCTGCAATATTTCCTGAGTCTTGGGAGGAAAACGTGTGACATATGAATTCCATTTAGGACTGATCACTCCAGTCTCCTATTTTCTGTAAACTAACTACCCATGGTCGTCTGTGTTAACTGCAATCTGCTGAAAGAAGCTTCTGTGGTAAGAGTTGAGGAATGCACTAATCTGTGGGTATAATGATAAGTTATTAGGAGTCAGTTTAATACTTGTCCATTTAGTTGACTAGTATTAGTAGGCTCTCCTTTACATGTTCTTGGCCTATGTCAGGTATGGGCTCCATCTGTGAAGCAGACCTTAAATCCAATCAGAAAGTGGTTGGGTATTCACATAAGATTTGTACCCTATTGCACCAGTGAGCTTATCTTTCCAGGCCTGTCATTATTTTAGATCACAGGATTCACAGGTGGGTAAAGTTGATGAGTATGTGTACTTTTCTCTTCCAGTAGCATGCATAGCACCTTCCAGAACTATGAAAGCTAGTAAGTAGAAATGAAGCTTTGATGTCAGTACCAGCTTGATTTCTCCATCTTTATCCTACAACTTGTGTGCATAGTATCTTCAGTAATAGGGTCTTACCATCAAGTTTTAGGGGGCAATCAAGAACAATGACAATAGCCAGTTCTGTTTGAGGTTCTATGGGACATCTCCTCTCAACAAATCTTAAAAAGGGAGCCCATTTCTGGCACTTGGCTTTTTATGCTATATACAACAATACTATTTATTAACTTTCTTGTTTTATTTTTTTTAAAGACTTAATTTTCTTATTTTTGGCATATGTATTGGGCTTTTTATTTGCTAGCCTGGTTGTTTGGTGGAAGTATTGATTTATCTATTACAGGGTAACTACTTTTAAATTCTTAATATATGTATAATATATATGTATATATTTGATTTTGCACATCTTAAATATGCTATCAAATAAATTATATATAGACTCAAAAACAAAAATCACATGATCATTTCAATAGATGCAGAAAAGGCCTTTGACAGAATTCAACATGCCTTTATGTTAAAAGTCCTAGAGGGTATTGAACGGGAGGGAACATACCTCAACATAATTAAAGCTATATACAATAAACCCACAGCCAACATCATTCTAAACAAGAAAAACTGGAAACATTCCCATTAAAATCAGGAACCAGACAAGGCTGTCCACTATCTCCACTCCTTTTTAATGTGCTTGAAAACTCTTCCTAGAGCAATCAGAGAAAGGAATTAAAGGAGTACTAATTGGAAAAGAAGAAAGAAGAGTTCAAAATATTCCTTTTTGCAGACGATAGACCATTATACCTAAAAGATGCCCAAAATTCCTCCAGAAAACTCCTAGAAATGATTAACACTTTCAGTAAATAGGCAGGTTACAAAATTAATCTACAAAAATCAGTAACCAATAGCAAGCAAGTGGAGAAAGAGTACATGAAAACCCTCCCATTCACAATAGTCTAAAAATATATCTTGGCATAAACCTAACCAAAGATACTATAGATCTCTACAATTAAAATTTAAATCTTTAAAGAAAGAGATTGAGGAAGACACCAGGAGATGGAAGGATCTTTCATGCCCATGGATTGGAAGAATTAATATTGTGAAAATGACCATCCTATCCAAATCTATTTATAGATTCAATGCCATGTCAATCAAAATCCCCACAACATTCTTCACAGAATTAGAAAAAGATCCTAAAATTCATATGGAAGCACAAAAGACCCTGGATAATCAAAGCAACCTTGAGCACAGAGAGCAATTTTGGGGGGATTACTATACCAGATTTCAAACTATATTACAGAGCTATAGTTAAAAAATATCATGTCTCTGGCACAAAAATATATCCATACATCAATGGAAAATAATTGAAGATCCAAGCAAGAGTACATGCAACTTCAGCTGCCTGATATTTGACAAAGGAGCCAAGAACACTCATTAGAGGAAAGACAGCATTGGCAGCAAATGGTGCTGGCAAAACTGGATCTCCACCTATAGAAGAATGAATTATACCCTTATTTTTCACCTTGCACAAAAGTCAGCTTCAATCCAGGATCAAAGACCTCAATGTGGAACCTGAAACTCTGAAATTGTTAGAAGAAAACATCAGCAATAACTTGCAAGACATAGGTATTGAAAAGGACTTTCTAAATTGGACAAGAATCAACAAGTGGAAACTCATTAAACTAAAAATCTTTTGTAACCAAGGAAGTGAAGAGAAAACCCACAGAGTGGGAGAAAATCTTCACTAGAGACACCTCTGAAAGAGTTTTAACATACAGAATATATAAACAACTCAAATAACAAAGAATAAAGAAGTGACCCAATTAAAAGATGGGCTAAGAATCTAAACAGAGAGTTATCAAAAGAAGAAATAAAGATGGCTAAGAAATATATTTCAAAAGTGTTCAGCATTGTTAATAATTAGGGAACTGCAAATTAAAACCAATGTTAGATTTAATCTTACCCCAGTCAGACTGGCTAAGATAAAGAGAACAAATGATTCCAAATGCTGGAGAGGATGTGGGGAAATGGGATTGTTCATTTACTGCTGGTGGAAGTTCAAACTTGTACAACCCCTTTGGAAAACAGTTTGATGAACTCTTAAAATATTAAAAATGAACCTACCGTTTGACCTGGTTATACCACTCTTTGGTGTATACTCAAAGGACTCATCCTATTGTTGAGATATTTGCTCATTCATGTTTGTGGCTGCTCTTTTCACAATAGATAAGACATAGAAGCAACCTAAGTAACCATCAGCTGATAAATGGATAATGAAAATGTGGTACATTTACACAATGGAGATCTATTCCATGGTAAAGAAAGACGAAATCATGAAATCTGCAGATAAATGGATGGAACTAGAAAATGTTACACTGAGTGAACTAACACAAACCTTAGGAAAGCAAATGATGCATGTTGTTCCTCAGATGTGGATCCTGGCACCAAATCCTTATATGTGAGTATGTATCCTGATGTAACAGCAGGAACCAGGGCAATGGAAAGGAACCGACGAGGTGAAAGGAAAGAAGAAACCTAAGAAAGAAGAACAGTGGGAGACAGGTGTTACCAAGAGAAATGGATAAAATAAGGACATTTAAATGGGAGGAGAAGGGATGGCTATGCAAGGAATCTGGGGGATAAAGAGAAAGAAGGTGATCAAAGGAAGTGGGGTCCCAGAAGGCTGTATTATCAAGGGAGACATGGGAAAATGAGGATACTTTAAATGGGGAAGGTATAGAGGAAGAGTTAGAGAGGGAGAGAGGAGAAACAAATAATGCCCAGCTAGTGTGAAAAACAAAGAATCATATTAGTTCAACAACCTAATAACAAATTACACATACAGTATCTCTACAGAAGTACAAGTATATAGCTGAAGGCTGCACAACAAGAAACAGTGCCAGACAGGAAAATTCTTCCTTTGAGTTGTTGGCTAGGGACTTTTCTAAGAGAGAATCCTCAAATCACACTGCTATTGCCATAGTACTTGAATGCCTTCCAGAACTTGAGGGTAAGACCTTTTTTGTTGAAGGCAGAACATACTTCAGACACAGGATTTGGAGTAATGCAGCTTGATCTGACCTGGAAGCCACTTCCCCTGAAGACTAGTTCTCATAGCTTTGGAGAACATTACACAGGTCCTAAGGGAGAATACCAATCAATGGTCCAACACCAGCTTCAAGACTGAATGGCCACATCAATGACTGGCACAGCACACGACATTGGTGCAGTAGCCGCATTTTTATCTTGGGGGCAATTAACAGGTACCTAACTGGACTAAAAGTCTACTCAATGGGAGGAAACTCATATGTGGTACTGTAAACATAGTCAAATACACATGGCTGAAGAAATCAGAGATCGTAGAAAACCCCCCAAAGCTGTCACATCCGTAGACTAAGGTAATTTCTTACTATGTACAAAATAATGTATCTTTATATTTATAAACGAATATCCCAGTCACCATTCATCAAAGAAGCTTCTTTTGCACCAGATGGAGACTATTACAGAATACCACAACTGGTCATGCACAGTCTTGAATTGCCCAAGCCTAAGGAACACATTTAAAACGCAACCTCTATGCCAAAGGTTCACAGAATATAGATCAAGGGGTGAAGAGGACACGAATGAATCTCTTAGTTCTCATTGTCGCTTCCTCATGCAACTAAGGGCCAGGAACACAAAATGTCAAAAATGGCCAAAATATAGAGATTAAGTCTGCAGAATGCTAGTCCTGAGATAGGACTCATATTTTAAACTTCACCCATCCAGGGCTCAGGGATCATTGCGGAAGAGAGGGCAGAAATATTGTAAGAGTTATGGAGGAGGTGCATGACCATATGGAAATATGGTCCTACAAACTCCTAGCACACTGCTCATATGAACGTACAGCATTGGTAACAGCATGCACAAGACCTATGAAATCTCAAACAGATTGAGACCCAGCATAGAACAAGGAAATGAACAGCAGACCCCAATTTTAGATGAAGAAATATTGGCAACTGATTATGGCTGGATTAGGAAGAGCTTATCTTCCTTGGGTCAGGGACTCTAGATAGACTGACTAGACCTCAGTGGATGAACTTGAGCTAGGGAATGTCTAGGGACACTAACTTGACAAAGTAGGCTTAGCATGGATGAAAGGATGTATGGATTTCAGTTGGGTGGCTGTAGGGAGTGCCAGTTGGAGAGGGTATAAATATGATTAAGATTAGTTGAGATGTTTTGTATGAAATACATTAAAATTTCAATAATAATTTTAAAAATTATTTCAGAAGATTAGTATTACTGTCTAAATAATGCATTTATAACTTCCTTTTGTTACTTGAGAAAATATGTCATAAAATCTTAGTTTGACTGTTAACAACAATCACCTAATTTGGAATGTCTACATATTTTAATAGGAATTCACAAGTAAATTTTCTGAATTGAGTCAGTGAATTATTGTAGCAAAATGTTTTATGGGCTCAATGATCTTGTTACTATATATCAGTAACAACTATAATACTTTAAGAACTTTCTTTTGGGTTGGATCTTCAAGCACTTGAGCAATAATGTATTATCCTTTCCTTTTGTATACTTAATTTATGTCAAATAATTTGCTCATAAAGGTCTGTTAATAAATTTGGATGCTTCCTCCTCTGCCCCAGCCTTCTCTTACAGCCTCAGTTCATCCTTTTTTATTCTCCTTCTTTTGGTTGCAGAAATGTGTGACTTAATCACTAGAATGCTCATGAGTTCTAATTGCTCATTACTCTGTCAAATACTTTTCTTACACTAAGATCACTGAGTAATTCTTCTCTCAGTTATTGTACATAGGTTTATGTTACTGTGAACATGTTATTATATTATCTTCTCAAAAGTATGCCAGTAAAGAGCTGTGCCTCCTGAAATCCATGGAAATTGCAGAGAGGAAATAACTCATGTCAGAAGTAAAAGATATTTGGAAGCAGGAGAAGATATCATAAAATATATCCTAAATATCAAAAGATAGTACTTATATGAAGAAAAACTTATTGATGAACCCTACCTTTCAGGACATGAAAATTAATTCACTTCCTAAAGAAAAGCAGAGATAGATAGAGCATTTCCCATGATTACAAGTGTTTTCCTACTTCATTTTGGTAATAGTGCATTAAATTTTTTTCTCTGTGTATCCTTATCTATGAATGTATACACATATTGTGTTCAGAATCAAACTTTATTTTCCATAAGGGCAACATAAATTTATTTAAAGGATATTTTTAAAAGTATTTTCAGGTTGGAGACAATCAGACATCATTATGATGGAATGATTCTAGTCACTATTTGCTGCTGTCAGTTTTAGTTGGTTGTTTAGTTGTTAGAAAATTACCATAGCCTGCTAAGAACAACATACAAATGATGTGACAAACTTCTCCCCCTCTTCTCCAACATTGCCCTCGTGTTCATTACCTTAACTTAGATATTCCCTTCCTCAAAGGAAGGAAACATATGTATTGGAATATAGCTTGAGTACTTTCAGGCTTCTTGACTTAAAACTTCAACACTCTAGCTGCCTATGCACCTTTTCTAGATGAATGATGTGATGTCAATGCTATTTGTGCCACAGGAGTGAGGGTCTCAACTTGTCCATTATAAACAATATATTTTCAAGGTTTATAATTCAGCTATGAAAATGTGCTTTAGGCTGAAACTTACCATAGAATTTTTAACCCAGGAGCAATCTTTTACTATTTTATATATTAATCTTGAAAAAAATGATGTGACTGTATTTTTAAAGATCTAGAGTGTTTGCAGTAATAGAAGTCTGGAGCATAGAGATTTGCGGAAAGACCAAAGTGCTAGCAAGTCTCCCCATCTGTAATATTGTGGTAGGTTTATCTGAAATTCAGTTTACTGCATCCCTTTCCGGCTTTTTATTCTCTCTTTGAATTATCTCTGTTCAGAAATAAATCTATTTCTATTAATTTTATCTTTTTTTTCAATAGTCTCATTAGTGGTACTTATTATTACTTACACCACCTTGAGCTTTGGTTCTTTCCACAGGTGACCTATAGGTATCAATTGGCTACTCTAGGAAAGCATCAGATTTGGAGGCAGCTGCAGCATATGCTATTGCTGTGATTGTTGAAACATGATGAAAAAAAATGAGAAGCTATTCGTTAGTTTGTGTTGACTGTAACTAAGGGTAAATTGAAAACTTAATAATTGAAGTAATTATGCTTTCCTTTTCCAAATTACTTCCAAAAGCATCAATTTGCATATTCATATTTTGTTCTATTATTTTTCTGATTTTTGTTATTAAATACGTGGGGTCTTTTCCTCTATGAATATAGCATAGCACTAATAAATGATTTAAACAAGCAATCAAGTATTTCATAAACATCTGATAATTTGATCTTTTTGCTTGCTTTCAATCTTCTACAACAGCATTCAGTTTTAAAATCCAGATAGATGATATTAGTTTTATTTTAATCTCTCAATTAGCTATTTAAACCCATTGATTACGATCAGGAATTTAACTTTTCTGGTGTGTTTGATTTGGTTCTAAACTTTACTCTCTTAGGACATTAGTGTTTTTATTTGCATGGTTTCATCTATGATGACCATTATAATAGTCATTATTTGACAAAGAGGGGAATCTCTCTAATTCAGAGATTTTGGATGTACCGGTATCAAGGCATCTGGCTTTATTTACATTTTGATTGTTAACAGCTATTTGGGGAATGATGAAATGTCAAAGACAGAAAAACACTCTAAAACACTAAAGAGTAAACAAATACTTCTACATCAATACAGGCATAGATAAGGTATGAAATCTATAGCCAATTTTTTCCCATTGAAATTTGCTACAGATATCACTCTATGATCTGACATGATAGACGGGAACCAGGAAACTCTTCAGCCATCAGGATTGGTTAGTAGGAATGCTTTTTATAGTTCTTGCTTTTTAAAAAAATTACGTGAAATAGTATTCTTTCCAAGCCGCCACGACCACAGGCCCTTCTGTACCCATTACCCTGTCCAATGGCACCCTTTCCAGCTTGCCTTCTCTGATCATGGGAATTGGCAGTGTGGGAAGATGAAAACTGACAGGCTTGGTGGGGCCAGAAAGGCATAAGTGAGGCCTAGAGAATGAGGAAGAATGTGTGAGCGCATATGTATCCTTCATGATTCTCAGTTATTCTTTACCATCTGTCCATAGTGTGAATTCTTTAATAACTATTTCAGAATGTGCAACATTTATTTGGAAATTCACGGATGTATTAAATTACAAATATACTTTAAATCAAATATAATCAAATTTACTTTCATATTCAATGTATTATATATATGTATATATGTAAATAAATACATGTATGTATACACACATACACTAGCTCCTTCATCAAACATTCATTGAGTGTCTTGTCTGGATCCAGAATTGCAAGGAAGCCAAGAAGATCTATACAAAATGAGCTGGCTTTCAAAGAGGGTGGGGAGAAAGCCTAGGAACAAATAATTTTAATGTGATCAGTTCAAAGTGATAATTAGAATGCTTTGTGATGGAGTTCTATAAGTGAAAATGAAAGGAGAAACTGGTTTTAAAAAGGCTGCAGATTCCTCAAAGAAGTGTGAGGTCTTGAAAACTGAGTGAAATTTTGTAGGAAACAAAACTAGTAAACAACTACTTGTTAAGTTCGGGCTCTAGGATAGGGTACTTTGAACTGGATGTGTGATACAGGTAGAAAGACACGTGAGAACTAGGTTTTGAAGCATGCCTTGCATGATATGACAGTTCCTGTATCCTGTAGTTGATGGAGAAGCAATGGAGAATTTTATATAGTGATGTCATGCAATCTGCTTCATGAAATAACTCTAGTGGCAATGAAGAACCTGGGCCAAAGGTGAGAGAAGGAAGACAAATTTTTAAGACTTTACGCTATTTTAAGGGAGATATGGTAATGAGAATCAGAACTAATTAAGTGTAAAACAATTTGGATTATATGATGACACGAGAAAGAGATGAAACAATAGGATATTGATTTTGTATGTTAGGATGGAAATAGAAGATAATCTCTAGGTACTTTCCAACATCTAATTTACTTAACATGGTAGATGGGTCTGTGATCATGATACGAAGTTAGGAAGTTTGCCATGGGTATTCAAAGGGATAATAAATTGATTTTGGGCTATCTTCAAGTCACCCTGAAGAGATCAAATAAGCAGTTTTAAGTACAAGATAAGTACTTAAATGACAATTTGGAGCTAAAGATAAATTCATTTTACTGATATTTTCATTCATTTAAGGTACTGGAGATATAGCAATTGACAAGCAAGTTATAATCTCTGTGAGGAGAGAAGGACAAATATTCAAATACTTCCCAATATTGTTAAGATTGAGAAAAGAGTATGTATCTTATGGTACAAATGGGGTGGGAAGGGATAACTATTCTTTCAAGGTTAATGGAAGAAGCCTCAGAATTGGCTTTTCTGTGGAAACTATAAGTGACCTGTGTTTTGAAAGCTGAGCAACATTCCCTAAAGTAAAATGATGTTGGGGCTGGAGAAATGACTTATCAGTTAAGAGCACTGGCTGCTCTTGCAGAGGACTTGTGTTCAGTTCTCAGCACTCACATCGTGGATAACACCCATCTTTTTAACTCCAATTCAAGGGGATCTGACGGCCTCCTGTGGCATTGCATTCACAGGTGCACTTACATACATGCAGACCAAATATTCATACACAATAAAATAAATAAATAAATAAAATTTAAAGGACCATGTTGCATATTTGAGTTTTTTTCGATGTTAAATAAAAATAAGAAAATGGATGAGATGCCTTTTTGTAATTAAACAGAGTGAAATGAGGCCAGCATCCAAGGAAGATGGAATCTTGGGGAAGGGGAACTTCAGGTACAAGAAAATGTGGAAAGAAGATCAAAATGATGACTCAGTTTTGGCCAGGTATATCCCAGAGTTCATGATGTCATAGAAATAAATGCAGAAGAGAATTCTTAACAATGTCAAAATCTGTAGAGAAAGCTACCCAGCAGAAGTGTAGCTTAAAGGCCAGTGCCAGCTTGATTTCTCTTCATTCTGTGATTCAGATATATTGTTTCTGCAGCAATAGTGTCTTACCATCAAGTTCTTGTGGGTAACCAAGTGCAATCCTGGTAGCCAGTGCTGTCTGAGGATATATGGGCTCTCCATGCTCACCAAATGCAAAACAGGAAGCCCATTACTGGTTCTAGGCTTTTCATTTTCTAGACTCTGGTTTCTATTAAGACCATTGAACCCCTGTTATTATGGGGTAACTACATTTAAACTCTTTTTATATTGTACATGAATATACTGAAAGTTCTGTAGTGGGTTTCCATATGACTCTTTTAAAAGGCCTTGAGTGTTAGTTATGCCTTCTCATAGTCCCTCTTCTGCCTACCCTCCCATCCCTGCCCCATTAAACCCATCCCATCCATCATTCCCCTTTGCCATTTATACCAGTACATTCTATCGCCCTTCCCATGAACCATTCCTCATGGTCACTTATTAGTTTCCTAACTTCTAGGGAATTTTCAATTGAAGCATATCTATCTAAAGATTCAAAGCTAGCATCCACCTGTATGAGAGTAGGTGATATTTGTTTTGCTGGTTCTGGGTTACTTCACTTTTGATGATTATTTCTAGTTCCATCCATTTACCTGTGAATTTCAGGATTTCATTTTCCTTAATGACTGAGTGATATTATATTGTGTAAATGTACCACACTTTCATTATCCATTCATTAGCCGATAGACATCTAGATTGTTTCCATTTCTTGGCTATTATGAATAGGACAGTAATGAGATACAAATGAACAGATATCTCTGTAGCAATTTACAGTGTCCTTTGGGTTATGCCCAAGAGGGGGATGGCTATATCTCTCCTGCCTAGCTTTCATAGTACTAGAAGCTGTTATGCATATTACTAGCACAGAAAGGTTATCATCAGCCTTACCCATCTGTGGACCCTTGGAGCTACAATTAATACCCGGCTTGGCAAAATATATGCCCTTAGGGCTAGAAAAGTGCTTCAGCAGTTAAGACCACTGGCTGTTTCTTGCAGAGGACTGGGACAAGGTTTTCACCACTACATGGTGGCTAACAGCTGTCTATAATTCCAGTTCCAAGGGATCCAAAGCCTTATTGTGGCCTCCATGGGCACTGCACGACATGGATATATTTATATATACACATCGACTGATATAATAGTATCATGAATATTGTAAGAATACACAACTATCTTCTTCTGCTTCACAAAATGGAGTACAGACATGACATCATTATCAGGGCCAAAAACCCGTGACTAGACAGGTTATAGGCCATATAGGAGAATCTATAACTGTCAATCTGCTGAATAGGCATAATATTAATGACTTATTGTTACACCCATAGATTAGTGCATCTCTCAACTGCCACCAGTGAGAAGATTCTTCTTGAAACAGAGGGCAATTTACACAGAGATTCACAACTAGTCAAACTGCAGAGACTGAGGATTAATTAGCTCTAAATGGGACACCTATATTGCACTCCCAAGGTTCAGGGAGGAAAAAAGGAGGGGGAAGAAAGATTATAAGAGCCAGATGCACTAGATGAATACAAGGAAGCCGTTGTCTGGATACCAAAAGGTAGTTCCACATAAGAACCCACTACAGTTATGACAGAATGTATAAAACTTGTGCAAACTTAAGCCAGACAGGGGTCCAGCATGCATGGGGGAGGTAAATAGAAAGTCTCAGCCATAGCTGAGGATCTATTGTCAACTGATAGATGCTGAGAGAGGGAGATTCAGTTTTCATTATTGATGTGATGCCTGATAGTTTGCCCAGACTCCAAGGGACAGCCCGATTGCCAAGAACACTGGAGAAACACGGAGTAGACTCTATAGACCTTAAAAAGAAAAGTAACAATAGAGGCATGAAGTTGTTGCTGGTCGGGGAGTAGTAAGGTAGTGGTGGAGAGGGGAGAGAGGATCTGAATATGATCAGAATTCACTGAATGCAATTCTCAAATAAATAAAAATAGTTTTAAAAACTTATAGAGAACAAAAGCTAGAAAAACAATCCTGCTAAGCTTCAATAATTATTGGTTAAGAACCTATTTTCTAGAAACTGTTCTAGCTCTTGGTTAATAAATGAGTGAAATGAATGAATAAGACTGTCCGCATCCTGTAAAGACTTCTAAGACTGGACTGAAAATATCCTTAGTGATAGGTAAACAGTACAAACATTACCTGTATCAATGACTGTTTTATTTTCCCCTCTCCTTACCTTCCCAGATCCTGGCAACCACATATTTGCTTTTGAAATCTATTCTGGATATTGTGTATAAAGGACATCAAAATATGTCTAAATTCTTTTACTCCTCATGTACTTTCAAGCTTTATCCATACGCAGCATAAATCAAACCGCATCTTCATGTTTATAGCATATTTTGTTTATCTTTTCGTTGATTAATGGACATGTGAATTGTTTCCTCATTTTCACTACCGAGAATCAGAATCAAGCAATACTGTGTACAAGTATTTCTTTGAATGCCTGTCCTCAAGTCTTTTCTTTTAAAGAGAGAAAGCAGTCTTATCTTACAATTGATGATTAATAAGCCAATAGAGATGGAAGGATACTGACAAATGAATGAATAAATTTCTGTGGGAGATGAACGGGAAAACAAAGACCATCGTGTTTTTCTGGAAAGGGATTTGGAAATAGGGTAAGAATCATACTGGTTATAGTAATCAACTGCATGGAAGCACTTCATTTTTTGCTAAATGCTTTATATATATATATATATATATATATATATATACATACATATATATAAACTAAAAAATTAAATTTATTTTTATTTTATATGTATGAGTATATTGCCTGCATGTGAATAAGTGCACCTGTGTCATTCAATGCTCATGGAGGTCAGAAGAGTACTTTGGATTCCCTGGAACTGCAGTTACGGATGATTGTTAGCCACCATGTGGGTGCTGGGAGTCAAACCCAGATCTTTTGCAAGAGCAGCCAGTGCTCTTAACGCTGAACAGTCCCTCTAGCTCTTAAACTTGTTTTTCAAATAACATTTGATCGAGTCTTTAGCATTTTCATGCAGAATATTTCGATGGTACTGAGGTTCCTCCTGTCTCTTCTCAGACGAACACCTTCCACCTTTCCCCGCTGTACTTCACGTTCTCTATTATTTTTAAAGGCCTATTGAGTCTAATTTGTGTCCCCCAAATATTGGATATTTTACTTTAAAGGAGACCATTAGTTCTTTTGAATGTATTTGGTGTTATTAGTATGAGCCAAATCTTAGAAGCATTTGTTTTGAAATAAGGCAAAAATATTTTGCTAGGGCCAGGAAGATGGCTAGGTGGAAAAAAGCACTTGCTGCTAAGGTTAATGACCTTAGTGCCATCTCAGGAACCACACAAGAACCGTCTCCTATGATAGAGAAGCTGTCCACTGACCTCTGACTACTGATCTCATACATATATCCCCTGAACTAAATAAATATAATAAAAATAGTGGTATAGGTATGAATGTTTCTAAAATTTTCATTCACAAATATAAGAGATACACTGAATACATTGGTCATAGCTTAGTAGAGGTATTTGATTCAGATTAGTTTCCTGCAATGCACTTAGCAGGCTTTGCAATTCATTTTGTTGGGACACCTCTGAGACCCCATGCTAGATAATCAGGATGGCTGGAAGCTGATTTCATAATTTCTAAGTGCAACTGAGGTAGAATTAAAGTGCAAATGCAATTTTTGAAGTGCTTGACACGAGAGAAGCTATAAAATTGCTCTGACTTGTTTTAATTTCTATATGAATGTTTTATACAATAGTCTTTTTTTACTGTTTTTCAAGTCATGAGCAATTATACTTGATGAAAGGGTAATTATCATACATAGAAACAGTATTTCAGATGCTATCAAATCTTGCCATTAGATTCTATCTCCCTCACCATATTAATCCAAAATTGTAGAATCTTCTGACTCTGAAAGTTTTAACTTGAATGATTAGAGATGACAAAATGGGATATTTTTTTTCTAAATACAAGAATATTTTTATCCTGAAAAGGATTGGCATAATTATACTTCTGTGAATTAAATATTAATTTTACTGCAGCACTAATACTTCCAATCTCTGTTCCAGAAGGCCCATTTGTTCTCTAAGACAACAAATCACAAAGGCAACCGTTCTGCAGGTGTAAGCTTCAGCAACTGGGGGTCCTGATTAAATGCACTGAGTCCCAAATGTTCTCTTTTAGGTCTTGGATCCATAAAGTCAGTTTCGACTCTGACTTTTACCCTCTCATTTAAAATTAAATGAGGAGCCACTGGCAGCTTTCAGGCTTGATTTTCATGCCAGGCTAATGACTTACAGGTGGCAAAAGTTTTTTGCTTTTTTTTGTTTGTTTATTCTTTCCTAAAATGACAGCATTTCCCCAAGCCTACCCATGAGTAATACCAATAAGAACATCATAGGAAAAAGGACATTTAAAATAAGTAAATAAAGCCTTCTTTATCTTTTTCCACAAAAGTTCTTTCATATATTTGAATTATAGGAACAGGTTCATTTATTACTTGAGCTCTCTGCTTTAGGGTTTCTGTACTTAAGTTTCGGATCTTTTGTTGTTGTTTAGCTGCTATGAAATTGACCAATATTCTACAGAGACTTTTCTGTGGAGCATAATGGCTGGTATTATGGTCAACAGAACCATTTTACTTCTCTTACTTTCCTAGAACTTATGTTTAATGGAAAGTGTACACTGGGTTCTAATTATTTTCAATGAATTTTGTAAGATACAATGTTAGAATTACATTGTCAGTATGTTCAATGGAATTCCCAGTTTGGAAAAACAGTATGAATTATCAGAAGTGGATGGAATTAAGTAAGAAAATCAGTTGTAATATGCACACGTTCATTGCAATTGTCACTAAGGAAAATTACCTGTTACCTTTTCCTTCTCCTTCCTCATCTTTGAATTTAATTAAAAATTTTATCTTAAATTAGGTGTGTGTGTGTGTGTGTGTGTGTGTGTGTGTGTGTGTACATGAGTGCAAATGCTAGTAGAGACAATAAGAGGACATCAGATCTCCTGGAACTGGAGTTAAAAGCAGTTGTAAGTTCAGAAAACAGAACTTAAGTCTGCCCTATTAACTAAGTCATCTCTGCAGGCTTCTTCCTTGAGTTACAGAAGTCAATTCTTTTTCACATTAAAATCTTATAAGAGATAGTAAAGGATTGTTGAGAAAATTTAAACTGCAAAATGCTATCATACATTTTAAAATAAAGAATGATTATGAAAGCTGGTCTATCATTGATAGCTTTATCTTCTTAGCAAATGCACGGGATGGTCTAACATCTGGTTTTTCAAATAGAAAATGCAATAATATTCCTAAATAAATATCTGAAATGGATATGTTTTAACAAAAAACTATCTGTGAATAATTTTTATTGAATTTTTAAAAATTAAACCAGTTCATATTATGTGTATTGTAATGCCTTTTGAAAAAAATTTTATCCATGTCAGTGAGAGTTGGTAACCATGAATTAATAACTGATTTTTCTCTGAGACAAAGTATAAATTCACATATCATGTTAGTAAAGAAATAGATTATCCTATATAATGTAAAGCTATTTGCATGTAAGTTATGTGAAAGGTGTGTCAAAAAAGGCATTTGGAAATAGCAATCATGAAAGAGAAAATATTGCAAAAACACAAATATCCATGGGTTTATTATTGCACTAACATATGCTTGTGTTTAGATTGCTACATATAGAAGACAAAATAGAGTTGAAAAAGCTCTACCTAATTATATGGCAAAATTCAAAGTAGTAGATTTTGTTTCTAGAGAGTCATTGACTCATTCTTTGATAGACTGTCAAATAAATATAGATTCATTTTTTATCTATTTTGAACACCTGGAAGCTGCCCAGTGGGATGATACAACCAATCAAAAAGCCAAGTCAGAAAGACCCTTCTTCTCTTGATCTTGTCCTGGCACCTTCATATTCATTCCATTTATTCAGCATTATGGAACTGAAACTCATCTGTATCAAGATAAAAATAGGTGGTAGATTCCATTAGAGACATATTTATATGTCATTATTAGCTCTCAAAAGATCAGGGCCATTGCTTTATGATGTGTAAATGTGATTTCATGTACCAAAATACCTTCTTGCATGATTTTGATGTTCTATTAATTTTGCATTTTTAATTCTTTCAAAACATTAAGACTGTCTTTCATAGGTGTGCACAAACCCATAAGCATGTGCACATTCTAACACTTACGGGAAGCACCGTGTATATTTGTTCATAGTAAAGAATAAGACAGATTAATCGTTAATCTTTTTTTTAATCTATATTTTTCCCCTTTATCCTGAGGTATATAAGAAACAAAATTCTCTTTTTTTGCCAATTAAAAAAATATATGATATTGCTGACTTATGATGCAGTTCATTTAGCGAATTCTAATAATATCTAAGGAATCCATATTGGATAAATTAGCTATAGAGTTTGAAGAATCAACTTGTCACTTGGGAATTTAATCTAATGAAGAAAAATTGTCAGTTACTCTACTAGAAAAATCCCCAAACTTTCTGCAAGATAAAGATCTTGACCTTTATTTTTTAAAAGAATGCTTGGAAGGGCTAATTTAAATCAAATTTAATTTCAAAACAAGTGGAAGTTTCTTGGAAATGCCCAAGATATATTTTAAAAGGTCTTCTTAGCTGCTAAGAGAGCACCTTGAGTCTTAGATTCCATTATAAGACATAACACATCAACAAATAGCAATGTTTCTGAAAACATTGCTCTCAGATACCTGTTGAATTGGAGAATGATCTGAAGTTAAGCACACACTACCAGTGTTTCAATTTCGGTAATTTCTTTTTTGCAGTGTTCTCCACAATGTGGAAGGATGAGATAGGAAAGAGTGTGTTCTATTAGATATTTCTCTTCTAATTACTGTTTTGGTTTCTGGTTTGCAAAGATCATTTCATTTGAATGGTTCCCTAGTATTTGTTTCTAGTGGGAGATCTTAAAAGATTTTCTCAAAAGACTGTATACTGAGCAGCACTTTGTAGCCTCTGCCCAATTTCCAAGTTCTGCCAAATTTGAGCACAATTTTGAAGCAGTCTATACAAACCTTACTTAATTTAAATCAAAGATACATGCTGTGTTGTGATTTGTGAATGTGATGCTAAACTCCAAGATGCATGGATACACATAATTGAAAAATAAACCTTTATTCTAAGTTTCCTCTGTGGCCTCCAGAAGACTCAGTGATTACTGTGAGCAGCCCATTGTTTCTTGCATGGATCTTAGATTTTATTTCCTGTCAGTTATTGCAAGAGCTACTAAGAAGAATTAGTTTCACCACACAGTAAATAAATGCTTTAATACCCTGCATTATTGTTTACACTAAGCTTTGCAAGCACTTAAGCCACAACAGATAATTGTCAAAATGATGAAGCAGTAAAATCTTACACAGCCAGCAGTTAGAGTGTAGATGTGTGCTAGGGAACAGCTTGTAAGACTTAAAGCTTAGACTCAGTTTGTTAGTTGGTTAGCAAAAGCAATAATTTATGAAAATGTATCATAAACACGAAAGAATTCACAGGAAGAATTATTTTAGGACACAAGTATCCTACAGGCACTGCTTATCTTTGCTTTCACATCTGTCTCAATCTATGTGATTTATTTTGCTTAATTCTGGTGCTGGTGTAAATATTGCTTGAAAAGTGCCTATGAGAGATACTTGATCACTGGATGTCCGTGACAGAAACATTGTCTTTTGTGGAGATCCTGCTAATTTAAAAATTAACATAGGAAGGGGCAAGGTTAATAACTCTTATTTCAAAATAAGTTTTCCACAGAAATGCCAATTTCACTCTTTTTTTTTTTCTGTTTGTTTTTAGAATTTGAATTTTATCAGCTTTTCATTCTAGGGTGGGTGCTGGAGATAAGAACTGCCTATGCTCTTAGTTTTAATTACAGAGTATCTGGATTGTTCCCTGTTTTCTTTAACAGGGACACCAGTGAAAACTGTGTTCTGTCTGTGGTGATGTATCTGAGAGCAAACAGGACCCTGTTAGCCATTATGTACCTATTAGCCCTGATTACCTTCTGATAGCTCTTCACCAGTTGGTTTCTTTCACTTTGACAGATCTAGTACTTTGTTTAACCTTTAAACCAGTAGGGCAATAACACAGCTGACAGAAGGGAGAAATAATTAAGGAAAACTTATCCAGGACATTTAAAAACCTCTAACAAGGCAGATATTTCTGTTCAATTTGAAAACTTGTCAAGGGATGCATACAATTCCCCATAATTGATATGGCAAAATGTTTCGCAATTTTTTTGCTAGACTCAAATTAATTTTAGCACTGTATCTTAATCAAAGTACTAAGTGTCTTCCTTTAAAAATATGTATAATTTACAGTCTCAGGAAGTAAGTTTTAATATTGCAATACTTCTAAGAAAAGTGATATCCAAGAGTACTTAATTTCTGGAAGAATCAGAAAGGAAATATATTTTTAAATTATTGTTTAAAAATCTGCCCGCAGTCTGAGTTCTACATTTTCTGTCATGACTAGTATATGTTTTTGGAAAATAACACAAGTCATAAAAAAATCTAAGTCCATATTGTTAACAATGCTAAGCACTGAAACATGGCCAACGGTAATTAGAAGAAAACAAGACATGCTGAACTTTATTGGCTTTTATTTGTAAGTACATTTGTGAGTAAGTTTAGATAATAACTGGCTAAAGAAACTGCGGTGTCTCTTTCGTACTCTTTTCAGCGTCTCCTTTAGGACCGACACCGCCTCCCGAGGCCTGACCTTGCACCATGGTCATTTCACTTTGGACTCTTTTTAGTTACTTTGGGGAAAGGGTTTGTCAGAGCTCTCTGGGTACCCCTCCCACTAATCCACAGTCACAAAGCAGAGAGGTACATGGAGATCTTTAATTAAAGTCGGAAGAACTTCAAATTGAGAAAGTGCAAACAGTCTCTCCAGATCATTAACAATTTGGCAGTTTATAAGACACTAAAATATCTCTGTTCATTATTTTTCATAAGTCTATTAAGACCATTATATAATTCCTCTTTCTTAATTGGATTCTCTCTTTCTCTCTTTTGACTAAGATAATGTCAACTAATATAGGCTTCTCATCCTTCTCTGATCTAAGATATTGACATCAAGAACCATCACAATTGTCTTCTAATTATAGCTGACAAGTCTACTTTAGCATTTTTCCATGAATCATTTATCATAAGTCCTGCATTTCTTGTTATCCACTTTATGGTAATTGATTACAATCCTGTTCCTACTTCATGGTTGTATAAATACTTTGTAAGATACTGGTCACTTCAAAGAGCTGAAACACTGTAAATATTAAAACAATATTTTCAGCTATATAGATATATTATATATTACTTTTTTACAGCAAAATTTCAGCAAAAACAACTGAGGTAGAAAAACAAACATTATCACCATTATTGCTCTATTTTAGTATATACATTTTACTAAACAAAATGTGTAATAGTTAAGATCCCTTCTTTTACAGAACTACAAAGAGGAAAGAAAATGCCCACATAAAGGGAAAAAGACATTTAAATCTAACCAACCATTATTTTATATTGCTATCACTGCTGAAATGATTGTGTGGCTGAATCTAGGAGTCTGCTTAGGGTAGCTTAATAGAAAAAGACATTTTGAAATATCATTAAAAGGGAGTGCTTGAGGATAGGAGGAGAATGGGGGAAAATACATCTTATACAAGGAAAACATTATGGAAGATCTAGAAATGAGAGAATGTGAGTTACACAATACATACCATAAGATATACTAGCATAGACCAAATGACTTAGGATGTAGGACAATTTTTAAATTCAAATAAATGCTTTGAATTCTGTAAATAAAAATTTACTCCTAAATTTGATAAATAAATTAGAAATTATCATAGATCACCAATAGGGAGTCATCAAACTAACACTAAGATAAATATGTTATTTTGATGAAGGAGTTGCTGAACATCAGAAATGAGACTAGGAATGGGCAATGATCACCAAGACTATAAAGTTAGTGTCTGGGTCAGTTTCACAGGTATTGGCTTTGGGAAGAAAATGACATACAAGATGTGTTTAATGGATGAGTATAAGTTAGGTAAGGGTAGAAGAAAGTGTTAGTAGAGAAATGGTCAGAAATAAATAGTAAATAAGTAATTAAATAGTGAAGTAAAGGGCATGGTGCTTTGAAGATTTTTGATTGCCTTAACATATTTATATCAATTTAATGTAAATGATTTAAACACTCTAATTAAAAAGTAAAAGTTGACAGAATTGATGACAACCAAGACTCAACCTTCAATACAAAATATCTATCTTCTATTAAAAAGGAAATAAGTAATTTAAAAAGGAACTATGGGGATAAAAGGAAAGAAGGAGAATAACAGGACCATAGAGACAGGTATTATAAAGGAAGAAGTGGGAAAAATTGGGATACTTTAAATGGGAAGAACATGGAGGAAGTGATAAAGAGGAAGTGAAGAGAGAGAGAATAAATAATGTCTAGTCAGTGTAAAAAATAACCACAGGGAATCATATTAGTCCAAAAACTTACTGACAAATTACACATATTCTGTCTGTACATGAGTCCATGTGCATAGCTGATGGCTATATAAAAGAAACAGTGCCAGATAAAAGAAACCTTCCTTTGCGTTGTTGACCAGGACACAAGATTTGGAGCAATGGAGCTGGCTGACTAGACCCCAGTGAATGAACTTGGTAACTTGACCTGATGGAGCTTAACACAAATGACACAATGTATGAATTCCAGTGGGGGTGCGTATGGGCTAAGGGAGGGTGCCAATGGGGAAGGGGGTATAAAGATGATCAAGATGTTCTCTATGAAATATTCAATAAAATTTATAAAAAATAAATGCACAAAAGGCATGCCATAATACTTCCATTCAATTTTGAGGAGTGCTATTTCTATATCATTTAATATGTATTTTAACATAGAAAACTTATTTAACAAACTCCTTTTAACTGAAATTCAGAGCATGAAAATTGCAAGTGAGAGGAAATGAGACCATCAAGGTTTTTTAGTCACTTGAAAAGGGACTGGAGAAAGAGATGGCTCAGTGGTTAAGCGCACTGATTGCTCTTGCAGAGGACCCAGGTTTGGTTCCCAGCACCTACACGATGGCTAATACCCTTCTGTGACTCCAGTTACAGGGTTCTGACATCTTCTTCTGATATTTGTGGGTATTACATGTATGGGTGCACTCACATACTGGCAAACATTCACACACATAACAAAATTTAAAACCACATGAAAGAATTTCAATGTTATCTTGACAGAGATGGAGGACAGGGGAGGTTTGAGAACTTTAGGCACCATTATATAAGAACAAGTTCGTGTTTTATGAAAATTTCTCTACCTGAGTGTGAAGAATGGATCATAAATGATCAAGACAGAAAGGGAGAACCTAGAGAGGTGCTGTGTGTTTCTGGTGACCTGGCACTGGCTGCTGGCAGTGGGAAAGACAGAAGAGCATGTCTGGAAGAGCTTTAAGGATGAGAACCAATGAATTTGGCTCTTCACTGGATATGGGATCAGAAGACAGGAAAAATAAAGTGTCCCAGTCAAGGCTGGGATAATTGACATGAGAGCTCAAGGGCAAGAGACAGAAAACCAAACTGAAAAACAGAAATTCTGCAAGATTTAAGACATAAAAGGCCATGCTATTTGCTTTAAAGAGAGCAGGTGACGATAGTCTGATAGAAAAAGTAATTCCAGTTGAATTAGATACATTTAACTAAGGCTACAAAGACGGGATTCTTTATAATGAGCATCAAATATGAACACAGGAAGTTAACTAAACTTTGAGCTTCTGAGCTTCTTCAGAAGAGGGGGACTCTGAGGCACTTCAGTGCTAGTGGTCAGTACACTGGAAATAGCAGTGCAAAGCTAAGAATATTTTAAAACATTACTGCAAATGAAAGTACACATAGTAATAGAGTTTTGTGAGTGCTTTCATTGTGGAAGACACAGAGACAAACACTTTACATACATTATCACCTTAACCATACAGGTCTACAAATATTATATTTTTAACTCTATTTTATAGTTAAGGAGTGCAAGATCAGAATTTTTTACTTCCTAAGTAACACCTAACTAATCTACCTTCAAAAATGATAATACAGCTTTGCATCAGTAAAACTCTGCTGAATTCGTGCTCACTTTTGGATTTATTTTATTCTTAGCTATTTACTTTCAGTATCTTCTGGTAATTAAGAAGCAATTTCCTTTAAAATCAGAACAAGACATGTTTTGATAGTACATTCATTGAGTGAATGTGAAACTAGGCAGACGGATGCCAACCACAAACTTTCAGTTATACATATAACTAAAACAGTTTCACCTGAACTTTTTAAAGACCATGTTAAACTCTGGACACAATGTAGGGTTCACTCATAAGCTCTGCTCATGTTTGACACTGTCTTTGTTTCACATGGTGATTATCCTTGTCTAGATAGGTCGCTCTGCCAGATGTGGACATGCGGGCTTCTAACCCAGAATGACCTGATCTTGCTCATGTTGGGAATTTTGTGAGTGGTACAGAAGGGTCTACTCTCTAGAAGTCATGGTGAATTTTTATAATAGCATCTCTTGAAAGACCATAGCAGAAATTTGTTCTAGCCCCAACAAAAGCTATGACTAGTGAGAAAGCACAATATGTGTCATAAAAGTTAAAGGAATTGCTTCTAATATGGACATACTGACAAGGAACCAAGAAAAGGATCAATAAAACCGCGCATACCATATGACAGAGAACTATCAAGTAAGTTCAGATGCTGCAATCCTTGTTTAATTTTGAAAGTTTCCTATGCTAATTTAAGCATTTATACAAACTTGCCTTAGAAAGGATTCCCATTAGAAGCTGGACAACCGTCATATAAAGTATAAAGTATTCTTGCTTATTTGCGAGCTTATTATACCCAATCTCTAGATACAAAACATTGAATCTTAACATCTGTTCATTTATTCAAACTTACAACCAACTTCAAATGTAGTGCACAGTTATTGAATAAAGCCATGTTAATTTTTCAGAAGGCGATTCAATAGTTGTTTTTGTTATTCAAGTCAGCAAGACTGTGATGCACATTGTGACTGCTCAGCACTACTTCATAGCAGAGCAAATACCTTTCCTTATGTGCAAAGAATTTAATTCACATATGTTGTGCAAAGTATTCATGTGGTTATAGAAATCCAATTGCATGACAAGGAGACATAATTTATAACCATTTCTCTTGTGTACCTAAAGATTATTCTCATATGTCTTCCTGATAAAAAATATGAGTATGAAATCTGATTAAGTGGTGTATCTTTAAATTAGGCTCAAGTATAAATCTCTACAAATCTGCCTTACTAGTAGGATAGGCTGTAGAGTATGCATTTCAGAGACTTGTCTTCCAAAGGTGGCGTGCTGGGAGGGGACTGGCAGTCAGGTTGCCAGTATTCTCTATTCAGTAAATTAAGGTCAGGAAATTCTACATATATCTTCATTTGCATGTTCTTTCTTTCAACAGTCCATCCTGTTTATTTGTTAAATGCAAGTTATGAGCTTCAAGGCTTCATGTAACTGCTAAGTTCAGGTGATTCTCTACCCAAAATGCATGATGAAATAATTTATTCCTAGCAAAATCCCTTCATTGCAAATTTTACTTTCCTATTACATTTCTGCCATAATAAAGTTACTCAAACTTGGTGACTTAAAGAAAATGTATATGGGGCTGACAGATGCCTCAGCAAGTAAAGGCATTTCCCTCTAAGCCTGATGACCTGAGTTTGATCCCTAGATCCACATGGTAGAAGAAAACTGACTCCCACAAGTTGTCCTCTGATTCCACTCATATGCCATTGCATGTACATGCTCCTCACCCTATACACAAAAAATTGATAAAAGTATAAAGTGTTAAATCTACATATGTAATCCCTTTTACCTGGATATTAGAAGTGCAAGGTGAAGAAATTTACCAGAATAAATCCAGTCTTCCTTCTGGAGACTTTTATTGTGTGAGTTTTCCTAGGGAGATAGGAACAAACATGTATTCAACTCAAAATATGGCACCAACATCAGACTAAAGTGAAATGATTCATTGACATCTGGGTTAGCGAACCAATAAACTTATTGGAGTTACTTAGAGGAGCACAAGTGATTTAGAGGCATCTGTACCACAGAATGCCCACCTCCATATTGGTGATAACTCACACAAGTGAGATCACTGGAGTTTCCTGGACTCCTTCCTGGAGTAGCTGTATCCAAGAGTCTCCTCTTCTCCAACTTGCAGTTACTGCTTATGGAACTTGGGAACAGGCTTTGCAAGTCTTGTGAGCTTCCTGGGTCTTATGAACCTTTCTCTTGCCCCCAGGAGGAACTATTTCATTTGGATGAAATCACTACATCATAGGTCCAGAGGAGAATTCACTTCTGTCTCTGCCAGCCTTTAGAGGCTGCTGGCATTCCTTAGCTTATGGTATTTTTCTGTGATCTCTGGGTCCATAGTCACATCACTTTCATCTCTCTCTGACCTCTCACCTTCCAGTTATAAGAATGTTTGGGATCATATGAAGAGACCTGAATAATCCAGGGAAACTTTCCCAATTCAAGATATATATATATTCAGTTTATCCTCCACTGCAAAATTCCTTTCTCATGTTATGACACATTTACAGCGTCCAGGGATTGGGGCATCTTTGGTTGTCATTATTCAACTTATCATTTAATTTTTAGGTTGAATATTTCACTTTTTAAAAGGGAAGCAAGTCATTATTTTTATTTATACTACATTTTACTTTGTGAATACTGGTACAGTTTTGAACCCCTGAATTTCAAGAAATATTGATTTTCTTGTGCTTTTTTTACTGAAGAATAATAGTATTCACAAATTGGCATCACCAGTGAATGGACAGAGTATTACTGATCCTGGAAATGGATCTGATATTCAAGAGACGTCCAGGATCACTAGGTATATTAGAATCCCTGGTTTCAAATAAGCATTGTTCTTTTCTCATAGAAATTATGTGGAAGTAGAAGTCAAGAAATTTGGCAGATTTTTAAAGAAATAAATATTCTAGAAGAATAAAGAAGATCCTGATGTTATAAGCTATTTATAAGCTATTCTTTTTATAAAAGATTCCTATTTCATTACTCAGCTTTGCTTTAATACAGAGACTTCTGCATGTGCTACTTGTGAAAGTAGTTTTTCTCTTAGATATAGAGTCATGACTGCATTTTATCTCTATTTTCTGTAATTTATGAAATTTTTCTCAGATCCATGACTGACTCAAGGCCCTGCTTTGAGTGGGCCTCAGTGGGCTGGTTCTGCTGTCTGTAAAGAGATGCTTTCTGGCTCCAGTTTCCTCCTTTGAAGGGGGTTGTGGGTTCAAGAGGTCAGCATAGACATGGCCTAGGGTCAACTGTTGAAGCAATCTTGGCACCTTATGACTGTAGACTCTTATTTATTTTTTTAAAGAAGTTGTGACCCGGTGAAATGTCATAAGAAACCTCAGGAATTTATGGCCCATTAAATAGGAACTTTTGCCCTCTTGGAAATATTTGGCAGAAAGCTTCCAGCCACCCTCTCCCACAGAGCTGGAGGAAAAGATCACTGAGTATGCACACCTGTGCCTCCTGGCTCTCAGTTTCTTCTCAGCTTTCCTTCCAGGGTACAAGACAACTTCAGTTGAGAAGTAAGAGTAGCGTGAACAGTACCCAACAAAGAAGGCCAGCCCTTGTCAGCTGTTCTCCCCATGACTAGGTGGGTAATGTTGCAGACGGGGCAAAGATAGGAAACTCGTTTCCGGTTTAGTTTTAGACTAATTCCCAACATATTTTTACTGGCCATAAGAATAAAGCAAATATAATGTTTTCATTTCTACTTATGAAAACCAAGTTGCTTCTGAAGAGGGATCTGAGATTGATGTCAGAAACCCCTAGAAGGAGAATTTGAAACTGTTAAACCTCAAAATTCACTTTCATGGTTTAAAATGAAAAAGTATATAATGCATGTTTTTCCTATCTTCAATATAAATGTTTTGCTACTGCTTCTTCTCACCTTACCTCCTCACTCTCTCCTTCTCTTTCACCTCCTCTGTCTTTTACCTATGTCTTTCTCCCTTGTCCTCTTGTCTCTTTTTCCTCATTCTAAGTCTCCTTCTCCCTCTCTTTCCTGTCTCCTACATTATAGAAGCAGAGCAGACAATCCGGACAGGAGAACTCTTCTGAATATTAAATTTGTTTTGAGTATAGTCATGGGTCTCTAGGAATCATGAAGAAACAGTATTATATCATAAATTGATAATATTGGTATTTGATATTGATGATGTTAATTATTATTTGATAAATGGATATTAATATATTTATTAATTATATTTAAACAATTGATATTATAAATTACTAATGGATAAATATATAATTATATTATTCATTCAATTCACTCATTTTGTAAATACTGAGCACTTACAATGTATTATACATATTTTACATGCCTGAAATATACAGCTGAATTAAAGCAAAAAAGACCTATGGCCTCGTGAAGCTGATAGTCTTGCAGGAGGAGTCAGATAATAAGCAGTTCACATAATAAATATGTAAGTTGTATGGTCTATTGTAAGGTAATACATGCTATGGAGAATAATAATAATAATAATAATAATAATAATAATGAGTCCTTGGCATGTGGATGGTCATGGCAGTCTGTGCTTTTGAGTGGGATGCTTAGAATAGATGTCTGTTACAGTAGTGACAGTTGAGGGGAAGTACTAATAAAGAGTAAGTTGAATACTAACAGAAGCTAAGAGATGTACTTGAAAGATGATATCCTTGCATGATAGAAAAGGTTAGGCCAATGCAAGAGGTCAGAGAACCCACCAAATGGATCCTTTGACTACTAAAGTCTTTCGCTGCTTTTATTCTCATGGGACTTGAAATGCTTCCTTGGTGATCAGTTTACATTATAAATGATGGAGATGGAATAGGGATGGGTATAATGGAAAGAATTCTGGATTTGTTTCAAGAGATTTGCAATTTGGTCTTGGGGTTCTGCTTCCAACTACCAAGAGATGTTGAACAAGACCTTTTAGGTCTCAATTTCTTTTTTGAAAAATGAGCATGAGTCATATGATCCCACTTCACTCTTTCTTGGAAAGTTTGGAAATAAATGGGTAAGTGGAGTTAATAAGAAAGAATGAAGCAGTTTGAAAACAATGAAGTCAAATAAAATTAGGAATAGAAAAATTTAAGAAATAGAAAAAAATGGAGAAAAATAGAATATACAATGACAGACAAGTGTTTTGATATAATGTTAATACAACCACAAAACGGCTAAGTGAATGCATTTCCTCCAATTATATTTCCAGAAGGTTATTACTGCTTAAATATTCAAAAAAGATAAGGACATCCTATTCTGTTTCTCTATGAAAAAGCTATTCCTTCACTGTGGATTTCTGGGTCTTCATGTGAAACTGTAAGTTATGTTCAGAGCCCCAGTAAAAGTATGGCATTAATTTTTAATAGTTTATACATAAAGGTTAAATAGTATCTATAGTACTTTGTTAAACTATCCACTTGGCTAAGTCTATTTTAATAGGGAAATAGGATTCAAATAATTAGGAGCACATTTTTATAATCCTGCTTGCTTTCAATGTCCTAATTAATTTTGACACCATCTTAGAGTATATCTGTTTTCAAAGAGATTAATGTTCAGCTTTTGCTTATCTAGCTTACAGATTTCATTTTATAGGTTTTTCCTGACCAACTCTTCCCTCCCTTGCTTGGCATCTTCCTCCCTCCTGGTCATTTCCCCATTTATTAGCACAGACCTCCAGAGAGAAGATAAGGGGAAGAAATAAAATATAAATCACTTCATTTCTATAAACTGTTGCAAAAACTGGCAAAGGGTAGAGGGAGAAAGCAGAGGCCAAGTAAAGTTGAAGTTACAGACAAGGAAAGATAAGGCCTTTCCTATTTTGTGCATTAAAATTGGTCCCACATGGCAATGGGGACATCTTAAAATATTTATGAAGTCTTTGTAGCAATGTTGAATGGATTAAGTAAGAATGGCATAAAAAACAGGTGAAGAAGGAGTTAACCTTGGAAAGGAGTAGGCACCACTCTTTAAAAAAAGTGGAACTCTAAGGGTGATAAAAACAGACAGTTTTAGAGGAATGAGGGGACTTAGAGGTATTTTATTCTATGGGTGCTATTTTCTTTGGAAAGGAAGAGGCATAACTATCTTGTCAGCGGAGATGAATAAGAGGGGCTTGAAGAGAATGGGAGAGGGTTGGATCAGATGGTGTGAAGACTATCAAAGGGAATCAAGCAAAGGTTCAGTAATTGATGGGTAGTGTTGAAAATTTAGGAGCTCTTAATGTTCAAGATTAACAGCACCAAGCATGAGATTCTCTGCATTCAGCAGTCCAAGAACAGGAGCAAATAGATGGAAGGACTTACAGCAGTCCAAGAGCAGGAGCAAACAGATGGAAGGACTTACTGTGGTCAGCCACTATAGGGAGACAGCAGAAGAGTAAAAGGGAAAGAAGACTGAGAGATTGATTTAGGGCAAATTTATCTGTTATCACATTACACTAAGCAAATTCTCTAAAAACAGAATATGTGATAAATATTTAACCTAACTTAGAGATGAACAAAATTAGGCACAAGAGGATTTCGAAGGTGTCAAAAACCAATGATTTAAAGTCTTCTCTGTTTCCAGGAATATTCTTTTCCTCTGTATAGATGGTCTGGATTGTTCGTGGTTTGATTATGCATTTTTGTCTTTACAATGTGTGAAAATAATATGCAGTCAGCAAAAAACTGTACTTTCAGTTTTGAACTTCGATCTTTTTCTCTAGGCTAGTGATAATACTCTCTAGAGAAGTTTTGCAATGACAATGAGCCACAGACTTCAATCAAACACATAGTCATGAGGGTCAGTAACTGATGGCCTATCATGTCTTGTGGCTGGGAAGATATGATGTTCAAAAGGCTAGATGCATTAAATGAATTTTCAAATGATATTTTCAATTTGTGATGGGTTTATCAGTGTATAATTCCAGTGGAGGAATACTTTTCATATGGGAAGGAATGAATTGGAAGTTTTGACATCATTTAAATTATTAACAGTGAGATCCAAGAATGTAGATGGATTTGGGGACTAAAATAGACAGACCCAAGTGTTGGTAACTTCCTGTGTTTCAAGAATGCTTTCTCGGGCAATACAGTCTCAGGAGAGGTAAAATATAACACTGTGGAAAGAATGGTAAACCTCAGTTTCTAAGTAAAATATTTCAAAGGGGAGGCAAGGGCTGAGAGATATCTAAGTGTTTGGCCACTGTGGACTATAGAACAGGATTTGGAGATAACCTCATGAGAAGAGGATGGCAAGTACTGATAGGATCATCTAGATGGTATGGAATTCATAGAAGATGACAACTAGAGATTAAAAAGAGTGTATAATTCAGGGACAAAACTGCCAAGGATGGTGGAGGCAGAACAAAAACCAGAGGTCACTAGACAGTAAACATATACACTATGAGACAGGTAACCCATACAGACTAGCAGTATTCTACTCAGGGATTTACAATAAATTCTTGGTCATTTACAACACTGCTGCTTTCTGAAGCGAACTTTCTCTGATCTTACATCTGCATTAAAAGTTCTGACTCTGTCTCTCTGTCTACCATATACTACTGACCTTAATCTTGACCTTTCTTGTAATCAGACTTCACCATTTTTTTCTAGTCATCCTTTACTCATGAGGCTATGTCACTTTTGGTCCTCCTTATGTCTTGGATTGGAAATCACTATTTTATCTCCAAACCACACCCCTAACTGTGTCTTAGAGAGTGGGAAAGCTGGAGGGGAGGAGCCTCAAGGAACAGCTGGCCCTGGAGGAAGCGGCAAAACAACACAGAGCTGATTGAGAACAAAGAGTGCCATCTACTGAAAACCCACTCAGCGCTTCATTAATGTATTCTAATGTAGGGACTATCATGAGATATATTTAGACTAGCATTCCCAGAAGATGAAATAAAGCAAAAGATGTGAAATGTTCTAACCAGATAATTTTAAAGTGGTGATCAAAGGTAGAAGCTAAGTTCCAGTGTTAAGCATGGAAAATTGTACTGACATTGTTTTCTTTCCTATAGAAGTCTGTGGGAGGTTTCTAACAAAGAATCACCTAGAATGAGACATTTTAATTTTAATTACCAAAAATGGATATTTATTAGCAATCGTTTTGAGGAATAAAATAGTTTAAAATGTCAAAAGTGGACCAAACTATACTGGGATGAAAGAGAAAGGATTTATTAGATGGGGGGGGTCAGGGCTATTCCTGGATGTTGAGGCGATGGTACATGAATTCATAATGTACAGTGGTCCAAGCAGATTGGTTAGAGAGCAGCAACTGCATGCATTGTGCAGGGAATGTCTCTCACCCTGTTGCCGCTTTTTTCAGTGCTCCATATGCTAGATTGCAACTACAGATTTAGCCCTTTTGCCCAAAGGCATCTGAACTTGTGAAAAGCCTAGCTAGGGCACTGCCTATTGTTCATTGACAACTTGTCAATTTACTTCCAGGCAAAATAACTCATAAACATGATAAGTAAGGCAGATAAAACAAGAATTCTTTCACACTTTGCAACTTTACTGCAAAAATGGCTTATTTTCCATAAATGTGTGAAATCTCCCCTCTGAATTGTGACTGTGCATTGAACTTTAAAACTGTTTAGAAACAGCACAAGCATTTCACAATTCCTGTCTGTAATAAGATGAATGTTAAATATTAAACATGCATTAAAAGTGATAAAATAAAAGATTTTCAAAGGTTCACTAGCATCGCTATATTTCTCATTGATTCCCTGAGTTAATAAAAGTTAAGTTTAACAATACTCTCCAAAAGACAAATGTTTAAGCACTACTTTCTAAATTTGACTTTTCATATATTTATAGTAGCTATTAACTAAACCCTTATGTCAGTTTAAAAAAAACAATATAGTGAACCATATTAGTATTAAATTCAAAAGCCAGTATGTGGTGTGTTAGCATATGTTCATGCTGTAATGAAGTAGCTTTTATTTCTGATATTTATAAACATTCCATTTCTAATGCACTGTTTAAATATTGAAAGCTAATTGTGAATTCTTTTAGGTAAAATATTTTAAGTAGATAATAATTTTGAAATATATTAGTCTCTAAGGCAAAGCAGTCTGTTTATGTGCAGTTATTTATAAAGCCATACTTTCTAATGAAGCCATGTTCCCTGGATTCAATTCTGTGGTAATGAATTTGATTTTAAGCTTTTTGCTTACTGTAATATCATCACAAAGCTATACTGAGTGCCCTGCTGATTTTCCCCAGGTGATTCTCAATCACACCAAACATTCCAATTTTGGAAAGAGTGAAAATGGAGGGGAAAACAGATGGAATGGAATCCAACCATCCAAGACCAGGCTCTGTATTCCCATTGCATCCTCCTTGGAGTCCTTTGCTCTGGAGCCCAGAGTAGATGTCCAACATTTCCAATTTCAGAGTTTTAGGGTCTTAGTAGATGTCCCCCTTTCATTTCCCATATTGTATTCAGTTACTGTAGAGTATTTATAAACAGGAACACATATGCATCTGTTACATAACAAATGGCTTTTGGGAAATAAGTGAGAGAACATGAGAAAAGAAATTTTAAAAACTGTAAGGGGTGTGGGGGGGGGAGTAAAACAAATCTGTGACAAACAAGAATGCCTCAAAATAGGACATCTTTTTCAGTAGTACAGTAAAAGAAGCTCTGAACTGGGCCAGAGACCTGGGTCCAATTTATCCCGTAGACACTAAGTAGTTCTAATCCGTAGAGAGTTCATCTCTATTTCTAGTCTTAGTTTGGAAAACTTATCCCCATAGGGGAAACAGGTCTTTGGCAAATGGGCACCAGAACCCTATCAATTCTTTGTCTTTTAAATACACAATTCCTGTAAGGGTTTAAAAAAATAAAGTCTTTTTCCATTATATAAAGAAAACAGAAAGATAGGTATTTACTACTAGATATAAAATTACATTTATTATGAGAATAGTGTATTTAGGTAATATAATAATAATTTCATGCGATTATGAATTCTCCCTAGATGGAGTTATGTGTAGCTTCAGATGACTCTTTATTCTTGCTTTAAAAACAGGAAATGGATAAATAAAAGCCTTCCTTGTCTGATTTTTGTGGAATGTGTAAAGTATACATACCTGTGTAATAAGTTCTTTATTTGGAATTCTATTTTTTTCTTTCTGAATTTTCTACTCCCTGTGAACTTATCAAATGAGCTGTGGTTTTCTAAATACTATTCTTTAGAAACCGATCAATTTTTATATTCCGTGTGATGTTTCTATTTCTACAACCTGATAATTTGGCTTCTTCATAACCAATCAAGTACTCCATCCTTGACCACACAGACACTTTCCCCCTGCCTGACACTCTGGGGAGCTAACCACTACTTGCTACTTCTGTTTGTGCTCTTTTTTTCCTCCCTCAGTGTGAATGATCTTGTACTTTCTTCTGTAAAACTAAATCTTGTTTATATGTCCAATTTTCTAGCCTGTCAAGGTCACTTTGAATTTTAATATTTAGTAAGAAGATTCTGACCATCCTACTTAATCTAGCATTCCTGGCTGGTTAATGAGCATATCATCCACATTATTACCCAAATTGTTACACATTGTCACTTAAAAAAAAACCTTAGAAAGAACAGGAGCAGCAACCTAGGAGTAAGCTGTACAGGAGGCACAGAGGGTTTATTGTTGTAAATTCTTCACAACCAGATTTGCAAAAAGTTGTAAGAAAAGCAGTGAGGTAAAAAATTAAGGGAGGGCAAATAATAAGAGCTTTGTAAGGGACAGGAGCACAAGAGAACAAAGAGGGACAGGAAAAATAAAGAGAAAAGCTAGCTGAATTTTGGTGCTATGAAGATGCAAAACCTGATATTGAATATGCAAGTGTAGAATGTATTTGTGTAATTTGAAGAGTGCTGTTTCATTCAAAAACCCAGCAAAAAGGCTGCTTAGTGCTGGACGTCAATTAATATTCTTCCAAACGACTGGCAGGAAGCCACGGTGGACGTCTAGTCAGAGACAGTGTGTCACACTACTGTTGACTGTAAAATTAATTACCATTTCTAAACAAGAACTCTGTGATGCGTATTCTTCAGGCATACTATACTGCCCTCCCAGCATTAAAGGTTACAAATAGTTATTTTTTAAACTGCCCTTTAGAGAAATCACAAGAGAAAATATTAACAATCCCAACAATAATGACAAAAAGAACACTGTGCATGGTGGGGCAAAGCGACACTGTGAAGACAGGGCTGAATATTAAGAAGTGTCACCTATCTAAAGTAAGTGTTAGACATTCGCATGATGGCATCAGCTGCTGATCTAATGCATCTGGAACTGCCCTGTCACTGAGGCATTGCTAACCAAGGCAGAGGCACAGACAAAGCTGCTTCATCATTAATGTCAGTAAAAGGATCTGGAGGAAAAATAGAGAGTCTCTGGAGACCTTGTCTGGACTTCTTGGAGCCTGGACAACAGTCTTTTCCAACAACAGTCTTTTCCACCATTCTAGCAGCTGCAACAAAGGGAGAAAGGAGAGCACTGACTTAAGTTGTCATTAAGTTCAAAGAGGTGAGAATAGTAGTTCGTGATGAACTTTTACAGTCAGGATTATTAATGGGGAGTTAGTTTTATGGCTTTTCCAAAATACCACATTTACGAACAGTGTTAAATTATCCAGGTTATTGTTTGGCATATGTTGACCAGTCAGGTTGAAGCCGATTAAATTAAAATCTATTCTATCTTTGTGAAGAGGTTTGAAGAATACAAAATTTCCCTCTCTGAGTTGTAGCATATAGATTTAAAATAGCACTATCAATCTAGGGAAATACAGCTCTGGTTCTTATTTGGGTACAGACTGGTTCAAGGGTCATATTCAGTGAGAAATTATTAATATTTCACAGGCGATCTAAAGGACACATCAAATTCTGTTCTATGGGGTCTGTCTAGGGTGGTGATAGTTAACATTTTATCAGTGACTTGGATGATAAAATGCAGGACATACTCATAAAGTTTCATGGAGGACTCTAAGTTGAGAGAAATAGCAAGAACCTTGGAAGATACACTTATAGTTCAGTATGACCTTGAAAAAAATCAGAGACGGAGTCAATTATGACCAGGTTTATGTTCATGTTCATTGTGTAGTGGTACACGTGAGGTCTGAAGGACTGGCATAATGACAGAACAGTGTGAGTAGGTAAACATGAACTAAATACAGGTAGCCCGATAAATACAAAATTATATACGGAAGAAGTGTAAACGATCTTGGAGTTTCATATAATGCAGAGGATTATGAAGTATTTGTATGGTATGATTTAATTTAAGAAAAACATAACAGATTGGAGAAGATCCAGTAAAGTAAAAAGTTAAAGAGCTATAAGAGGAAAAGTGGACTGCCTTATGGTACATGAGAAATTTGGAACAAATGGCATCTTATATGCAATTAATTGCTGATCTTTCTCTACCTCTCTTTTTAAATTAAAGAGAAATTTTATTGACTCCAAGAATTTCATACAATGAATTTTGATTGTTTTCAGAGCTCCTGCCCTAACCATATTCCCCCTACTTCCCTCTGACTTTATGTCTTTTATTCTTGTATTTGCAAATGAAAAACCCCATCCAACTCACATCATCTATGTGAATTTGGGTGTCAGAGGAAAAATCATATCTCACTGAGTGTCCGTGATTTATAAATCTTACACTTAGGTGCGCCAAAGTAAGGGTCTTTCCTTTCAAAATAGTTTTTGGGTCAGAATGTGTCCAGGTTTCCTGGAATGGGTTTTCACTCTTAAATTTTTATTTCTCTTACACACTGTTTAAGAATGTCATGTAAGGATTTCTCTCTCTCTCTCTCTCTCTCTCTCTCTCTCTCTCTCTCTCTCTCTTTGATGGCAGGAAATACTTGCTTTTCTGCATCAAAGTTAATTGTTCACAGTCCTTGCATGTAGGTTACATCATGGCTGTTTCCAGTCCTCACTTAGCACAATGACCCCACTGTAGACCAAGGTGTCTCTAACAGGTTGATTTCCCTCAGGCTTTTACTTGGGTAAAAGCAGAAGCTAAGTCCTCACAGCAGGTAACCATTAGCTCACAGAACTCTAATCCAAGATTCTCTGAGTGGCAGTTGGAAGGTTTCACAGTTTCACATGACAGCTTTACACCAGTGTCTTCTAGTTTATTTTCTGAAATCTGTAACCTTCTCAGATTCTTAACATTGTTGAGGATTGCAGTCAGGTCGCAACACCTACTGGATGATGATTATAGCAGCCATTCACAGGTGCCATCAGGGTGCCCATGGGTTGCCCTACCAGCACAGCCATACTTTTTTTTAATCCAGTGCCATTGAATGACCAGACCTGCTCTGGACTGCTGGTGTGGATGGTTTTGCCACTTTGGCTCCCCAATTATCTCTCGTACTTGCCAAATCTCCAATTATTTTCTTTCTTACTTGCTATGTCCTGGCTTCAGAATTTTGAGATCAACATAGAAGTGTCTAATTTAGGTGAATAATCATCCTATGTGATAAGGTTCCTCACATGGTCCATTGGAAGCATTCAGTCTCTTGGGAGCTGACTAGCCTTGGCCCTGGGACTGGCTTCCTGGAACATCTCATTGCTCTGCCATCTTTCTTACTCTCCCTGATAGCTCCTGTTTAGCTAAAATAAAAATGTATCCTTTTCTTCAGTTAATGAGTTTTTAGATTGCTTTCCTTTTTATTCTTTTAATTTCCTGTTACTCAGAATTTTATGCCACTTATGACTCGCTGATATGATTTTATTATAGAATCTATCTATATTATTTAAATGATTCAATCTCATACTGATTGGCTTCTCGGGATTCGAAAAATGAAGAAAAGTCACATTGTAGCTATGACAGAGGTTATCTATGATATGTTTTCTAGATAACATTCAAGTTGAATAGTTTCTTTTGATCAAAAGACTGTTTTTTACATATTATTTTAAAACTTCATTAGCTCACATTTCTTGTGCAAAGTGATGGATTTCGTGGTATTTTCATTCCAGTAGCAATGTCCCTGGACCATATTCATCCCACTGTAGACGTTCCTGTTTCTTACCTACTCTCCTTCTAGTCCTCTTTCATCTCCACATACTATTTTAACTTCAGCTTTAGAAAAGTGTGTGAAGAACGCAGAGTAAGAACCTGAGCCCAAACAACAGTCAAGTGGCCTGCAAGACTGTGCATTTAAGAGAAGTAAGCACATTTAAATTTCAAGTACTGTTATTCCACTCCTTTGTAGAAGAACCATAAAAACTCAGATGTTGGGGCTAGAGAGATGACTTAGTGGTTAAGAGCTCTGGCTGTTCTTGCAGCAGATCATGGTTTGATTCCTAGCACCCATATGGAAGCTACCAACAGTCCAAACTCAAGTTCCATGGGATCTGACAACCTCTTCTGACCTCTGTAGACATTTCATGACATGGGTACACTTAGACATATACAGGCAATATACTCATACATGTAAAATAGAAAATTAAATATTTTAAAAACCTCAGATTTTGAGGACCCTTGAAATGAGAACATCAGAGAATTACAGAAAGACGGAAGATTTTCATCATTTTTGTTAATTCCCAATTAAAGAAAATAATCCGTGCTGATTGTCTCTACACCAGTGGCCCTCTAAAGTGACTCCATCTTACAATTACCTCAGCTGCTTTTAAAAATCTTGTTGCCTCTTTCCCAAACCTCGGAATTTCAGAGATTCTGTTAGAAGAGATCTGGAGTGGTAACTGGAAGTTGGGATGGAAAAGTAGAGCTAGCATTATTAACTTCTGAGCTACATACCCTACACAATATGGCCAGAGCCAGTAATGACAAATTATTAGAAGTCACATTTGTATACTTCTTTATAGTATTCTTGTCTTCACTCTGTGACTTCAGCTGTCTTGGTTTTAACTTTTATCACTCTTCACTGTCCACATTTGCTGTTCTCTGTCATCTGACATCTGAGTGTAATAATACCCTTTGCTGTCTCTGATTGTCATTTGAGCCTTTATTTTTCCTGTTGTATTTAACAACTAAAATGTTTGCATTGTCCTGCACAACTTGTACTCTACCTTGTCTTGCCCATGAAAATGAGAGGAAAGCATTCTAGCACAGGACAGCATGGAACAAGCTGTCTTTATCCTTTAAAATGTAGTCACATTTTAAACCATCAATAGAACCAGATTCTGAAATGAGAAGAATCTGTGGGTAAAAACAGTACCACTATGGAAATGCAACCTGTAATGTCGTGTGGGGCGAGTTCTTACCTCCTTAATATTAAAGCCAATAATCAGTCATGTGTGTGCACGCTTGTGTGTGTATTATTGTTTATATAATTATATTTTATTGGTTATTCTCACCTCAATCTGTTTTCAAAAATTACTGAAACACAAATATCTGCATAAATCACTGCCATGGACCAGTTTGACTGATATGATAACTTGAGTCAAAATTCCAGAGCCTGGAGTTACGGCGCAGAATGAAACACACATTACAAACTGGTGCTCATCACAGCCTCTTCTTTCCTTCTTCTTTTTGTACCATGTGGCATAACCACAGTTCTGTTAATGTATTACCCTAGAAAGTTAGTAAGAAGCTCATGACACATTAGTAAGTCTGCATTTTGCAACAAATGTCTAGTCAGCTACTACTTCATTGACATATTTATTAATAATGCTTTGTTCAGTGTAATCTACACAGTAACTATTCAATAAAATCTTGTAATTGGAAAATGCCTTAACCTTTGTGCTTCTTTTAAATAATCTTCATTCTAGTCTCATACTTTTTAGAAATAATTTTAATTTTTTGAGACTTTCAAACATGAGCACACTGTATTTATGTCATTTCTACCTCTCCTTCTCTAATTCTGCTCCTGTTCCTCCCCAACCCCTCTCAAAGTCATGACCTCTTCTTCTATAATCAATGTTTATATATATATATATATATACATACACACACACACATATATATATATATATATATATATATATCAAATGCTGAGTCCAACTAATGTTACCCATATGTGCATATGTTTAGGGCTGAACACTCAAGATTAGGAAACCTATCAGGGAACAAGAGAAAACTTCTTCTCAGGCCCTTAGCAACACTGACTGCCTGTAGTTCTTCATCTACAGTGAGGCCTTGAGAAATTCTCCCCATTCATGTTGGCATGTCGACTAGTATGGACATTGTTCAGGTCTTGTGAAGACAGCCATATTGTTGAGATTTCGTGGGTGCAAATTCCCTGTCATTTCTTCAAGACATTGCCTTGCAGCAGGTGTCCTGGTCCTCTGGTTCTCAAAAATCTTTCTCCTCCCTCTTCTGCAATGTTTCTGGAGTTATAAATGTATTAGTTGGGGATGTGAACCCCATAGGAGTCACTTATTCTCTGTACTTTGACCAATTGTGGATCTTTGCAGTGGCCTCCATCTGCTGCAAAAAGAAACTTCTTTGATGAGGGGATGAGGGCTATACTTATCTATGGATCTAAATACATATTTAAACTGCAGTTGGACGCTATATTGATTTAGGAAAATCACTGCAGTAGTTCTCTGTTAAGGTGTATGTTTCTCGTCTTTTAAAACTTCCTTTCTCTACTTCTCCTTTAATGCTATTGTCAATTAGTTTACTTTAATTTGTTTTGTCCTTAGAAAGATAAGGGTGACTGATGTCTATAAAACTGCATAAAATAACCTCCTGTGACAAAATCCAGTTTCCTACCACCTTGAAAGAACTTTGATGAGTTCATTAAAATGATTTGCTGTTGATTTGTAGGTTGCTGCCCATCTACTTACCTTGCTCTAAGTGTAGAGAGAAGGATGCAGTATGTGATAGATGAGATCACCCAGTTTATCTGACACAAAATATATAAGCTTTTCCACTACCACAGTTATTTTGAAATTATTTGTTTTAATCTTAATATTCTGTACTAGTCATTCATTTAAGAATATATCATGGAGACAAGAGACATTAACATTGATGTGAGAATTGCTGTCTGTGAACAACTTGGAAAAAAGATTCATTTTGTTCACAGGATTGACCTCAGTAGTGTCCTCCATGTCAATGTGAAAAATATCCCTCTATTTAGCTAGAGGGAAGGCAGATGAATTTCATGTCTGTAATTTCTGTAGCTTTCTTTCTCTTTATATTTTTTGTTTTCTTTACCATGTTTGGTTAATCCCCACTTTCAACCTTAGAGATAGGTATCTAAGAAAATTTACTTGAGAAGTTCCATTTAGGACTCTATTGTCCCCCTATAAAAATGAGAATCTTAAAGCAGGTATCTCTAGTAGTCATTCTTAATTCAGTACAAGAAAAATTCTAAAAAGAAGAAAGTCAAAGAGATAATGTGAAATGTCCTTGTGTCCAGAATTCATGGCTCAGACAGTGCTATCACCTTTTCCTTTAGAAGTCAGAGCCAGCCCAGCAGTCTTTCTCAGTGCCCCTCTCCAGGGCAGGTCTCCCAGGGCAACGACAGCCCCCTAGGTGTAGAACTGTTATATTACTCCTGGCTTCTGCTGAGCCTTTGGAACTCCCTGGAGATGCTTTACACCTATTAATAAAAAGACAGTACAAAATTGAATAATGGTGTCTATTTCCATAAAAAGGAAATAAGACTCAACGGACTCTGTTCCCAAGGTGCTTTCATAAATAAGGAATTAATGCCCACCACTAATTTTCTAGTCTTATTTTTAAGACTAGAATCATATTTTTTCCAGTTAATAGTGACCTATTTTTTGAGCAAGATCCTCATCTTGTTCCAAGCCTTTAGGGAAATAATTACTACACAACGAAATATCTATTTTGAGTAAATCAAAGAACCTGTCCTTTGTGATTCTACACATACTGCATTGCATACTTTTTATGTAGTAGTTCTCTCACTTCTCACACACTGCCTGAGCTGTGGCTGGTTCAGGTGCCACAGAAATGATGACAGTTTGTTTTCCTGGAGTGTCAGTGGCTTTGTTTTATGTTTGGATTACTACTTTAAGGTTCATCTGTTCTCAGGGCTTTTGCAAATGTAAATTGCTTGTTCAGAATGAGTTCGGATGCTTCCAAAGGCCATTGATGGAACTGATAGAATTGTAAGAAGAGTATCCTGAAAGTTACATGTCATCTGCCATGACATTTTTGTATACAAGAAATAAACCCATTATCTTTGATTTGATAAAGAGGAAGTCTGCTTTATCTAACTCCAACCTCTGAAAGCAAACTCATTTGTTCTTCTGTAGCATATGAATGATGAGGTTGTTCTTTTAAGGTAAGAATAGATTGGAAATACACGTGTATTTCATGATTATGATGTAAGTAGATAAAATACTTACAATGAAGGTTATATAAAAGCACAGGTCACAATAAATTGAGATAATAAGGTACAAATGGCACTCAGAAGGCAATGGAACTCAAAATAATAATCATTATAAAGCACAAGTATTTTATAAAACTTGTCTATGGATGTGTAGTTATATTACCACAAACAGAAAACATCACAACACTTTTATTATCTCCTAGTGTCTATGATAGGAGTCTGAGCAGTTTTTCCATTAGTTTTACTTCAGGATCTCACAAGGTTGCAATCATTATGTTGACTGGAGATAAAAATCTGGCTTCAGATACATTTTGAATAATCAGCTGTAATATAGATAGCCTCATATAATAAATGAATAAAGAAAGAATTAATGTATATGACTCCCAACTTTTCTGATTTTAAGGATCTCCCCAGGAACTTATTAAACTACATGTTTCTAGTCTCATCTGGATATTTCCATCAATTATATCTGATCGGGATTAGTGATTTAAGCAAAATCTTTGAAGTCAATTAAAAAAAAACCCTAAATGGTAAACTTCCATTTTGAATTTCAGGATCATTGCATGTGAAGAGGAAAACAAATGTGATCCTAGCTTTGAAGTGTGAATATAATTTGAGTCTAGCAAAAAGCATGAGCTTTTAACCCACTTCCATTGAGAAATAAAGTCAAGCACAACCTGTTCAGAATAGTGCACATGTCATCAAGTCAAGGCCACTTTGAAGATTTTATGATATCTATTCTAGTCCTATTTTCAGAAAAGATATACTTCCTCTATCAAATTGGAATGTTAGAAAAATACGTCTTCACGGCTTCTGTAACAGGCATTTCTTTCTTTCTTTCTTTCTTTTGTATACTGCATTTGGCAGGTTAAAAGGGCTGAGCTGTGTTGATTAACTATCCAAATGTTTAATCAATACAGCAATAGCAAGATGCATTCTGGCTGTGAAAGACCTTGGAAAGGTCCCACTTGCTTTATTCTCCACCCCCAAGTGGGACATCAATGAACTATTACATGGTCTCTGCATATCAATGTAGTAGAGCTTAGACAAATACAATGTTAATGGATAATTGTGGGTCACCTTGTCAAAATATGTTAAATGCCCCCTGAGTATGTTTTTTTTTCCTCCTTATTAAAAATGACAGTAAGCTGTGACCTTGTTGATATCATGCATGCATTTAGGAAGTAAATATTATTATTCATTTTGTAAAAAGGTTTATTGATTTATGGGTCAAAATATTCATTAGAACTAAATTATAAAACATACATTCTGTGTTGATAAAAGCAATAATTGTATGACAAAGTCTTACACAGTCTAACTTGGTTTAGGCAAAATACCTTTATGAACAGTCATTCAGAACACACACAGAAGCAGTTTCTCACCAAATGATTCATCAACAGGGCCTGTGTCCCTGGATATCTGGAATATCGACAGCATGGAGTCAGGGAAAGTTCACTGGGTGACCAAGGTCCTTGGACTCTGGCCAAGAATATGCCATCTGTCAGGATGGTGGTTCTAACAGGAAGCCCGAAGCTTGGACTCCTGCCTCCCCCAGATCTATTCACAAGCCGCGAACACCCACACGGATCCTCCACTGTTTCTGGTGCTGCCGAAGGACAGAGGCTTGCTTGTCATCTGGTGCCATGAGTCACAGTTGTGGCACTTGGGACTTAGATTCCAAGTGCTGCTTCGGCAGCATGACACAGAATGGAATGGGTAAGATTGGCAGTCGTATTTGAGGTTTTCTTTTCTTTCTTTTTTCAAAAAACATTTCTTAAGAGGTTGGTAAAATGAAGATGGCCAAGAATGCAGATTACGTAGGGAATGCCAGATTTTGTCATTTTATGATTTGTTGCTGCTAAGCCTAAGATAATGCTAGGTTGAAACTGAAAATGAGATAAAAATGACAGAATTGGACAAGTTTTTTTCTTCACTACAAAGCCAATTTTTTCTCCCTCTGAGAAAGAATGTAAAAATATTTAAAACCATAGGTTGTGTGCTACAAGAAGCATGCATACAGAAAGCATTATGCTACTTTAATGGGTCATGATAGGAAAATGTGTTGTACAAGTATAATACACACATTCAGAATGTGTAATAAAGGGTAGTGTCATCTTTAAAAATGAAACAAAACAGCATACACAACTAAAATGCGAGCCTTCTTAACATGTCAGTGGTTTTATTAGGGGAATGGTTTCACTTTGTATACACATCTTCAATTTACCTCTGAGCAGTGGAGTATAAAGTAACAATTTATACATTATAATGAAAGAGAATAAATGTCTCGATTTAAAAATTCACCATATGGTAGGAATTTATTCTATCAGAACACCAGAGTACCAAAGTAAGGTATACCACTCCTTCATACGTGGAATGTGAAGTTCAGATGTGCAAGTACACACACAGGAGTTCTCAGAGTACAGGGATCCAGTGATCTTTCAGCTGATAGCTGAGTTCTACTTCATTTGAATGCAGTGTCTTCCATATGCTTCCAGAATTCTTATCCAAATCCTTTTAAATGTGGAAGGAACAAAACAGGGTCATCCTTATCAACATAAGCCTACCTACTGCATCCAAGCTTTCTTTCCTCAGTGTCATGCGGGAACAGGCATTCAAAATTGTAAGAGTGTCTGGAAATAACCAAATGGAAATCCCTGAGTTCTCAATGATAACAGAGTAGGAAGATGTCCAGTAGCTTCCTCAAAGCATACAACAAGACAATTAAGATAAATGAAAATCCAAGGTTATCCAGACAATTTCCATCACACGATGTCACCTGCTTCAAAGATGTTTCATTCCTTCCTTCTTATTCATTCCCTTCCCCTCACTGTTCTTACCTGTGAGAACAAAGCAGAATGACACAAACACATAAAGATGCCATATGAAACCCAGTACATTGTATGGTAATATATATATATATATATATATATATATATATATATATATATGAGCCTCCATTCCCCTAAAACATTTCATATTCTCTGAAAATGAGACATTACTACTATTGCCACCATTGCTTACTTCTCTATTTTTCTTACTTTTGTTAGCTAAAAATTCTATTGAGAGATAACTATCCATTATGCAGCAGTCTAAGTGTCTGATATATAGTAATTCATTTACCCTATATGAAGTTTGCCTTTTTAAAAGGGAGAGAATTGTGTTTCCTCTTCCCCTCTTTTCTTTCTCTTACATACTTCCATCAAGTATTCCATAGATTTCCCAAGATCACCTGCTGGTAAAAGAAGATCCTGAGTTTCTGATCAAGTGGCCAGATTCTTTTTCTTTTTTTAAGCACTAAGTAGGAGATTTTTTTCTCCCCAGTAGATGAAATTTTCCAAAGGTAGTGTTCTTAACCTGCACCTTGGGTTTATGTAGTTTTACTTCTTATAGATAGAGGTCTCCCTTAAGAAGGTTGATATGCTAAATCTAAAACTGTATAGTCAGTCATCTCATTTAAAATTTTCTTAGTAACAGTACTTAAATTTAGATAATAATTTTGTGTTTCTTGAAAGTTTCACGTATTTATAAAATGCATTTGATGCTATGCATCCACCACCACCTCCTTGCAGCTTCCCTTTGTGTCCCCAATTCTGTCTCCTTCTGAACTTCATGTTCTCTTTTTTCATTGTTATCAATAACCCCAATTAATGCTGCCAGTATGCACATGAGTGTGCAGCCATTCACCAAGACATGAACAGCCTACGAGCCATGGCCAGGATCCCTGGGGAGAGTGACTCTCCCTCCTTCTGCTGCCATGAACTGCCAGAGGCTATTCTGATAGGGATGGTACGTTGGGAGCCCCTTGCCCATCTGTGCGGGAATTTTGACTGGTTTGATCTTGTGCACGTCTTTTGTAGCTGATCATATCTGTTGTGGAGTTGGTGTGTGCATCAGCCAAGTCATGTGTAGAAGTTAGCCATCCACCAGCTCATACATTTTTTTTTTTCAGCCTCTTCTGATTCCTTGAATCTTGGATAGTGAGAGGTTGGTATGGAGAACCCATCCACAGCTGAACATTTGGTTATTCACACTCAGCACTTTGATCAGTTATGAGTGCATGAGCTAACCTACTACAAAAACAGTTTCTGTGAACAAAGTTTGTGAACAAAGTTGAGAGCAGCACAAACCTATGGGTATAAACATGACAGGATGACCATTTAGCAAAGTATCATGACTGATAACAAAGTATCAGATTACAGTAACAGGCATGCAATCCTTCCTGTGGAGCAGGCCTCATAGCCAAGCAGAAAGCTGTTGGTTACTCCAAAGACCATCATGCCACAGTTATATCAGTGAGCATATCCTGCCAAAAGGTTAGTATTGTATTATTCAGGGCCCAAGCACTGAGTAAGATCATTGATGCCTTTCTCCCTGAGCAATATTCATTTAACTCTTTAAAAAAATGTATTAGTGTATTTTCATTGTACGAAGATTATGTTGATTTCATACAACTATATCATATCCTTAGGCTCTGTCCTCCACAGTACCCTTTCATTTTTCTGTTTTTATATGTAATGTGTGTATATATATGCACACACATTATTATTACATATAACGTATATGTAAAAAATCTGGATTGTGCCTAGAAGAGAAAACATGAGATATTTGTCTTTCTGCATATGGCTTATTTCACATAACATAATAATCTACAGTTTACTGATTTTATTGAAAATTACATAATTTTATTCTTTTTTATGATTGAATAACATTCCATAGCATGTGTGTGTATCATATTCTATTTGCTAATGACAGTTTTAATCTATCTAATTGGATTGGGTTTAAAATTATTAAATGGGGGCTGGAGAGATGGCTCAACAATTAAGAGCACTACCTGATCTTGCAGAAGATCCAAGTTTGATTCCAGGCATACTCACATGGCAGCTAACGACTGTCTGTAACTCCAGTTCTATGGAATCTGATGCCTTCTTCTAACCTCCTCGGGCATTGCATGGCATAGGTATCCTGACATTTATGAACTCATAACACTCATACACAATTTTTTTAAAATTAAGAAATGGTTAAATAGACATGAAGCAATCAACCCTCCATTGACAAACAGCTCAAGTAGTGATAGGAGAGATTCACCAGTAGAAAAAAAAAAACACTATTTTTAGAGGTAACAGTATTCTTCACATTGTAATTTTCTTTTTATGTAGAATCATTGTGTATTTCTTACAGAATTTCTCAATCAATCTTAATCATTTTTATGATTTACTTTTCTCAATTTAATTCAATCATGAATTTATAGTATAGATCTCAGAAATGTTAATACCCCACAGTTTCCTCATTAAATAATTGTTACTCTTGATTACAGGAGTCTTCTACGGAATTTCTTAATTGACCATGTGTTTAACAATAAGATCATCAAAATCAAATGACTCTCACTAATTTCATTACTTTTCAGTACTACTCAAATTATAGGTGATGTACTTATATTAAAATTAAAATTTAGACTCATTGGAAATTGCACAAAGTTACATGAAGCAAATGGTCAAGTAGTGAAAATCAATGCATTAAACAAGTAAATCACAAGTCTAGTTATATATGAACATTATTCTTGTATTTGTAAAGTTTCATATCAGGATTTAGGAGGGCCTGTTTTGTATGCATATAAGTATTAGATGAGTTTGTTAAGGTAAAGAGATTTGCAAACTACCTACTTATGTAATAGTTAAAAAATGCGCCAGGTGTGGTAGCACATACATTTAATCTCAGCACTTAAGAGGCAGATGCACATAAATCTCTGTGAATTTGATGTAGAGAGCCGCGGATTGCTGCGTCTTAAAGATGGCGCCTGCTCCCGTCCCCCACCATCCCGAGGTGGGCGCTCTCTGGAGCAAACAGCTCCATAATTGGCTGTGGCTGAGGTCTGGCCCTGCTTCCGCATGTGTGCGCCTATCTACTTTCACCACGTGGTAGTTTGGGGTTGGCTGGCAGGAGGGAATTTAACTTTGTGGCGGGCTTTCCCCGGGAGGAGAAGGAGAAGCAGAAAGGGGAGGGAAGAAGAAGTTATAAAGTTAAAAGCCAAAAAGTTGTTCAAGGTTCCTGAATAAACTGCTTTTGGAAGAGTCCGGGGTCATGTCTTCCTTGCTGGACGAGGTGGGCACGACAATTTGAGGCCAGCCTATTTTACATTGTGAGTTCCAGGCTAGCTGGGGCTACAGGGAGACTATTTCTAAAAAAACTGTATGCATTCCTACTTCAGTATGGATTTGGGCAATTACCTCAAGAAACTATCTTATTGCTAAAAAAGTACATGAGGGCTTCTTACTTATTTGAGAATAGCAATAATAAAACACTTTAAAATCTTTTCTTCTGTTGTGTTTCTTTTAATGATTTAACATATACACACCAGGGGTTGTTGTGATTATTGATGTAAATGTATGCTAAATTAGCTTTATAAATTAATACAGGTGATTTTGTTTAAAACATTGACTTTCTCAGATATTTCTCTATGAAAAAAGTCCAGACTTCTGTAAAATAATCATGTAGCTTTTGATTTTATTTTGTATTTAGATTTTCTTTCTACAAGAAAGGTATTTTCAATATCGTTTTCAAAAACTTTCTGTGGGAAAAAACTCAAATATTTTCAAAACAATGCCTTTTTTTGTCCTTTAAGAAAGCCAGATTCAGGATGGAGAGAGGGCTCAGTGATTAAGAGAACTTACCATTTTTGCAATGGATCTGGACTTTGTTCCTAGAACCCATGTGGTGACTTACAACTACATGTAACTCAGTTCCAGAGTATCCAAGACTTTCTTTTAGCCTCCATGGGCACTGCATGTACATGGTATACATATAGTCAAAAAGCTCAGTCATATACTCACATACACATGAAAAAAATCTTTAGGGCTAGAGAAATAGTTCAATGGTTAAGCACATAATGCTTTTGTAGAGGACCTGAGTTTAGTTTCTGACACCCATGTTAGGTGCCTTGCAACAACTTGTAATTCCAGCCCCAGAGATTTCAACATCCTCCTCTGGATTTCACAGTCACCTGTGCTGACACATGCACATTCTCAAACAGACACACACTCAGAAACATAATTAAAAATAAAATGAGATAAAATACACAGGGAAAGCCAATGCTTCTGTTCTGGTTTGTTTTGTGTGGCTGTGATAAACACTATGATGAAAGGCAACTTGGGGAGGAAAGGGTTTATTTTGTCTTTCAGGTTTCAGTTCTTCACTGAGGAGAACCAATGCAGGAACTCAGGCAGGGATCTAGAGGCAGAGACCACAGAGCAACACTGCCTGTCTTATCCTCCTTGGCTGACTCAGCTAGCTTTTCTATAGCCTAGATACACTTAGCCAGGGGTGGCATTGCCCACAGTTGACTGGGCCTTCTTACATCAATCATCACTCAATAAAGTGCTCCGCAGATACGGTCTCAGTTTGTCTGATGGAGAAAATTCTCAGTTGAGGTTGTCTTTTTTCCAAGTGTGTCAAGTTGACAACCAAGGAAGAAACATCGCAGTCTCTATTCTAATTTTTCTTTGTCCTAGAAATCCTTATATTAAATAGAAATAAGTGCTTACTGTGTGTGTATGTGTGCGTGTGCGTGTGCGTGCGTGTGTGTGTGAGAGAGAGAGATAGATAGAGAGAGAGAGAGAGAGACAGAGACAGAGAGAGGGAGAATGAGAGAGAGAGCGTGTACCTCTGCTGAGAAGTGAGAAGCAGATAGAGCCAAGAATACATTCTCCTAGCTTTCTGCATGTGTACTACATCAGCCAAGAGATTCCCTTCCCTAGAAAATGACCAGAGGAAAGCAAATAGCACATTTTTATTATGTACTGCACTTTCACAATAAGCATGGGGTATAAATTCATGTTGACTTAGCCAGGGAAAATTATTAGAAAACGAATTTTAATTTCTATGTTTGTCTCAGAATTAGCAAAATCTTCTTTAGGGATGTGAATGGCCAGCAGGAGAAGCGAGGAATCTCAGTTAATCTAATTTGACTGAACCCCAGACTCTCTTTTCCTGGGTGCCATGGAAAGCTTCTTTTTCGTCTCTTGATTCTTTTTCATTTCATTTGCACAATGAAAGAAGGACTAACCCTCTTCAGCCCGTGTTCATCCCACAGGCATTCAGCTACATATGTAACCTGCTCTATTTCTTAAAAATTGTGTAGCCTTCCCTGGCTTGAATTCTTTCATGTTCTCCTTTATTCTATGCAGATTCTATGGTATCAGTCCTCACAATGTGAGAGAGTATTGAGTTACTTTGTAAGATTAGGCTTCTTTGTAGTTGTTTCAGAAAAAATTAATTTGGACTAGGGATAGAGCTGTTAAAAAAATAACAACAAATGTGTTTTTAGCATGAAATAAAGAAAGATCATTGAGTATGATTTCCTTTGAAAATACCATTTTTTTCCAGTAATATATCATGCCTTTTCTCCTGCATAGGCAGGGCCTTCTTCATTATATGTTAGAAGGTGTATAACTCCAAAAGAGATGAAGCTCGATGAAAAAGAGCTATTCAGAACTCTACTGATTAAAATAAATGTTCTCATAAAAAAGGCAGGAGAGTAAATTACTACATCCCCAGAACAGTCGTAACTTATACACCAACAAGTTATTTTCGAGTTTGCCAGAGGAAATAATCTGCTATCAACAAGGGGTAATTGCCTGAGCAAACTCATCTTTAAATCTCACATACACTGTCACCTTGTATAAAAAAAGAGAAATGCACTACATATCAATTCAGAAGAGATTTTCTGAAATATTTTTCTAAAGATTTCTCCCTTCTCCTAGGCAACTGAATAGAGAGAACACAAATACAGTTCAGAACTCATCTAATCTTGCTTGTGCCTTATCACTCAGCATAATCAGAACTCTTCATGAATTCCACGCCACAGAGGCCTAGGAGCAAGATGAGAAAGGGATCGGTATGGAAATTCTAATCTGTGATTTACTTAAGACTGCTATGGGTGAGACAGGTTAGTAAGGAACTTTTAGATCATTAGCAAGAGAAAACAATGTAATGTTATATTTGATTTTATGAATTTTATGAAGAATAACTAATGCAGAAAAACTAAGATAGATAAAAGGAGAGAAGGGAGATGTTAAATAGGAGAAAGAAAAAGTCTCTTTTTAAGTCCTAGTTCTGTATTGCACAGAGAAAAGAGCAAAATTTTAATTAAAAAATCAAGAGTATTTGACTTTTAATGCATAATTAGCTTTTCAATTCTGCTTTCAGTACATTCTATCAAACTTGGAAAGTATAATTTTAACATCTGAGATCTAGTGTGTGTGTGTTAAATTTTCTGAGGATTTGGTGAATTGTTGAGGTGATAAGATGTGTGGGTGAGTCTAAGTTGGAGAGAAACCAGACTCTTTTCAGGAGGTGGTGTTAAGTGCTTATATTGTTGAAAAGATCTTTGACAGGCATGGGCTGAAGGTCTCTTATCTTAAGTAATTTCTACTTACTACAGAAAAATTATTCATATACAGAACTTTAGTCAATGCATGTAGCTACAGATCATCAGAATCAGGAATGGATTTTGTCTGAAGAGTGGTCATGTCACATAACACACTTCAATAAAGACTTATTAGCTGAGCAGAGTGGATCTAATTCCAGCACTCTGGAAACTAAGACAGGAGAGCTGCTAGTTGGAGGCTGACCTCGGCCATGGAGCAGGGCACCTGTCTCGCTATTTAAAAAAAAAATACTGGTTTTCTCTTTAAAACACCAAATATGCTTAGAGTAAGCAAAATATACAGCTATTATTCCTGCAAAGTTTTGACAATATTTTTTGTGAATATAAACATTGTTTTTTTCCTTGTTGGTGATGTCTGCAATACATTTATTTTTATAATAAAGTTTATATACATTTTATTATTTTTTCTTAAGTATTTTTCTTGAGCTTTTGTACATTTCATACAATGGTTCTTAATGAAATCTAGAGCCCTTCCCCATCAATGCCCCTCCATCCCCGCCACCAGACCTCATACATTCCGACACACATGTTAAGTCTTATCTGGTTAGGCATTTGTACCTAGATGCTCTTCGGTGCAAGTTCATTCACTGGAGTCTGGTCAGTCTATCTAGAGATCTCAAGGAAGGTCTACTTTCCCTCACCCAGCAATAATCAGTTTCCGGCTGTTCCCAGGCTAGGGCTGCCCACCACCCATTTTACATTTCGGGCTCTTGTTTGAAAAGGTCTTGTGCACAACACCACCAGTGTCTCAGTTTCACTTAGCAAGGTTCTAGTGGACTGAAAACCTCTGTTTGTCTATGTTCACGGACCAACCATGGCTCTCACAATCTTTCCAACTCCTTTTCCACAATGGTCCCTGAGTGGAGTTTGATATAGGAGTCCTGTCCAGGGACACATACTCTGCAGTCTATTATTCTCTAAAATGTAGCCAGCTGTGGCCTTCTATGTATATTGTAATCTGTTGTATGAGGAAGTTTTACTGGTGAGAGTTGAGGAATGGATTTGTTTTCTATCTACTCAGTGTTCTGCTATGTTCAATTAGCCTAAGATGTAGAGGTTCAACTGTAGATATATCACCTAAGGCTGGGCATCTCTCAGACATATATGTCTCTGTGCGTGACCAGTCGTGAAACTCTGCAGTAGCCTCCATTTGTTGCAAAAAGGAGCTTCCTTGATGAGTGGCATATGGCTTATTTTTCTGTAAATATAAGGATCCATATTCAACATGTGGTAAGAAATTTCATTTGTCTAGAGATATGACAGAGGTAGGGTTTTTCTCTAGGACTATGACCTCTCCAGTCATATGTATTTGGCTGTAATTACAGGGCCACCCCACGAGAGGGCTTTAAGTCTAACTGCATAAGTATTGGTTACCCCTCAGATGACAGTGCCACTACTGCATCAATAGAGATTGTCGCTGTCCAGTCGTTATGGTTATTTGGCTTTAGGGCTGGGTTGGATCACTGATTAATTTTCTTCCTTAGCATCTTGCATATAATACTTTAGATCTCTAGGGAGAAGGCTTCTTGGTCAGTTCCAGCTACATTGCTCCAAGTCCTGCATCTGAAGCATGTCCTGTTTTCAACAGTAGGGTCTTACTTTCGAGTTCTGGGAGATAACCAAGAGCTCTGGCCTGTGTTGTTTTGGGAGTCTCTTGTACTACTCGGACCAACAACTTGAAGGGAGGTCTCTCCTGTGTGGCACTGTGCTCATTGCCATACAACGCCCAGATATACACATGCACAATGTGCAGACAGCATATATGTATTTCTCAGAGGGGCGTGTGTTCTTGAGCCAACACACTCCCTCTGTCTTCCCATGCCACCCAAGCTCCATTCACCTCTCCTCTCAACCAACCTTCCAATCTCCCTCCTCAGTCCATGCACCTGTTTTCTCGACCCTCCCTATCCTTCCTCTCCTGAGTTCCCTCCTCCCCCACCCCATGGTCTCTTGCATGTCCCTCTCTCCTCCCCTGCCAGCTGAACACTCCTACCCCCACTCCAGTAACATCTGTTTCCCTACTATCTCCTTCTTTCAGGCTCTTTCTCTTTACTTTACTGGTTCCTTTCTATTTTCCTGACTCCTGCTGTTACATCAGTTTATACATTCACATTTAAGGGATTGGTGCTAAGATCCTCAAATGAGGGAGAACATATAGGTCACTTGCTTTTTTTAATTTGTGTTACCTCACTTCGCATAACAATTTCTAGCTCCATCCATTTAGTAGCAAATTTCATCTTTTCTTACAGCTGAGAACTCCATTGTATAAATGTACCACATTTTCATTATCTATTCGTTAGTTGAGAGACATTTAGGTTGTTACCATTTCTTAGCTATTGTGAAAAGAACAGCAACAAACATAGATATGCAGATATCTCTATAGTAGGATGAGTTCTTTGGGTATATGTGAAGGAGTGGCGTATCCGGATCATATGGTAGATGCATTTTTCAGTTTTTAAGAATTCTACACACTGATTTACATGTTGACTACATGAATTTACATTCCCACCAACAGTGAATGAGTGTTCCCCTTTCTCCATATTCTTGCCATTATTTAGAGTCTTTTGTTCTCTTGATAATAGTCAATCTGACTATGGGATAAGATGAAATTGAAATCATAAAATGGTTTTAATCTGCATTTCTCTAATTGCTAAGGATGTTGAGCATTTTTTGAAGGTGTTTCTTAGCTATTTTATTTCTTCTTTTGAGAACTCTCTGTTCAGGTCTATAGCCCATCTTTTTTTTGAGTTGTTTATTTTCTTGTTTCTCTTTTTGAGTTCTTTGTATATTCTGGATATTAATCCTCTGTTGGATGTGTAACTGGTAAAGATTTTCTCCCACTCAATACAGTTCCTTTTCACTTTCTTGGCTGTTCCTTTTGCTGTACAGATGCTTTTTAGCTTAATGAGTTTCCACTTGTTAATTGTTGGCCTTAGTGCCTGAGCAACTGATGTCCGATTTAGAAAGTTCTTTCCCACGTCTATATCTTATAAGTTACTAGTTATACTTTCTTCTGGCAGTTTCAGAGTTTGAGGTTTTATACTGAATTCTTTGATTCATTTGGAGTTGACTTTTGTGCAGGGTAAATGATACTGATCCAATTTCCTTGTTCTACAGGTAGAGATCCAGTTTTGCCAGCACCATTTATTGTAGATGATATCTTTCTTCCATTGTGTCTTCTTAACACCTTTGACAAATATCAGGTGGCTGAAATTATATGGACTCATCTTTGGGTTTTCTATTGTGCTCCATTGACCAACATGTCTGTTTTTATGCCTTTCCCAAGTGATTTTTATTACTAAAGCTCTGGAATATAGTCTGAGATTTGTTATGCTGATTCCCCCAGCATTGCTCTTTTTTACCCACGAGTACTTTGGATTTTTGTAATTCCATACTAATGTTAGGATGTTTTTTTTCTAGCTCTGCAAAGAATTTTATGGGTATTTTGATGGGTATTGCACTGAATCTATAGATTACTTTAATAAGATGGTCATTTTCACAATATTAATTCTACTAGTCCATGACCAATGTAGGTCTTTCCATCCCCTAGTGTCTTCTTGTATCTTTTTCTTTAAAGATTTAAAATTTTCATTGTTGAGATCTTTAATGTCTTTGGTTAGGTATATTCCTAAATATTTAATTTTTCTGAGGTTATTATCAATGTGAGCATTTCCTTGAATGCTTTTTCTGAGTGCTTGTTATTGATATATGGAAAGGCTATTGATTTTTGTAGATTGATTTTATAACCTGCCATATTATTGAAATAATTAATCATTTTTGCATTTTGGTGGAATTTTTGAGATCTCATATGTATAATATCATATTGTCTGCAAGTAGTGATAATTTGACCTCTTCTCTTCTAATTACTACTCCTTTCTCCTTTAATTTCCTTCTCTTGTCTTATTATTGTATCAAGAGTTTCAAAAACTATAGAAAAAGGATTGGAGATAGTGGACAACCTTGTCTGGTTCCTGATTTTAATGGGAATGCTTCCAGGTTTTCTCCATTTAGAATGAAGTTGGCTCTGACTTTGTTGTATATACTATTATACTGAGTATGTTCCATCCAGTCCAAGTCCCTCTAGAACTTTTAGTATGAATACATGTTGGATTTTGTCAAAGGCCTTTTTTTGACATCTATTGAGGTAACCATTTTTTTTGTCTTTAAATCCATTTGTATATTATAGTTGTCAACTTACATATATTATATATGTATTATATAATATATAAATATATATTATAGTTGTTGACAACCATCCCTGAATGTCTGGAATAAAGGCTGACTTGCTCATGGTGGATGGTCTTTTTGATGTGTCTCTTGTATGCAATATGCAGGTATTTTGTTGAGTATCTTTGCATCTATGGTCATAAGGATACGAGCCTACTGTTTTCTTTTTTCTGTGTATCTTTGCCTGGTTTTGATGGTACAGTGATAGCAGCTTCAGAGAAGGTGTTTGGGAGTTCCTCCTCTGTTTCTGTCTTTTTCAGTAGCTTAAGAAGTATTGATTGTAGATATTTAAATATCTGTTAGTGAATATCTGCTGTGAATCCATCTGGACCTGGGCATTTTTAAGTCAGGAGGTTCTGTATTACTGTTTCAATTTCTTTATTTGTCATGTGTCTTCTTGGTTGAACTTTGGTGTTCTCCATAACCTTAGACATTTATCCATTTCTTTTAGATTTTCAAATTTAATGGAGTATAGGTTTTTAAGTATTCACTTATAATGTGGATGTTTTTGATGTCTGTTGTGCTGTTCCCTTTTCTTCTCTGATTTCGTTAATCTGGATTTTCTAGACTTTTTTTTCTTTTGGTTAACTATACTGTCTTCCTATCTTGTTTGACTTTTCAAAGAACCAGCTCTTAGATTCGCTGATTCTTTGTATTTTTTTCTTTATTTACATTTCATTAGTTTTTCCTCTTAGTTTTGGTATTTCTTCTCATCTACTAGGTTTGAGTTTGGTTTGTTCTTGCCTTTCCATAGTCCTGAGTTGCACTATTAAGTCAATGATATGTGTTCTTTCTGATTTTAAATGTAGGCAATTAGAGCTACAAACTTCATTTTTAGGACTGCTTTTAAAGTGTCCCAGAAGTTTTGTTGGGTTGTATTTTCATTTTCATTTAGTTCCAGGAATACTTTTATTTCTTTCTTAATTTCTTCGTTGACCTACTCATTACTCAAGAGTGTATTGTTTAATTTCCATGAATTTGTGTAGTTATTAGAACTTCTTTTGTTATTGAGTATAAACTTTATTGCATTGTGGTATGCTAGGATGCGTAGGATTATTTCAAAATTTTTTTTATTTGTTGAGGGTTGTTTTGTGAGTCAGAATGTGGTCAATTTCAGAGAAATTTGTATGGGCTACTGAATACAAAGTGTGTTTTTCGGTGCTTGGGTTGAATATTATCTAGATGCCTCTTAGGTCCATTTTATGATGAAATCATTTAATTCAGATGTCTTTCTGTTTATTCTTTGTCCAACTTGCCAGTCTGTTGGAAGGAGTGGGCTATTGAAATCATCTACTATTAATGACTTGGGGTTAATTTGTTTTATGTAGTCCTAAAATACTGCTTTTATAAAACTGGGTGAACCAGAGTTTGGTACATATGTGTTCATGACTGTAATATCATCTCGATTGATTGTTCCTTTGATTAGAATGAAGTTACCCTCTTTATCTTTTCTGATTAGTTTTAATTTTAAGTCTAGATAATAGAATCGCAGCACCTCCTTGCTTCTTAGAGAAATCTGCTTGGAATGTTATTTCCATTCTTTCACCCTAAGGTAGTGCCTATTCTTGAAGGTGAGATGAATTTCTTGAAGACAATAAAAGATTGGATTTTCTTTCTTAATCCATCCACTAGCCTATATGTTTTGTCAGGTGATTTGAGGCTATTGATATTTAGAGTTACCATTGAAAGGCTACTGTCATTTTAACTTCTTTATGTTCTTGACCCTGTTTTGTGTTTTTGTTATTATACCTTTCTTTTTTTTTTTTTTCCTGTGGCCTCTTGGGTATACTCATTCCTATGATAGATAGTTTTGCTGGATAAAGCATTCAGGGTTGGCATCCATGGTCCTTTAGAATTGGGAGTACTTTTGTCCAGGATCTTCTGGCCTTTATAGTTTTCACTGAAAAGTCAGCTGTAATTATGATGGATGGGGTTTCCTTTATAAAGTAACTTGCTTTTCTCTAGCTGCTCTCAATGTCCTCTCTTTGTTTTGTACATTTGATGTTTTTGCTATATATGCTGTGGGGAGCTTCTGTTCTGGTCCTAATTGGTATTCTATGTGCTTCTTGAATCTGGATAGTTCTGTCTTTCCTTAATTTAGGGAATTTTTCCTCATAATCCTGTTGAAGATCTAGTTAGTGCCATTGGCCCAAGATTCTTCTCCTTCCTCTTTGCCTATGATGCATAGATTTGATCTTTTCATGTTGTTCCACATTTCCTGCATATTCCATTACTGTGTTTTCAAAATTTTACATAGTCTTTGCTTAAGGAGTCCAGATCTTCACATTTGTGATCTGGTCTTGATATTCTTGTTTTGGTTCATTCATTTTACTTGTGATGCTTTCTTCTAATTTTTCTAATTGGTTTTTGAGTTTTTAAATTCAGTCTTCATTTCAGTTTGGGTTTTCTTCAATATTTCTGCCTTTTGTGAATTTACTTTATTTTCACGTTCTGAATTATTTATCTTACTCATTCAGCTGCATATTTGTATTTTCTTAAGCTTCCTTCACAAGGATGTCTATCCTTTGTGCTGTTTGTCGGTGTTTTCTTTATGTTCTTTGATCTTATGATTCTCTTTTAAATTCTGCATCATGGGTGATTCTCACTGTACTACACTTCTGTAGGACTAGTGGGTTTTATTGGCGACTTAGTGTCTTGTTTTCCTTGTGTTATTTACATTTTTGCATTGCTAATTGGCCAAATGGATGTTTTCTGTTGCTTGTAGGCAGGCTGATCAAGACAGTAGGAGGGCCAGTCTGTTTCAGGCAGATCAGGAGTTCAGGGGAAGATGGTGCTGATGGCCTGTGGAAGGTCTTAACAAACTACTTTGGAAGATTTAGCTAGTCTGAATTAGCAAGCTAGTCCAAAGTTCTCAGGAGGAAGAGTTGGATTGGGCTCGGGTGGAAGACTGTCAGGTGAATAGTTTGGGGTGGATAAATTGGAAGTGTTCAGACTGCAAGGGACTGGAATAGAGACTTGTTGGGGGAAGGATCTCTATTAGTTTTATTTTGTGTTTATGAGTGTGTTGCCTGCATGTATGTAAGTGCAAGTGCGCCTGTGTCATGCAATGCTCACGGAGGTCTGAAAAAGGTGTTGGGTTCCTTAGAACTGGAATCACAGGTGGCTGTTGAAAACCGAATCTGGGTTCTTTTCTACAGCAGACAGTGCTCTTAATTGTTGAGTCATCTTTCCAGCCTCTCATACATTTTTTTTTCTGATAATGTTTTATTGAGTCATCTGTTAGGTTCTAGGACTGTGAATACTTGCTATTTAAAGAACCAATGTTCTTTAAATACCAATATATTTTGTTTGTATTTGTTAAAAAAATCACCAGCTGTTTCCTTTATCTGTTTAAAAAGAAAGCATTTCATGTTTTAGCCATCCGATCCTTTACATGCTTCTCTCCTTTCCCAGATACTCTACTTATCTTACTCTACCTCCTGGTACCATGGTAATTTCACATTTACTTAATCAGATTTTTCCTCCATCCTCCTATTTGCAGATTTCTACAGGTTCCTTTGCTTTCCCATATGCCCTGACTCTACTTTCCTTTCCAAAGTAATAATTCAGTCAATCTTTACAATTCCCAGTATCACCCCTACACACTGACTTCCAGTCTTACTGCTAGAAGGATGCCTCTAAAACCAGTCTCAAGTTTCCTGTAACCTGTTGGTTTTTTTTTTTTTCTTCTGAATATCATTGCCATCATTAGCAAGTGAACACTTACAAAGTAAAGCCAACATCTCATTTCTCACTGACTTCTGTACTCCAGTCAGAATATATTGCGTGCCACTTTCTCCTGCATCTTTCTTACCTTTTGCTCAAGATTTGAGGTCTGTCTGCTGTCCAAGCTTTGACCAAAATTCCATTATATATTTTATGTTGAAAACTACTATGCTTTAAAAGTTCAAACCAATATTCATCTTTCAGAATTTTGTATACTCCACCTTTATATTCATGAGCATTCATATCTTTATATATGAAACAAATATAATTCCTATGTTTTGAGTATATAAATGTAAACATTTTATGTTGTTATTTCAGTGACTGAGTTAATAAGATATGGCTGTACATTCAAGGTGAGCAAGAAAAGCATTCCTGACTCCCATGCGAACTTCTATCATGGTAGAACCCATTCAACCCTGGTGAGAAAAAAAAATGTTTATTCTCACGGACTCTTAATTTTCAGTCTTCCTAATCCCTATTGCTCTGTTTAGTTCTTGACATTTATATCATACTCATTCACATGACATCATAGGAAGGCAAAGTAGCTTTGGGAGAAACTGCCAGGGTTCAAACTTGGTTTCATCCCTGGAGTTTTGTGGGTTTTAGACAAATCACTTACTTTATCTTTCTTCCTTATCTATGAACTTTAAATTTGTGGTGAGAATTAAATGCATTAATATATGCAAAGTACTTAGTCCACAACCCTTATTAAATACTTTGCATAATTATTTTACTCTAATTATTTGTGGACATGTGCCATTTTCTTCACTAGATTGCTTGAGTGAATAAATTCAAGTTAAGAAATGATATTTGCAATGTGTTGCAAACTCTGAAAGTATTTAACATCTAACTCAGTGCCATTCACAAAGGGGGTACTTAATAAATTTGTTGAATCAAGATTTAATTGGTGTGCTTTACATTGCTATTATTTTAGCTTTTCTATCCAGTAACTTCAGACAACTAGAATATAATATTTTCTTAAAAGCAAGTATTTCTATGCTTATTTTTAAATATAATTTTACCTACTTGGTTGTTTTATATCAATTTCAATTTTGGCAGTTCGTGTCACATCATCTCCCTAGATGTTTTACAAAAACATTGTTTAGAAATAATTTTCATTTTGGTTTGTTTCTTATCATATTAGAGTAGAAGGATTCATTGCTTTGAAGCTTTTGTTTTTTGTTTATTTTAATTATATTTATTTGTGTATGTGTGGTTGTATGTGTCTCCCTCTCTCTCTCTCTGGATGTGGTTTTGAGTATATGTGTAATCATTTGCATGCTCCAGCATGTGTGTAGAAGTCAGAGGACAGTGTGCAGGAGTTGTTTCTCTTCTTTTACAAGAGGGTTTCAGGGATTGAACTAGGCTGTCAGACTTGGTGGCAATTGCCTTTATCCACTGAGCTACCTCATTAGTCCCTTCTTTTTATTTTTTTAACTCCCTGAGCAAATGGATAAAATATGAAACATCACTTCGAAATATTCAGGACATACGATAAATGTTCAAATATCATATTTGTAAGAATATGCTTTTAGTATGTCTAAATTTTAACAGTGTATTGTGTTCTTACATAGATTTCCTTCATCAATTTCCTAGTTTCCCTTATTGAACCATGAAAACTCAAGCAGACAAAAACCCAGCATGGAACTGAGGAAATGGGCAGCAGACCCCAATCTTTGCTGAAGAAATCTTGGCAACTGATTACTGTTGAGTGAAGATGAGCTAGTCTTGTTAAACAAGGGACTGTGCATAGGCTGACTAGACCTTAGTGGACGAACTTACACTGAGAATCATTTAGGGACACTAAGTTGACACAACAGACCTTAACACACATGAAAGAATGTGTGGATTCCAATTAGGGGGCTATAGATGTGAGCCAGTGGAGAAGAGGGTATAAAGATGACTGAGACTAATCGAGACGTTCTGTATGAAATACAAAAATGATTCACTAATAAATAAATAATAATGTTATATTATTTGATAATTTTAAGCAAGTACGCAATAAAATATGAGCATATCTACCCAAGTTTCCTCCCTCAAATTCACCCAACATGCCCCTCCTAATTTCATGTTGATTATTTATTTATTTATTTTTGGAAACCAAATCCTATTAGTGCTGCATATGTGTGTATGAATGTGGGGCCATCCATTGAAACATAACATACCAGTTACCACCCCCTCCAAGACTGATTTTCCCTTTCCCAGCAGCTATCAGTGGTCAATAGTTCCTCTGTAAGGAATGAATCTAGAGCTCACCTCCAGCAGGAGGACAGGAAGGAAGGAGTGTTATGAAATGAAATGCTTTTGTATATGACATGGTCATGAACTTACAACAGCTATGATTTGTTTATATTTGTTTATGCCCATAGATCTGTGCTGCCCTCAACCTTGATCAGACATGCTTCTCTTTGAAGTAGTCAGCAGTTAATGCGGAAACTTATAAGTGATCAAAGGGATGAGAATAAGTGATGGTAAGTCATTTTTTAAAAACTGTCATTAGCAGTATGTTAGAACTTCTGGAGCTATCTAGTTGTGCAGGAGAGTAAGGCATAGGGGTCACTGTTCTTTGTTTATCTTGTTTATATACTGTACCATGAACAGAAGGTTTCCATTTGAGGACAGTTCTGCACTGTTAAAGAGTTTTTCATATATATATATATCACATTCATTAACAGTCCCAAATGATATAATGATATACCTTTTGGTATACAAGTTATGACTTTAAATCACTTTTCACTAGCCAAACCTGATAAGCAAACACACCACACCACACACACACACACACACACACACACACACACACTACAATTGTACCTTGTGATGTCTAGCCATCCAATAAATTGGGTACACTAAGCATAATAAGGATGTAAGCAGAACTTATCTTGTATTTACCTGTATGGTCTTTTTTTAGCAGGAGGAAATAATGGTAAAACTGTCACATATGGTATCATTGTAGATAACAGCAGAAGCTCACTGCTCAGAAAACAAAAAAATTGAATGAAGCCAGCTGGATGACAACCAAAAGCCAACAGCTGATCTTTCTCTCCATGTGAATATGTCAGGACTTAAAGACAATTTTAAGTGTGTTGGCAACCATTCAACTTCATTTGTTTAAAAACCAAAGCTCCAGGACTGAGAGATGGCTCAGTGGTTAAGAGCAACCACTGTTCTTCCAGAAGTAGAACTATCCATAATTCCAGTTTCAGGGGATCCAATGCTGTATTCTGACCTCCACGGGCATCACATTACATGAATATAGTTACATACATACAGACAATACATTCATACACATAAAATGAAAATAATAAAATATTAAAAAGCAAAACCAGGACAGAAATGTGGAGTGAGGAGAGGAATGCCACTCACATAGTGGTATATGACTTCAGATATTTTCTTAATTTGGAATCAAATAGCAAATAAATAACAAGAAATTGTAGGCAATACAAGATCCATTTGATGATTAAGTCTCATAAAAAACATTGGAAAGAAAGCTGAAGTCAGTTTTTCCTTTTAGACTGAACTTTACAGACAAGTACTTAACTGAAAATACTTCTAATTACCCTGAATTATCTGTTTTGTCTTTATAGCCATATCTTTAGGAAAGGAAGTTGCTAAGATAATCTCTTCCCAATTTGTCTATGGTTAAAGGAAAAGTCTTCTGACATAGTAAATGTTTTCTGTAATTTATTTTTCCAGTAGTAAAAGCATCACTTTCCATACAGAAAGTGCATATTTATTTTTAAAATGCTGTGAAGAAAATGATCACTGTACTATCTTGTTAAGATTATATCTTATATTAATAAATTTAAATGAAATGTTAATTTTATTTCCATAATTTATAATTTTCAAGCAATTTTTCATTTTAATCATTGTTCCTTCTTGGAAAAAAATATAGTGCCTATCTTTGTTTAACAAAACCTACTCTTAATTTGCATGTCAGATGTATTTTATTAGGATATTTTTGTATTAGAAAACTATCATTTTAGAATTATCTGAAAGATACAGGTTAAGAATTATGAGGTTTTTGTCTCACTGAATTTGTTAATAGTCTAAAAACAGCAGAAACATATTGTCCTGTGAGCTTGGAACAGGGTAACACATTTTTCCATGAGCCTCAAAAAATTAACCTAAATCCATATCTAGAGCTGAGAGAAGTATAGCATGACATGGGATCTGTGACTCACGACTGCTCTGGTAACGGAGGAAACCTGATCAATTAATTCTGCACTAATTCTCCCAAGACTGTTCCTTGAGGGGCTAATAGGAACATGTTACTTATCTGAAATAGGTTGTACTTATATGTCTGAAAATTGTCTCATTTCTTCGATCTACTGTAATTTTTTTCTGTCGGCATGGTGACATATTAAGAAATCTACCATGGTTTTGAATGGCTGCTTCATTTTTATAATTTTTAATTTAAAATGTTTATTTTTAGTTTTATATGTATGAGTGTTTTGCCTGCATGAATATAGCTGTACTATGTGCATGCGATGCTCTTGGAAGCCAAAAGAGAGCATAGGAACCCCTGGAAATGGAGTTATGGATACCATGCAGGTGCTGGGAATTGAACCCAGTTTCCCTGCAAGAAATGCAAGTGCTCTTAACCTCTGAGCCACCATTCCAGACCTGATAGTTCATTCTTTATTAGAAAATAGTTTTGATTATTTATCTTATTATATGTGTATTAGTGTTTTGCTACATATATGTAAGTGCACCTGTGTTGTGCAATGCCTGTAGAGGTCAGAAGAGGGCATTGGATCCTCAGGAAGTAGTGTTAAGGATGAATCTTAGCTGGCATGTGGATACTGGGAATCTGCCAGAGCAGCCAGTGCTCTTAACCACTGAGTCATCTCTCCAGGCCCTATTTTATTTTTCAAGTAATACATTTTATGTTTGGCTTGGTGGCATAGCCTTTAAATAGAGCAGTTGGGAGGCAGACACAAGCAAATCTCTTTGAATGAAAGCCAGCCATCTACATCTCAATTCTCAGTCCAGCAGGAGCTACAGGGAGACTCTGACCCCACCCCCCCAAACAATAACAACAACAACAACAAAACAAAAAAACCCAACCCCCCCGAAAAAATTTTGTTTATTCTTTTAAAGCTTCAATATATATATATATTGATCATACTTATCTACCATTACCTTACCTCTCTCCAGCTCCCCTCAGGGTCCCTCACCACACCCTCTCAATTTTTGTCTTCATTATTTTTGTAACTAGTATGTTGTGTGTCCATTTACTGCTGCCAACATGCTCATGGACTTGTCACCCTCCTGAGTAGCATGAGGATTTTACCAGTGGCCATGACCCAGAAGGCACTGACTGTCTTTCCCTAGGTAGCCATCAACTGCCAATTGCCACTCCAATAGAGATGAAGCCCCAAGGGCCTGTCCCCCTTCCATCTGTGTTGCAGTGTGATGCCACACTATGGTGATGCCTGAACTAAAACAGCCTGACATTAACATCCATTAAACCTAAGAATGGAACCCAATCTCTTCTGAAAACGTGTTCCTTCAGATTTCTCCCAGAACTGTTGCTTTTGAGCAAAAACCATGCTGTCTCTTTACTGAAACTGTACATCTAGCAGAATCAGAGACTTTGTCTTATGAGATGCTTTTCTCTTTCTGAATCCTACTGACCTAAAACTGCATATACAACCACACACTGATGTTCTCAAGCTAATTCCACAAACTGTAATAAAAATAGAATAACCCATTGCTTTAAAAAATATTCACTGTTTACAACACTCGTTAATCACAACATCTATACATAGGCATATATTATTCTGGGTGAAGGGCAAGGAAGGGTCATGAAGGATTAAAGGTATGTTTAAGTTATAAGAGGAGCTCAAGACCTAATAAACTTGGTTACATATAAACAAGATGAAATAGTGACATATTCTCAAAACATAAGATTAACTTTGGATGCATACATGATTAGATAAAAAACATTCCCTCGGATCCCCCCCACCCTTGCCTTTTTTTGTTGTTTAAAAAGAGAAGCATGTCTATATATGTAACAGAAGAAATTCCCAGAAAAGTCATTCCCAAGCGTGTTGGAATTTTGACTGGCTTGATCTTGTACAGGTCTTGTGTAGGTGATCACTGTTGCTGTGAGTTGACTGGCATGAGCCCTGTCATATTCAGAAGTCAGCACTTCAAGGACTAGAGAGATGACTCAAAGGTTAAGAGCACTCATGGCTCTTATCTGGGTTTGGTTCCCAGCACACACATGGCTAGTTCATAACTCAAGTTCTGGGGAATCTGACACCTTTTTTTGGTCTCCACAGGCATTGTTTGCATGTAGTTCACTTACATATAGACAAAACGCTCATATATATAAAATAAAATAAGGACCTGGAGAGATGGGTCAGTGGTTAAGGACACTGGTTGTTCCTGCAGAAGTCTCAGGTTTGAATCCCAGCACCCACATGGTAACTGTCTGTAACTCCAGTTCCAGGGGATCTGGTTCCCTCTTCTGTCTTCTACAGGCAGTGAATGGCATGGGTACAGTTACACATGCAGGAATAACACTTACATACATAAAATAAAAATAAATAAATAGGATAAAAATAAATAAAATTTCAACAAAGAATTCAGCACTTCACAGTTCTCATCCCCATCTGCCAGTCTTTGCATTCTTTCTGTCCCATCTTGCCAGAGATTTTCTGAGCCTTGGATGGTGAGAGGTTGATTCAGAGGACCCATCCACAGCACTCAGAGTTCTTCATATTTACCATTTTATTAGTTATAAGTCCCTGAATTAATTCACTGCAAAAAAATCAGTTTATGTGATCAAACATAAGAAATTAATTGGTTACTTCCATCACCATCTTGCCATTGTCACACCAGTGGGTACTCAGAACCCAACAGTGGATGAGTCCATTAATGTCATCCCCCCCCCCCCCCCGTAGCCTTCACAGCACTTTATGGCACTATGTAAGGTAGCCAGAAAGGAGCGAGTTTTCTGGTGAGTTTGAGATTGATTTCTCTATGTCCTGCAACCAAAATGAATAGTGTCTTCAGGAACAGGGTCTTACCTACTGGTTATGCTATCAAACCAAGAGCAATGCCAGTAACTTAACTTTTTTAAGTGCCTTTGTGTCCTCTCTGACCAACTACTATTAGAGAGGTACCCATGCTTGACACTACAATTTTGTGAGAATCAACTAGGGAATATACTTCAACTCATAGGCATGGGTATCGGGTCTCTGAATAGGGTTCCAATACTGCAGGAAGCGAGACCAACAACTGACAAATGGGATCTCATGAAATTGACAAGCTTCTATACAGCCAAAGAAACTGTCAATCACATGAAGAGGCAACCCACACAACGGGAGAAAATTTTTGTCAGCTAAACTTTTGAGAGGTTAATATCCAGATTATAAAAAGAACTAAAAATATTAAACATCAGCAAAACAAATAACCCAATTAAAAATATGCTATGAAGCAGAAGCAAAATTTCACCCAAAGAAGAAATAGAAATGATTAGTAGACACGGACATTTAAAAAAGAGCTCAGGGCTGGGTATGTTAGTGCATGCCTTTAATTCCATCACTCGGGATCTCTGTGAGTTCAAGCCTAGCCTGAATTGTATAGTGAGTTCTAGGCCAGCTGATGCTATTGTGAGACGCTGTACCAATCAATCAGGTTCCAATCTGTCAGTCAGTCAATCAATCAATCAATGAAGTGTTCAATATCCTGAGGTATCAGAGAATGTAGATGAATATTACTTCAAGATTTCATCTCATACCTGTCAGAATGGCCCAGATCAGACATACAAAGGACAACAAATGCTGGCACGGATGTGGGGAAAGTAAACCCTTTGTATGGTAAATACATGGTACTCTGTGGGTTTGTTTTTTTTTTTTTTTACTATTGGTTCATTCAGTGGCAAGTCCAACCCTCTGACTAATAAGGGGGCAGCAAGGTGGGGAGAAAGGTGAGAAAACATGATGGGAGTGAAATTCTGGCGGGTAATGGACTAAGAGCTCTGTGCTGCCTGGCTGTCCCAGACTTTGCCTGTGGGCCACAGGTAACCAGTAACTTTGTAAATTGCCCTAAATAAATCAGTCTCTCTAAATGGAAGATCAGTTTCTATTTTATCCAGCTGGATTAACCAGACCCCGCCCCCTAAGGCATGGAAAATAAATTTCATGAGACAACCGGTGCTGTGAGCAGGATCCGTCTGGCACAAACGGAAAAATAGCTCAGTGGTTAAGAGTGCTAACTGTGCTTACAGCAGACCCGCAGGAGGGACTGCAAACAAATGGAGTTCTGGCATGGCTGTTAGAGTGGATCCTCAAGGGACTAATTAATTTAATGTTGCCAAAGCCAGCAATGTCTGGGGGAGAAATCCCAAGGTGGGAGCCCACCTGTGGCTGGCATGGGGTGGCGCACTTGCTGAGCCATTGGGATACTCTGAGAACAGCAGAGGGTCTGAGGCAGAGTTTGAAAACTCTGCTGGATGGGAAAGAACCAAGACTCCAGCAGGCGATGGCTGAGGCAGCATGGCCTCTGCTATGTATGATAAAAACTTATCCCAAACAGAGATTACAGCCCAGAGAGAGACTGAAGAGAGAGATTAAAATGAGAGAGGGAAATAAGACTGGGTTTTATTGCATTAGCCACTGACCTCACTGATAAATTAAATAAAAAGGAAAAGAAAGCTCAGAGTATACCATTTAAGCACCCACAAGAGAAAGCAGACAGTGAGCAGGAAGGAAGCAACCCAGAAGAAACTAAAAATACCTCTCAGGTTCGACCTGTAATACAGAAGAAAAACTCTAAATGTCAACATGCTGATGGAGGCCTTAACAAACCTAAAGATTTAGTGAATAAAGTGTTTTCAGCCCTAGAGCTGCTGGAAATAGGGAGGTTATTCAAAAAAGCTGCAAAAGAGCCTGTCATTACCTGGCTCCTGAGACTATGGGACAGAGGAGCAGATGAAATTATTTTCAATGCTCCAGAAGCAAGACAGCTGAGCAACATAACCACTCATCCCTCCTTGAGTTTTAAGCTGCATAACCTGGCACAATACAAGGGAAAGCAGTCTCTGATGAACTGGCTGTGCACGCCACAGGAGACACTTAGTCATCACCAGTGGAGATCCCCATGAATTCCAGGAGCTGGAGTACAACACAAGAAGGACAGGTGCTGTTAAGGGGACTGGGCATGAGGAAAGCAATATACAGTAGTCCTTTCCCAGCAATATATAGTAGTCCTATACAGTAGTCTAATGGGGCTGTGTTCACTAGAGATCTAATGAGGGACTTCATTGAACCAGGACCTTGACATTGGTATGGAGGTTTAGTGTCCCTACTAGATTCCCTAGTGGGACAGGAGCTTTACAAAGCAAGAGAGGCTTTGACAGGTTTAAACAACCTGGACTAGCATGTGAAGTATGTATGTAGAAAAATAGAAAAACCTAAAAGATGTGTAAGGGAGGTAAAACAGAAAAGGAGGTCTGCTTGGGTTACTCGTGGACAAATATGGACAGACTTGTGCTTAGCCCAAGTTCCTAAAAAAAGATTGATCAAAAGCCAAATTCTGTGCTAAAGCAGCTATGGGAGGCTTTGAGCCCTAAGAAATGGTTCACAGAGGATGAAGCTTATCCCAGGGGTGGATACTAAGCGCCCCAGAGTAAACAGGGTACGTTTCTCCCCTGTGACTGGCTATTCAAGGGGATGGAGACAATTTGCCTGGCCAGGGCCTCTCCTAACAGCCAGGTGTAGTCAATGGAGAGACCACAGGTGTGGCTTGGGTCAGGAATCAGATCCAGGGTCTCCCTGGCTCTAGGAATCAACAGGTCAGACAGGGGCAAGGAAAACCTTATTCTTCCTCAGCCCTATGTAGGACCAGGCAATTTGAGCCAACACCAACAAGGTTGGCAAGGATACGGGAATGCATGGAGGCTCCTTGTGATGACTCTGGGACACTAAATGGCTTCTGACAATAACTAAAAACAGTAAGGAACTGGATAATTTTCCATGCTATGCTAGACCTTGTGTGTGTGTATAATGTAATGTTGACTTCTGAGTGATTTACAAATTTGAAACCCAGTTGAGAGATGTCAAGTACACCAAAAGAAACAAAAATGGAATGTAATTGGTACAGGGTACAAGGGTGAAGTATAGCTGTGAAATTCAGGGAACTCTATGGGCCTAGGCCTATAGATGCCAAAGAATAAATAATACTGTAACTAGCAATTCCATTTTCAGGCATGGGTTGACCCTCCCTATGAGCTGTTGGCCAAGGGAGCTTTGGAAGTCCCCTTCTACTAAAATAAAAGGCAATTGCCACATTATAATGCAGGTCACACACTGGAAATGGATGGTAAGTCCCTATTAATGAAATTGTGACATGGCTCGAGCATGGAAAGAGATCTAGCTGGGACCGAGCTGAAGACTCCCTACAAATGGATGGCTGGCCTTCATAGTGCTAGAGGGCACTATGCAAACCTCCATGGAAGAATGGTCCTGAAAGGTTCTGCTTAATGACAGATCTTTCGTACTTCACTGTCAGATGTTCTACAGGTGTAATAGAGGCTGGTCTGGTATGTGCATCCTCAGCATATTCATAATTGGATTTATGGCCTGCTCTTCAGGGATGGAACACATGTCTGACATTAAGAAAAAAAAGCTTGACTCCCAATGAATGATATTAAGGGAAGTTATAGGCCCCAGTAGAGACACTACTGTGATTGTTTGTGAGGTGAATATGATACATCCACTTAAGTACTGTCTAGACAGTTGTGTTTGTGATGGTTTATGTGGATGTTACTGCTTTCCTTTATGGCTATCGTTGTGTTGTTATGTTTTGTTTGTTTTCCAGAGAGAAAAAGGTGGAGTGTATAGGAGTGTATAGTAAATACATACTTCTCTATGAGTTTTTTTTTTTTTTTTTACTATTCAGCAGCAAGTCCCACCCTCTGACCAATAAAGGGGCAGGAAGGTGGGGAGAAAGGCGAGAAAACATGGTGGCAAGTCTTGGGGAGGGGCACGGAGTGAAGCCACGCTGGAAGAAAAATGCCCTGGCCCTAGGCCCACGTGGAAGGCCAAGATTCAGGAGGCAGCATTCCAAGTCCCCGAAGTCCTAAGAATCACGTGAGTGGAAGCAAAATTCTGGCCAGGAATGGACTAAGAGCCCTGTGCTGCCTGGCTGTCCCAGACCTAACCTGTGGGCCACAGGTAACCAGTAACTTTGTAAATTGCCCTAAATAAATCAATCTCTAAATGGAAGATCAGTTTCTATTTTATCCAGCTGGATTAACCAGACCCCGCCCGTTAAGGTGTGGAAAACACACCTCATAAACTGTTGGTGGACATATAAATGAGGGTAGTCATTTTAGAAATAAATTTAGAGAGTTTTCAAAAATCTAGAAATAGAACTACCAGATCCATCACTCTTAGACATATGCTCAAAGTACTTTGAATCCTAACACAGAGATACTTGTATACCCATGTTCATTATAACTATATTCATGATAACCAATAATGGAATCAACTAAGATGTCCATCAATTGAATGAATATATAAAATGGGGTACATATAACACTGGAATATTACTCATCTATAAAGGAAATGAAATTATGAAATTTGAATGTAAATGAATGGAACTGGACAAAACATACAGAGGTCACCCAGATCCAGAAAGACACATACCACGTGTTCTGCCTCACATGTGGATTCTAGCTTTAAATCTTTTGCTTTGTATATTTGATTTGTACCCAAACTATATGTGGAAGTCAGGAAACGAGAAATGGGCGACTGGGGGAGGATACCCTAAGGGAGGGGATACTCAAAAACAGAGAAAAGGAAAGCAGGTGGGAAATACTGGGGATGGAAAGTTTCAAGCCCAGAGAGGAGTGGAGAATGGGGAATTGAAATGTCGAGTAGACGACATAATCCAAAATAAAGAGAGCCTGAAAAATCTATACGAAAACCTATGATCTAACCCAAGAAAAGTTGTTACAGGGAATAGCAGAACACAGGTGACATGAAGGGAGAGGAGGTGAAACCCTCATGGCTAAAGGTTTAAATGAAGATAGGAGAGCTGAGGAGAGGAGATGGTGCAGGTGGGTTAGCCAGAACTAAGGATATGGGAATGCACTCGTTTGAAAGCCAATTTTAAAAGCATATAAATGAAAAAACATTGAAAAGACGTACCCTGCACGGGTGGATGATGCCTTAAACTCTGTCTGCCTCTCACTCCGAAGCTGTTCTAAATTTTAGAGTGAGTTTCCCATGTGAGTATGTCTAAACGTCTTCTCAGGTAATACTAATGTTCACTCGAGGTTGAAAAGCAGAAGTTTAGGGAAAGGGAGTCAAGAAAGATCAACTATGTGAGATCCCTCCATGATGTCTCTCCTCATCTGTGAGTGAAGATAGTTAAGGAACCCTGGAGAGCATTAAAAAGATCAAGAAGCTAACAGATTAGAATGTTGAATCAGATATACTTTAACATTATCATTTTCAAAGAGTGATGCCTAGAAATAGTATTTTTCTTCATCTAAAGTGTTTAGAGCAAGGAAATGGCTGCCTTTTTCTGGCTAGTATATCCTTTTCTGAAGTCTGTGAATATATTTACCTGTCAACACCTACATCAAAAGATATTTTCCTTATTCTCAATTGTGGTCAACTTTTTAAAAACAATTGAGCAAAACTGAACACAGATAACAGCAGTTAAGGTTTGTTTCTTCTCAATTTGGACTTAAAAAATTAAAAGCTTTAAATTCTGCCCATTTCTATCCATTTGTTAATTTTGTTCCTCATTTGATTACTATCATTCAAAACGTTTATTTCTTGTCTTATGTAATAAATGTGCCCTTTATACTAGAAAGATATCTCTCTAGAGAAACAAAGCTACAAAATAATTTTCTGTGTATTATATCAAACTCATGAATATAATGGAGATCTTGCTCAGTTTTTATCATTCACTCTTATTTAGGAAAACAAGAGATGCTGTTTTGGGTTAAACCGATTTACATAGCCAGGAAATGGTATTCACAGTATGGTATTCACTTTCCCAACCAAATACTGTTATAAAGATACAGTAATAAAGTAATTTAACTCTTCAAAATCTTTTTTTTTTTTTTTTTTTTGGATAAACAAGGTCTATTCTACAGGCCATCTTATTGCATCTAGGCTCAAGTTATCCTCCTACCTCTTCCTTCTTGATAACTGAGAGTGTCTGGCTGTATTCCTTACCATTTGAATACAGTCACATTTATGATATGAACTAAATTTTTAAACATCTAAAAACGTGAATATTTATTTGTATAACATTAAGAAAAAATTGGACTGGAGAAATGGCTCCAGGGTTAAGAGCACTGGCTATTCTTGCAGAAGACTCAGTTTCAAAACCTAGCTCCCATATGGAGGGTAACAACCATCCATAACTCCAGCTCCAGGCAATCAGATGACCTGCTCTGACGTCTGTGGGCACTGCATGACTCTTATACACACGTAATTAAAAAAATAAACATTAAAATATTAAGTACAATGCCATCTTTTTGTCTCATTGTAAAGATGAAAGGCTATACTTTTCTTCTTCTTTTTTTTTTGGTACGGATTAAGGATATGTGTTCCACCTTGACTCCCATGGTCCACTCTTTGTGTTGACTTGACAGCACCTCATAAATTTGCCAGTTTTAAAGAAATGTGGAAACATAAATCTGACAATTTATAGGCAATGTCAAATTTACTTTTGTTTATTATCAAAATTGAAATGTCATTATTACTACTGAAAACAAGCACTAGTGTGTGAGGTTTAAGATGTCTTTGCTATCCTTCCTGTCTTTATAATATGTCCCATGAAGAAAGGACAGAGTACTTCATTTTAGATGCTTGAAATCAGGCTCTCCTTTAGATGATCACACCATCAAGTTAACATAGATAGCTTCACTGTTTTATCTTTTAGCTTTTAAATTTGTTATTTTATCTTTTCTTTATTCTTTCAATAATTAAAATTTTGGAATGGCTTTAAAGTTACATTTGAAGGCACACAGAGAAGTTTCACTTGCAAGTCTGTTGTTTTTATTATTTTCTCCTTTAGTCTATAGACTTTTTTCTCAAAAATAAATATTAAAGTATAGATATATGTGTGCAACCCCAAGCCTTTCTGTATATGTACCTTTCTGTGTCGGTATATACAAATATTTATCCTTTTTTTCTTATAAAAAATAGAATACTGATACTGTGCTGTATCTTCCTTTTCACATAATACAATACCCTGAAGATCATTCAACATCATAATATTGCTGTGTTTTTTGGAACTGTTGTAGCTTCTTTATGAAAGAGGGTATCTTTTTTACATAATCTCCTACTGATGAATGTTTAGGTAATTTGAGTCTTTAGTTATTACTGAAAATACAACCAGTACGGTGTGCAAATGCTGTTTTATGCATGTAGGTAGGAAAATGTTTAAATAAATAAAAGAGAAAGTGGATTTAAAATTTTGGACTGACAACATTATTCTTTTTTTCTGGAGCATACTCTCTCTGGTAATAGACAAATTATTAGTTCAATAGACAATGGAATTAATTAATTCTATTCAGTACTACTGAATTATTTGCTCATATTTTGTGGAATTATTTTATTTACCTTAGAGACAGAATCTTTCAATGCATATTAGGCTGGCCTTGAGGACATAATCCTATGGCCTCTACCATCACCTCTTGCTATTTAGGAATTCTGTAGAGTGTTTGCTGTAAATTGAATTACACTTTTTCCAAAACCCATGGCACAGCCCTAAAATTTAATATGACTTATTTGGAGGTTGGCTTCTAAAAGTTTATCATGTATATGTGTTGTATATGATACTGGTTACATAAAGACATTTTCATGTATGTACATGGAGTACACCAGTCCCATATCCTCTTGCTCACCCCTCCTATCTTCCTTCATTATCTTTGGTTCCTTTAGATAGTTTTACTTCTACTGTCAGATCATATGCATAATTTTGACTATCTATATAAAAGTCTAGGAACTACAAATGAGATAAAATATACTATCTTTCTGAGAGTGGCTTAATCAGCTTAATATGACTATCTCCAGTTGCATCCATTTTCTTACAAGGGGCATAACTTTGTTCTTCTTTATGGCTGAAAAATCCCATTGCATATGTATCCAACACATTTTCTTTACCCATTCCTCCATTGTTGGACACCAAGGTTTTTTCCATACATCTCAACTATTGATATGTAAATATCTCTATATTATGTTGGAGTTTTGACTAAAAGCACAGCAGAGGTAAAGCCCTAATTTTAGTGGGTTTTTGTTTTTGCTTTTTAGAAATGCTTATACTGATGTTCATTGTACCCGGACTAGCTTAAATTCATGCCAGAAGAATATAAAACGTTTCCTTTGGTCCATGCCTCATCAGCCTTTGCTGTTATTTGTTTTCATAATGACTGTAATTCTGACTGGAACCTGATGAAATTTCAGTGTACTTTTGACTTGCATTCTTCTGATGGCTCCTGAGATTGAATTTGTTTTTCATATCTTTACTGGTCATTTACATTCAATATTTTGAGAATTATCTATTCTTTGTATTAGCCTATTCATTTATTATTGATTGATTGATTTATTGGGTTTTTTAATTTCCTTTGTTTAGATTTTGAGTTCTTTAGACATTCTAGCATTTTTCAGGTATCAGCTGTTCATCTAGAATGATTTTTCCTTTCTTTAAGTGCAGGGAGCCGCAAACGCCATTACAAGATGGTGCTGGCTTCCTGGCAGCGTTGTGGTAAACAACTCCTAATTAGGTAGTGCTTTGGCGCCAACCTGGATCTTGCTACTGCACATGCGTGCCACATGACCTGTCCTGAGCCTATCCCGTGGCGTCCACCTGTGGTTAGCTACTTGCAGCCAATCAATAGGTGCCCCGTCTCCTTCCAGGCTTTATAAGCAGCTGTAGGTGCCTTGCTCCCCGCCTCTCGCCATCATCGTCCATCCGTTAATCAAAGGCTCTCCAATAAAGTGTGATACTGGAAGACTCCTCGTGATCGCGTGCATTCTTCCTCCGCTGGCCGGAGGCGTTCGCCGCATTTAAGATGTCTCTTCACTTAATTCTATGTTTATTTACTGTATAGAACTTTAAAATTTTGTGAGGTATTATTTGTTAACTGTTGGTATTATTTTTTAAGTGACCAGAGTCCTATACAGGAAGTCCTTGATTTTGTCTATGCCTTGAAGTCTTCTCCACTTTTTTCCTCTAACACTTTTAGAGTTTCAGGTCTTCCATTAAGGCCTTTGATTCACTGGGAGTTGATTCTTGTTAAGATTGAGAAAAGGGATCTAATTCCATTCTTCTACATGTAGATATCAAATTTTCCCAGAACCACTTCTGAAGATCAGCATGTCAATTCTACAATGCATATTTTTGCATCTTTGTCAAAAATCAGTTGTCCAGAGCTGTGTGGATTCACAGCTGGTTCCTCCATTCTGTTCCAGTGATCTATGTTTTGGTACTCTGCTGTTATTTATTATGCTGCTCTTGTTAATATAGTTCTGAAGTATAACTTGAAATAATTTATTATGATAGCTCCAGGAGGACTGGTGTCATTGTAAGAAGAGGTAGGGATGCAGAGGGGTATTCAATCCACAGGACTGGCAATAGAGTACAGCAGTTGTTAAGTTCCAATAATTAGAATACATGCATGCTTCAAACCGTAATTTCAAATGATCAATGCAAAGAGGGGCATAGGATAGATAGGTATCAACTGGACTGAAATATTGGAGAAGAATCTTAAATTTTGTCAACTTATATCTCTAAACTTTGTAATGTGAGTTGTTCTTTATTCCACACACACTATTTATTAACTTTCATAGGTATTTTCCACATAAAATTCCTCAAAAGGTAACCTGGGACAAAATATTTGCTCACAAGATGTACAGAAATGCGACCTATGGGGAGTTTTTGTTCCGTAGTGACTGCTCTGATGCATACTCAAAGCTGTCTCTACCAGTGGAAGAGTTAGTGAAGTTTTTGTTTGTATCGTAATTTTTCTATTGTCGAATCTTGTTTTGATGTTTGTTATAAATGATATTACTTTCTCTTTCCATTAAAATGCTCTTTAGAGTATTTCTAGTAATTCAAATTTAAGTGGCTGGATTTATCTTCTAGCAAGCCAGAAAACCTCTACTTTACTAATTCATTACTTTAAAATATCCAAATAGTAATGATTATTTAAGTGACATTTATATATATATTGCTTTGAAATAGCTAAATCCGTTTATAGATAAAATATGGCAAGTGGAAGATAGATATGGAAGAGGACTAAGTATTTATATACATATACATTGACATACATATTTGATTATATGTATATATATGTATATATAAATTAGCTAACAAGTTTGAAGAAAGCAGGTAGCAGAGGTTTAAATTTAACCATACTAATTTTTCTCAGTTTTGTATATTGTACATTAAGTAAATGTTATCTAAAACCACACGATAATTAGATGAGTATTCATGAAGAATCAAAGAGACTTAAGGTTAGTGTTTTGTGATAAAATATAGTCAATAGAACAATTAAAATAATATTATTATAAATAAAAATAAAAAAGTGGTACGAATAAGTATAATTAATGTAAATTCTTTATTATATTTTTCATAGGTTGAGGTGAAGGTATCTTAGTTCAACAGGATATATAGTTATAATAATTTAATTTAAATTATAGTAGTAGTCATTATAAGTAGTACAAAAATAATTTTCAGATTTTCTTGTGCCAATGAGACAGACGGTTTGGGAATGGGGCATTTTATTTTGGACTGCATGCTCGTCATTTCTTCTTAATATTGCCATTGTTCTACATAGGTATATGGTTCTAGCATCCAAAACAATGTTATACTTCAAGAAATAAGACTTTAAGAGTTAAATATTTTCCTCTAGCAGATATAGCAGCCAACACAAAACCACAAGTGGGTGAGGAAATTTACTTTGGAAGAAGTCCGGTTTGTGGCTTTCTCTAATGTGGAATTCCCATGTTATCAACTCAAGGCACATGGACAAAGTCTTGAAAGAGATATTTTATAGAGAATACAGACTGAGAAAATGGATCAAAACACAGTCCGTAAATAAAGTCTAACTTTCATATACTATAGTGGCTATAAATATTAGGAAGAATATAGTGTTAATGATTTTTAGGAATGAATGAATAAAATCACTTTGACTTAAAATTCCACAGGTTAAAATGTGAAGCTCTGTTCTCTGTACTGGTATGCATTAGCTCTATGACTTGGTGAGCATTTTATTAGGAACTAAAATAAGAATTATTGTTTATCAATCTCTTATGTTCTATGTACTGCATAAAAACTATACATGTGATATTTCAGTAATTTGTTTCCATACCCATAAACCAAGTAAGTTCATGAACTCATTGAAATAGGGACCTTGATTTATTTGTACCAGTTATGCTTTGTACCAGTGTTTGTATTCAATAAATCTGCGTTCCCTCATTCTGTCCTTTCATCCCATATTAGTTCAACTTTAATTGTATAAGTGCAAGGGAAAGACTGTGTGACCTTTCAAGAACTTCCAAGTGCTGTAATTCTGAATGTCCAATCAAACTGCTGTTAACTCAAACTAAGTTGTAGAATGTAGCAAGGCTCAGTTAATTGATAGATGTCCCTTAAATTTTGAAAAAGCCCGATAGAGAAAGATGACTGTGTTTTTCAGTGAAATGGACTTTACCCAAATGTGCCTAATGACGCTGCTTACTCTGGTACTCTGTTGCATTGCAAAGTGTTGGAAACATATATTTTTAAAGAGGAGATATTGCTGCAAGACTTTTATGGTTATTTATCTGGGTTCTAATCCACCTGAAATGATTCCTTCCTCAGGCCTGCCTCGGGCCAAAACAATGTAAGTAGAGCTGGGGATGACCAAATCTCTCAGTTCTCCATATCTTTCTATTTATAAAACTAACATCATAAAGACATGTTGCAAAATACTGAGGTTAAAAATTAGTTGCAATAAAATAAATTCTAAACATATAATAGGGAATTAAAAATTGATTGCCACAATCAAAGTCAAATCACCTACAGTTAAACATATACATGTAATATATATTACTTATAAAACTATTAATCCAGTTTAACAACATCCAGGGCACTAATGTTAAGAAACTGCCAAAAGCACTAAATGGAATTTACAGAGATTAATAAAAAGCATAATTATGAAGTAGGCTTGAGATATTCTAGTTGGTAAATGAGGCTGTGAAATTGCCTTTTGTTAAAGAGGACCATTAATGGCTATGTTAGTACTTGACTAATATTTTATGATACGTAGTCTGCTATTATGTAAAATGCTTTATATATCTTCCTAGATGATAGTTGAGAAATAGCTTTAATGCCTATTTTATACTTTGCTAGGGAATTGTAGTCTGTTGACTTGAATATCTGTAGAAATAATTTTAAAATGCAATATGTATGGCTAATGATAATCAAGAGAAATTACTGAAGCATGTAGAGTTCTTCTTTAATCAGTTTATTCCATGCAGATTTTGATGGAGAGGTGATATTTTACCTATATTCTAATAGCAATCTATATTATATATATAATAGTTATATTATATATATATGCCTAAATACACATAATTCAATATTAACATGACAGATAGGACAAGAGAAACTGAATATCTATCCATGTTCTCCTCCAGAGTGGTTGAATATTCAATGTAAGACATACATAGAACACTGATTTTAAACAAGGCTTTGTAAATTAAGTTTGCATACTATTAGATTGGAACATCACCTTTCATGGTTCTTTACAGGGTATATTTCTGTTTTTGATTCCTCTGTGTGCATCTGTTCCACGATGATGTTGTTGTTAGTTCTGCAGTCTCTTATTACAGCTATTATGGATTTAGGTATTATGTCTATTTTTGTGTCTTTAATTTCTATGTACATAATTCTTGAATCCTACATCTTTAGTTTTTGAAGATGATACTTTTTATTTTTAAAACTTCATATTTGTATGAAATGTTTCTTGATCATATCCATCTCCTTCCCCACTTTCTAACTCTCTCTGTGATCTACAAATTGGGAAGGAAAAGTGTGCAGATATAGATATCAGTTAGTGTTGCCTATATGGACATAAGTGTGGGGCCATCCACTGGGACATGGGCAATCTACAAATGGCCCTTCCCTAAAGAAGAATGACTCTCCCTCCCCCAACAGCCCTCTCAGCTAGAGGTAGGTAGCCCCTTCTACACGCATGCTAGAATTTTAACTGGTCTGGTCTTGTACATGTCTTCTGAAAGTCACTACAGCTCTGGTGAGGTCAACAGCTCTGGTGTGTGCAACAACAACGTCATGTCCAGAAGACAGAATTTCACAGCAGCCCTCCCCATCTTCCTGCTTTTTCATTCTTTCTGCCCATTTTTCCATGATGTCCTCTGAGTCTCGGAGTGAAGGCATTGCTACATCTTCAGTCTTGAACTTCAGACCTCTCCTCTACCACTCTGGCTTCTATCTGTACTTTCAACTTGACTTAGTGACTTCACCTGTTTGATGCATCAAATTGCAATTGTCATCTTGCCTGGATCATTTTCTAGTTATCTCTGTTTGTCTAAGAAATATGTTTTTAGGTATAGACTTTCTGATGTAAGCATCTACAGAAGAATGATGTTTATTTTCCCAAGCCCATTTACACATTAGAACATTTTATCACAATAAAATTATGACATTGAGAAATGTTAGCCAGAAAAACAATGCCTTTCTAGTCTGATATTAGCTTTTATGGTAATTGTTTCTCCTATTATTAAGATCCTATGAATAACAAATAAAGCCAAACTGCAGTCAAATGAATCTAGTTTTTGGAAGGGAGATATACTTGTTTTCTAGTAAGTTGGTAGAGGCAATGTAGCATATCATTCTAAAGAGAGTTCTGAATTCAAATCTTGATTATTTGATATCAGGATAACTGTTTTTTATTCAGGTCTTCAACTGTAAAAAGAGATGATACCATTCATAACAATATACTGTGGTGAATTTTGTCCACAGATTAGTTCAGATACCAGGAATATTAACACCTGACTATGTCCTGACCTTATTGGAGCTTACACTAAATAATTAAATGTATTAAATTAATAATAACATAATTTGGGTTAATGAAAGTGTCATGAATAAAATGAATCAGACCAATATGATAGCATGTGCCAAAGAATAAGAACTGTAGGGAGACCAGATGGAGAAGAGTACTCATGAGCAAATTTATATTTATTCATTTTAATATTAGAGAATTTTTATTTTTAACAGTATGTAACTCCTTTTGTTGTTGCTGTTATCAACTGTTGGTAGTCTAAAGGCATGGCAAAATTTACTAAGTTCTTACATTTTCTACATTAGAGTTGAAATTCATAATTTGCTCATAATTGGAATAAATAGATACCTAAAGGTATATATTTACCATGTTTCACCTGGTTGTAAAAAAATGAAAAATAGATTTTCCAATATGACCTTAAGTACCCCATGTAAAATGGGGTTTGACTTTAGTATCTATGCCATGTTGATACACATGATATACTGACAATAGATGAAGCAGAAATATAAAGATCATCCTTCTAAACTTTTTATTCAATCTGTGTATTTCATACAGAATATCTTAATCATCTTTATACTCCTTCTCTATTGGCACCCTCCCACAGCAATCATGAAGTGTTTTGTGAGAGTGAAATGAGATATTAGTGTGTAACACATGGGAAGCCACACCTCCCAGGATCCTCATCTGTTGTGCTTTATTCTTAATCTGTCTGATTCATGCCTCACATTTCTTTGCTTCAGGTCATGTTTGAAACACTGGTTATCTCTTAGCCTTGCTGCTTCCCAGACTTACACCTTAGAAAGCACAATAGTCTAATTTAAAAATATTTGCAGATAGTTCCCATTTAAACTTATACAGCAGTGAAACAATGTGACATACTTTATTTTGAATGCTTGTATTATGACTCAACTTCCATATATGAATATTTATTTCAAGTAGATTATAAGTTGTCCAAGGACTAGACATCTTTTGATATGGACTTCCAAACAACTCCAGATAAAACTATTTATAATAAATATATTTAATGCATATTTTTTGATACGTTAGGGCATTACTTGATTCCATTTGCCACAAAGCTTCAATCTAGAAGGAATTATCTTGAATATGGATTCAGGTGACTTGTAGACCTGGAGGCAGTTGTGGATACTTTAGATTAATATTTAGATTGGCACATAATGTTTGACTATAGGAACTTCTTAACATTCCAAGACAGCTCTCATTGTGAAATATATCTTGTTATGTAACATTTCAATTAAATATAATTATCTGTATGTATTATAATATAGTGACAAAAATGACATCACATATAGTGTGTTAGGAGATAGTTTCCTAACTTAAAATACTGCCTTTTTAAAGAGCATATATGATTTGAAGAGAATAGGAGTTTATGACTGCTTATTGTTTGACTTCATGCATTAGGAACCACCCAATAAAACAGGTAAGCAAATAGCTGATGACAGCCATTGCACTCTGGTCTAAGCTGTCATGTTGCTGAAACCATAAAGTTTGGTTTATTTCCTCAATTGGATAATTGTGGCAATGAAGAAATACTGAAGTTTCCTTGATGTTGAAGAGACCCTGACATTGTACACAAAGTAAAGCTGCTAAATGCTAAAATTTCTTTATGTAATTCTTATTTCATCAAATGAACTCTTCTGTCCAGAGAGCTGCTGCTCCAATTCTTGAGTCTCATAGCAAAAGAAGGCCATGTGCTGAGTCAGCACGTGCAACTCATTTACTATTTTTTGTACCAGAATTTGCTCAGATTTTTTTATGTTCCTGTAGAGTTAAAATTTTTAATTGAATTGTTGTGTATTTCATACAGAGCATTTCAATCAATCTTAATCATTTTACACCTCCTTCCCCAACGGCAACCCCCTTAGGCCCCCAGATAGAATCCATACATTCTTTCATCTATTTTAAGGTCTATTGTGTCAAGTTAGTGTCCCCAAATGTTCCTAAGTGTAAGTTCATCCACTGAGGTCTAGTCAGCCTGTCTGGAGTTCCTCCTTTTAAGAAGATTAGCTCAGTCTGCCTATTCAGAGTCCCTCACTTTAAGATTAGCTCATCCTCACCCAACAGTAATCAGTTGCCAATATTTCTTCAGTGAAGATTGGGTTCTGCTGCCCATTTCCCCAATTCCATGCTGGATTTTTGCTTGCTTTCTTAACAGGTAAAGCAAGTGCTTATATTATTATATTATATATAATATATATAATTATATAATATTATAATATAATATTATTATATACATATTATAATACGTAGAAGTAGAATGGGGAGATAGTTCTGTTGTTAAAGTGCTTGCTTTCCACGCACAGGGATTGGAGTTTGATCCCTAGCAGTTGTGTCATATGTGGGTTTGATGGCTCATGCTTCTAAACCTAGCACAGAGAAGGTGGACACCGGTGATCTTTGGGATTCACTGGCCAGCCTAGGCTACTTGGTGAGCTCCAGGCTGTTTAAAAAAAGGGGGGCTGGATTTTACCTGAGGAATGACACCTGCTGCTGACCTCAAGCTCATGTGGGTGCACACTCATGTGCATGCACACAAAGACATACACACCCACAGAGGAATCACTTCCAGACACGAACACATAATCAAAAAATATAAAGAAAATTCAAATGGCAGAATAAAAATGAAACATAGAAAAAGTCATTACCCAGAAATAATCATTCATTTATTGTATGTGTATACTTGTGCACATTAATTTCTACATATCTGTTTATAAAATTTCATCTTATTCAAGCTGTTTCTGAAGTACATTTCTGTTAACTATGAACTGCAACCATTTTTGTGTCACTAATGTGTAGTTTAGTATTTTTATGACTACCTTTTTATAAAAGCATGTATTATTATGCTTACTTATGATTCCATACATTTTATTCTAAACACTCTTGTGGTAGGTACAGTCTGAAGTTTGATGTTTTCTTATTTTTTTCTGTTTTTTATCTTATGGCCATATACATTTTCAAAATTTAAAACTTTTAGCACTAAGGAATATATTAAAATGTGTCAATGACATGTAATATATATATAATATATAATATATACATATATTACAATAGAAACCTGAAATCAAATCAAAATAAAATATGTGGGCATTCACAGTAAGTGAATACATAATGCTACGTTAATTTGAGTCATATTTTTTGAGATATTGAATTTCAGGTTCACTTTTTGAAAATGTTTGGTTTTCAGCTTTCTTTGCTGGTTAGAATTATAATAAAGTAATATGATATTGCAGTGAACTGATAAAATGCATTTCTAATGTACTCTGATGCAAAAATTAAGGGATGAAATTATAATGCATTTTCATACCTTGTACTTTTCTATTTTAATAAAAAATATTAAAATTTTATGGAGATAAAATATCTACCTAATACTTCTTTTATATTTTCAGTAATTTACTTTTGGGTAAATACATACAATCTTCTTTGTTATAAATGTAGTTGCAATCATAGAAGTTTCTTAAGAAACAAATTTGTATGTGTGTATGTGTGATGTGTGTGTACATTTCTGTGTGTGTGTGTGTGTCTGTGTTTAACCTAGGTTAATATAGTATTATAGAATTCTAAATAATACAGATAATTTTCAGATTAGAAATAATAGAACAGCATTTAAGGATGCCATCAAAACATATAAAGATAAATATAAAGCCAGACTGTTATAGTAGCACCTGACATGTTGAATAGGACTTGAATGAAGAGTTCTATACACTGCTACAGTGGATGAAGCTGTCATAATCAGAGGAGGTTTGCTCCATTCCCATGGTCACACAAGTGTATTTACTAGGGACCCCTGCAGGCTATGCAAAAAGAAAACCTCTTGCTTCTGGGGTAACAATCCCAAATAAATGCTTATAGTCCTAAACAAGATATAGTTTTATAGAACATCTGCAGCAGCTTCAACTTGATGAAAAATAGATTCGTTGCTGCTTCCTTGAACATCTAACTAGTTGAGCCCGCAGCAGAAAAGGTATTTCAACCCAAACAGAAGTGAGTGGAAACCAGAATACTCAAGGGACAAGGTGAATAAATATCAAATAGGGGAAAGACTTACTTTCCCTTACATATATTGAATAGGAGAATTAGATTGCTGAATTGTTCTGCAAGTGCATGGTGGAGATACCAGGCATGCAAAAGAAACTTCACTATTTCAAAACAACTAATTTGGAAGACCATTTCTGAGTTTAAAAAGCATTCGACTGGGGAGATAGTTCAGTGGGTAAAACACTTGCTGCCCATGAAGACCTCAGTTTGGATCGCCAGATCTCAAGTAAAGAAGGGCACTACAGCACACATCCATAATCCTAGCGATATTCTTGTAAGATGGGAAGTGGAGACAAAACAGTTCTTGGAATCTTGTGAGCTAGTTAGCCTGGCATATTTTGCAGTGTACTGTCTTAAGGCTCTGTCTTAAGCAAGGTGGAAGGTGAGGGCTGACAAGAGGTTGTCCTATCTCCACATGTATGCTGTCTTATGCACGCACCTGCACTCACACACAAATGCACCCCCCCCACACGGGCACAAATGTGTATTTACATAAGTGAGTCTCAGGAAGTGAAACCTGTTACAACCCAAATATCTTACCTCTTAAAAGGGAGAACTATTTGTCGTCAAACCAAGATTTATGGATCATGGTTAATAAGCATGTAAAGTCCTTATCAACATTAATGCAAATGGATAGATCATATTTCTCAAAGAAAAAGAATAATGATACAACTACCATTAACTGATTAAAATACATTACGTTACAACACAGTATAGTCTTATTATATTTAGATGGTACTTTTCATACAAAATGGCTGTGATCAGCTTCCGGATAGAGGGGTCTACAAATTAGGACCTGACAGAATCCCAGAAGAGATGTTCTGGGAGTCAAGAGCTGCATGGTGAATGTGAAAAGGAAGCAAAAGATAAGATAATTTGTTCCTATTTATGCATATGAAACCTCACAAGCTTTTCTAGGGTATACATGTAAAATCTCCAGTAAAATTTAACTGACAAATCAGTGAAGTTTAGAGGCTTTCCTTCAGGAAGTATATGATCATGTTGGTGGAGTGAAAAAAATAAACATGCTAGGACAACTTCAAGCCAATAAAATATATGATCAGTCACAAACAGTTAGTGTATATGTTGTATATATTGTAGCATGGACTATGTTGACTTTAGCTAACTACCTTTGAAATTGAAGCAGAGCAAAACCAATTATGAGCTGGAGCTCATAATTGACTCCAGGACCTCCGATTTGGAGAAGTCTCATAAGGGTAGGGGCTAGACATTTGAGAAAGCATGGAGTAGAGAAAAAACAGGTCGTTCTAGGCAGAGGAATGGCAGGCAGAGGAATGTGGGGGGGAAATAGATAGGTCCCATTCCCAAGGAAGTTATACACAGTTACAAAGACATGAACACTCTTGTGTTTCCTACTTGGACATTCTCAGTGCTGTGAAGGACAACTTGGGTTTCCCAAGTAACTGTTTAAACTCTGCTGTTTTGGAAGGCAAAGTCTTTATTGGAAAGCACACTAATAATTTCTATAAAAATGTTAAATTAACTGTGTAATATTTACTACAAGTGAATTTTTCTAATATAAATCTGTTTTATTTGTGCATCAGGGTGAGAAAACAGTTTATTGCCTTTATATATTTTAGACTGAAGGTTACAATCTGTCACAACTTCTCTGCAAAACAATTCTGGCTAATTAACACTTTTCTAATGATAAATTTTATTTCACATTTCAATTGTATTTTATTTCACTAAACATAAATGTAATAAATGAATGTAATAAATATAGTATACACAGCAATTTATTTTGTGAATATATTTTTATATGATTTAAATTTCAATCATGTTTCTGCTCCTCAAATTTTTATTATTAATCCAAAAATGAGACTGCTAAATAGATTATGAAATATTTAAGAAGGGCTTAAATCTAAATCTCAAATTCACCACTTCTGTTCCATGATTCAGGCAAATGAGTTAACTTTTTATAGCTTTAGTTTTTAAAAATCTTTTTTTATTTTATGCATATGAGTGCATTGCCTGCATCTACGTTAAGTGCACCTATGCACACAATGCCTGCAGAGGCTGGTAGAGGATGTCAGATCCTCTGATACTGGTTTATAGACTGTCTTAGATACCATGTGGGTACTGGAAACTGAACTCAGGTCCTGTGCAAGAGCAGACAGTACTGCTCCACTTACCCATCTCTCCAATCTGAAAACTTTAGTTTTTAATCTATGTAATAGAAATAATTTGGTATGTCTACTACATAGAACTGATTGAAAAGTCTATCAATAAGTAAGGCTTGTGTAATTCTCTCTTTGCCCCATGGTATATTTTAGTACATGTTATTTCTTTTATTGTTATGAAGTTGGAGATGATGATGACTTTGGTTTTAGCCTCTGTCCTAGTTACTTTTAACTGTCAACTTGGCCCAGCTCAGAGTTACCTAGGAAGGGATTCTCAATTGAGGGATTTCCAAGATCAGGTTGGCCTATGGGCAAGTCTTTGGGATTGTTCTGATTGTTAATGATATAGGCAGGACAGTCCAATGTGGGTGTCAACATTCCCTGGGCAGGTAGTCCTTTGCTATACAAGAAAGCAGTCATGAGCCCACGAACCAGCTGTAGCATAATTACCTCATTGTTGCTGCTGTAAATTCCTTCTTGAGTTCTGCCCTGATTTATTCAATGATGGATTGTGACTGGGTTGTGTAAGCAAATAGAAAAAAATCCTTTTCCCCTCAAGCTGATTTTTATCATAGTATTTATCATAGTAACAGAGATCAAATTGGGGCAACATCCCTAAATTCTATTGATTTTATAAATTATTTTACTTCTTTAAATCACATTTTCTTCCACTGTAGTATTTTACTAGATTGGTAGGTTTCTCTAGTGCTAAAATTTTATGAATCTAACCTGAAAATTCTACCAATCCTAAATGAAAAGGAGAAAGTAACCACAAACCATAAGAAATACATTTTGATATTTGTCTTTTTTTGTAAACTAAGAAAAATAATTTGGAGATAACTACAGTTCCTCAGGGGGGAAGTGGCAAAAATATAAATATAAATTCTAGGTATTTATGGAGATATTTTATTGATAGCAAGTAAATATATATGTTCCTTTTCAACTTATCTTGATTTATAAAGAATCTTGATGTCCCAAATTAATGATGTTAGTATCTTGAAATGAATTAAGTCAACATTGTTCACATGAATCTCTTACCATCATTTATTATAGAAAGAATCATTCATTTATGCCCATTAGAAAACATTCACTTGGGACCGTGTTGGAGGATGACTCCTAAAATAAAATGTATAATTAAATGAAATCGGTCATCACTTGAAATAAAGAAAGAACCATTAGCAGGGTGAATTAGCTTAGTGGCTTCTGGTGTGGCCAGATTTCGGACATCTGCTTTTAGTATTATCCTTAGTGTCACCTGGAGCAAGCTACTTACCCCTATGATGGCTCACTTTGGTTGACACATTTGGGAAATGGGAATGACATCCATCAGAGTGGCCTATAGGCATGTCTTGGGGGACATATTTTCTTGGCTGACAATTGTTGTGGGAGAGCCTAGCCTACTGTGGACTGGAATATCCCAGGGCAGATAGGACTGGACTATATAAAAATGTTACTTTACTTAGCCAGTAAGCATCATTCCCCCTTTTTTGATGGTAAAATTTTATGTTACTCTGTAGTCTCTGCTCCAGTTCCTGGTGTGAGTTCCTGTCTTCAGGCTATCATTGATGGACTACAGCCAGTAAGATGAAATATACCTTTTCCTCTCCAAGTTGCTTTTGAACGTGGTGTTTATCACAGCCACTGAAAAGCACACTAGAACAAGCTCCCTATACTCTCCTTAATATATTCAAAAAAACAGTAATATGTAAACATGTCATAAATATCAATTTCATCCATATATGATTCACATGCCATACAATTTTCCTATAAATGTACATTTATTTTTAATATGTTCACAGAATTATGTAGCTAGCATGATTAAGTTTAGAGCATTTTAAATCCTCAAAAAGAAATATACCCACTGGAAGCTACTTTCCACTCCCCCAGTCTTTCTTGATTTTAGGCAACCACTTTTCTACTTGATGTCTCCAGAGATCTGTCTATTCTAGACAGATAGTTCATATGAAAAGGAATAATAAATATATTATCTTTTATGTGTAGTTTCTTTCACTTAGCATATTTGCATGGCTCATCCATGTTGTAATATTGTCAATTCTTCCTCATTTATTTGTATTCCATTATATAAATATACTGTTTACTCATTTATGAAGTGATGAACATTTAGTTATAACCATTTGGAACTGTTATGTATAGTGCATACATGAGCATCTGTTCTGTATAGACATGTACTTTCATTTCCATTCTTGTACATATCTAAGACTGATTTCAACGTCTTATGATAACTTTATGTCTGTCATTTTAAAGAAGTGTTAATTATTTCTCCAAAGGAATTGCAGCATTTCAGCCATATAAGGTTTGTATTTCTCCACATCCAGGCCAATCATATTACCTACCTTATTTATCTATCTATTTACATATTTAATGCATTTAATAGCATATATTGATTAGATTTAATGAAGGGTTTCATTATATTTTCATACATGTGTGCACAGAATACATTTATCTATCACTTTATCACTGTCCCACTTTCATTTATCCCCATCTTCCCAACTACTTTCAGATTTTTTTTTTATTTCTTGGTTATTAATGAGTTTGATTAGGGTTGTTTCCTGGAGAGTAGATGAGAGGTTGTTTACAGTAGTATGTGTACCTTACCAGTGACTATAAACTGAAAAATGTATCTCTCCATCCCCATCAACTGTTATCTGTGTATAAATCTTCAGGAAAAGATGAGGCTCTATAGACTCAGTTAGTAATCTATATAGTTATCACTGAAGCTTCTTTAACCAAATCTGTCAGTAGCCCTATTATGTGTGGGGAGAAAATGTTAAGTATTTTGAAGGTACTTTGCAGGCATATTATTATGTCTATTTAGCAAAACAACAACTTATCCACTAAGTTCTATGACCTCCCCCGTGGTATTTTTGACTATGTTTAGAGAACCAGATATGAATTTCTTCCTGTGGAATGGGCATCAAATACAATCAGAAAGCAGCTGGCTAACCATGTAACAGACATGCCACTATTGTAACAATGGTCTGATCTTGCCTGGTTAGTGGGTATTGCTGCAGAGTCTACAGCTGAGTAAGAATGTTAATGACAATTCTGTGGAAGCCTGAACACCAACTTCTAAAACTATGAGAGATAGCCAGAAGGGAGGAAGCTTCCAGCCCAATTCAGGCTTTGTTCTCTCCATACCAATGCCTATGATATCTTTGATGTCTTCAGAAATAGGATCTTACCAACTAGTTCTGGTGGGCAACCAAGAGCAGTGACAATTACCTATATTGTTTTGCAGCACTTGGGGGTCCTCCCTGACTAACAACTTCTATGTAGCAGCCCACTCCACACTGGGATTTTCATTTAATAAACAGTTATTCTGGGAGCAGCTTTCAACACACACGTGCACACACACACACACACACACACACACACACACACACACACATAGAGGTTACTCCATTCAAACTTTTTTAAAAAATGTTATTTGATTGGCTGACTCTACTTTTTAAATTTTAACCGTAATTGTAGTTGTGAAGTGGTATCTCACTGTAGCTTTAATTTTCATTTATATGTGATTTGAAAATATTTTCTTCTGTTCAATGTTTGTCCTTTCCTCAAATTGATGATATTCTATGGAACTTCCTTAATGTAAAAGGAAAATAAAAATGAACTTACACCTCATAAGCTTCTTTGGGAGAATTGAGTGAGCACATTTGTGCTTAGAATTGTGCCTGATATACAGTATATGTGTGATAATACTGAGTATTACTATTATAACCCCATTTAAAATTATGCTATTTCACTTAAAAATCTACAAAACTTAAAGGCTTTATATTGAAAAAAAAAGGGATGACTAAGGGAACTCAAATGCAAAGAGGAAATGAACTGGATTTTTTATGGTCTTTTATTCAATGTTTAATTGTTTTCTCCCCAGGGATTATTGTAATGGGTTTAATTAAAATAAATTAATAAGGAATTTTTGTACTCTACTTTCTTTAAAGTAAATCCAACTTAGTAGTTGAAAGCTATTCTAAAAATAAGCCACTGCTCTATAGAACAGAAATGCAATTCAATGAATAGTTTTGTTCTCATGATAAAAAGATTTTTAATAATGGAAACGAAATACTTTTTGTATATATGATAAAACTATCAACTATGCTGAAAGGATAAAAGTTTCACTTTAATCCATGTAATAAGCCTCTCTTTTTGGTATTCTAAATTATGGAAAATTTCACTTCCATTTTACAAACTCAGAGTCAGATTCTCTTGGAGAATGCTGACACATCAGAGAAGATGTAGATTAAAGTCATGTTTACAGATGCAAACTCTATCACTTTTAAAATAAAGTGGAATACTTTCATTTTTAGCAAAATCATTTCCTATATAGCTATGATGATCTGAGAAAAGATGGAAGGAGCATTTGAAGTCATGGAAGGTAAACAAGGGTAGCCATTAGCTACTAATGGAAAGAAGTTCAGCAGGGGCAATAAATCTGTATTACAGAGCACCAATTTGTATTTTATCATATTGATAATGAATGCCAACATTACTGAAGCAAAGCTAGGCAGTCTCCCTTTAATCCCAATAGGGGATTTAAATCAATAATGCCCACATTATCCATCTATGTGCATATCTCTATATACATGTACTATATGTACATGTACTTTTAAACTACAATATCATATAATGTATTTCACTTTCATTTCAGATCTTTAACACAGTGATGTACTTCCCTATTCTTCCAATCAATTTATTCTGTTAGTGTTTTTCAGCATTTTAAACCCCAGAGCTAAGTCAATAATGTTGATTACTTACCATAAGCACTGTAAACGCTATTCTAATACAGGTTATTTGCAATTTGACATCCTCATCTATATGCATTATTCTGCTAGGAAAATTAAATGAAACCCTTGATTTAAAATCTGAAACACTTAGAAGTAATGATCCTGTTTACTGATTGACTGAAGTTGTGGTTTTTAAGCACTACTTAATAGAGGAAACAAAAAGCAATATTCAAATAAAGTGGAAGCATCTGAGTTACTTTAGAAAGCATTCATAGTCAAGAAATAATAGACTTTTATCTTATTTTCCTCTGTTTATGTCTCAGTGCAATTTAGCCAACATTGCTACTTAGCTCAATATTACCCATTGTTTGAGATGCATGACTGTTCCAAATTTAAATTTAATGAATCCTATCAGTAATTGAAAGATTGGTAGAACATCACGCACATAAAGTATTCTGTCATGTATTTGCTTAAACTACATTATTAAAACAGACTCCCAAACTATCTTTAATAAATAATTTTAAGAAAGCCTAGTTTTATTTACAGTCTATTTAATTTGTCTCAGGTTTAATGAACTTGGCATTACAGGAATAGGTAAAACACATACATCTTTTCTGAATTTAATGAAATATTATAGTGTATATAGGTATTTGCCAAAATAGTAAAATGCTTTTCCTCTCTTGTTTAAGACTTGCACATAAGGTAGACTTGAAAAAAGTAAAGACATTATATGTGGCTTTGGGTTTATGCTACTCCCAAATTGGACAAAAGTATGAAATGATTGAATACTAACAAAGATATTGACATGTTAAACACCAAACATTAAGAAATGATCATTTTTAGATATAGAACTCTTTTGGGTGACTTTATTACTTTGTTATCGATATTATAACTTTTATTTCTTTAAATGAGAAATAACCTCTGTCTTTTGTGAAAGGATAAAAACAATGTTAGTAAAAGAAAGGGTAGGTGGTACTTAAGAGTAGTAAAATTGTTAATTTTAATTCATAGCAAATGTACTGGAACTATGTTTGCTCTCCATTAGCATGTAAAAACTATAGGGGAAACTCATATAGAAACATGGAATGCTCTTGAGGTCAAAATATGATTGAAGTTGTCATTGAAATTTATCTGTAACAGTATATTGAAAGATTTGAAGAATCTTGTTTTGTGCTTAATTTCTTGTCTAATTGGTCATTTTCTTGGCATACTATATTAAAATTGGAAGCCAGAATTTGAAGTTTGTACTGAATAAGGACATACATATGTGTACATAAAACTACGATTTCTAATACCTTAAGTCAAGAAAATAGAGGTTTAGACTAATCATCTTTCTAAAATAAATAATTCAAAAGTTTAATGGTAAATTAGAGAACACTACAACATCTTTAATTAACTGAGTGTAGAATGTATTTTTAATTTTTAACGTGGTCAAGAAATTGAAGATATCAGCACAAAGTTCTCTCCAACAAATACTTCAGAAGTTTAAAAGACTAAATTAGGTCATGCTTGGTTGACACTGACAACCATTTCTTTTAATACTATTAATGAAAAAAAAAAAAAAGGACACCAAACCACTGCACCTCCAGCTTTGAAGTGGAAATGCCTGTAGGGGTTCTGCATTACGTTAAGTACTTAAAGTTGATCAACACCCTAGACATGATAAGGAGATTAAGTGCTGATTAAACTCCTATCAGTAGAATTCAAATACGTGATCCAGCAAGACAAGAGCTCTAATCAAGTGCTCTTGTTTGTCTGTCAGTGGCTCAGTATCAGATATAATCAGTCACCATGCTTTTCTGTTCCCAGCACAGCTTGTTCAACTTTGATTGTTTATAAATTAATTTTAAAGGTGCTTGTTATGATTGGGTGTATGGATTCCATTTATCTATGCTTAGGTGAGATTACGGCCTTGAATTATAAGGAGAAATCACAGGCTAAGAGATGCCTATAAGGATTAAGTCATTTCTCTCTCACAACAATTAGTAACACTCTTAGTAGAGATCAATTGTAATTGAGGAACTGGAAAAAGGCAATAAACAAATTACTTGTGCTTTCACCTAAGTCTGAAGTCTGTTGGTTTACAGAACCTCTGTTATTCAACCCAGAACCCTGTAGGTTGTAAATTGCCCATTACAGTTGTCATTAGGCCCCTAAACAGAAGTTATGTACTAGATTAAAGACACAGGAAAGGAATGCCTCCTGGTCTTTGTCTCATAAAACAGATGACATAAAGATAGAACAATTAAAAATATAACATTAGCTTTTCAACTGATATAGAAACTTAACAGTCTCATAGAATAAGAAAATGAATTCAGGTTGTTCAGTCTTTATCATTAAAATATGATATGGAAATTTCATTAAATATTTGGTTTTGTCTGACTTTATGATCTCTTCATTTCTGTGAAGTCTAAATATAAGGATATACTTTTATTTTGCTTTGTTTTTATTGAAAGTATTTTTAATGATTCCAGAATTTTATGCAATGTATTTTAATAATATTCACGGCCCCTTCATTCCCACCTTACTGCCCCCACATCATGGCCTCTATTATTAAGATAATAATGTATTTTAAATTGTCTTACTATCACAGATTCTTCATTCTATATGAGTACATGAATGATACAGAGATACTGCATATATATGAAAGAAAAATGTTCATTTCCCTTATTATTTGAGGAAAATGGATTATATATGAGAGTGTGCCATGAACTAATATCTAAAAGTTCTTCCCTATTTTTGATTACATTTTGATCTGAACTGTATAATATGTGTAAGGATCTGATATTGAATTCACAGGAAATTTAAGAAATGTGAACATGAATGCTTTTGGAGGGGTACAAAATAATGTTTTAATTAGAAATTGCTTTATATTTTATTGGGTAACAAAAAGTCAAAATCATGTCTTATGTTGAAGTAGTGTTATCTGCTTCTAAAGTGGCAAAATACTCATCGATTATGTTTTTCACAGAGAGAAGCCTCCTGAGAAATAGTGTATATTAAATAAAAGTTCTAAAATTTTAGAATAATTCATGTGAGGATACTTTGTAATATATCACGTGGTTCTGAAGCCATAAAAGAACAGCTGACTACTCAACATTAAAAAAGCTAATGATACAAATTCATCATAACTATTTTGAAATATACCTTAACTGTAAAAACAATCAAGCACACACACACCATACACACACACACATGACAGATGAAAAAATAAGGTGCATATACACAAGACATGCATGTATATATGCATATATGCATACATATATATAGAGAGAGGTATGTATGGCATCTGTAAGTCACTTAGGAATTAATTAATGACATAATAATGAAGGAAAGAAATTTTAAAAAAGAAGTGTTTGAGGTCTACCAGTGTCATATTCACTGAAATGAAAGGCAGAAGATTATACTTTCTCCTACTTGATTTGTTCAATATGGCATACTTTAAGCTATTTAAACTATGAGAAAATTATAAAATTTAGATAATGTGCAGACAGATTTTGATCTCTGTGCAGGTAAGATTGATAGTACATCATAAAATGCTTAGAATATATATATATATATGAAATCTATATTCTACTCTTCCTAAAAATGGATTTAAAACAAAAAACAAACAATGTTCATTATAGTATTATAAATAGAACAAAAATTGGAAATAATTTTAAATATGTCACAAAGATGATCATAAAAATTACTTTGCATACACGGTATGAATGATATGCTATGTAGTTGTTAAGTATGATGTCATAGATTTTTATCTGTTTGCACAGAACTATCTTTTTGACATACTGAGTTTAAAAGAAACCTTTAGACTGACATGAACCTGTTCACTGAAAGGATGAATCATTACGTGGGTAATCAATTATTTTTATGTGTAAATATGAATATATTATATATATTAGAATTCACATATACATATTCATATATATATATATATATCATGTAAATAGCCAAAGGTTCACCAGAGTATGGGTTATAGATTATCCTAGATTTTCAAGAGACTTTAGGATAACAAATTGTAATAGTTATTATTTACCTAATAGTGTACTAAGATACAAATTCCTTGGTAACTTTTCACAGATAATGTACTACAAAGTAGCAGACTTAAGGATCCTTATTTAAATGGAAAATTCCTTTGCTGAAGTAAACAGTCTTATTTTTTTCACCTTCATCCATTTAGTTAAAATTTCTCCTTTTAATGGTCAGAAGATACACTTTAAGGATAGCCATCTTTAAAAATAATTTAGGGGACAAGAAAGAAATTAAATTTGTGTTTAATATTTTCAAGAAACATTCCATAAACCTTGTCAGTAATCATAGCAGCAAGCCAAATGGGCATGTGGGATACAATGTAGCATTGCTGAGAGAATTTTCCTTCTGTGTTACAGGAAGTAAAACCTGAGATGTCACTTTTGTTTAGCAAGTCATTACAGATAAGCCATCTCTCATCTCCAGCAAGTTTTACTCTTCCCTGTGCTTTTATTTCCCCAGCATATCTTAATCAAGAAAACAATTCATGGATATGAGAAACAAGTTGGTGACAGAAGTAACCATGTAGAATAGAGGGCAAAAACCCATTCCCCAATCTGCACCGCAGGTTTTTTTCTCTTTTTCATTTCTTGGAAACTGTGTTTTTTTTTACTGCATTATCTTTTTTTTTCTCATCTAATATGCAGACTTGCTGTTTATTGAGGTGTAAGTTTTGTTTGTCAAATGAGTATCAGCACAACCGGGAGCCACAACATAGTTTAAAAGTTGTCATGGGAATAGATGATGCAAAGTATTATCCACAGTTTGCAATCTAGATTTTTTTATTACAGCAGGATAAAATAAGTAGTAGAAAGTAATTTTAAAAAAGTGAAATTTCTGTGCTCTTGAATGTTGACTATGTCTGGAGGGAAAATACAAACTGGATGCCAGCACTGCAAAGAACCACCAGAGGCCTCAATGAATATGAGTGGCTGAGCATCAAATTTAGGAGGGATGGTCCTCAGGAATCAAGAAGATGGTTTCATGTATAATGTGAACAGAATGGAAGATCCTAGTATTCTACTAAATTTGTGTGCATCTCCTTACTGGATTGATATAGTTTTAATTTAATTAATCAATCACCATTTCTCTTTAATATTGTACAGTTTGTTAAAATTGCTAAATGATTTGAAATAACTAGCTAAAGAATTAGAGGAAGAGTTAAAATGCAAATTACAATAAAAGATATCTATTAAGGACTGAATATTGTGTAACCACAAATCCTCATGGGGAAGTCTAATCCCCAATGTGTTGGATTTTTTATAGGGGTCCCTTTGGGAAGTAAATTAGGTCATGAGAGTAGAGCCTTCATGAACTGGATTAGTGTCTTGTGTCCACAGAGTTACCTGGCTCTTCCCACCATGTGATTGTGGAAAGACAATAAAACAATCTTTTCCCTGCAAGGAATCCTTTCCAGAATTTGCCCTGGATGGCACTCTGCTCTTGAGTTCCCAGACTGATTGCTTATCAGCACCCTATCCCCTGCTAGTCCAAGTCCAAAAAGAGAACACTTTCTTTTTTTTTTTCCTTCCATTCTTGTTTTTACTTTCTTTTTCCTACTATAATAATAAAAATAACAAATAAAGTAACAATAGTTTACTTTTTAAAGCAGTTAGAATTTTTTTCACTTAAAAGTAAACGTATGATATCTTCAATTGCATCCATTTTGAATAATACTTTTCATATAAAATAGTTATTGGCCAAATAAACATTTTACTTGGTAGAGTTCAAACAGCTTAAGACAGAATTTGGAAAGCAAATGCTTGTTTTATCGAGGCATGTTTTGAGTGGAAATAAAGATTTTGATCATTGCAACAAAAAACTTTCATGCTGTAGCAGCACAGTGAACAGTCCATTGTTGTTAGACTTATTAACACTACAATTCCTGTGAAGTGTTCTTACATGCCAGGAATGTGCCATCAGTAGAAACTGAGCACATATTTAGTATAGATCTGTTCAGTAAAGAGTAAACAAAAACTAAAAATAGAGTAATGATTAAAAATATTTTTTCTAAGTCATCTAAAATTCTTTTTGTTAAGAACTAAAAAGAGACACCTTATTTTCTGAATAAAATAAAGTTTGAACATGGATCTCTTTGATATTTAATTCAGAGGGACCTTATAGCTGGAATAGCTGTTCTTATGAGATACACACAGAATTATTACACTATATTGATATTACTATTGTTTACAGCTAAAAGGAAACTATGAAATGCAGTTTTTTTTTTATACTGTGGAGTCTTACATTGAGCTATAAATGTTACAACTTGATCTTTCAGTTGAGACATCTACACTGGTTAATGAGGTGAAAAGAATTCACTTGACATGACTGCTAAACAACCATTATTGATTGGTTCTCTAATTCTTACAATATTTTAGACTGTTATTTATTTAATGCACTTTTGTTATTGTATACAGTTTAGGTAAAATATAACATTAAATATCAACAAAGAAAAAAGGGAGAGTAATTCAATTTATTTTACTATCTTCCTCCTGAAGACAAACCACTTGAAAACACAATCAGATAGTTGGCAACATTTTGAGTTTTTAACCTGTACGTTGTTTTAACTTCTTTGTTATGTTTCCCAGGTACATTTTTTCTTTAGAAAAGTCTATTATTTTCAAAAATAATGATACGAACTCTAAGCTCCAGGAAACTTTTATATTGTATGAAGAGTCAGCAAAGATACTGCAAATTAATTTCTTTAAAATCAAGTCAGATACAAGCAACTAGCCTCAAGCTGAAGAAACTCTGCCTTGTCACTTTCTGTAATACTAGAAGGAACTTTCCCCGTTCTATCTGCTTTCAGCTGAGGGACAGCCAAGATTAAACCCTGAGCTACTCCACATCCATTGGAATCTTGAACACAATGAATAAATGATAGACTTACAGACTAGTGGGTTCAACATTTTGGCAACAGGAGTTTGAGACATAGATCACAGTACACTAGCTATGAACTTAAAAGTTCTTCAGTATTACTCAGACAAATCTGATTGTTGTTTCCTTGGGTACCAGATACAAAGTGTGTCTGATCCAGAAGAGAGCACCCTGAAACTAATGCTAAGCAGGCTGCAGAAGATTTGCAAATATTACCATTTAAGGCTAAATGGAAGTCAATATTATCTGTAGTAGAAAAATCACAAGTGTTCCGGAAGGAAGGAGATTCCAGACACCCTTGAAGGCCAGACTTAACATTAGCATCCATAACCACAAATACTCTACAGCCTGAAATTTGCAAACTTTTAGAATTGTTGTATGCTGATCTCAAACCAGCCTTGGAATGATTTTATAGTTACAGTCTTAGATAATGGAAGCATGATTTTGGAACCACCTATTCACAGAGTCCATAATGATATGTGGACATTTAAATGAAAATGAAAGGAATTAAAATCACAGAGAGATACTTCATATAATTTCTTAGATATTGTAAAGAAGGTAACACTTGTCTTCCATGACTTCTTTATTAACTTCCCAAACTACAGTCAAAATATTGAGTTATGTGTACGTTAGCTAATATTTACTATAAATCCATACTTCAGAATGGTATGCCCAGGCAAAAAGGAAGTTGAAGGGATCTTGATAAGTCAACCAAAATGTACTTAGCACTTATGTGATTGCAGACACTATGGTAGGTAAGCCTCACAACTCTGTGAAACCAACAGTATAAAGAAAAAGAATGGAAAAATTCAAAGTGCAAAACTACTGGTTGATTGTAATAATTATAACAGTGAACAAAATCATGAATGTTAAAGGAGATAAAACCAAATAACATCCGTCCTTTAAAAAATTATCTTCAATTGCTGGGCCCAGGGATAAGTGCCTTTAATTTCAGCCCTGGGGAGGGAGAGGCAGGAAGATCTCTGAGCAAGTGAGTTCAGCCATGGTCTGCATAGTCAGTTCCAGGACAGCTGGGGATATAGGGAGATCCTGTCTAAAACAACTGCAACAACAAACCTCCAACAAACCAAAACAAAACATAAATCCCTTCTTGACATAAGGTTCATTCAGATCTTACACATTTTTATTACCTTCATCCTGGGGATTACTTTAGGTCTTACGCTGAGCTTGAGTATCCATGTGCAACTTCTTCCTGATGATGTCATTGATTATCACAGTTTTTGGAAAGCTGGATCACTTACATCAATAGGGAGTATGGCTAAAGAAAAGCCAGTAGACGTCTAGGAGAATCCTGAAGGCAAAGATTTGAAGTCTTATGTGATCAATTGGGAGAGACTAGTTTAGTTCCACATTTGGAGTGAGTTGATCCTAGACAAAGCAGCAATTAGAAGAATTCTCCTTGACAACAGGTTATTTGAGCACTATATGATATTGTAGAGTGGAAACGGTGAGTAATATTTCTTGACAATTTTGACTTCACAGACACATAGACTTTTGATAGCCATCTCATCAGAAGCCAGAAACAAAATAACTAGAGACAAGAACACTAACCTTCCATCTTGTTAAACGTTCTGTTATAATACAAATGCAAGAAATAATCTTCTGGTAATTTAGGTGTCATGAATGGGAGCAATGAGAGACCATAGCCTGGGACTTTGAAACTGACCTATTTTAGCATTGTTGAAATGTTACAGAACTCTTAAGTCGTCAGCTCTAAAAGACAACAACCTCAGTCTCTACACACAATTAGGACAGTGTGACAGCACTATTAGAGTCTTGATTTTGAACCGAAATGAGGTTATATCAACATATTAGATGCTATTAGTTGGGACATCTGAAGTAACTGAAAATAAATTTCTTATGGTTTGGAGTAGATCATGAGGTAATATTTACTGAAGATACCATCAAAATCAATATAGTAAGTATGGAAAAACATATCTGCAAACACCGTGACTGAGGAATCTCCCATTTCTTTTGTTACAGCTGGGTATAAAGCATTTCCAACTGCCATGACCACATTGTGGAATTATATTTTTCATATTAATGCATTTTATTATTTTATACAGTACCAAAGAAGAGGCAGAACATATTTACAGATATTAAATTCTGGCTTATCCATGTACTTTTTAATTGGTGGCATTTTAAAATCATGATTCAGGGATTTTTTTTTTACTTCTCTTTTGCTTCCTTGTAGTCTAAGCACTGATATTAAATAAAAACACATATGGCATAAGTATAAACCAGTATCTTGAAACACAGGAAGAAGTTGGAGGGCAAACATGATTTTTCTTATTTCTTCTAATTAATCTTTGCCTTTAGAATAGATTCACACGTTAAAGGCATTAACAACGCATTTATATGAAGTTAGCAACTATACAAATATGCTCAAGTCCTTGAGAATAATCTGTCAGTTAAAAGGAAACAGGAAGCCTTCATGTATAGCATCAATATAAGTGTTACATATTCAGTGTTGAATTTAACACAGTGAGTGTGAGAAGATCCAGGCAAAGGGCCTCATTCCTTTATTTATCTGCTTCTGGACTTGGGAAGTATGGTTTCATGTGCTAGGGAATGCTCAGACAGAAGGGATAAATATAAACAAGGGGAAAGGTACCTTCTCTGAGTTTGCCCAATAGTAAACATACTTTTATAATAACCAACTCTTATACACATTATTATATATAAACATGAAGAAAACATCCCAGAGATAATAAGCCTATTAAGAATAAAACAGAAGAAACCCTTAAAATATTCTTTTTCTTTTGGGGGGATCTAATTTGTAGTGTTATTTAAAAGACTAAATGATTTTTTTCACAATTGCTTTAAGACAGAAGCATATCTGGTATACAATGGAAATATGGTTAATTTCACTCACTGCACAGTGATAAACAGTTCCATGGATTCCACCTTCATGAGTGTAATTCCTAGTCTACCAAGGTAGTTCATTTTGTGGTACTTTCTGGTGAGCACACTTCAGAATGTTTATGTCTACCACCGTATGCAGAGTACAATCTGCTCAAGGTTTCTGAACAACATCCTGCACTTTTCTTCCAACTGTTTCAACAGTTTTCAGTTCATCTCATGGTATCACTCGTTTTTGACACAAAGATTAATAAAAATTTCTGCACTTGGGTCAATAAGAAAAATGCCTAGAAATGACATTTTTACCAACCCGTGGACAGAAACCACACGAAAGAATAGTTTAAGAGCAAATCCTTAGGCAAGTAGTGACAAAATCCTTGTCCTTGAAGCTTATATAAATAACTTTCCAATGTTTTTTTAACCTTTTCTCTCCCCTCCCAGTCCCCTCAGCAATGAGGCATGTCACTCCACTTGTTCACATCCATCTTTTTTTATTGATGTCCACTTTGGTGTCTGTACAGGTCATCAATTTTGCTGCCTCTTAGGCAGCCAGTGGGAATGTACAAGTTAAGTCACTGGACTTTGTGTGTCAGGCTTGAGGAGGAGGGAAAGGAGGAAGTGTCAGCTTTCTTTAGCACTAACAGTCCCAATCAGATACTGGCACTGGGCCTCATAAATCTTGCGGATGACCCAGGTGAACCCTGAGGCTCAACGCTCACTGAAAACTGATCAGACCTCTGCTTAGTTTAACAGGCCTGTTCTCAGTGACAAGTGAAGGGTTCAACAAATGCACAAAACAGATATATATTAGTTGAAAAACTAATGGCTTTTAAAAGAATGTTTGACAATTGTTTAAGGCTGTCTGTAGATCCATTACGCTGATAAACGACCAACCTGGTAGATGCTAAAGCGGACACTCCGGAGGACACCAGCTTAAACTTCGCCTTTTCTTTCTCGTCCCTTCTTTCTTGGCTTCTTCGTTTTTATTTTTCTCTTTTGGTTGCATAGGTGTCAGTTCTATCAGCTACATATCCAGAAAACCTTGGAAAGTACCTTTGGTGCAGAGGTTTAACCTTGCAGTCCTAGGGGAATGAAAAAGACTCAGAGACTGCCCTCAGTGACCTGCAATTGACCGCCTGAACTTCCCAGTTAGGGTCAGTTGGGGCCCAGAATCCGAGGTCAGAAGCTGGTCAGCTTTCTCTAGTCCCGACATGCTGAATAGGAAGACTTTATTGCTGTGATTTATGCAATTTGCCGAGACAGGTTAAGGAGACCTTAAAACACACCACAGGGTTCACTTGCACAAGGACACCCTGCTCTTGGAAAATAAATTCTGATTGTCCAGTTGAAATCTCTTGGGGATACGCCTTGAAGTATTTTACCCTCTGTGGGTAGACATTCATTCCCACACTCGACCTCTGAACGTGACAGGGTTAGTGTTTCCAGATTTATTTAAACCATACAAACTTACCAAATGAAGCACTTTCAAACCTGATGAATTGCAAAGGCAGAATCACCATCGGTAATGAATTATTTTGGGGAGTGATAGACTCCTTCAAAAGTTAACTCGTAAATGAGTTGATTCAGAGATCACACCATAATAAAAGTTACCACATTTAAGCCATTCCCACTCCAAGATTTGAGATTTGGGTTTGTTCTGGAAACTTAGTTCTTGTGAGCTGTTGTTTGTGATACATTATTAAGTTTTTGGGGGGTTATTGAGATAAAAATGACCTTGCTTTTATGAAGAAATAGGCATAAAGTGTCTTAAATACAAGTTTATTTTCCTAGTCTGCATATAATAAAGTCAGATAATGAATTCCACTTTAACAGCAATGTGCAAGACGTGGCTGCCATTCTTTGTTTGACTTCCACATGCCTAGTTGCATAGTAAACCAATAATGAGAATCCGAGTCATGGTACAGCTGCGAATGCCAGTCTGAAAGAAAAAAATGGAACCCAGATCTTTTGTAGCTGAAAAGCTTCTTGGTGCTATAAACCTTTAAGCCTCAGCTCTGGCTTTTCATGGGACAGTCACTGCTTCTGGGTGCATGTGCCTCCATAATTCATATTGGCTCTGATCTAATAAATGAAATTCACAAGGTATTAGTCTATAATGTGATCTAATTCTATTTGGTAAGTGTAAGAAAAAGGTAAAACTGTGAAAGATACTTTGAAAAATGGCTAGTCTATAATACCAGCTAATTTCCATAAAGGTTTGAAAGACATACTTTTAAAGGCTCCAAGCATATGTCTGCAAATGTAGGTTTAAGGTGATTCACTGGGTACTCTATGGGTCTGCCAGGTAAATAACAACCAATCAAAGTGTGTGCAATAAGCAGGTCGAGCTTAAAGCATATGCTAATAAATCCTATGGAAATTTTCCTATAGAAATACTGTTACTTAATTGACGTTTGGACCTCTGTGTTCTGGTCAATGTCACGTTCATCTTTCCTTTTCTCTTCTTTCTAACTTCTCAGTGATGCGCCTAGAAAAATTCTTCCACACTTCAAAAAATATTCAGGATTCCACTTTGGAGGGATAGGCAGAGGGGAAAGCCTTTCCATCCCGTGTTCTTTTCTGTAATGCATTGCTCCTAGAGGTGGAATGTCTTCCCACCACCAGATTGGAAGTGCTATGGCCTGTGAAGGGTCGCCAATGAAAGTTAAAGAAAGGACAAGCAGCTTCAGGCATCTCGTTTTTCCTCAGATCACTGTCATAGCCTTTGTCCTCTCAGCAGCAGAATTGACTTTTACCAGTGGGTTCCCACACTTCAGCATGGTTAAAAGGCTGTTTTCCTGCTGCATTTAATCTGTTGTAGAAAGGGTATTTTCATTCTTGAACAATAAAAATTAAAGCTAATGTTCCCACTTCACTGTAAATAGCTTTTTGGAAACTCAGTTAATTAAATCTTCCATTATGAAGTATTTTCTATTACTAGAAGAAATTAAAAGTAGACAAGGAGCATAGGGCAGCAATTAATGAGGTGACTGAAGATCCGAAGAGATACTGCAGTGTGAGAATGGTTCCAGAAGTCTGCGGTGAAGCAAATCCCTAAAGGAATGGAAGTTCACTCTAACTGTGATCATTATTGATTAATTGGTACTTTCAAAGGCTCTTGCAGGGCTCAGTGGACACTTTTTTTTTTTTTTGTCTTTTGCCCTTGGTCCTAACTGTTGATTGATTCATTGATGACCTTGGTCAACATAGTAAACAGATTAATATTGAAAAATTGTTATCCTTAGAGGATTAAGAATTCAGTGTAGTACATAAAACAGCTATCTTTGTGCTTTCCTTTCTGCTTGAATTAAGCCTCCTAGGTGTTAGTTCTAGACTAGTCAGTCTGGGAGATTCCTTCATTTTTTGTTCAAAACCTATTTTAACAAATATCTGGAAGAGTTGAATTCTTCTTCAATTGGTTTTCCTGCCCACTCTGTCAGGATTTTCTTTCGTTGAGTTGAAATTAAAATTTACAAAAATGGTATTATAGTCAAATTGCATCTCTAACAACATGGAATGATTACCATACAAATTTACCGAGAGAGAGAGAGAGAGATAGAGAGAGAGAGAGAGAGAGAGAGCATTTTGTAAAGTCTGATATGAGGTACTCACAATAAATAATTGGCAATTGTGTTCCAGACCTGAGAGACAGTAGTCTGCTTACTCCCACACCCAGCAGCTGCTTTTATTTAACAGCTACAGGGCACCGATAGGAGTTGGAGGATAGCTCTGCTGATAACCCAAGAATAATTTTCCTCTTCTGTAGCTTTATAGTTCTAGGATCACAGAGTTAATTTACCTTGGGGAGCTTATGTCTAACAAAGGAAAAAATAATTAAATTATTAGGAGGCTAATTTTCCTTAGAAAACCAATAATTACAATGGAAGTATTCCTACTATTGTATTCAGTTGAACACTAAGAGTCACAAAGAGGATAGCTTCATTATTTCTTTAAGTAACCCAGGCAATCAGTTGATATACTTTTCACTGAATTTTAAATATCAACATATTAAGACTTCACTTTGCCTGTCCTAACTCTTATTTCTCATAATAGCGATAACGGAAGGGCATCGCTATTATCTCTATTGAACAGATGAGAAAAATGGTATTGTCGGGCTGAAAACAGAGTCATTAGTGTTGGGATTTTAACCCAAGAAATCTATCTTTAGAACCTGTGCTCAAGAACGTGTTGTTAACTAATCAACAAATTAGTTTTTAGATATAGTTAAACAGGGCTGACTCTAGCACAATGATGCACTGAAAACTGTTTGACCTCTTTAATGTCTCTTTTGTACCTTCTCTGCACATTAAGGAATAGTGTTTTCTCAGTTTATTACATCTCTGGCACCGTTTATATCTTGCCTAGCATGAAAGAACACAGTAATCATCCTTTCTACATTGATTAAGTTCATTCATACCTATGGGATGAATTCATACCTATTCATTCATACCTATGAGATGCTTTCTGCTAAATAATATATTTTCACCCATTCTTTCATTAATTTATTCATTCATTGAACATATATTTATTTAACCTCTGAGTTCTTGTTCTTTCCCATCTCCTTTTATTTTCTTTCATTGAATTTTCCTCTCTTTTCTTCTCCCCTCCTCCCATCTGTCTCTGCCTTTCTCCCTTCCTTTCTTTCTTCCTTCTCTGTCTCCTGTGTTCCTAGTTCTCATCCTTCTTCTTAAAGAAGTCCAGCTAACAGGTAGAGAACATGGATTATCATCTTATTGATTATGAAATATTAGGACTGTAGATTAGTCTCTAGATAAATTTGTAACCATGTTGAAGTAAAGGATGCCAGCAGGGTCAGCATGTCACCAATACCAGTACTCCTAATCTCCAGGAGAACCTTTTAAAAAGTCGTGTAGACCTCTCTGGAGCATTTCTAAACTTTCAGCTATTTAGACCCTCAGATTCATAGATTTACATAGATAATCAACTTTGCATGTATGATGCACTAAGAACAATGATTTCCAGTCATGAACTAGCAGAACATGAGTCTAAATTCTGGGGAGAAGAAATGGGGTAGCTTTGGTTCATGTGATACAGTATTCTTATAGTATTATTGATCATATTCACAATTGTAGGTGAAACATTGATTGAAACTTATACAAAACTTCATGAAAACTATTCAGAGAATGAATCAGTCCATTTATAAGGACTTCTGGTCAAATGAAGATTTGTGTTTGTAATAAGTCTCCTCTAAACCTTGGCATTAATACAATACCAAATCAGTTAAATAGCATGCTTTTCTGACCTTGTTGTAAATGTATGGTTATCTTTAAATGTTTTTTTGTAATGCTTAAGAGACTTTTTTCAAGCTTTTTGGTAACAAATAGATTAAAAATAACCCACAGTTCTCTTTCTTTCTCTCTCTCTCTCTCTCTCTCAATGAAGAGGAATTGCAGAATACAATTGGCAGTGCCAACACACACAAAAATAATATAATAAAAATCAAAAGCACAATTCCATAGGGCTCTTTGGTGAAAGTATTACTTTGTCTCTTTTCAGCAATTTAGTGTCTTTTTTGAAAATTTCATTGCAGACTTAGAAATAAGAAGAAAAGTTCTAATGTGCATTTTAGATCACCAAAACTCACCCAGAGAATAGGACTAAAATAATAAAAAATAAAATTAGAGTTTGTTAAAATGCTTTGTGACTTTTTGAGTTGGACTCATGCTCTTAATACACGTTTTAAATTTCCTCAGTTCCAAAGATGAATACACGGGTTGAGATCACAAATTTGAAAGTGTTCATTGATAACTGGACATGGAACAGAATAAATATTATCAAAGAAATTGAATATCAGTTACACAACAATTGTTAGGGAAATTCACATTAAAACCCATAACTATGACATTCAAATAAACATCTCAGTGAGCCACTACTGTATACATGTTAGAATGCTAAACAAAAAATAGAACATTGAGTGCTCACTAGAATGTGAACACATGACATCTTTACACAATGGTACATTCAGTTTGGCCATCTCCTATGAAGTTAAATAAACACCTATCTAAAGGTAACACTCCAACTAATATGTTTGCCATATGGAAATGAAACATATCATTGGCACAATGCTGCACAAGAATATTTACTGCAGTTCGATTCCTTACTGCAGCGAGCTGAAAGAAACCCAAAACCTTACAATAGCCAGGTGAATATCAAGTTGTGGCACACTCAGGTCTTGGAATGTTACCAAATTATAAAATAGAGCATACCACTGATACGTTTAAGAATATAAGAAATAACTTTCTAAGTGAAAGAATGTCAAGACTGTTTGCTGTATGAGCCCTTTCATGTGACATTTTTGTTTTCGTTGTTGAGGAGCAAACCTAGGGCTTGGCACATGCTAGGCAAGAGCCACAGAGCTATATGCCCAGTAGTTCAAAAAATATTTTTTGTTGATTTTTCAACTTTAAATTTACTCTTCAACAATTTCATATCTGTATATAATGTACCTTGACACTATTCATCTCCCATCACACTTTCTAACCCTTCCCACTCCCTCTGAACTCTTTCTTCCCAACAAATAACTCTCACTTTCATATCATGTTTGTATGACTCACTGGTTTTAATGAAAGTTGCACAAACATAAATGTGAGATTATTTACTGGAGCACGGGAAACTTATTAGTGGCTCTACTAGTAATGGCTCCGTTACCCCAACAATCGTTAACTACCAATAAGGTGGGCTTGATGAGCCCCTTCTTCTCATGTGATATTCTTGAAATTATAAACTCTCATGACAGAAAGAAGCAGAGGTTGCCAGGAGTTGAGGTGGAGAGAGGGGGTGGCAATTACAAAGGGTAGTGTAAAGGACTTTGTGCATGACAACTAATATATGTCTTGCTATATAATGGCCACATAGATTAATACATGTGTTAAAACACATACATGCCACAAAAAGGAATAAAAACAACCCGAAACATTCAGGTTTCAAAACTTGTTTTTGATTTTATAGTGGGAAAAGGAAGTTTTGGTTACACAATTTATAGAATGCACAGTGGGGTGGTGACTGGTAACTCTGAGGAAGTTTTACCACCATGTATGTTAGTAGTAAATGCACCTTCACAAAGAAGGCAGTGTGTTATGTTAAAGATAAAGTCCTAGATGAACAATGAGCTTCACTAAAGTGTTTCTTTACAGACCCTTCAACATAGGCAGATGGTATCACAATACAACACAACCGAGTAAAATTAATTCCAAGTTTGTCAGCCTAATGTAATATAAAATTCCTATTTTGATTAATCCAGAAGTATATTTTAGATATCCTTCAAAGACTCTTCAGTAGTTGTATAGTCATCTAAAGCTAATGCATGTTATATGCTATATTATTTAGCCCGTAAATAATATTTCTTCAAAGACTACTTTCAATGATTATAAGGGTAAAATAATACAAAGGCAATGTGAAGAGGTGGGGGGGGGTGAGCAATAAGACAGAGAGACACTATTGTGAGGCATGTGCATCACAGCAGAATCCTATGATTAGTTGGGCGGGCTCAAATACCAATTTTCAACCACATTTTAAATAAGAGCATAACTTCTAAATATTTTTCGTTGTTTGACACCTTCATAAATTTCTATAATGAATTTTAGTGGTTTTTGCCTCTCATTCCCTGCTCTCATCCTTCTCTCTCTCCTGTGTGTGATCCATTAAGTTTAATTGCACTTTCTTGCCTCAGCATGAGTGGTAGATAATTTATTGGAGCAAAGGCAAATTATCAATAGCTACACCACTGAAGAAAAAGAGACCCACTCCTCCACCCTGTCAACTGCTTCATGAACCTCTCCCCCATCCATGATGAAATACTGAAGGACACTGTCTTGTGCAGGTAACCACAGTTGCAGTAAGTTCAAGAATGCAATTGTCGTGTCATGTCCAGAAGGCAGTTTTTCTACCTCTCCACATCCTCTAGTTCTTACATTCTTTCCTAAATGTAACTGACACTTCAGAATTTAAATTCCCTTTTCCTTGAAAAAAATTTTGATGTACAAATTTAGTTTGTGATATCAAAGCAATAAAATATAATGTGCCATATACTAAAAATAGTTTTCTTGTGGTTTGTTTGCAAAATGAACCTTCCTGGCTAAGGTTTGATGTTAATCAAGTGGTGAAAGTCATTTAATGACATAAATATGTGCTTATTTGCTTTTTGGCATGTGTAGGAGATTTAGTACTTCAACTCATTTCAAAGAAGTGCTTTTGGCTATAACTATTTTGAAGAAGAGTCCATATCAGAGCCTTTGGGATTATTAAAGATATCATGTAAAATTAGAAGTGCATAATTACACAGTAGAAAAATGCTAATATACACACACCTTTCAGAATCATATAACTAAAAAGATTATAAATATAATTTGTCCAGAAAACACTCAAGAAATGCTCTATCATTTAAAAAATACCTAAAATGTCAAAGTTCTATTTTTGAATGTTTTCACCAATGTATCATTGTTATTTACTTATTAAGTTAATTATTTGAGTATCTTCATGTCTCAAAACGAGCTATCTCCAACTCTGTCAAACTTCTGTAGACACTAACTTGATTCATAGTCAGTTCTGATTTGAATTATTGGGGAGGTATACTAATCTGTGCTGTATTGCTTAAGGCCTATGCTTATTTAAGCATGGTATTCCTTTTCTCTTTGATTAATGCTTTTATAATTGATTGTTTTTTTGAGAATTTCATACACAAATACTGTATTTACATCATTCTCCCTCTCACTACTCCTCATTCACCCCACTCCCTCTCAGTATCCTGTGTGTGTGTGTGTTTATAAACAACCTGTTGAGTCAATTTAGCGGTGCTAGAGTGTGAGAGTTTCATACGTGCATATAATGTATTTTGATCAAAGCTACTCCTGTTTCCTCGCCACTGATTCCTTCCCTATCCCCTACCATTTTCTCTGCCAGTGTCATGTACACTGTCTTGTTTTTAGAGCTTAATTTCATAGATATTGTTTTTTCAGTATATATTTTATTGAATTTTTGGGCATTTCATACCATATATCTTAATCATATTTAGACTCTCTCTCCTGTCTGCACCCCATAAGCCCACCCACAGAATTTCATGCTTTCTCTCATATGTTAAGACCTATACAGTCAAGTTTGTGTACCCAGCTGTCCTTTGCTGTGAGTTCATCCACTGGAGCCTATTCAGTCTATCTTGTGTCACTTTCTTAAAGAAGACCAACTCTCCCTCATCCATCAGTGATCAGCTGCCAATTTTGGGTTCCTCAGTTAATTTTGGGGCCTCCTGCCATATTCTCCAGTTTTATGCTGGGTTTTGTCTGATTGAATTTGCATGGGTCTTGTGCATGCAGTCACCATTGCTGTAAGTACACAACAGCAAATTCCCAGGAGCATAGAAAAATCTGTTTCTTTGTGGTCATGTACCACCCCTCGCTCTTATAATCTTTCTTTCCCCTCTTCCACAATGGTCCTTGAGTCCTGGGTGGGTGAAGTTTCCTTTGCAGTCTCTTATTGTCTATACTCTGACTAGTTGTGGCCTTCTGTGTTAATAACCCTCTGTTGCATGAGGAAGCTTCATTGATGTGAATTGAAAGATACATTAACATTCTCTGCATCCCATGTTTGTCTATGTTCCATGAGCCTTAGGTTATAATGGATCCTTATATTTAGAGGTAAGTATAATTGTATACTTAAGTAAGCACTCATCAAAGAAGCCACTTTTTGCAAAAGATGGACACTATTACAGAGTTCCACAACTGGTCACATATGGAGAATAAGTATCTGTGTCATGTCAACCCTAATGGCATGCCTATACCTAAGGCTCAGGGAACACTGGGCTATCTCTTTTCTAAAAAACTATGAAATCTATTTACAGTGACCTTTGTACATACATGGGCGTAAGACCATCTCCTGGAGCAGAGAAAGCCTCTCAGAGTTCATATCCCTTAAGTAACCTTAGTATTTCTCAACCTGCTCCCTAGGTTCTTATCTTTATACCCATAAATCATTGAAAAAAGAAACTTCACTTTTTCAGAAGATGATGGTTAATACAGAGACTCACATCTGGATAACTTGAAGAAATTAAGAGATTACATCATGCTCAGTTCTAACTGGGACATCCATATTTGATCATTTTTTGGAGATGATCCAACCACATGAACTTTTTGTCAACATGCTCGAAACAGATAACATCATGATATTTTGTTTTATGGGCATTCTTCTCTGCAAGAAAATTGATTACAATTATTTGAGATTACAATTGTTTGAGGTTACATGCATGCCTTTTGATCTTCAGACATAAGACAGTCTCAGATTGGACATCCTATTATTTATATGTAGTATATCTAGTACAGTCTAGTGGGACATTGGTCAGGGCTGTTTCCATATTTTAGGTCAATGGCAATTATTGATGGATGCCAATTTAGCTGCCAAATTCAACAAACTCATTCCCAACATTATATAAATTATATGAGATAATAATATAATATAATAACTAGAGTAAGACTACAAAGCATGTTTGTAACTGGACTAAAGAGACAAAACTGAGTAGTTTCTTTTTGTGCTATATTATGTTTGTTAAAAACCTTCAGTTTCTTTATTGCCCAATGGAGAAAATCCTTTAATCTTTAGAATGGCAAAACATCCCAACCAGGTTCTGTGCCCTGGTGACTTCTGAGGGTAAATGTTTCTTGGTTTTATGTTTCATATATATGTATATATGTCCTCTACACTTATCTATACTGGTTGAAGAAGCTGCAGATGGAGATCTGTGTTCTTGAAACAGCTTTCCTTGAATCCATTCAACAGTGGCCTCCAAGACCATCAAAACTTGTCAATTATGTCATATCACTAAAGTCTCCTTTTTTTTGAAGCAAAGTTTGACCCCACAGTCTTAGGTATCCACCTCTAAAGAGAAGCAGTGACATTGTCTTTAATCACTCGTTTATGTGATAGTTGCCCCCATTAGTCTAAATTTGAGGAGAAAATTATATGGGCCTTCTGATCTTATCTGATAATGATATAGAGTGGATATTCAATAGATATTTGCTGTTTTCTATTTCATTCATTCTACTTGTGAGGCTTTCTCCTATTGTTTCATATTGACTTACTGAATTTTTCAAGTCCATCTTCATTTTGGCTTAGGTATTTTTCAGTATTTCTGTCTTTTGTGAACTTACTTTTCAAATTAAATTTGTTATTTCATTCAACATATTTCATTTGTCTGTGTTTTATTGAGTTTCAGTCATGAATTTATGCCTATCTGCTTTGAATTCTTTGAATTGTATGTTCTTTTAAATTCTTTGATCATGGTTATGATTATTATTTTACATTCTAAGTTGTGAGTTTTCTCTGGGTGATTCTAACTGTAGTACACTTCTGTAGGACTCATGGGTTTTGTGGAAAGCACACTCTTTTGTTGTTTTTTTCCTATTATTTGTGTTTTACATTGTTGTTTGAACATAAGGATGTCTTTTGTTGGTTGTGTCTCTAATAGGAAATTCATTTCTGTCTTTGGTTAGCTGAAGTTTGATTCTGTTATATTGGTCATGAAGCTTGGTTGCTTTTTGCTTAGGTATGAAAAGTTAGTTGGTTCTTCAGGTTCTCAGAAGGCAGTAGGTAGACTGTGGTCCCTCAGCCCTTGGTAAATGAACAATATAGGAGGCCTGTCCAGGGACCTAAACTCTGCAAACTCCTAATCATGCTTTGAACATTTGTGACCTTTTGTGCTATAGAGGTCTGGCCTTCTGTTGCATGAGGGAGCTTCATTAATGAGAGTTGAGAGAATCATTAATGTAGCTCTTACTCCTTGTTCCATGTTGCATGAACCTTAGGTGTAGAGGCTGAATTGTAGATGTGCTGTTTAGCTATGGGTAATTCATGGACAATGTGCATGTATGACCAGTTGTGGTACTCTGTAGTAGTCTCTGGTGCTACAGAAACTTCTTTGATGAGTGGTGACTGGGATGCTTGACTATAGTCATAAGGATACATATTTTATACTTAATAAGAAGTTATATTAGCCTAGGGATGTGACAGCATTAAGAAGGTCTCTAAGATCTATGAGATCTTCAGCCATGTGTTTTTGGCTATAATTACAACACCACGCATGAGTTTCCTCCCATTGAGTGGGATTTAAGACCAATTATATAGCCATTGATTGCCCCCAAGATAAAAGTGCCACTACTACACTGGTGTTGAGTGATATGCCAGTCATTGATGTTTTTATTTAGTCAGGAAGCTGATGTTGGACCATTGATTGGTGGTCTCCCTTGGCTGCTTGCATAGTGCTCTCCAGAGCTATGAGAGCTAGTCTTTAGAGGAAGTGTCTCTCTATCATTTCCACCTCCATTTCTCCAAATCTTGTCTCTGAATATGTCTTGTTTTCAGGATTAGGGTCTTACCTTCAATTTCTGGGAGTCAATAAAGTGTTGTTACAATAGCCTGTGTAATTTTGGGAGTCTCTTGGACCACATCATTACATTCTTTTTAAGGAAACTCAACTGTTAGAACTGACATGAAATTTGCCTGTGACCTTGCCAAAGTTGTTTAACATGATCAGGCTTGGAATGTTATCCAAGAAGTTAAAGGGACTAAATATTCAATCTAAAACAATATTTTGTTCCTCACTTACATCTTCATAGATTAACAAAAGCCATACTTTAAAGGCTTACCACATAGAGTCTGACTTTGTTCCCTGACTTAATTGATGGGCTACTCAATAATCTCCCTACCCAACCTGCTTTCTCTCATTCTTGTGCTATAGTACTTAAAATTCCCACCAGGACATGCTTCAGCTCAGGATTACCTCTATCAGACCCCTTTTAAAATGCAAACAAATTATCTAAGGGATAGACATACAAACTCATTAATACATATTCAATATGGATTAGTGATCCTTAAAACTTAAATCTGATTAGGTCACTACCTGACTTAAAATCTTTCAGCGGCTTCCCAGTAGGCACAGGATAAAGACAAACTGCTTAATGCAGCCTCAAAGCCCCAGCACACCCGTTCTTGCCTCTTCAGACATGTGCACAGTTCCCCAGACTCAACTAAGCTGCACCCCTCCTTCTTTGAGTTTTCTATAATCTCCCTACAATAAAAATCTTATCCTTGCATCCTCTTCTTCTGAAGCACTTTTCCCTATCTAAGCACTTGTGTCCTTTCACTTCTCACCAATTACTGCCTTCTCAGGGTAACAATCCCTGACCTTCAAGACCAGTTCCTATTTTCCTACTTCAGACTCTGACAGAGCCATGCTCTTCTGATCCTCAACTTCAGAACACTTCTAGATCCTCAGATTTCTCAGTCTTCTCTATTAGAGTGCGAACTCCTTGTACTCAGGACCTAGGTTTATTTTCCTTACCTTTATGTCCTTTGCATTGGCATGCATGCACCCTACGTAAATATTTGCCATATGAACAAAGGTCCAAATGAATGAATGGATAAATAATCAGTGTACTCATCTCTGAAGCTTAAAACAGAATTTTTTGGAATGATATTAAGCAGATGGATAGGCAGACTTCTCAGTGGCCATCAGATCCTTTCCCCTTCCTCAGCCTTTCTCTTCTCTCCTCTGCCTCTCACCTTCTTGGTTATTCTGTTCCAGAGTCATACTGACTTTATCATGGTTTCTCAAAGACATAATACATAGCCTACCCTTGGGCCTCTTCCTCACTGGAACTCTCCTCCAGAATTCTGCATAACAAACTTCTTTACTCAGAAGCTACCTTTACATTTAAATCTATTTTGACCACACAATTTGAAAGTACAGTCTTCTTCCTATCCTTTCCAAATAGCGCATCTTATTATGATTTAATTTTATTTTCTCCATAGCCATGCCATCTTCTTTTTTGTTGTTTTTGTTTGTGTTGTGAGACAAGATCTCACTCCACCTGGCCTGGAATTCATCATGTAGACCAGGGTGGCCTCAAATTCAGAGATCCTCCTTCCTCTACCCCTGTGTGCTGGGATTAAAGGCATGCACCACCAGGCCTGGCTTCCATATCATCTTCTAACATTAAATATAATGTTACAATATTTGTTTTTGTTTTTCTTTCTTCCACATTAGAATTTAAGCTAAGGATGTCCTGTTTCTTGAATAACTGCCTGGTGTGCTATCTAACAAATGCGGTGAGTGATGGACATTTGAATGAACGAAGGGAAGCACATTGGTAGGAATGTCATTCGGATGTTATGTATACCATGAACATTCCTAGGTAATCCAGATGAAGGGCAGCAGGAGGCAGAGAGAGTTCCAAAAATAGTCGTCTACTTCTCCATTTTGCATTGGACTTAACCCAGCTCTGTAGTTAATGAACATTTGTAGTTAAAGATTCTAATGTACTCCCAAATAATTTACATAATAGATAGGCTTATGTGGCCTTTGCTTCTGACAAATGAGAAATTTCTGCCTTTGAGTTCTTCTATACATACAAAAGATAGTTGTATAAATATAGTACTTAAGAAGTATGTTTGGCAAAGGGACAAGAAATATTCTGACAATGACGTTTTGCATTATACTTATAAGAAATCAGGGAATTATATAAAGATTTTCCGTCAAGTCTGTAAAAAGTTCACATACATAAACCAAGATTCTAAACAGATCAAAATTTCCTACTCTCATCTCAGATAGATATCATTGATTCATCTGTTGTAGGAAAACTATATTTAAGTTTGTTTTTTAATATTGACTAAATGTTTGACATTTAACTTCTGAAAAATGTCGAGACACATGAAATACAAAAAACGAGAAAAGGGAGGTATCTTGATAGTAGTTTTAGTAATCTAATAATCCAGCTTCATCTATGGAGTATGCATTTTAGGACCCTTAGTGGCTGTTAGAACCGATGGCTAGTGCAGAACCCTGCAATTCTATGTTTATTCTATGTATCTGTGATACATTTTTTGTAAATTTAAATTTTTTGATTTATTCATTTTTATTTTTATGTGTATGAGTGTTTTGCCTGAATGTATGTAATTGTATGTGGGTATTGCACACACACATGCAATGACTATGTATGGCAGAAGAGGGCAACAGATACAATGGAACTGGAATTACAGATGATTGTTAATTGCCATGTGGGTGCTAGGAACTGAACCCAAGTCCTTTGGAAGAATAGCTAGTGCTCTTAACTGCTGAGCCACTTCTCTAGTCCCAGCATCTTCCATCTTAACTAAGCACTGCATCCATATTTTTTACAGTTTGAGGTATGACAGGAAAAGCAACACACCTTTCTATTTTCCTGCTTTATATTTCTATTCATGGATATATTCTTATAGATCTCAGAGAATTCTGCAGACTGTATTGTCTTACCTTGTTCAGTCAAGGATTTTTAAATATTCATGTGGAGAAAACAAGTAAAAGTTTGTTGTTGTGATGTATGGATTTTCAGCATGAGTACTGTAAAGCCTTTATTAAGTGAAACAAGGGTCCCAGAACACAAGGGCTGTTGCAATGACAGCTGGACAAAAGGATGATCCACGCGGTGCTCTGGATGGAACCAAATGCCACCAGTTTCTTTACCACTATTCAGGACTGCATGGGATTTAAAATAATGAATTATTTATGTCTAGAAGTTTCCACTTAATATTTTTAGGTAAAGTAATTGAAACTATAGTAAGTGAAGCTACAGATAAGGAGAATCACTGTATGTCACATTTAAGAGAGAAACTTGCTGAAATTATTCAATGTAAATCACAACCTAATTTGGTTTAAAACTCAATTGTTTCAAACTCAAAAGTGGTGATATAATTTTAAAGGTCAAATCTAAGGTCATAAGGAAGGTAATAAGGACTTTATCTTCAAGTACAGTTTCCAGGAATTTATTAACTTATAAATAAACAGATAAAGAAGGACCTTTTGTTACTTCTACTATGACTTCAGCTCTGAATTCTCATCTATACAGCCCACTCCTCATTGTGCCTTCTTTAGTATTCAGTCTTTTTAGGGAATAAAATGAGAGATAATCATACTCTGAATTCTTCAATGAAACAAATTGTTACTAGAGCTCTCTCTGTTTGTGTTGTAGTTGCAAATGAAAGATTTGTATTTAAATAAATTTTCTTACCCTGCTATAAAATTGAAACTCTTATCTTGGACCTGTAGAGATGGCTTAGTGGTTAAGAGCATTGGGTACTCTTGAAGAGGACCTGGGTTTAGTTCTCAGCACCAACATGGTAGCTAACAACCATTCATAACTCAGTTCCAGGGGATCTGACACCTTCTTCTGACCTCCACAGACATTGCATGTCACAAGTGCAGTTACATACATGCAGGCAATATGCTCATATACACAAAATAAAAATAATAAAGAAAAAATAAAATTATATCTCCTAATGTGTAGAAAGATTTCTAATTGATATGCAATGGTCTTAATTTCAAATATCTGGAATGACTTTTGTTGCATGATAATCATTACCTTAATAGTATTGGATCAGAAAAGGACAAAAATAAAGCTGGCGGGTGGGGTTCATAACATTTATGGCTGGAAACAGAGACCCACAGACTTTGTTATTCAAGGAACTGGAAAAATGTGGAAAGCTTCATTCTCCTCCATGAATTTTAAAGAGTGTGCAAGCTTCACTCACTGAACACAACTTTGAAGTAGTACTAATTCCCTTAGTATCAGTGAAGGTAGACCCGAGACTGCAGAGAGAATTTTACCTTGGGGAAATGTACTGCTGTGAATTTTCAGCAACTGTGTAGTCCATTTCTGCCTCTATGTTTGAAAATTAACAGCATGTTAACAGGACTATTGCCTACACTGTGGCACTGCTTAGGATTAGGCCATTAAATATTGATGGAGATAATTGTTCCTGCACTTGAACATCAGAAAGATGGAACTAAAAGTAGTTTAACTGGATTTGCCTTTATGCTTGGTAAGTAGAAAGCTGGATTTCAAAGTACAGAAGGATAAGTGTTGCTACGTACTTAGTTTCATAGCCAAAGCACCATTGATCAGAAAGTGTTTGTAAAAATGTTATAGTGAAAGTTAAATGGAACAATTTAGCTGAGTCCTGTTGAAATCAACTGAAATAGACTGAGATAGAAGTGTGCATTACAAATGTGTGATCATGATTTCCTGCCATTGAATCGTTTTTAGTTTAAAATGATACTCACATGTGTTAGTGGAGAAACTACTGTCAATGTAAACATAATTTTATAATCTAAAAGATTTCATCTACTTTTGCTACAGAAGGCCTTAGCAGACAAGCTGGCTGAACAAATTTTTAAGGCCTTCCTCTCTTCCTTTGCAGTTTGCTTTAAGTGTCTGCCTTCATGACCAAACTGTGAAGTTTCTTGTATGATTATATGCTATTTGTCATCCTAACCTCAGTGCCTACCCTCGCACTTAACACTTCTGTAAGTAAAAGTGGGTTTGATATTTGTACTGCCAGCTTACCCTGATACTTTATCCACTTATACAAATATCTGATAGAACTGAGCATTGCTGGGTTTGAATGAGTAAAACTATTGATTCAAATATGAATATGAACTTTGATGATGAGCACACAGACTTGTGTTTGGATCTATTGCTATCATGTGCTAGCATGTAATTTGGAGAAGATTTTTTAAAATTTTAGTCCTTAGGTTGTTCCACTAGTGAAAATGGATAATAATTCCTATCTCATGAAGTTGCTTTGAGAATTAAGTGAAATAACGTATTTAGAAGCCTATCATTAGTACCCAGAACAGCCTAAGTTCTCCATGACAGCAATTACTCTCTTAAATTATATGAAAAAGAATTTGAAAAAAAAAACTATTCGAAGAGAGCTATTTCAAGCATCTGTTCAATGGGTTTGTCTTTTAATTAGGATATATATTAAAGCAATACTGTCTTGAATATGGTCAACAATAAACAATAACAGCAACAACACAAAGCAATGGGAGTATCCTAAAGATTTAATATCTACTGGAGGATTGTTTAATTAAAATGACTGTTAATTCCATTTTAAGATATATCTTTATTTATTTATATATTTTTAATAGTCTAAGCCTGTGTGACACTACCAATGTTAGTTGAACAAACCTGGAATTTAAGAAAATATCTGATGATTTGATGAAGTCTGTTGTTATGGAGGGAAGCATGTTTGTCCAGTCTGCACACTGAAGTCCAACCCCCTGTGACTTTGAATTGGACTGTATTTGGATGATGTGCTGGGAAGAAATCGTTAAGTTAAAAGGAGGTTGTGAAGAGGCCCTAATTCAATCTGACTCACATCCTCCTAAGAAAAGACGATTAACAGACACAGAGGAGACACCATAGATGCATACTCATAGGACTCATACTCAAAGACTACATGAACACAGAATGAAGGTGCAGAGAGATCCTCTGGAGAAATCAGCTCTGCCATTTGCCCTCCTGCTTGGTGAGCAGAAGTCCGATCTTGGACTTCTAGCCTGCAAAGCTGTGAGAAAAACAATTGCCTTGCTAAGCCATTCAGGGTATGATACATTTTTAAGACACCTCAGCTTGTGTTATTTGTGAACACTAAACCACATCCAATGCAATTTTAATTTATAAAACCTAAATTAAACAAGTAATTTAAAAAAATAATAAGAAATTGTAGACTGGGACCAGGTTGGGGTGTGGCATAGGAAAATAAATGAATTTGTAAATAAATGTACTAGAATTTAGAAATTCCAGTACACATTTTTGAAACTCTCATTTAAAAAGGCTTTTTGTTTATTCTAACAATAAAACTAATGCTGAAAAGATTTTTGACTTGACTTCATACTCAGGTAAATATGTACCCAAAGACATCTGTGTAATTGTATTATAACCACTCTCAACTTTGTTGCTTGAACATTTTTCACTACTATTGCTACAAGTTTTGTTGTTTCCAAGGACGGAATCCATTTTCAAAACTGATGACTTTCTATTATAAACTTTGAAAGCTCTTTTACAGGAAGTTTCAAAAAGGCTTTGAGTATTAAAATCAATGTCTATCCCACAGATACCTTGACATTTGACATCCTGCAACCTGAAACCACTAGTGGAATTTCTTCCTCAGGCCTCCTTCTCCTTCCTGTTGGTATTTTCTTTGGTAGCTTTTCATGTGCATCTCTTCAGGGCTGTGTTTTCCCTGGGTTTTTAGATTTATGGCATCATTTGAGTTGTTAATTTCCACAGCCTTAACATAATTCTTTTGTTGGGTGTGCTTCATTTGAACTGCCAGCTGAACTCTGATGTGCCTGCTACTGCTAAGTCTCCTTACCCACATCCTTTGTTTGGCTGTTACATTCACACACCTATCTCTTCAAATTTCACCTCTTTAGATTTGGTTCTATTGTTTCAGGAAGTTAATGTTTCTCTAGGACCAATTGAATCAGTGCAATGGAAGTAAGGCATTCCAGCAAATACAACGTGGCAGTTAAGTGAGGGTTTGGGGTTAGTTAGACTGTCTGTATTGAAGTCTCTATTACCACTTACGAGACATTTGATTATCAACTCCCAGAGCCCACAGCTTCATTCTTGCTAAAGTAGAGTTTTCAATAGTATGTGCAGTGATGTTCACTGTGAGATTAAATAAGTTGATACGCGCAAAACTGTTGCAAGAGTTTGGCACATGTTACTGTCAGAACCTGTAAACAACTGCAATAATGGAACACATGTTTCTAGGAAGTAACAATGTGCTTTAGCAATGAGTGATTTCTATGTACAAATTACATAATGTAAGCCAGGCCTTTAACCCAGTTCTATAATCTCAGCTACTCAGAAGACTGAGGCAGTAGGGTCTCAAGTTCAAAGCTTGCTATCTCGGGGTTACAGAATGAGTTATGGCAAGCATGGGAAATTTTTTGAGATCCCATCTTAAAAATACAAAGCAATATATGTGTCAGGTTTAAAGCTTGGTTGTAGAATGCTAGCCAAGAATGCATGAGGCTATACACTCAATCCCTAGCACCACAAGGGGAAAAGTCATCCTGATAGAACTCTAGTTGCTTCTGAATAGCTCAGATTTGCTTCTTTATTTAAGAAGTAACAGTGAAGTGAGTTTCATACTTCTGTCTAAGTGAGGCACAGATCACTAACAGTTGATTTTCAATTCAGAATTACTGAAAATGCCCATTCCAAATTTTTCTCTCAGTTTAAATATATATATATATGTGTATATATGTGTGTGTGTGTACCTGTGTCCATGTGAGTGCAGGTGTAGATGATAATGGATTCCTTGCAACTAGAGTTCAGGCAGTTGTGAGCCTCCTGACATGGGTGCGGGGAATCATACTTGGGTCCTCTGCAAAAGCAGTGCGTACACACCCTTAATCACAGAGCCATCTTTCCAGTCTTTTACTTTCTGTTTGTTAAACTGAGTTCTCAGATGCCTTTGAGTGAGTAGGAGAATGCTCTGTATTTAATTTGATTCCATTTTGCTAATAGAAATATATAGATTTGGTGTGTGAGAAGTAGAAAGCAACTGCATGCATTTCAACAACTTAAATTCAAGTCTAATGAAAGTAACTTAATAGCAGTAACTACCATTTAGCTCCTAACTTCTGGAATCACCAGGGAGTAAGATGTCAATTCAAAAGAAAAATATTTATTAAATCTGAAAGTGCATCTGACATCTATGAGGTGGGAAATTACAAATTTATTTCCATTGAAACATTAAAAATGTTTTTCTTACTACTAGTTTCAAGAAGGAGTTACCATTTTTTGACAGAAGAGAATGCAAATGCTTTGGATGGAGCATGTGGGAATGTGCAACTGTTTGTCTTAACAGGTCTTCATGGTGGAGTGAGTCACTCTCTCACTCATTTGCAGTTACATTTATTAACCAAATAAGAATGTTACTTAAGATATACTAAAGTCAAATTAAAGACTAGACACCATTGTTTTCTAAAATTATTTTTTGAGGCCTACCTAATGCACATTCAATTATATAATTCCTGTTTTTGAACTGTATACTAAGATTTTAGTGCCAAAGTAAGAAACCTCTATAGAACTAGAAGAGCTATAATTTTACTTTGAACTTTTTTCTATGTAGAGAGTTTCATTCACAATCAGAAAAAGATGTCTTTGTATCCTACTTATTGTAATAATAGACCGGATGGATTCTTGGTAAAACTTGAATATTTTTAAAAGCTCTATATGTTCAAACTCTAAATTGCATGTTTTAAGCATATTGCTTTGAAATCCTGAAAAAAAAATGCTGAATTTTGATGTGTTCTAAAACAGTCATGAAAATTAACATCTTCCCTCAGCCCAGGGCCAAACAGATTCTTTTGCAGGGCCAAATTAGAATCTGCCTACATGCTTCAGATAAAAAAAGGTAGCAAGTAGTCAACTTTCTAAAGTCAAAGAAGGCAAAGAATTTTACGTGGCCATCTTTTTTTTTTTTTTTTTTTTTCTCATGATATAAGTAGTTAGGGAAGGGAATAAACTTTTAGTTTAGGCTAAGGCCTTCAGAATATGTGGACATTAACAGGTATTTTACATTATATAGAAAACAACTTGTTTTTAGGTAGAATATAAATTACTAAGATTAGAGTTTACAGGGAATGTTAGCAAAAATATCTGTGTATTTGTCTGTCATCTATCTATTCATCTGTCACTATTGTTTTATTTAAGGCTTACATTTTAGCATTTTAGTACTTGCAATTTGATATATAAAAATATAAAGATCAGAAGCCTGGACCATAGGTTGCAGATCCCAGGTTAGTATTTGTACCTGTTCTTAAATGCTATAGGTGAAAATAACAGAGTGAACCATAGTAGAATTTAATAGAGTACCAAATAAATAACCAACACCCATAGCACTCAGAAAAGAAACCACAACAAAGAGAAGTCTAGAAAGAAAAGATCTGGCAATATGAGTGTGTGAATTTGGAGTTTGTGTGAACAGAAGTGTGGATATAGGTATATAGCATCAAGTTCCTGTTCTGCGTTGAAGAGACATTTATGATCACCAATTGCTGAACTAGGAATGTGTGAGATGTTGAAGGAGAATATGAATAGGTCACTGCCTCTGCTCTTAGAAAGTCCAAAGTATGGAAAAAGAACAATAAGGATAGAGAAGTCAGACCTCATGACTCATACCTGTGATCAGCTTCCTAGAGGGAGGCGGGAGGATTTTGAGTTCAAAGTCAGCCTGGCCTACTTCAAAGCAAGTTTGAATCCTCTGGAGGATACATAATGAAATCCTGTCCCCAAACAAACAAAATACATGGCTATCAAGTAATTTGCATTCAGTTTCACTTGTGCAATAGCTCAGTAAGTTAAGAGCATTTATTATTTACAACTTAGAATGAAGAGAGCTGAAAGTCTGAAATTTAAGAAACTTATCCAAAGTCTTGAAGCTAATAGTGGTGACAACAACAAGGAAAAAGGAAATAAAACTGAACCCACATACAAATATATGCATATATGATTCGTTACACCTCCTGTAATGTGTATCCTTTTCATCCTTACATTCGTACTCGAAATAAACGTGCTCATTCCTCCTTCTCTAGTTTTCCATTCATCATCATCACAGCTCACTGTACTTGAAGGATTTGCTCCTTTATTTCTGTCCATTTATGAAGAACATCTCGCATTCTACTTGTTTCATGAGTTCTTTAAAGACTCCGGGTGGCTGTAATCCATCCCTACTCTAAAACCATTACCTTTGCTCTTAATTATTTGTTATTCACTTTCTCCTGTTTTGTAGAGTGTATTATTGTTTTTCTTGATTGTAGACTTTTAAAAAGGGCTCCCTGTCAATGCTGCACACTAAAGGCACACAGAATTTTTTCATAAGTTGATGTGTAGACAAACAAGGACTCTGCTCTTAGATATATCATTGCTTCTTTGTGTCAGTGTTCTGGAGTGCCATTGTTTTCTCATGATTCTGTTATTATTTACAGTTCTAATCAGGCTACTACAGGAAATCTATTCTGCCATCTCCTCCTGTTGTACACACCTCCTGTAGAACTGGTCTGTAGCTTTATGTTCTGTGAGTCTTCTAAGTTCTTTCCTGGTTTATTACAACTATGAAATGACATATAAGAAGTATGAGAAACTGTATGTGTTACCCTTAGTGTTACTGTGACTGCTGAACACACTTCTATAATAAATCTGGATAACAGGGAAGTTTATATGTCACTAATTCTACAAAATACGAAGATCTTTATAGACTATCTTAAATTATGCTTCACAGTTATTGAAGAAATATATTCTTTACATCTTTTCCATGCAAAATGCATTTTATAAATATTTAAGATATGCAACATATTTTAGAATAAACATTTAAAAGGGATATTATCATTATGTCATTTCAAAATATCTCATGAAGAAACTCATTGACTTAAATAGTATCTATCTGTCTGACAGTGCTCTGGTTAATGCTCAAAAAAATGCCAAGAAGAGAAAAAGAGGCACACAACGTATATTCTTCCTTTCTCCTTCTATAACCCTTGTTTTCCACCAATGCTAGGTGACACAGTGATGTTAGCGAAAATAGCCTTTAGTATTTTTCAGGAGTGTATATTGAAGACACATGTCATATGCCAGGTAATGCCAAAGAGGCCAAAGGGTAGGGGATAAAAGTACCATAGAACTAATAATTAGAATTAGAATGCATGGGGAAATGATGTAAATTTGAAGAATTGACCAATCACTGGCCAGAAATCATAACGAAAAGGGAGAAAAGGAAATCATGCTTAAGGAAAGGAGAATTTCACAAAATACTCGAAGAATTTGAAAAAAACAATTTAAAGCTTAGAGTTCACAATATGAAAAATTTCATTTATGCTCTATGAAAAAGATGCTTACTAATCGTGTCTAATCCATTATAGCAGGGCATGTGTTGTTTGCTAGCTTTTGTTTCTGTTTTCATAATATAATGAATTGTGCTCATCTCCTTTGTGAATTAGAGCATAAGGTTTCATATATGTGGGATGTAACAGTGGAACAGAAATATTAACTGTTCTAAATAGAGATCATCATAGCAATGTTGGTCTTATTAGCTCAAAAACAATGAATCCCAATTCCAGAAATACTGAAAGCAATTTTAAAACGGGGGTGAAGCTGAACAAAATTCAATGAGGAATGCTCTTTAGACCATTCTTGTTAATTTGGGAGGCTGTAATATACACATTCCTGCTTATATACATCACATGCCCAGTGCTGAGTCTTTGTGACTGTATCTATAGACTCAGAAGTAGATATAAGTCAAAATTATGCATATTATTTGTAAATTGATAAAGATAATGTGTAGAAATGCAAACTAGTCTTCAAGTAAAGGCCTTCCAATTATAATTGAAGAGAAAATGGTTTCTGATCACTCTTAAAATACATTGGCATATTAAATTTGGGCAACAAATGTTTATTATCTTACCAAAGCACTTCCTCAATCAAATTCTTTGGATGTCATGAAATTTTCACTAAATATTTAACAAGTTTTACACATATTTGGGATTCTAGGTCTCTGTTCTTCACAGTTTGACACTGAAGCTGTTCACTCATGCTCAGTAAAACAGTCACTCAGTTCTCCACTTTCCATACCTTTGGTATAACTGTGTTTTTGGAAACACAAATAGGAACATGGCACAGTACCAGATCTTAAGCCTTTTGGAAAAGATGAAGTTACCACAACTTTGAAGTCTTCATTTGTTTTCAATACATGCATATGAAGCCTTGGAGTGGTAGATATGGGTTGAAAACATAATAATAGCTATTGTCTAAGCATTGCTGATTCCTATAAGTAAAATGAGATACTTACTTACTTACTCCCCTAATCCTCACTGAATTAAGAGGATTACATGAACTTGTACATGAAAATCACTTAGCACATTGCTTGGTACCCATATGTTGCTAAGAAAACTACAATTATTATCAACGTCATCACATTTCAACCTGATGAAGAATTCTTGCCTGTCTAACAGAGAAAACACTAAACAAGTTACTCACTTACTTAGAGATCATAGATGGAAACACTGGGATCCAAATCAGGTTATGCTGTCCAGTGAATAACATTTTAAGTATTTTTTTCTCTAGTAAATTAAACATCTTCTGAAATAGCTATATTTCATTGAATTGCATGAAAATGGCCATGTTTATAGTTAATATGGGAAAATCCTTCACTCATTTTCTATAAATTTCTTTTTCACTAGTCTGTTCCCTAACATCATTCTTTTTACTCTTTGATAGAAATATCTGTAATATTGTAACATGATACTTCCTGATTGATTAAAAATTATGGGCACTTTAATGTTAAACATATAGCTAACCTTATTCTATGGCTCTGAACTGTATTTTGTTTTAAAAGCAATCTTTAAAAAACATATATTAAACATGAAATCTACGTCAGTTATGTTGTCAAGCTAGAAGCTTTTTTCCTTTTCTTTTTATTTATGTGCTATGTGTGTGTATGTTTATAGGTATATGCATGTGCAGGTGCCAGCAGTGGCCGGAGAAAAGCATCAGATCTCTGTAGCTGGAGTTACAGGTGATTGTGAGTCACACACATGTGGTCCATGGGAAACAAACTCTGGTTCTCTGTAAGAATAGAAAGTGCTCTGAACTACTGAGCCATCTCTCCAACCCTACTAGAGAGATTTTTAACTGCTACACTCCTTTTGAATCCATCATTGGAGTAGTGTTTCAGACAAACAGCATAGCAGAGTAAACTCTGTCTTTGAGTTATCTTCTTTAAGATTCAGTTTACTCTTCAATTTCTAATTCAAGCTTAATCTTGAAGAAGATTACAACTATAAAACATATGGACAGCAAAAAACAAAGAAACCTAATCCATTCTCCTAACAGTATGATTTAGGACAAATAACCTGCAAAAAATAGCTACTAATTCATATTTAAACTCTCAGCTTCCCCTAGAGACAAAGCTATGCTGTGGTGTTGATAGATTTTGATTCAATGAATTGAAAATACCTAAGGAATTAGTGAAGAACACCTTTATGTTTCTAGACACAGTTAGATCCTAAAGACTAGCTCTTGATCAGTGGCTTAATTCCTGAGTAGATTAAAAATCATGATAGCATGACTGGGAATTATTAAAGGTAGGTTGTAGGATCTAGTTAGTTGCAGGAAGTAGGTCACTACAGATTTGTCCTTTGAGATAGATCTCCTCTTGTGTTTTTTCCTGTTTTCTCCCTGCTCTTGAAAAATGATTTGTGGACACTCTGATCTGCCCAAGCACATGAATACAAGTGACCATAGACTAAATGCTCTGAAACTATGAAAAAAAATAAATAATTCTTCCTTTTAGGTTGTTGCTGTCAGGGATTTTGTCATAGCCATAAGCAAACTGACTAATACAGATGTGCTGAAACTAGTCAATTATTAATGAATTTTGCCCACTTGTTGCAAAATCCTTGGTAGTTTAAAACTGGCCATGGTGTTACCTTCAAGTTCTAGGACACAATCAAGGACTGTGGCAATAGCCTGTGTTATTTTGAGAGTCTCTTGAACTAGTCTGACCAGCAGCTTGAAGAAAGGCTCCTTCTGCCTGGTGCAGTTTTTAGTTATATAGCCTTAATGCACTTGTATATTTTATATGGATATTTTCACTGGGCTTTTGAATTGATACAGTTTCCTCTGATTTTTTATACACCCTAAGCATTATTCATCTCTCCTCTTTCTCCCCCTGTATAACTTTCTCTCTTCCTTCCCAAGTGAAAGTATCCCATTTCCCCATGATTCCTTTCCATTTTCCTGGTCCCTAAAGCTCCATCAGGATATATATTCACAAATAAATAAAAGAAGCCTTGCTCAACCTTAGCTGAGAAGCTATTAGCAGCTCATGAGTACCGGGAGAGGGAGAATTGGTTTTCTTTATGGGATAAGTACTTAGATAATATTACCAGTGAATGGACTCATATCAAAACACATTTGGGGGTACAAACTTTGCTTCATAAACCTTAATATGACTTTTCATGAAAACTGGTGGGGCACCAATGGAGGGGATGCAGATAGGGGAAAGAAGTCTAGCTATGATCAAGATGTAGTGTGGCAATGTACAAAAAGTCAATAAAAATAATAAAGTACTATTTAAAAAAATTATTGAATCATTTTGTGTTTCATACAGATCTCAATCCATTTTATTCATCTTTATATCCCTTTCTTTCATTTGTGTTAAGGTTTATTTTGTCAAGTTAGTGTCCCCAAATGACCTCAATGCAGTTTCATCCACTGAAGTCTAGTCAGCCTACCCAGAATCCTTCACTTTAGGAAGACTTGCTCATCCTCGCCCAGCAGTAATCAGTTGCCAAAATTTCTTAAGCCAAAGTTGGTATCTTCTACCCTTTTCTGCAGTTTCATGCTGAGTGTTTGTCTGCTTGAGCTTACCTGGGTCTTGAGCATGCCAACACCCTTGCTGAAGGTATTTTTTTTTAATTGTCATGATGCAGTATTTATATCACGATAATTGACAAATGCTGGAAATTAGAATGTTCATTTTTCTTCTCAGTCAGTGAGTGGATTTACCAGTTTATCTTTATACCAATGCAAGGATAACACTTGTGTTTTGGTTATTTTGCTCATTGCTGTGACAAAATACCTGAGAAAAACAACTTAAGGAAAGAAGAGTTTATGTTGGCTTGTAGACCATCATGGAGGGAAAAGTACAGTAACAAGAGACGGAAGTAGCTTTATGTCCAAAGCTACAGGAAGCAGAGAGAGATGAACGCCAGTGCTCATCTTACTTTCTCATTTTTTTCCAATCAGAGTTCCCAGCTCATGAAATGGTACTGTCTACATTTAAGGTGAGTATGCCCACTTCAGTTAACCTAATATGGGAACTCTCAAACATACCCAGAGGTTTTTCTCCTGGGTCATTCTTTGCCAAGCTGAGAATCACTATTAATATTAACCACAAGTCCATCCCCTATCAACTCGACACTCAAACTTATTGTTTTAAGTCATAACTTTCCATCTCTTTTCCATAGACTCATGTTCATGTTATAATTCAAAATGCATTCAGTCCAACATAGGAATTCCCTAATGTCTTTAGCAGTTCTAATACTGTTCAAAAGTACAAAGGTAAAGCCTCTTTTGAAATTCAGGCAATCTCTTTTCATCGCCTATATTATCAAAAAGCAAGTTACAAACCTTGAATATACAATAACACAGAGTTCATTCCCCTTCTAATAGCAAGGCAAGATTGAACCAATGCAACAACGAAGCCTATCAGAGCAAACACCAAATGCCACAGTTCTGTAATTAGCACCTGTGGATCATTGTAGAATCAGCTAGGCTTCAGAGAACTCAGATAGGCCCACCTCTCTATTTCTACCACCTGCATAATACACAGTCTCTCTTTTTTATTCTCTTAGGCCAGGACAGTTTCATGTCTGCTGTTTTTCTTGCACACATCCCACAGTCTCAGCACTGCTAATACTCTAGTGTCTCCACAACAGCTTAGGTTTTACCTCCCCAGTCTCACTTTATGACCTATTGGGGCCTTCTTGCAGGGATTTTGACCCTGTCACAAATTTCCTGACCTGACCAGATTTTAGATGTATTGGTGCAAGCTGTCATTTCATAATTTTCATGCCTGTCAAAACACATGACATGGGACGATCCTGCCAAGTTATACAGTCAGCTTGACCTGCAGAATGAGTTCTTTGGACTGTAGTTGCATTAGCCTCTGTATGTTAACCCTGTTGAAACACTGTCCTAGGCATTTTTTCCCCAGAAGGGACTCCCTTTAATGATAGTTCAGGAGGTTTCCTTTCAAATTAATTTGCATTTTCACAGATTGAGGACTTCAGTGGCTGGAGTCTTCCCCTCAGAGAACTTTTTCTATTGTCCCAATACAGAGAATGGAGCTTTGCTTTAATGGCCCTAACCTACTTAACTGTTTTTCTCTGCACCCTCCTTGTTGACAGCTTTTAATTTGCTTACATTCCTTTTCATGTCAACTTTACACTTTTCTTAAATTTTTGTTACACTTATCACCTCACTGTAGACTTGGATAAGAGCAGTGAATATTAACCATGGCACAGTCTGAATTCTATCCTATCATGAAATTTCTTCCACCAAGCAAGTTAGTCTATTTCCTTTGAATTTAATTTTAATTAAGCTCTCAGGACCTAAGCAGAATGCAGTCAGAATCTTTGCAAAACTAATACTTGATTGGTCTATAGCCCAGTTCCCAACAGAGTTCTTCTTCTCTGAAACCTTATAAATGATATTTCCATTGTCCCCATTTGTTTCTGAAATCTGGTCTTAAGAAAGTTCCCCTAAGGTTTGCTTATATCAGTCTAGGGATTCTTTAGACCACAGCTGAAAGTTCTTCCATATTCCTCCCCTCAAAATAGGTCAAAAGCTTACTAATTTCACAGTTCAGTTTAACACAGCAATGACCCCCATTCTGGTTGCCAAATTTTCAGCATTAGTTACTGTCCTCATTGTTGTGACAAAATACCTGACAAAATTTACTTGGAGGAGTAAAGATTGATTTTGCCTTGCAGCTTGAGGGTACAGTGCATCACAACGGGAAAGGAATAGATGAAGGCAGCTGGTTACAATGTGTCTGTAGTTAGGAAGTAAAGAGTAAGGAAGGTTGGTGCTCAACTCACCTCTTTTTATTCATTCTGGAACTCAGGGCCATAGAATAGTGGCATCCACATTTGGAGCATGTCTTCCAACCTTAATTAATATAATGTAGAAAATATTTCAAAGACATGGCTAGACATTTGTCTCCTAGGTGATTCTAGATCATGTCAAGTTGACAGTATTAACCATTGTACCTTGTAAACTGCTTAGTTAAGCTCCAGATTAATGTTAAGAATTCAAGCTTTTAAAGGAATGATTATTATGGTAATCAGAAATCTATATAAAGTGTTCTTGGTCATCTTTACAGAGGCTTGTACCAATTTATACCTATACACTAAAATAAAGATGTTGAAATTCTTGTATTAAGAGATCTGCATTTTAGGGATAGAGAGATGATTTTGCAGTTAAGAGGACTGGTTGTTCTTATAGAAGACCTGGGTTTAATCCCTAACACCCACATGGTGGTGAACAATCATCCATAACTCCAGTTCCAGGTGATCCAATTCCCTCTTCTGACCTCTGTGGGCATTGTATGACATGATTGCAGTTACATACACAAAGGCAATAAACACATACACATTTATAAAAATGAATAAAATATGTTTAGAAAGAAATTTACCTTTTAGCTCTGCAGAATAAATATGATAATATGCAGTTATATGGGTGAAGACTTTTCATTAGTCTGTAGTCAGTATGCTTTAATGAAGTGAAAGTGAGGAATGCTGTTGCTTGCAAGTAATTTTAAGTTTATTGCTTTGTTTTCACGCTCATATTCAATACACAGAACATTTTTAGAAATTAATTTAATGTAACACTAAATAATAGCCCTTTTGCCACCATTATATACATCCTCTATTCCTGCTCTTTCTTCATTTGTTGGCTTCCATTGTTTGCATTTCCTATATACCATGAAGTTTGTTTCTCTGAAAATAAATTGTTTGAAAAATTACATAAAATAATATTGCAATGTGTTTTTAATGATAAGGTCTATGGCGTTGTCCTGTAGAAAGCATTCATACATCAAATACCTTTAAGGTTTGATCTGCCACTTGATCTGAACACAGGAAAAGCAGGATGCTAGGCAAAGGGGAGCAGTGTCCCAAACTTCACTTATGAAAGTAATTAGCAGCAGCTGTTTGAGCTTATATTCCACTCATGAACTCATACCGTACTATTCCCATTAGAAAGGGACAGAGTCTCCTTTAGTCCGAAAGTATGTAGCCAAAGAGTAAACTCCACCTTTAGGTATAAAATAGGAGAATAATATGGAAAAGGAGGAACAGCAAAGCCATAGAAAGATATAGTTATATATTTGCAGTCTGCATTGACTGACAGAAAAAATAAGCTTTTACCAGCTATATTCTGTGTCTAATGAAATGTTCAGGAAAGTTATTGATCAGATCTAGTTTCATCCCTTTACTTCCCTAATGCCTTATTGGTATGCATAATTTTATCTTACACAATATACAGTTTAACTTAAGGTACAAGTTAAAAATGTATAGTGTATATACATTCTCACAGGAAATTTTCTGAGAGTGTCTATAAATATAATAAATCTGCAAGAAATTTACAAAACATGTAAGAGTACAAACTTTTACTCCTTTGATACAACTACTTAGAATATTTGGATAACCTATTAGACTTCTTTAAAAAAAACAATAGTCAAATGCATGTAGGCTCATGAATAGAATCACACATATAGGTATGTATGTTCATTTGCTTCTTTATCCATTTATTTTAAATCTTGCTCTAAAAGCTTACTTTTACATTTAAGATAACTTGGTTACTGCTCCATGTCAACACATGTAGACATATTTCATTATTTTTATGTTTATTTATAATTATACTACTTGTATGTACTCTAATTTTTAAAACTCTCTGTGGATGAAAAATTTGGAATCTTTAACATTTCAACATTAAAAACAATGCTCATGCTATTACTATTGTGACTTCTCCAGAATATAACTTGAAATCAAATGTGGTGGCACTTCCTGTCACATTTTTTTCATTCAGGATTGCCTTGGCTATCCTTGATCTCTAATACATCCCTTTAAATTGTAATATTAGTTTTTCAGTATGTGTGAAGGATGGCCCTGGAATTTGAATAGTAAATGCATTGAATCTGTGAATTAGTTTTGAATTGAATGGCCAATTTCTCAATGTCAGTTTTTCTGATTTATAAAGCATGAGGGTTCTTTCCATCTTCAAGTGTCTTCCTCAATTTTTTCCTTCGGTGTCTGAAGTTTTTGATGTAGAGGGCTTTCATTTCCTTGACTAGGTTTATTCCCCAGTATTTTATTGTTGCTTTTATGAATGGGGCTCCTTCCCTAATTTCTCTTTCAGTATGCTTGTGATTGGTATTTGGGAAGGCTACTGATTTGTTTGTATTAATTTTGTATCCTGATACTTTGGTGAAATTTATCAATTGCAAGAGTTTTCCAGTGGAAAATTCCTCCCTGCTAGCTAAGCTTCAAATCATCAGAAGGAACTGAGTGAGCTACTGGGAGAGAAAAGACATCACTGGTCTTGCCCAGCTGTGAACCATACAAACCAAAAGGTCAGCCTCCTGTATAAAACATGCCAACCTGTGCAAAGCAGCTTGATTTTTATGGGGGTAACCAACTGCTCCTTGATTGGATTTTAGGCCTGCTCCAATGGGGTGGGAAGGGCATGCCTGATACTGAAAGCTCAGCTAACAACCAATGTCTGGGAGGTCATAGGCCCCAGACTTATTACTATTATTTAACAAAACTGACTTAGCACTAAAATTATTTCTCAATATCTATGCTTTTATGCATGGACAAAAATCTCTCTCCAGTCAGAATCAGAGATGCATTTCCTTACAGTGAATGTAAGTGAAAGCAGAGACTCATAGATACCCAAGATGCTGGAAAAAAGTGAGAGTTTTGGGCTCATCCATAAACAAGACATTTACAATACCTCCTCTAAGGGAATGTTGCAAAAGAGGGAGCAAGTATGGAAGACTCAGAAGACAGGGCTAAAGGCCATGAAATGCCATCCCCTAGACTTGATACAGTCATTGAAATTATTAACTCACAACAGCTGTGGTTACCTGCACGCCCCCCCCCACCCCCCTACACAGAGACCCTGTCAACAATTACAGAGCCTGTCACAGAAGGGGGAGGAGCTTATGGGGACCTTCCCTTTATTAATGAACTATTGGTTACTGATAGATTCTGGGAATAGTTGTGTACTTGTTGCTGAGCCCACCAGGCTCCAATGGATAGTTCCAAATCCATGGTCACACAGACATCCCTGATTAAACTTAGTGGGTCATAAAAGAAAATGAACAGACATGAAGTGACAGAGATTATTGAGGAGGAGGGTATAAACAGAGATAGCAGGGAGACGGGAGAGGATAGGGAGGGCGAATGGTGAGTATGCGTCATGAAATGTGTGAAATTGTATAAGAAAAAGTTAATAAAAAGTTCATTCATCTGCATATTTCTGTAAATAGCTGTTTACTTACACATATATTCCTATAAAATGAATATTCAGAAGTAAATACCTTATTACCTTTTAATAAGATAAAAGGTAGTGTTGTGATTATTATACTCATTTCATTTCTGTTTACTGAAGAGGTAAAAAGCATAATTACCTATCCTTATGAATACATCCTTTTCAATATATTCACATAAATCTGACTACCGAGCTTAATATAAAGTGAACCCCTTTCTTCCTCTTTGTGGATATATTAATAAAGATCTGTGTATAATATAGAGGTTTTATGTTTTCTAATTTTTAAAAAAAATTTATGTGTATGAGTGTTACGCTTGCATATATGTAAGTCCACTTTTGTTGTGCAATGCCTATGGAAGCCAGAACAGGACATCAGATCCCCTGGAACTGGAGGTAAGGATGCATGTTAACCAACACATGGGAGCTGGGATTAAAACCCAGGTCCTCTGCAAGAACAGCCAGTGCTCTTAACTGCTGAACCATCTTTCCAGCCCTCAAGAAGACTTATTCTTATAGACTGATAGCCTCAGCACCAGGCATTGTATCTTCATTAGTCAATAACTTTCATCATTCTACTTAGAAGAAGCACCATATGCATTTCTGTGTAATGCCTGATTATCAGTCTCACTACTCATGATCTTTTGAGCCCTTATTAAGTCAGGTGTGGGTTACTGGAGCAAAAACACTGCAAAATCATACAGTAGATTTGATCACTGAGATTCATACCAAGTAAGCAAATAAGTAATACAAAAACTCTGGGCAAAAGGATGATTCATGTTCTTTGCCTCTCAAAATGTATGCAGTATAAAATGAATGCATCTTTATTTCTGGAATTTTCCACTTAAGATTTCAGATCATCATCATCTGTGGTTTACTAAAACCACAGAAGTTGAGTTCAGTGTGGTGGCATAAGCCTTAATTCCAGCATTTGGGAGGCAGAGGCAGGAAGATCTCTGTGATACAGAGGCAAGCCTGGCTTACACCACTTAAGTTCCAGTCCAGCTGGTGCTACAGGGAGACCCTGTTACAAAAATTTAAGAGATAGAAAGAAAGATTTAAAAGAAAATTAAAAAGAAATACTTAAAAGAATGAAAGAAAAGAGAAAGAGAAAATGCAGAATTCAGACTACACATCATACTACACATAAGGAAGAACTACCCATAGACACTACCTTACAATTACTGCTCCTCAGCAGAGTGTGATGTAGATATCATGAGGACATGTATGTTCATTTAGTTGTGTTAGTAATTCCATGTCTGGATACCTGTATCTCTTGAGCATATGGATTGATTGATTGATTGATTGATTGTTATCCAAAAACTGCCTTTTGACTTCTTCATTTATACCACACCAGCAACAAAGCTGATTGAGTGTGTTTCCAAAGCCCGGAAGGAGCCCTTGGAAGTGATGGGTAACAATTTTATTACTGTAATCTATGATCTAAAATATAATTTGGCACAATTCTTCATCAAAGAAGACAAAACTATTTTTTCAAGGCTATCATATGTGACCATGTATCTTTTGCACAGATAAAAGAGCTAGTTACTTGCTGAAAATCTAAAATACACACTTTTCAAATAGTTTCATAATTCATTAATTCTACTTATAATTTTCTGAAATAGATGTTAGAGTTTTTGCGTTCTTTGAGCTCTTAATTATTCAATAGATAAATTATAAATACTATGAAAATATTGGAGTATTTCCAATACACACCATATATGCTGAGTTCAGGAATATTTATGACATAGGTGAAACCAATTAACTTTTCCATGAACTGTAGATTTTTGAGACCTTAGGGAGCTTTCACTGCCCAGCCTTGGTGCTTTCTCTTTTCCATACCTCTGTGAGCTGTTCATTTATGCTTTTAGGCTTTCTTAGGACCATTGTGGACTTCCAGGTCCTGTAGGCGTTGCAGATCCACCCTCATAAATCTCATTTCTCACACCTCCCTTTGGTCTGTGATCTCAGCCCTGACAGGGCTTTTAGACTCTCTTGGGGGCTTTCCTAGCGTCAGTTTTGTTGTATACCCTTCCAACATATTCTTGCACCACCCATCCGTGCTCTGTTAGGACTCTTGTGGACCCACAGATTCAGGAGCTTTCCCAGACCTGCATTAAGTCTTCTTTCCCCCTTCTCCCTGGGTTTCAACCTTACTGTCTCAGATATTTCAGGACACCTGCATGCTAATGGGAGCTGTCCCAGACTGGCATTGTGTTCAGAATCCTTGTACCCTTGATCTGTGAACTTTCCCAGAAAGGCCTATCAGGCAACCTGTTCACCTAGGAAATGTCCAGCCTACCCTGCTGTTCCAGAACCACGGCAAGTCAGCAATGGAACTTCAAATCATAGTTGTATCTGTCCTCAGCATAACTGAGAGCATTTCTTACATCCCATTTGCACATCAACAAAAAGCAGCCCACAGACTGGACTATAAGCACTACTTCGATGGGCCATAATCTGACAAGCTGAGAATACAGCACAAAAAGATACAAATAATCACCCAACAAAGTCAAGAAAACCTACCCACACCAAGAAACAGCACCAACAACTCAAGTCTACATGTCCATGTGTCATCCAAAAAACATAAACTGCATGAATAACCAAGAGAGTATGTCTACTGCAGAAATTAACACCCCCCATGGTAATGCTTACTGAGAATGCAACCTAGTAGATGTACAAGATAATGATTTCAAAATAGCAATCAAGATATGTTCAAGTCCAGGCTTGGTGGCACATGCTAAATGATGTTCCAGCACTTGGGTGGCAGAGGTAGACAGATATATATATATGAGACTAAAGCCAGCTTGGTTTCTACAGCTGTCTCCAGGCCATCTAGGGTTACAGGGAGGCCCTGTCTCAAAAAAAACCACAGCAAATAAATAAATGTTCAAGGAACTCAAAGAGGATAAGACTAAAAGACTAATGAAGATGTGAAAATACAGACAGTTGAATGAAATAATTAAAACAATTCAAAGCATGAAATAAGAAATAAAGAGATAGAGTCTCTGAAGAAAAGTCAAACTGAAATAAAACATATTAAAAGATTCAGGAACCCAAACAAAGAACCTCAAAATCAAAAGCAATAAAGAAGCAAAGAATTGGAGGAAATGGAACTGAGAATATCAAACTTGTAAGACCAGCTTAGGGAAATGGATCACTCAATCAAAGAAAATGTCAATTTTAAAATACGGCAGGAAAAATATTCAAGACCTCTGAGACACTGTAAAAAGACCAAAACAAGGAATCGTAGGCATAAAAGAAGGAGAAGAAACTCAGGTCAAAGGCACAGAAAATGTTTTAAATAAAATCATAAAAGAAATATTCCCAAATCTAGGGAAAGAGATACCTATGGAGATCAGAATACCCATCAAAATAACAGATGACTTTTCATTGGAGACTATGAAATTCAGAAGGGCTTGTGCCAATGTTATACAAATCATGAAAGAACACAAACTCCAGCCCAGACCACTATACCTCATCTGATCTATCAGTTGTAATTGAAGGAAAAAGAAAAACTTTACATGATAAAAGCAAATTTAAGGAATTTATGTCTATGAAACCAGCTCTACAGAGACAACTCAATGGAATACTTTAGTTTCAAGAGAAGATTAAACTCTCCCAAGATGGCACAATGAATACATAAATGACCCCAGAATAGTCAACCCCAAATGATCTAAGGAAACAGCACCATAGTTCCAACATAATTGTAATTAATAAACATTGATTAGTAATAAGTCTTAATATTAATTGTCTCAACATCCAGTAAAAAGATATAGACTAAGCCAGGTATGGTGGCACACGCCTATAATCCCAGCATTTAGGAGACAGAAGCAGGCGGATCTCTGTGAATTCAAGGTCAATCTGGTCCACATAGGGAGTTTCAGGCCACCTGGAGCTACAGAAAGACCCTGTATCAAAAAGACAAAAACAAAAGAATACAGACTGATTGAATCAGAAAATAGGATCCATTAATTATTTGCATCTAACAAACACATCTCACCCAAAAGAACCAACATCATTTTAAGATAAATGGATGGAAAAAGATATTCTAACAAATGGAACGAAGAAATAAGCAGGTAGCTATTCTAATTTTCAACAAAATAGACTTCAAGTTAAACCTGGTCAGAAAAGACAGGGTAGGGCACTTCATACTCATTAAAGAATAAATACACCAGGAAGATATTACAACCCTAAACACATATTTACCACACATAGAGGTGCCTATTTTATAAAAGAAACATTATTAGACCTAAAATCACACATAGACTCCAACATAGTGATAATGGGTGACTTCAATATCCCACTTACATCAGTAGATAGGTCAACCAAATAGAAACTAAATAGAGAAATCTTGGAGTTACGTAGCATCATAAATTAAATGGACCTAATTAGTCATCTATAAAACATTCCCTCCGAAACTCCAGTGGCCCTCTCAGTGGTTCCTGGGAAATTTCTTCAAAATTGACCACATATTAGGAAATAAAGCTAGTCTCCATATGTCTAGGAAATTTGAAATATGATTCTATAGTTTATCTGACAACAAAGGAATAAAACTTGGGGAATAAAAATGGGAAAAGTACAAAAACTTATGGGACCTAAATAACACACAATTGAATGAAATTAGATCCAGGGACAAATAAAGAAACTTAAATATTCCTAAAATTGAATGAAAATGAAAACAGCATATCAAAATCTGTGGGAAACCATGAAGATTATCCTGGGAGCAAAATTTATAATATTAAATGTCTATATCAATTATAGAAATTTGCATTTCACATATGCAAATTATTGATGCGCCTGAAAAATCCTTGGACAAGCAAGAGTAAACCACACCTAAAAAGAATATATGAGAACAGATAAATAAGATAAAGACTGAAATTAATGAACTAACATGAAAGAAAACAATAAAATGAAGAGATGATTTGTGGAAAAGATGAACAAAACTGACAAACCTTTATCCATACTTACTAAAAGAAAGAAAGACAGGACTCAAATGAACAAACTCAGAGATGAAGAGAGAAACATTATAACATAACCAGAGAAAATTCTGAAAACCATAAGGATACACATTAAAAATCCATATTTCCATAAGCTAGAAATCTAAAAGATCTGAATAAATTTGTTGATATATGTGGCCTACCAAAGCTGAATAATTTTAATAGTTTAAATAGACACATAATAACCAATGAGATACATCCAGCAATTAAAATTCCTCCAACTAAAATAAGCACAAGATCAGAGAGTGTTCTACCAATTCTTCAAAGAACCAATACCAGTACTTCTCACACTAATCTAAAATAGTCAGTGAAGCAATAATTCCCAATTTTTTCTATGAAGTCAGTATTACTGTAATACCCAAAGACTTAACAAGAAAAGAAAATTATAAACCAATCTCTCTGATAAACATAGAGTCAGAAACTTTTACTAAAATACAACTGAATGTAAGAACATATCAAACAGATTATACACTATGGTCAAATTAGTTCATTCCAGGGGTGCAGGAATGGTTCTGCATATATAAATCAACAAATTTAATCCAGGACATAAACGGACTGAAGGATAAGAATCACATGATCATCTCATTAGATGAAGAAAATGCCTTTGACAAAACCAAACATCAATTTATGATAAAAATCATGGAGAATCTAGGGATACAGGAAACATATCTCAACATAATAAAAGCAATATGTCACAAACCCACAGACAACATAATTCCAAATGGAGAAGAAAATGTTAACATACCCATTAAAATCAGTAACAAGACAACAATATCCACTTAATACATTCTGGTATAATATAGAATTTGAAGAATTAAAGCAATAAGACAAATGAAGGATATAAATTATGTACAAACTAGAAAGGGAGAAGTCAAAGTTAGCCTTACAGATAATATGATTCTAAACACAAAATGCCCTAAAACTCCACCAGAAAATGCCTCCAGCTAACAATTCTTTCAGCACAGTAACAGAATATAAAATTAGCATGCCCAAATCAGTAACCTTCCTATATATCAGCGAAAACCATACTGATAGGATATCTGGGAAATGATTCTATTCACTACAGCCTCATAAACCACAGAATATATTAGAATAAATTTAACAAAAGACGTGAAGGACTTTTACAATGAAAACTTTAAGACACTGAGGAAATAAATTGATTGTGATTCCAAAAGATGGAAAGAACTTCCAGGCTCATGGATTAGTAGAATTAATACTGTAAAAATGGCCGTCTTATCAAAGAGCAATTTACAAATTCAATGCAATATAGATCAAAATTCCAACACAATTCTTCATAGAAATTGTAAAAATAATCTCACATTTCATTTGGAAACACACACACACACACACACAAAAAAAAAACCCACGGGAGAGTCAAAATAATCTTGAACAATGAAAGAATTGCTGGTGGCATCACCTTCCCTGATCTCAAATTATAATACAGAATTATAGTAATAAAAACAGCATGGTACTGGTATAAAAACAGACTAACTGATCACTGGAATATAATTGAGGATCCAAACTTCAATGTACACATTTACAACCACCTTATTTTGACAAAGGAGCAACAAGTAAATAGTAGAGAAAAGACATGTTCAACAAATGGTGCTATCAATACATATAAGAATGTAAATAGACCCTTATTTCTCGCCATGCACAAAACTAAACTCGAAATGGATCAAGGACCTCAATCTAAGATCCCATATCCTGAACCAGGTAGAAGAGAAAGTAAGGAATACGCTGGAACTTACACACAGACAAGGACTTTCTGAACCAGACTTATAGTGCAAACATTAAGTCCAACAACTGACAAATGGGATCTGATTAAACTAATAAGCCTCTGTACAATAACAGATGCCCTCGTTTATGAGAAGAAGAAAGCTTAAAAATGGGAAAAATCTTAATCAACTACACCTATGAGAGGGGGTTAATATCTAAAATATACAAATCACTCAAAAAACAAACATGAAAAAACACCCAATTAAAAGTTGGGGCAAGGAAATGAACAGAGCTGTCTAAAGATGAAGCACAAATGGTTGGGATTTTTTTTTTTTTACTGTTAAATGTCTTAGTCATCAGGTAAATGCAAATTAAAATCACTTTGTTATTCCACCTTACTCCAGCCAAAATGTCTACGGTCGAAAAAACAAATAACTACAAATGCTGATGAGGACGTGGGGAAAGTGAGTCTTATCCACTGCTGGTGGGACTGCAAACTGCTGCAGTCACTACGGAAATCAGTGTGGGGATTCTTCAGAAAGTTAGAAATTGATCTACCATTTATTATAACCATATACTCTTAGGCAGATACCCCAACGGCTCAATATCCTAGTTCAGAAATACCTGTTCATCCATGTTCATTAACAATGAAATATTAGTCGGCTTTTAGAAAAACAAAATTATGAAATACAAATGATGAAATGAAAAACAAATGACCTCAGTAACTCATAAATATCTAACTCCATTGTATGAATTTAGGCATGACCCTATAGTCACAAGAAGATTTTGAGGCTAAATATTTACTTTCTATACATAATTTTCATTTCTAACAGTTAATTGAGAATATCAAATATTACTATAATTTCTGTACAAGAAATATTTATTGAAAACATTTTAGTTTTGTTTCCTTAGAGTAATCATGGTTGTTAATCTTATGGAAATCATCAAAAGGACTGATTTTTCAGTTTATGTGGTAGATGTGTTCTAACCTTTGTTGTTTGTTACGTGCTGAGACCAGCAGTGGCTGAAACCACTTGTGGAGCTAATAGTCTATCACTGCAAGAAGGTGTGGAATATTCCCCATCTTCTACTTGTCACACTTCCTCAGCTCTCACAAAACTAAAAGAACAATATAATGGACACAGAAACAGACCACATCAGAAAGAAATTACCGCTAACAGGGCAAAGCTTGCTTTCTGAATAATTTGACATTTTTGCATATCTCATAACAGAAGATACATAAATATCCATGCTTAAAAAACAGTATTTTTTTATACTTGTTCCTATACCACCTTGAAATCTGTTAAGAAACACAAAGAAAAGCATATGATGTATGTTGATCCCCTGTCCACTCAGCACACTCACACAATCACTCATAACCACTCAGTAAGACAGTGCTAAATGAAAAAGCCATCAACTGTAAGGAGCTCCTTTCTATTACACATCTCTAAAAAGTGAGAATTATATTTTCATTGATTATTTTTGCAGATGCAGGAAGAAAGTCATGTCTGTTTTTAATGTTATCCGTAGATACTTCAGGTAATAACAAAGTCAAATGCTGAGATGTTGCAAAATTATTGGAACAGAGTTTTAGTTGCTTCTGATGCTATTTATCTTACTTTATTTTAATTTATTGCCATAAAGACAACCAGTAACTGAATCACCCATGAAATACCCACATCAAATCTAAGAAAATATGGCAACTACTTGGAAACAGCATTGCGCTGCTTACCTGAGTAGTACTGTTGTGGATTGATAGTTAGAGCTTAAAATGTACCAGGCCTCATGCCAGCATATCCAGTACAATAATTGTTAAAATACACAAACAATTGTAATTGAAAGTGGAGTCAAGCATTTAGAGGCAGAAATACTAATTAGAACTAATTGACAAGTGCTATAGCACTCACCAGGGTAGCTCTTTACATAGGAAAATGATAGTTATGTAAATCGAGTGATTCATTGTATTCACTTAGCCTTTATTTTTCTTCTTGGCAGGAAGTGGGCAGAGTACTAGGTCATTGAACACAATTTTTAAAGTATGGTAGATTTTAAGCAAACATTTTTGCTTCTTAAGTCAGTTTTGCTTCTTTCATTTGTATACAAGAGTCTGTTCATATTTGTTTGTATTATTTGTGCACGTTATCAGAAATGTTTCCTATAAACATGAGTTGTAATTGTCTTCAATATCTGTCTAAAATTATTCAAACTCATTTACATATTAAGAATTGTTGCAGGATAAGCATAAAGAATTATTTCATATTCTTTTTGTGAAATACATATTCTAGTAAGTATCTGAAAGTAAGCTTTTAAGTCTGTCCATACAGTATTTGTCAAATTATGACAGTTCTAAGAGAAGGAAAATTTATTATTCTGAATGTATATTTTACTATATGCTGAATGTATATTTTACTACATTAAAAGTATAATTGGAAGACTCCAAAACTGATGTTTCACTAAAAATAAAATCAGAGAAACAAATGTAATTATTCCTGGTAACATGAGAAATAAGGAGCGCCCCTTTCTGGTCAAAGCTAGACTCTCCAGGTAAGAGTGGCTAGACAACTAGGTTCAGAAAAGATTCAATATCTGGGCTTTTACTAACTGACTATATGCTCAAAATGAAACCATTGGGTTTTTTAATTTTACTTATTTTCTTAGATAATGTACCATTATGAAGCCCAGGTTGACCTTGAACTCATGATCCTCCTGCCTCTGCCTCTTGGGTGACTGGATTACAGGCATGACTCACCATACCTGGCTTAAGCTGAGTTTTCTTGAGTAAAATGAGAACAAAGGAGCAAAAGTCTTTTCCAGGTCCTTTCTTTCATTAGTCCATCTTAAATTATTTACTTTGAACTATTTCCAAGGGAAGTTCACCAGAGTGCAGTTTAGTGCATTTCCACGGAATGACGTAAATGACATGGCATTGAGTCACATCTGGTTTATGACCCTTACGGGTTTTTCTTAGTTCTTGGGGGTGGGGGCAGGACTCCATTAGAGGAAAAAGGTTCTGATACTCTTCAGTTGAATTTCTACATCTAGTTCTTCAATCCTATCTGTACTTTAAATCTTTTTTGAATTGATTTGTTATTAACATTTTTAGGGCACAGAAAAGGATAAATGTAAAGATGTTAGAGATCTACCCTTGTGTCACGTTCCTCAGAAGGGGCAGGGATGACTGTTGCAAGCTCTGCCAGCTTAGGCTCATGTTGGCCTGTAGTCCTTGGCATTTCTGGGTGTGCAGAAGCATTATTGTTGTCTCTGTCACTTTGATCATGTAGTGTCATCCCTGTTGGTCTTTGCCCCTGTGCCCAATTTCTCCTTCTAAGTACACAGGTTACTAGACCTAGAACTCAATCCATTAGGTCCTATTCATACAGTCTACATTGGTCAGAACTCAGAAAATTGTATTAGGGAGTTTAATAGTAACTTGTGTATTAAACTATATTTTTGAACTGTATAAGATAATAACAAAGTTGAAGACATGGTAAGTATGTTTAGTTAACTCTGAGGAGTTCAAAGTGTAAAAGTAAAATGAAAAAGCACAGAAGGTAGCACTTTTAAAAATAGTTATTTACTTAAAAGATATTTGTTTTTCTTTCTTTCTATTTATTTATTTATTTATTTATTTATTTATTTAGGTCTTTTTGGGACAGGGTCTCCCTATAGCCCAGCTGACCTGGAACTCAATATGTAGAATAGGCTGGTCTTGAACTCACAGAGATCAGCCTGCCTCTGCCTCCTAAGTACTAAAATTAAAGGCATGAGCCACCACACCCAATTCTTATTTATTATTCCTATTTTATGTGTAAGAGTGTATTGCCTCCATATGTGTAAGTGCAGTGGTGTCATGCAATGCCTGCAGAGGTCAGGAAAGGGCATTGGATTCCCCTGTAAATAAAGCCATGGACAATTATTAGTCTCTATGTGAGTGCTGGGAACCAAACCTGGGTTCTGCAAGAGCAGCCAGTACCCTTAACTGCTGAGCCATCTCTCTGACCTTCTTTGTAGTTTTTAAAAACAAAATGTTATCATCCAACTTCTTTGACATAATTTACTATACTATTTTCTTCAGGTTTACTCTTCTTTTCCCTAAGGCATTCATTCTCATAATATTTTTAATCTTTGATATAAAACAAAGCTGTTTGGTTTTAAAGGTAGCTTTCAATTATATTTGACTGTAATCAGGATCTCTACCTTTAATTAGTTACATTCATAATATTTAGGAAGTCCCATGACACATATTGAGACGCTAATATTCTTCTACTATCATCTTGTCTTCCCAAATCCTTCATTTGTCAATTACATTCATACAGAGGTCTTAGTTAAGAATGTTAAAAGTGGAGACTGGAGAGATGGCTCAATGGTAAAGGGCACTGGCTGCTGTTTCAGAAGACCCAGATTTGATTCCCAATACCTACATGGCAGTTAATAAAAGTCCATAACTCCATTTCCAGGGAATCTGATGCCTTCTTCTGACTTCCTCAGGCACTGGGTGACATAGGTGCACTTACATGCAGGCAATACACTCATATACATAAGATAAAAATTAGAAATAAAATATTTTTTAAATGTTTAAAGTATTAAATGTTTTTAAAGTTTATGTTTGAAAGTAATGCATCAGTTCAAAATGGTACCTCTGGCACAGAATGTCTATTACTAACAGTCACTCAATGATACTCGTTAAATATTTTATTTTGTAGTTCCTAGGTGAGTTTTGTTGACAATTATTTTCCATGAATAAAATTACTCAGGTGTGAGGGAGAAATATAGATTGCTTTTCAAAGATGCTAAAGTTTGGCTGATTTAGTTGTTCACAAGGTATCAATAGAAAGGTTTTTCCAGTGTTGTCCTCACCCGCATCTTGGGCCTATGCCCCCTCCTAATCATCCTATCTGAGACCCATGAACTATCTGGTAGTCAGATTCCATCCACTGGGTCTTGAAACCCATGCTCTGGGATCAGCTCCACCCTCACTGCTCCAGGGCTCACTTACATTCTACTTAACTAGTTATACCTTACACATTGTTCTCATCCCCTCCTTGGGCCTAGGCCTTCTCCTGTTCCTCCTTCCTGAGACCACCAGACTAGCCTGGTAAGTGAAATTCTGTCTACTGGATCTTAATACCACTGCTCTGGGATCAGTTGCATGTTCTCTGCTCCAGGACTCTCACTTCTAGTTAGATCCTCCTCACTCTGTTTCTATCTCCACCTTGGGTCTAGGTCCCCTCCTAATCCCCTCCCACCTGAGAGTTCAGAACTAGTATGCAAGAACTTGTCCACTAGACCGCCACAGTCTGAAATTAGGTGTACACATACTTAAGACTAGCTCTACTTAAGAGCTCCTGACTAGCCAACCTGTCCCAGAAATAAAAATTCAAAAGTGAGAACCTGAAGCACATAACAACTAACTATATCCAATCAGAAGCACACAAGCTTCATCAATAATTTAAAAAGAAACAACTTCAACTAAGAAAAGGCAAGCTAGAATTTCATATCAGACCCACAATTGATAAAAGAAATGCATATGCCCAGGCCACAACACAAAACCACAAATGATATGAAAAACCAAGATAATGTTCCTAACAAAACCCACCTGTCCTATAGAAGTGGACTACAATGTGAACTACCTAGAAGATCCCCAGGAGGCAGAATTTAAAAGAACAATCATAAACATGATCAAATAATACAACAACTTTAAAGAACACACAAACAACTCAAAGAGGATAGAAATAAACTTCTGACCGAAGCTCCAGAAAACACAAACATATGGCTAAAAGAAATGACAAAGGCAATTCAAGACATATAAAATAAATTCACAAAAGAGAAATATTGAAGAAAACAACTCAAGCTGAAATGAAAATGGAATTGAAATTGTCAATAAACCAGCTTGAAGTGACAGGAGAAAGCCTCACCATCAGAAGGAATGAAACGGAAAACAAAGTATCAAGAGTGAACATAAAACTGAAGGACTGACTGGTTTAAGCAAAGAATATATATTTAAAAAAATTTAAAAGATGGGAATGGAACATGCAGAAAATGTGGGACACCGCAAAAGGACCAAATCTGTATGTCATGGAGGAAGGATAAGACTCTCAGGTCATTGGCATCGACCAACTCCTCAATGGAATTATACAAGAAAACTTTACAGATACAAGAAGCACACAGAATACTAATAAGATAAGAGTCAGAACAGAAATTGCCCACAGCATATCATAATAAAAACAGTAAGTATACAGAACAAATAGAGTATTGAAAGCTTCAAGAATAAAACAGGAAGTTACATACAAAGGATAACCAGTGAGAATTATAGCTGATTTTTCAATGCAAACTATAAAAGCCAGAAGTATGTGGAACAAAATATTCCAAGTTTTAAATGACCATAGATGCCAACCCAGAATACTTTATTCAGCAAAATTGTCTATCATAGTCGAAGGGGAAAGATAACTCTTCCAAGATATAAGTAGGCTGGAGAATTCAAATTCACTAAACTAGTCCTCCAGAGACTACTCAAAGCAGTACAAAAGACTAAAGAAAGAAATGACCTTAATCAAGAGGCTACAGAAAGAAACCAAATGATGGCATAATTTAGGTAAACACAAAATAATAAGAAGAAAACAAATAGAGACTAAAATGATAATCAATACACATTTTCCAATAATAACTCTAAATATCAGTGGTCTCAAGTAACTCCCCAGTCAGGGGCTATTTGAATGCATTAAGAAACTACACCCATCTATTTGTTGTTTATAAGAAATTCACTGTGAAAGAATGGAAAAAATATTTCAAGCAAATGGCATGAAGAGAGAATCAGGAATTGTTGTTCTAGTACTTGACAAAATAAACTTCAAGTTAAAATTAACCAGAAGAGATAAAGAAGGTCACCGCAATCTAATCGAGAGAACAAAGCAAGATGACAGCACACTCAGGAACATATACATAACAAATCCTAGTGCACCCAGTTTCATAAACTTCAAGGCAGAATACCACTACTCATTAATAGTAGGTGACTTCAAAATCCCAATTTATCCAATAGGTCTTCTGGACAAAGAATAAACTGAGAAACACTGGAATTAAATGACACTGTACATTTAGATGGACAGAATAGACATCTACTGAATATCTCATCCAAGAACAAAAAAATATATTTTCTGCTCAGCAGCCTATGAATGTTTCTCTAAAATAAACCATATACTAGGGCACCAAACAAACCTCAACAAATATAAAAAATAGTGAAAAAATTCTATATATTCTATAGGACCACAATGCAATAAAACTTAAAATCATCAGCAAAAGAAGCTCTAGTAACTACACAAACGCATGGAGATTAAACAACACACTTCTAAATGATTAATGAGTAAAAAAAGAAATCATGAGAGAAATAAAAGCATTTTTGGAACTAATAACAGTAGTTACAGTAAAACCGCCAGGACACATTAAAAGCACTCCTAAGAGAAGTTTATAGTTCCTAGTACCTACATTAAAAAATATCAGAAAGAGCACAGATAAATGAACTAATGGTACAACTCAAGAATTTGGAAAAAAAAAACGAACAAAATAAACCCAAACCTAACAGATAAAAAGAAATAATAATAAAAATCAGAGAAGAAATTAATGAAATAGAAACAAAGAAAACAATATACAGAATCAATGAATCCAAAAGCTGTTTCTTTAACAAGATAAACAAGATGGACACACTCTTATGCAAGTTAACCAAAAGAAAGAAAGAAAATCCATTCTTATCAAGATGGAACTGACCTGGAAAATCTGAAAGACTCCTCCCTGAAGATTAGTTCTCCCAGTATCAGAGGATACTATGTAATCTACGGGAGAAAAACAATTAATGGTCCAACCCAAATGTAAAGCCAAAGAACCACACCAATGTACCAGAGCAGCAAACTATCTCTTTTGGTACAGAAGTGGCACTTTCTTCTAGAGGGTAATCAGCAGTTATCTAATTGGACTTAAGGTCTACTCAGTGGGAAAGAACTCACATACTGTAACCATAGCCAAGTACATGAGGTTGGAGAGGTCATAGATCCTAGAGAAGAACCTACTTCTGTCTTTTTTCTTGACCAATGTAATTTCTTACAATATTCTAAATATGTATCCTTATATTACAAATATACCTCTTATCACTTATTTAAAAAAAGCTTCTTTTTTCAACAGATGGAGAATATTATAATGTTCCATATCTGTTAAAATGCAGAGAATAAATGACCATGAATTGCCCAGTCCTAAGTGATATATCTACAATGCAACCTCTACACCTAAGTCTCAGGGAACATAGTGGAACAGGAGGCATTTCAACAATAAGTGCTGAATGCACTGAACATTGTAGCTTCCTGATTTAAGAACAGAAATGATCATATAATTTGTATTATTTGCAAAAAAAACTTTCCAAAAAATTATTAAAATAATTACTTAAGCTGTTTCTTTAGTAAACATATTTTTTCCCAAATAATTCAAATATCTTTTGGGACCCAGGTCATTCCTTTGGCTTCATTTCCATAGCTCCCCAACATATATGCCTCAGTATGCACTTGGAAACCCCCTGTAGTTCTGTGATAGATTTCTGCAGTATGCCATGGTAATTTCTTGAAAGTCACCAGCCAGCAAACATCAAATCTAGCCTCTCTGTAGCCAGGGATTTACAAGAACCCAGAAAAACATACATATACTGGAAAGCCCCTCTTACTCTCTCTGCTGCATGAGGTTATTTGGCAACACTTTCTCATTTACCAGAATGCACTAAGAGAAGCAAGGATTGGGAGTGAGGTTTGCAAGATGGACCAAGACTCAAGGACATGCTTGAGTCATCTAAGCAGATACAAGGTTACCAATAAAAGACTGTTTTACTTATTAGCTAGACTAAGATTACTTGATCGGACTAAATTATAGACACCTCCAGACATAACTCTATTACTCAGAAGAATGGAGAATTTTTAAAAATTGCATCAGTTACAGAAAAACAAAGTCTTTTGATGCACATTAGAGTGGGTGTATTTGAGAACTTGTCCTTAAGTACATTTTAAACTTTGTTCAGATAACTGGGGAATGGAGCAATCCAAGGTGGCTGTTTTCATTAGCATTACACGTATCAAGTGTATACAGAAAACCCTTTGGATCATGGAGCAATTAGTAGGATTTATGCTGTTTAAAATTCCTAACCCACTGATAGATGCAGGAGTCTACAATGAGTGCAGACATAGCTTCTTGTTACATAATAATCCCTAAGAAGGGAAACAATACAGATCTCCTCTGACTGTGAGAATAAATGAGCTGAAAAATTACATTTATTTTACTTTAGGAAAATACTCATGCTCAGGGTGCCCAGACCTTACTTAGTCAGGCACACAGCAAGCTCCATCTTTATTTTGATGGAGGAAATGAGAGATTAGTCAGAACAGCTGATTTTTATCCCAGTCACTCCATAAACTGTCAGTGTTTGAGATTTCTTCCTAGTAAGCTGTTTATCACTGAAGTTCTTTGTTCTTCTTGGCTTTGATCTCAGTGGACCACATTCTTGTCCTAAGTAACTCCAGGGGAATTCCAGGACAAGAACAGCACTCTCTGACTTGACATTTCTAAGCACAGGTCTTGCTCTCTTCAGCATTTGTCTTTGCTTCTCTGGGTGCCTTTCTTTTTCTTCCTTTCCTCTTTATTTTTAGTTTAGTTCATGTTCAGAGTATAGAGTATCAATAAAACAGGAAGAAATGGGTCTTCCACAGAATTTCTCTTTTGGATTGATTTTTTTAAGAACCGGAGAATGGCAATAAATGCTTACTCTAGTTTTGCCACATGGGAGTTTGTCCAAAGACAAGTGTTTATTTCCTTGGTGAAAAATAACACTCAAACTGGTTTCTGAGCAGTAGTTGAAAGTACAGGATCAAATTAGCTGAACTTTATGAGTTCAACCCTTTCTAGTTATTTACATTTCATTATTTCAAAATGTTTAACAATCATAGCCAATTTCGCCTCACTTGTTATTGTTTTATGTTACACATAGATTTTTGATGTTATCGGCATTATATAAGTGAAGTTTCTGAATTGAAGTCATTAATATTGCCAACAGTGTTTTTCCATTCTACAGATTCTTCCCCTTGAGAGAGGTATGATTTGTATACATACTTTGGATCTGAATTTCTTATAAAACAATGTGGACTCAATATTCCTTAGGGGATCCTCAAAACATGGTTATGAACCTATTTTAGTATACATGATGTATATATACATAAATATTTATAGTCATATAAAGATTAGCTATGTCAGATAGTTAATTAAAATAATACAGTATGAAATTTTAGTATTGCAGTACAGCAGAGTGATTAGAATAATAGAAATACCTCTAGACATAATTATTAAAAAAAGAATATAAGTATTAATAAATATAATATATTTAGCAGGCAAAATCATCCAAACCTAGAAGGTAGAAAAGAGCCAAAAGGGAGAACTTATAAAGGTTGAAAAGGTAGATGACAGTCTGATGTTATTAGTCCTGATTCACTGCTCAGAGCATGTCATCACTACATGATAATGACAATTCTTGGCCAACAAAGAGTTAAGGTACTTTTAATCTAAATTTTTCTTAGCCCATAGTTAGAGCCAAAGCTGCTGTCACAACCTACAGAACAAAGGAATGATGACAGAGGCGGATATGCTTTTATGAATGTAACAATTAGTACAACTACAATGATACTCTATTTTGTTCACCATTTACAATACTATATAAACAATAGTTATATTTAGAACTGTTGCCTTGTATAAACCACTAATCATGTAACTCTCCTTATTATTATATGCATAAAGCTTCATTGTAAAACCTTCTAACAGTACATTAAGACAGGGATAGTAAAGACAGGAAATTCTTCACTTCACTCCAATTCTTAGTTGGAAGCTTCTTCCATAAAGAAAGGAATGAGAAGCAAATGTGGGAACATATTCCTGGAAGCTGGACTTGTACTATGAGAAGACTCAGCTCTTGCTGTGTTGTGGAGACACTGCTGTTCATCCTTTGTCATTTAAAATATTACCAACACTTCTCATGTAGGGATTTGTTTAGCATCTGTTCTTTGCAGTCTCACTGCATGTGGTTACTGGCATATGAATGTCTCCCATAGGATCAAAGAATTTGAAAACTTCACCCCAACTGGTAATATTCCTGAAGTTTGGAGGTGTGACCATTTTGGAAGAAGCAGGCCACTAGGAAAGGGCTTTGAAAGTTCATTGTCTTGCCCCAGTTTCAGAGTCTCTCTCTCTCTCTCTCTCTCTCTCTCTCTCTCTCTCTCTCTCTCTCTCTCCTGCACATTCTTGAAGACATGAAGCTCAGCTTTCTGTTCTGGCTGCCTTCTGCTATGCTTTCCCTGGCATGATTAACTCTTACTCCTCCTCAACCATAATTCAAATAAACCTTTTCTTTCCATAAGGTGCTTGGTCATGGTGTTTATTTACAGCAACAGAAAAGTAACCAATACACCATATTTCTCACTATATTTTCAAATCAGATTTTGTTGGTTAACTCAAATGTATGAAAGTATATACTTTATTTTTTATTGATTTATACATTTCATAAAACAGTTCTTAATCAAATTTAGTCCCCCTCCCACATCCATCCCTCCCAACCCCCACCAGAACTCATGTTTTCCATCACATGTTAAGTCCTATCCAGTCAAGCATTAGTGCTCAGATGTCCTTTAATGCAAATTTATCTGCTGGAGTCTGGCCAGGTGTCTAGAGACTGTTAGTAAGGTATACTCTCCTCTCTGTAGTACTCAGCTCCAATAGTTCTCAGTTTAGGTCTGACCCACCACCACATTCTATCCTTGCACTCAGGCCTTGTCTAATTTGAGGTGGGGTGGGTCCTGTGCTCCATCCTACACCCAGTTTCACACATGCACGTAGCCTAAAAGACTCTGCTTAGTTCACGAACCAACCCTGGCTCTTGCAATCTTTCGGCCCTCTCTTCCACAATGATACTTGAGCCATAGGAAGGTGAGGTTCAATATAGAAGTTCTATCCAGAGATACACATTCTGCAGTCTTTATTCTATAAAACATGGAGAGTTGTGGCCTTCTATGTGGATAGGGCTATGCTGTTTGAGAGAGCTTCCTTGGTGAGAGTTGAGGGATGAATTAATTTTATCTTTATCCCTCTTTCTGTTGTGTTCTATGAGCCTTAGGTGTAGTTCAACTGTAGATATGTGACCTAGAACTTGGCATCTCTCAGTCATATATTCTCTGTCTCTGACCAGTTATGGAGTTCTGCTGTAGCCTCCATCTAGTGCAAAAAGAAGCTTCTTTGATGAATGCTGTACTGTATGTTTGTCTGTAACTATAAGGATCCATATTTAGCATATGGTAAGAAATTCATTTCTCTAGAGCTATGACAGAGACTGGGTTTTCCCTAGGATCTATGTCCCCTCAAACCCTGCTTATTTGGTTGAGTTTACACTGCCATCCATGAGTTCACTCCGACTGACAGTTTTAGGTCCAATTAGCAGTTGTTGATTTGCCCCCCCCCCAAGAGAGTGCTGCAACTGGACCAGTAGAGGCAGTGTGCTGTGCTGGTTGTTAGGGTTGTTAGAATTTAGGCTTGGGTTGGATCATTGATTGAGTTTCTCCCTTAGCAGTGTGCATGTTGTCATATAGCATTTTGGGAGCTAAACTTCAGGTAGAAGGCTTACATGTCATTTCCTGCTTCATTGCTCCTGTATTGCAAGTATGTCCTGTTTTGAGCAGTAGTGCATTATCTTCTAGTTCTGGGAGATAACAAAGAAGTTTGGTAATAGTATGTATTGCTTTGGGAGTCTCTTGAACGACTCTCACCAATCACACAAAGGGATGTACCTTCTATCTGGTGCTGTGTTCCTTGCTAAACAGCCCCGGAGGATATAGATGTACTAATGTTTACACACTGTGCATTTCTCAGAGAGTTTTGGTAGCATCACATTTCCCTCCGGGTTCCTTAAGCCTCCAAGATTCATTTATCTCTGCTAAGTCTCAACTTACAGGTTAATACAACATAGCATATTGATGGTGTAATGTAAAGCTTCATGGAAACAATACAAAAGACAAGCAAGGAAAAAACAAGAAGCATATAATACATTCTCATTTCTTATTTTCAGTTAGCATGTACATTATAAAATTTTTGTCAGTTATATACATTTTGGGTCCAGGTTTTGAATTAAAAATGAAATTATTCAGTTTCCAAAAATTAGGAAAATGTCATACATACTTCATAAAGTATTAATTTTAAGTCTTTACATTAGGGCAGCATGCTTATAGTTCAGAACTCTTTGAGAAGAATTCATCAAAGCCACACATCAGAGAAGCTGTGGTTTAGGTCCATATATGGATGAATTCAGAAATTCCAGGACCTTAAGGTTACTTAAGACGCCCCTTTCATGATACAGTCTTCTTAGACTGTGAAATATGACCAGTTCTATAAAGTAAAATATATTCAACTAACATTCATTGTTTATTTAATTTATAGATATGTTATTAGTAGATGTTTAACAGGTACCATAGTAGATTGTATAATGGGAATAATCTCCACAAGGAGATTATTCTCTCGGTCTTTATTAAATATCCATTACTCATTAAGTTTTATTTAAGGCATATTACTTGTGTTTTCTTATCTAATTATCTTAACAGTTATTATCTAATTATCTTAATATTCCCCATTTTACATATAATTTAACTAATACTAAGAGAAGTAGATTTTCTTCCAAAAGTTTAAATCACAATCAGTATCTTCCCAATTCCCAAATCTGTGCTTATATATTTCATAAACAGTAATTTGTGGACACCAACATTTATGGACATTTCAGTTTTCCAAAAAAAGGATCTGTTTCTAATATACAAATTTTGAAAGATTTAAAAGAAAATAGAGATTTTTTGTATTCTCTTGACAGATCAGAAAATCTGGCAGTTCTACAGTATACTTGGCAGCATGTGGCTACGACTGAATAGCAACTACTCACTTAATCCTGGCAGTTCTGCTTGAGTCTGATGAACTTTCTATTGGCTGGCTCCACCTGTTTATGCTATTCACATAATTCCTGCAGGAAAGTAAACTTAAGACATCTACATTATTCTTTGTAGATATCCATTTCTAGATATTAACATATCTCATTGCAGAAAAATAAGTATAAATCACCAGTCAGGTAAGAGTTTAAAATGGTGATTTTTATTACTGATACAGCTATTGAAAGATGAGCTCTAGATATGGATCAATAATAGGATTCTTATTATAGAACTCAAGTTTAGGAGCATTATCCAGCACCTATTTTAAAAAGACAGATAGATATAAAATAATAACCAAATAGAATTTCTGTAAGTTAGCAACTTAGTTATTAAACATAAAACCTGTAGGATGAATGTAGACATACATAAAGAGAAAGTTAGCAACTTGGAAGATATTTTTAAGGAAATTATACAAAAGGTGATATCAAGACTGGTTAAATAATATGAAAGATAATTAAAGCAGCATGGAGCATAGGTTGAGAAGGAAAAATGTGTGTTTATAGGAGTTTTTGCCATATAAAGAACAAGAAATAGGGAGAGGAAACACTCAGAACAGTAAGTTGAGTCTTCCGGATATGATGGCCTATTAGAAGCTGTCTTTGTATGATGCACTAAAGGAAAAGAATAAGAATAAGGAAAAACAGACTCTATTTCAAAGAGATAAAGTGAGGAGAAGCTTTGGAAATTCACAGAAGCAGTAACAAGACAGCTGTGGAGGAGTGGAGGGATGACTCTGAACACCAAGCTGAGCCGAACAGTCCTCTTTGCTCTTTCTTTCTTTCTCGTTGCTTTTTGCTCATTTTATTTTTCTGTCATACTTTCAGTAGTGTTTTGTCTTTAAAATCCTTTTTTGAAAAGGCATATATCTTTTATCTGATTTCTGTTACACTTATGTGATTCTGTTTATAAAATTTCCCACTGGGAAATCTATTTTTCTAACCTCCTGCTTTTCTTTCCTTCATAACATATTTTCCCACTCTTCTACTTTTTCCTTTCAAGTAATGTTGTTTTACTTCTATATTTCCTCACTCTTCCTCCTTTACATCATTTACCATTTCTATATGTAGCTTGAATAATTTTTAATTTCATATCACACTGTACTCCAGCTTTTCTATGTATTAATAACAAATTTGCTGAAAAATAAATACAGAAATTTTTTTCATTCACAATAGATTAAAATGTACTTAGGAATAAGCCTAGCTAAGAAGGTGTAAGACCTCTGTGATGAAAGCTTTAAAACACTGAAGGAATCGTAGCCATCAGAAGTTGGAAAGAACTCTAGTGCTCATGGATTGGCAGAACTGTTATTTTAAAAAGTCTGTGGTACTGGAAACTATAAACAGATTTGATAAAATTAAAATTCCAATGACTCCTGTGAACTTCAAAGCAGATCAGCGTGGAAAGACCTTATAGGCATGAATTTCATGAATGTAACCAACTGCTTTCTGACTGGATTTAAGGCCCTCACACAAGAGGAAACATATACCTGGTACTATAAATCTAGTCAAAACCCCATGGTTGAAGAGGTCACAGGCCCCAAGGGTGAACCTACTGCTATTATTTTCTAAATGAGCATAGTACCAAATTGCCATATAAATTTGGATCTTCTGCCCAAAGTCAGTGCACCTTTCAAGTCTCAGAGAAGTTTCTTTACACAGTGGATAGTGATTAACACAGACATTCACAACTGATGAAAATGCAGAGAGTAAGTCGCTGTGGAATATTCAGCCACAAATGGGCTGTCTATATCATAACCCTCCCCACAGCTCAGGTCCCATTGTGAAAGAGGGAGCAGGAAGGCTGAAAGACACTCAAGCTGGGGAGGACTGGAGCAGTGCCATGTCTTCTCGCATAACAGAGCATTTCACTCATGAACTCACAATAGCTGTCATTCCTTAAACAAGAATTGCATAAGAGAAATAAAATAATATTTCAACATGGAGTGGAAGGGATTCGTGAGATCCTAAATGAGGGGCAATGAACAGTTGATGGTTTCTGGATTATCACTTTTCTTTAAGTGGGCAACTACTTAAAGGGGTCAGCCACACCTAACGAATGGCTCCATATCCATAAGGAACGGACAATAGGACAATACAAACTGAAGTCAATGGATTTCAAATTTGTAAAAAAAGGACTTGAAGCTGGGAAGGGTCAGAAGGTAAGAGTGGATCTGGGAGGAGTTAAGGGAAGAAATTGGGGGTGAATTTATTCAAAAATGTGTTGTATGAAATTATTAAAGTAAATAAAAGTATTTAATAAAATTTTCCAATGACTTTCTTCACAGAAATACAAAAAGAGACCAACCTAAAATTCATACGGAAGCACAAAAGATCTCAAGTGTTCAAAGCAATCCTAAACAGAAAAAGCAATGCTGGCAGCAGTGTAATACCTGACCTCAAATGACACCACAGACCTACAATAAAAACAACGTAGGAGAAACAGCTGCAGCAACAACAGCAATAACAACAAGCTTTCATGGTATTGCCACAAAAACAGACAAGCATATCAACTGAGTAAAAAAGAGAAACCAAAAAGTAAGCCATCACAAGCTCACACAAATGTGTCAAAAATGTACTTTGGAGAAAGGCAGTCTTTTCAATAAATGGTGTTCAGAAAACAGTATATCCACATGTAGAAGAATGAAAATATATCCATCTACTTTACCCTACACACACACACACAGGCACACACACACACACACACACACAGATACACATACCGAGAGAGAGAGGGAGAGGGAGAGAGAGAGACAGAGAGAGAGAGAGAGAGAGAGAGAGAGAGGGAGAGAGGAAAAAGGCCCAATCAATGAGAGGGAACTCATGTGTGGTACTGAAAACATAGCCAAGTACACATAGTTGTAGAGGTCATAGAACCTAGAGAAGAACCTGCTTCTGTCACTTCCCTAGATCAATGTAATTTCTTACTGTATTCTAAATATGTACTCTTATGTTGCAGACACCTGTAACTTTCACCATTCGTCAAAGAAACTTCTTTATGCAACAGGTGTTCTACAACTGTTCAAATGCAGAGAATAGATGATCATGAAATACCCAGCCCTAAGTGATGCATCTACAGTACAACCTCCACACTACAGAATAGGAGGGTGAAGAAATGTAAAAGCCAGAGGGACAAGACATTAGCCTCTACTTAATGGTTCAAGACATAATAGGGAAGCTGAACCAATGAAATTTCCAAAATATGGCAATCTAACAAGACCTACATAATGACAAAACCATTTGAAATGCTAAAGTAGATGGGGGGATGTCACAGAGTTCCACCTGAAGATGAAGAGCTATACATAATCAATGAATGCTGAGGGAGGGAGAATCAGCTCCAAGGGCTAGGTCCCTGACAGGTTATGCAATTCCAAATGAGCAGTCTTAAACACATATACACACAAGCATCACTAAATGTACTCAGACCATCATATAAATATACTCAGAGTATCATCTATATCTATATTGTTACCATCTATATCTATTTATATATGTAACTATAATAATTTAAAAAGAGAATAACAGTGTACAGGTGTTTCTACCCACTCCTCATCCCTCCGTTTCGTCTCTCCTCGCTCCTTCTCTCCCTCCCTCCCTTATGTCCTCCTTGCTTTTCATTTTTTAACCATTTTAAAATTCTGTTCAGGTTGGCCTCAAACTAGTGATTCTCCTGCCCAAACCTCCTAAAGACTGAAATTACAGCTTTAGCCAGCATGCCCAGATTATAGTTTTTTTTCCATTATGATATCTATTCTGACTGGCATGAACTGAAATTCCAATGTAGTTTTCATTTTCATTTCCCTAATGGCTGAAAATGCTGAATACTTTTTCCTGCATTCATTTGTCATTTGCACTTTTTCTTGAAAAGTGTTCATTTTTCTACCAATTTCATTGTTCTTTTATTGTTTTTTTTTCTTTGTGTGTGTGTGTGTGTGTGTGTGTGTGTGTGTGCATGTGTGTGTGTGTTTACATGCACAAATGTGCATTGTCATATGGAAACAAAATGACAAACTCTGTGTTATTCCTTAGGAGCCATCAAACTTGTCCTTTAAGATAGGGTCTGTTATTGACTTGGAGTTTGCCAAATAGGCAAGTCATAGGAATCCTCTTGTCTCTGATTCCCAGAGCTAGGATTGCACGCACATCATCATGCCCACGTTTTTTTATGTAGATTGAGCTCAGGTTTTAATGGCGTGTGACAACCACTTAACCATTTGTGCTGTCTCTCTAATTTCTTTTATTTATTCTTTTAAACCTTTATGTGTTCTAGATATTAATCCCCTATCAGGTGGTAATGATTTTCTACCATTATCCTGCTCTATATGCTATCTCTTCACTCTGGAAATAGTTTATTTTTCTATATGGAAGTTTTTTTAAATTTGATGAAATCCATTTGTCATTTCTTGATATTATTCTCTATATTATGGGATTCCTGTTCAGAAAGTCATTGAGCAAAGTAGAGATGTTAGGTATCTTTTAAGGCTATATTTGAGTAAGCGTGTATGAAAAATATTTAAGTATTTTATTGCCAAACTCCTTAGCAATGAGGCCTGGACAGCCACTGTTTATCAGAAAAGATGGAAGCTATAAACATTACCATTCCAATTAGTACCAGTTCAATGCTAGCCTTAATTCAAAGGGAACCATTCAAACAAAAGTAATGCATCATTCCAAAAATGCTGGTGAACAAAAAAGAATTCAAAGATTTTGATCAATTTTAGGAATTAAAACTTGAATCTAAGAAATTAAGACTAATGTTGCTCTAATGCAATATTATGTCACCTAAATTTAAATTCTAAACCAATATTTTGAAACATTGTATATATATATATATATATATATACACACATACATATGCATATATAGAGAGGAGAATGAATATATATGTATATATGAAAATATGTATGAGTTCATGCAATTGGGAGGGGGTTAGTAAGAAGAATATAGATAGAGGAGAGGATCAAAATACAATCAAAATCTCTTCTATGAAATTTGTAAAAACATCAATAAAAAGAGTCAAAAAAGAGAGAAATGACTGTCTTCTTTAAGCCACGTTTCTTTGTATTTATGCTTTGACTATAAATACTCAGAAGCAGTGTGCTTTGGCTTTGATTTTAATTAGAAAAAATAAAAGCAAAACTGACTCTGTAGGATTTCATTAAGGTAATTGTTAATACATTGGATATTGTCCTTTAAAGTTCAGTAAAATTTAACTCTGGCACATATTTTACCCAAGGATATTTCAGTGATAGTAGTTTAAAATATCCAGTTAAATTGTATCAACTTGTTGAAAATAAAATTTCAGTTATTGGAATAAACATTCTCAAGAACAACTGAAAGTTAACTAGTGTTTTGACCATTGTTTTATAATCAACAATTGGTGTAACATCAACTAGTATATCCTTGAACATGGTACTACAGACTTTATATGAAAGTCGAAACAAGAAATAAGAACTATTGGAGTATTCCATGAGAGAAAAACATTCTGAGTCAGAAATAAAGATATGACATTAGGTGAAAGTAGGTTATTATCTACAGAGGAACTGGGTAACTGATTTTATTTTCTTCCTTGTAAATCAGTCTAACTTTAGAGCAAAGGAAAGTTGTTATGAAATGAATAAAAATAATGATGGACCAAAAAGAAAAGCTGTTAAATATCTTCCAGCACAAAAATAAAGGATTAACTTGTGCAGGCACAAAGGATTAAACCTAAAGCTACTGGAATTATGCTTATTAAATTCTTGAAACCCTGCTGGCAGCTTTATTTAAGTGCCTGCTTCTTAGTTTCACACTCTACTTTTCATACACGTGTGCAACAAGATCCACATCTCTTTAGAGAGAAAAAAAGAGAAATCTAACTTACTCATCTCCACTTCCAAGGGTGATTAGTCCCTTCGTCTGGCCACCAGCATGCTTTCCCTCCATCACCCTGCACATGTCAGTCAGGACAATAGGGACAGCTGCAACAGAAAACAATAATATGCACTGGGGGTGCGAGCTCTGGCCTGGCCGGGGTCACCTTAGAGGATGATGTCATGTCATCATGCTCCATCATATCTGGTTATTAATCCTCCTCTTCAGACTTGTCAAAGAAAGGACGCAGAGTTTCTGCGAGTCACAGCCAGCATTTTGGAAAGAATGTGCTAGTGACATAGATGACATTGAAACTAGGACATTATAAAAATTAGTTTACAATGAAAATCGCTCTTTGTCCGGAGTCTGGGTCAGACAAAAGATGATTCATCTGCACACAGACTTCTTGGCTGTACAGTGTACTGCTTGCTTGATGCTCGGAAGAGTTTTATTCAAATTTATCACCAAGAATTTTTTCTTTTGGAATTTGGTCAGAATCTTAATGAAATTGTACTTTCAGACATCTTTATGCTGTACTTGATTTCCCCAATTATAGACTCTTACCTCTGGAATCAACTGTTCTCAATTACATTCTCACACCATAAGTTTACCAGAAAAATTCATGCCAGTTGTTATGATTTTTATGAGTTTATACACACAAATATGAAACATACAAAATAGGCTAGAATTTATTAACATGAAACATTTAATACATACAGAGAGAGGGCATTATAAAGTTATATGTCATGAACATATTGAATGTGCCCAATTGCCTTTAAATGTCTAAAGTATAACCATTATATGCTATTATAGGGATTATAAACTATATTGAAGTAATATATTCAAGCGTCCAAAAAATCAGAGTAAATAAAAATAATTCTGCTCATTGGTTCACAGTTAGGAAGGAATGAGAGCAATAACAATAAAATAATAATGTTGGGGAAAGACAAATACATCCTGCGGCAGCCTGAGCTGCTGCAATTTCTGATGCAAGGGAGGGAGCCAGAGGCTTCCAACTCATAAAAATGAATATTTGTCTGCCAAAGAAAGGCTGCACACATCTTTTTCCCACTGTTGCCCTCCAGGGGCCGATTCTGACCTCGCTTTGTCCCTGTTAAGAGAGAGAATAGAGGGTATGGATATGGCTTAGGACATTTACCTCCAGGAGCCTGCGACTCTGGGAGTAGTTCCGCACCTGCATCTCACAGGAGTAATTTAGCACCTGGATCACACTGACCTTGCTGAGTGCGGTCTGTGATGAACACCTTCTGTGGGTCTTACCTTAGGGTTTGTTCTCATTAAGGCATGAAGTACAGTATGATTTCAAGTTTATCACTTAACAAGTGGGAAAACTAAGGAATGCGTGTATTCAGTGGTAGCTCATTCCATTTCAGTTTTTCCTTTCAAGGGTTTCCATACTGAAACCTAAAGTCACAATTGTCCAAGCTGGCTGCTATAAATTAGTTTTCTCAGGAAGACAGGATCGATGCAAGGATTCTAGTAAAGGTCTTTATCCCTAGCTTTTTCTACCCTGCACTTTTTTTAGAGCTTACATGTGCCATTATCATATTTGAGACTCAGGAGAGTGAGCACTCTGGGATATATCTCAACTGGCTGGGGAAGACAGGTGCTGGGAAAAGGGAGGCAAGGCAGAGAGAGAAAAAGCCTCTTTGTCAACCCTTGTTAGGCACAGTCAGAGTCTGTATGGCAGAAGATCAAGCTCATTACATGGAAACATTTCTTTCTTATGGCAATATGTATGAAAATCTTAAAGGTCAAGCTGTATGCTAGGAATTGTTGAGAAGCTTTGAAGCATTTGCTAAATGAATCATGAATTACAGTATATGTTAAAATGATTATGTTTAAAAATAGGGTGCATACACAGGGTTGAAAGTGACTTTGAAAATTCCTCTTACCCATGTGCACATGCAGTCTTAGAAAGACATGTACCTTTTCATTGTAAAACTATTTTCTAAATAAAATGTTTATTTTTAAGATCATTTCAGATTTGTTTGGAAAATAGCAAAACTAGCACAGGAAATTTGTTTCAATATTCTTTGGACCCAGCTGTGGTGTTTCTAAGCCACATTATGGTGATTCACAAAAAAAAGAAAAAAAAAAACCTGACATTTAACATTCGTTATAAGGGCCAAGAATGGACCTGAATTGCTGAGCATTAGTGTTTTTAGATTTCTCTTGGAATTGTGCTTACAAGCCTGGACTTATTCCTTTATTGAAACAGTATCTCCAGATGAAATGGGGATGTAGAAAGCAGGATACACCCTTATTTATAAAAGAATCTTGCCGTTTGATTCCCTACACCTAGAATATAAAATACACTGTTTCTGTCATTGCTTCCAATGAGAGAAGCATTGCTTTTGGCATTTTGACATGTAAAACATGCAAACCCGCATTCATATACTATCTTGGGTGGAGGGCAAGGAGATATCCTGAGGGATTAAGATCATATGCCCAGTAAGCTTGTTTACATTACAAAAATATTTTGGTTGTAAGATTAGCTAAAAATCTTCAGTCTAGATTATTTCCATCTGTAAAAATCATTCCTACACTCAATTTCCTTGATTGTTATCTTAAATTATCATGGTAATTTTTTATTATTAAGATATGTGCTTGTTGCTACTCGAGTCTTGAGTGTCATTTCAATGCTATCTCAGTTGACAGAGCAATTGAATTCATGGGATCATACTAACCCTACCACAGGTGTGTACCTGTAAATACTGCTACATGAAACCATCTGTTTCTATATTAGCTACAGAGTTCATGCAGATGTCTTCATTTTTTATCTATTACCATATGGATTATTTGAGTCTTTCCCTTTTTCTTAACTATAAATTACCACCCTCACAGTGAGATACTTGGGTTCTGCCATTCAACCTTCATGTAATTACTTATTCCAACACACAAACACAAACACAATCCCTCGAATAAAACACAGCACAATGACCTAGTGCCTATCCAAACAATATAGGCTCTTGCAATTCAAATCTATTGGTAACCCACAGAAATAAGTTGGTAAGACCCTACTGCTGTAGGGTAGATACCACGCACCTTAAATTCAAAATGTAAGACTGTACAATTGCTCCCTAGTGACTGGCTTTCATGTTTTCAGATGATGCTATTCAAGCAGCTGTGGACTAAAGGATTTAATGGTCTAACCCAGCTGTAAGCTCTCTGAACTGTGATGCCAACCTGCCAGACAAGATGGGTCCATTGGTAAAATTATGGCATGACTATTATGGAGGTAACTAATGGCTCCCTCTTTGGATTTGGTGCTTGTTCTTCAAGAGAGAACCTATGACCAATACTGTAAACCTGGTCCAAATACCTTAACTGTAGGGTTCTTAGGCCCTTGGAGTTGGGGGAAACCTAAAGGGTGTTCTTAGCTGAATTGACATAGCATCAAGTCACTTCTTAAATATCTATGCTTATATCCACACAGTTTAGTCTTAGCCCTAAACAGAGAAGCCTCTTCTTGAAATGAATAAAGATAAATGCAAACCCATGACTTAAAAAGATGTTGAGAATAAAGGATGGTTGAGGGCTCAGCTCTAGATCAGACATTTACAACACTCCCTTAAGGGTCAGGTAACATTGTGGAAGAGAGGGCAGAAAGAATATAAGACCTGGAGGATGGAGAGAGAGGCTGCAACAAATATCATCTTCTAAACATAACATGTCTATGTCAACCATGAGCTCACAGTGGCTGGCCATGTTGGCACTGGGTCCACAGGAGTTGAACAATTCTAAGTCAACTACAGAGCTCCGGAATTCACAGGGACCTACCACTTATTGTTGGTGCATTAATAACCGATAGATACTGGGAGAGGTGGAGGGCAGAGTATCCCATTGCATACTCACTCTAGACCTCATCAGGCACTGATGGTTAGTTCAAACTCATGATCACATAGAAAACCCCAGTCAAATTTTGTGAGACAGTGAACAAAACCAAAGACAGTAAGTAGGAGAAAAAGATTTTGTAAAGGGAGGATTGGTGAGGGAAAGAATGAAGCAGGAGAAACTGTGGAGGAGGGGAGAGTGACCAGAATACGTATTGTACATGTATGAAATGGTGAAAGAACAAAATTTACTAATAAACTATTAACCCTTAACTCCAAGAGGAATAACTTCATCAACTGGAAGGCAGTGTTTACATATAGTTTATTTTGTCACTACAGACTTGACTCTTTCCAAAGTTACTTAGGCCAAACACTGCACTTTATCCTTGAACTTGAGTGATTCTGATAGTACAGCTTTTTTTTTTATCATATTCTGCACTTCATCTTTGTATATTCATGCTCTTAAAATTGTTTACAAATCATTACATATGTTAAGGTGCATGCCGTGAGATTCTAAAGCTTGCTGCATGATCTTCATCTCCATTTCACTTTTGTATTCCTGGTAACCAATGATTGCATTGTATGGTCTTAGTGTTTTCTTCACTAGACTGTCACAGGTATGGAATTGCACAAAATGTAGCCCCTTCAGAATTACTTCACAGAATTGTAAATAAGAAATTAATATTCTTTCATACTTAGTATGTCTTTATAGCTCATTCATTTTTATTGCTAAATAGTATTTCACAAAATATATGCACTAAAATTTGCTTGCCCATTCATCTCCTAAAGGGCATTTTAACTGACTCTATTATTATACAGTAATGAATAAAACTTCTATAGTTATTCAAATGCAGGGGATTTTAAAGGTGCATGTTTTCAGATTCACTATGGAAATATACAGACCCAGACTCCCAAACTACATAATAATAGAATGCCATCACTGTACCAATAAAGGTAATTTGCCCTGCCAATTATTATGATTATTTGTCTATAGGACTGGGTTGGACCATTGATTGGTTTATGCTTTGTTGATTTTTGTTTGTTACATGCCTTTGACATTATATATTTTCCCCTCAGGATGATTTTTGCTGCCTTCTACAAATTTTGACATTCTGTATTAGTATTTTTTAAAAAATATTACCTATTATTTGTATTTTATATAACTGAGTATATTGCTTGCATGTATATAAGTGCACCCTTGAGAGCAATGCTGGAGGAGGTCAGAAAAGGGCATAAGATCCCCTGGAACTGTAGCTCTGATGGTTGTTAGCTGACATGTGGATACTGGGAACCAAACATGGGTCTTCTGCAAGAGTAGCCAGTGCTCTTAACCACTGAGTCATTTCTCCTACCTCTGTTTTAGTATTCACATAGATAAATAAATAGAGAGATAGATAGATTCATTGATTGATTTTTGAGACAGGGTCTCACTATGCAACACTGGCCTGGAACTCACAGGGATTCACCTACTTTGGCCCTCCAGTGCTGGTATGTGCCTGTGTTTTAACATTCATTTAATTTAAAATATATTTCTAAATATCTCTTGAAGTGTTTGTATAATTTAATGGTGTTTTGTTTAATTACAGATGCATTTCTATTTCCATTTATCTTTCTCTTTTTAATTTAAAGTTTGATTAATGCTTTTATAATCAGTGGACAGAGATTTTATAATATTTATTTAATTAAAAGTTATGATCTTGCATGTGAGTGATGGTGGTAAAATGCTTGAAAATATGCATTTTGCTGTTGTTAGATGGAGAATTCTACAAATGTCTACTGGAATAAGCTCATCAATAGTACTGTTTGCATTCATTTTCTCTATCAATACTTCAAAAGTCATTGATGCTTCAAATTTTAGCATTGGATTTACCTATTTCCGTCCACAGTGACAGACTCACTTTTTGCCTTATGTATTTTGACACTAACATTAGTTTAATATATTCAAGGTTCTTAAATATTCCTGAAAACTGCCTGCCTTATCATTATGCCCCTAAGAACACAATTATTATTTTGAAGTATGATTTTTCTCAAATTAATATAGTTAGTCCAGACTTCTTTGGATATGTGGTAGTGTACTATCCCTTGCAATTTCTATATGGTTAACCTGAGTCTCTGTAAAGGTTCGTTTTCTGTAGACAGCATATATTTGAAGCATATGTTTTTTATCTACTTTGACAATTTCTGTCTTTTAATTGGTGTGACTATAACATTTGGCATTCAAAGTGATAAAGCAGTTAACTCATAGTTATTTGCAACTAGTAAGAAATTTTCTTTCTGTTTTCTGGTGGTTGCATTTGTGTTCTCTATGTTGAATTTCTTCTCTTGTTTTAATTACTTTAATTATGTAATTTAGTTTAGTCTCTTTATTTCCGGTATAAATTATAATTAAGAAATTAAAATGTTTTAACTTGTACACAACACACACACACACACATACACACACACACGCACACACACACACACAAACATACACATACACTCCAGTTTCATTTCTTGTTACATTCCTGTTCTCTCTAGAAAAACCATATAGTATATTTACCAAGACATTTATACCATCATCATATCAAATGACGTCATCAATTGAAAATAACAAAAAATATTTTAACCTTTAGTTTTTCCTTATATAATATCATAATTTCATGGTTAAACTTTTCTTATTTATATAATTATCCTTATGTCTGAAAAATGTTTTTTATATTTTTTATAATACAAGTACGTTGATAAGTAATTATCAATTAATTATTGATAATTCTGAGTTCTCTGAGAATGCAATTATCACCACTTTAGTTTGATGGGCAATTTCATTAAAATCAGACATCTATATTGTCTGTTTTTATTCTTAAATACTTTTAAATATTTAGCATCAATCTTCTCTGAACACCATGGTTTCTTCTGAGAAGTCCTCTGTATCTTTGTTTGTTTTATGCTTATTCTGCTGAGGGTAAGTAATTATTTTCTCTTTAAACTTTTCTCTTTGACTTCTCCCTTTGGCAGTTTAATGATGTACCTAGGTAAGATTTTTCATTGTCATTCTGCCTTTCAATTCTCTTTCAATTGTTTCTCTTGCTATGGTTTCATTTTTTCCTCAGAAGTATTCCATTCATAAAAATGTGTTATGATTTTGAAATTATACCATGGTTTCTGGATTTTTCATACATTTTTCTCCATACTCTTCAGTTTTCAGTATTCTTATTGATTTGCTGCAAGACTGGCTGACTCTGTACTTGAAGGTGTCTAGGCTACCAGTGAGTCCACAAAAGGCATGCTTTGTATCTACTACTATGTATTTAATTTTTTAACATTTGTTTTTTATTTTATTACAATTTTTATCTCTCTACTTAAAAAAGCCATTTGTCTTGCATGTTATTATTTCTTGTTAAAGATCTTTGTGTGTGTGCATACATAAAATATGTTAAGATTAATTTTATTAGTCACTTCAAAATTTCACACAATATACTTCGATCATATTCTCTATCGCTTACCCTCTTCCCCAACCTGATTTCATGTCCTTTAGTATTATTGGTTCTTTTCTTTTAAAAACTTTGTTTCTAATTAATTAATTAATTAATTAATTTCAAGTTTGTTTTAAAGGTGTAATTCCTTCTGTAACTCCCACGTGCTTCTAGGTGTGGGTCCATGTCCTGAAGTCTAGTCCACCTACCAGGCAGCATACCAGTAAGGAAAATGGGTTTTTCCTCGCTCTGTATTCATCAGTTGCCAGTGGATTCTCATCTAGGGCTGTGGCTTCTTGCCCACTTCCATGATTCATGCTGGCCCCCCGTCCTGCTTGGGTTTTCACAAGTCTTGTGCCTGCTCTTATAAGTGCTGTGGGTTCTCATGTGAAACTACCGTGTGATACCATCCTTATATTAATCTGCCATCTCTGGTTTTCACAATCTTTGCAATCTCTCTTCTGCTATGACCCCTGAGTCTTGGAGGAGAAAGTGCAGTGTAGGTGTCTCATTTAGAGTTGAGCACTCTACAGTCTCTTTTTCTCTGGTTGTTGATATTTGTGGGCCTCTGTGTTGACCACTATCTCTTGGAAGAAGAACCTTCTCTGGTGAGTTGAAAGATGTACTAATCTATAGGAGTAACAGTAAGTCATCATGATTCAGTTTAATATTATGTCTATTTAGTAGAAATAAAGAAGTAGGTTTGCCCTATGGTCTGTGATTTGTCTACCCACAGGTTCACACCCTGACAACAGTGTTAGGTATGGATTCCCTACTGTGAAGCAGGTCTTAAATCCAATTTGAAGGTAGTTGATTACTCCCATAATATTTGTGCCACTATTACACCATTGGCCATACTTACCAAGCCAGGTGCTATTACAGATAAGAGGGTTGACAGTTGCCAAAGGTTGAGGGTTGACTTTCTTTGTCAGTAACATGCACAGCATGTTCTAGTATTATGACAGCTATCCAGCAGAGATGTAACTTAAAGGTCAGTACCAGCTCGATGTATCCTTGTTTGTTCTGTGTCTCAGTTATGTAGTGTTTTCAGCAATAGGATTTTATAATCAAGTTTTGATGATAGTCATGTACAATGGCAATAGCCAGTATTGTTTTCAGATATTTGGGATTTCTTTGTCAATAATTCCAAAAGAAGGAGTTCACTCCTGGCATTGGGCTTTGAATTTGCAAGTCTCTGAAGTATATTGGGGTCATTTAACCTCTTTTATAGGGTGCCTACATTTAAACTATATTTATATTGTATATGCATATATTGAGAGAAGCTTCAATCGTAGGTTTCCACATGACTCTTAAAAGGCCTTTAGTGTTTCTCTTACCCCCCTTGTGTGCTGCCCTCCAACTTTCTACCCTGTTAAACTTGTCTTCTCTATTTTCTCCTTTCCTATCAGTACAGCACTTTATTTACCTTATATCCACCACCTGTGGCACCATGTATGTTTCCTAATCTCTAAGGATTTTATAATTGAAATATACCTACTAAAGTCTCAAGGCTAACTTTCACTTATGAGGGAGAACATGCAATGTCTGTCTGTCTGGGTCTGGGCTACTTTACTCATGATGATTGTTTAAAGTTCCATCCATTTATCTGTGAATTTTGTAATTTTGTTTATCTTCACAGCTGAATAATATTTTACTGTGTAAATGTACCATACTTTCATTATTCATTTGTCAGTTGATGCACATCTACCTTGTTTTCATTTCCTGGCTACTGTGATCAGGGCAGCAGTGAATATGAATGGACATGTATCTTTGTAATAAGATATTGAGACTTTGGGGTCTGTTCCCTGAGTGGTGTCCGTATCATGGGGGAAATCTATTTTTAGCTTTCTGAGGAAAGTCCACACTAATTTCCATAACGGCTGCACCATTTTATGCTCCTACCAGCAGTGAATAAGTGTTCCTCTTTCTCAACATTCTCACCAACGTTTGTCATCATTTTCTTTTTAGATCTTAGCTATTTTGACTGGCGTAAGATGAAATATTAAGTAGTTTTAATTTGCATTTCTCTCACAGCTAAAGATATTGAACATTAGAAAAAATATTTCTCAGGAGCTGGAGAGATGGCTCAGCAGTTATGAGCCCTGACTGCTCTTGCAAAGGACCTGTGTTCAATTCCCAACACCCACATGGTGGCTAACAACTGTCAGTAACTTAATTCCAGGAGATCCAGCACCCTCTTCCGAACTTCATATGCACTGCATGATATGAGTGCACTTACACACATGCAGACATTGCACTCTGAAACATAAAAAATAATAAATATTAATAAAAATATTTATTGACCATTTGTGTTTCATCATTTGATAATTCTCTGTTTAGTTCCTTATCCTAATTATTAATGTTTTAATTTTTGCCAATTTGATACAATGTACTTTGGCCATATTCAAAACTCCTCCCATATCTGAAACCTTCTTACTATCTCTGACCTTATTTAATATATTATATGTCTATATTTCATTTTGGTGTGGGTCCATCCACTGGATACTGGGAGTAGTGGTTTGAATGAGAATATCCTCCATAGGCTCTGAGTTTTTAGACATTTTGTCCCCACTTGGCTTGGAAAGTTTTAGGAATGTGGCCTTGCTAGAGGAAGCATATCATATCACTGAGGACAGGCTTTGAGAGTTCTTAAGCTTTGCCAGATTTCTGGTCTCTCACTGCTTCCTGTGCCTGCTTAAATATGTGATCACTGGGCTTTCTGCTCCAGTCACCTTCTGCTGCCATGCCTTCCTGCCATTATAGACTTTTACCCCTGGAACTATAAGCCAAATAAACTCTTCCTTTTACAAGTTTTCTTGATCATTGTGTTTTATCACAACAACAGAAAAGCAACTAATACACTGTTTAACCTACTCAGGTTCTCCTTTAAAGACTGACTCTCTCCTGCTCCCAGTAACTGTAGGTTATCAATAATTACTAAACTAGAATTGAGGTTTCTTACCCACTTCTTCACTTCTCTGTTGGGATTTTGTTTGTGTTGAGCTCATGTGGGACTTGTGCAAACTGTGACTGTGACTACTGCTGTGAATTCATTTGAGTAAGTGACTAGGTGTCTGGAAAACTATTAGTCTGTAGTCAACCACTACTTCTGGCTCTTACAATCTTTCTGCCCCCTCTTCCTAAATGATTCCTGTGCCTCAGAATGCAGAAGTTTGGTATGCATGTCTTATTTGGGGATAATCATGGCCCATTCTCTGAACATGGGCCAGTTGTGCTTTTCTATGTTAATCACCATCTGCTGCATGAAAATTCTCTGGCAAGAGTTGAGAGATGCATTTATCTATGAGTATAATAATAAGTCACTAGTAGACAGTTGCCTATATGTGTTTATCTGAATCATAGATTAGGTTCTCCCCTGTGGCTTGTGCTGTATCTAGTCATAAGTTTCTAGGTCTGGCATCAGTTGAAGTATGGGCTTCATCTTGTGAAGGCCTTAAATTCGATCAAAATTGATTGGTTAGCCCCACAACAGTCTTGTCACTATTGCTCAAGTGGCCATTTCTTACCTGGCCAGTTGTTGCTGCAACTCTCAGGATTCCTAGCTTGGAACTATCGATGATTATTTTCTCTTACAGTAGCATGCAGAGTATCTTCCAGCACTATGAAATCCAGTCAGTAAAGTGAGGCTCTGAAGTCAGCACCAGTTTGATTTCTTCTTGCTTGTTCTACAGTTCATGTGTGCAGTGTAATCAGAAATATAATCTTACTGTGAACTTCTGATGGGTAGCCAAGTGCATGAATAATGATCAGTGGTGTTTGAGGGTCTACTTGACCTTGATCAAGAGCTCCAAAAGTGGGAGTCCATTCCTGGCACTGGGCCTTTTCTTTTCTAGCCTATGGTGTCTAGAAGGGGCAATGTCTACCTGCTACAGGGTAACTTCTTTTAATCACTTTTTATATTTCACATTTAAAAAAGCTTCTAAAGTGTTTCCACATGGCTTTTAAAAAAATCTTCGTCAAAGAATTATTGGCATCTGATTACTGCTGGTTGAAGAAGAGGTGATCTTCTTATAGGGAGGAACTCTGGATAGGCTGACTAGACCCCAGTGGGTGAACTGGCACTGAAGGACATCTGGGAATACTAGCTTGACTTATGGACCTTGATACAGAAAACAGAATGTATGAATTACAGTGGAAGGACTATGGAAAGTTGCCAATAGGAGAAGGTGGTGTAGAGATGATTGGGATGTTCCCTGTGAAATACACAAAAATTCAATAAAAGAATATTATTTTTAATAAGTCAAATAAATTGTAGGCAATTAGGAGGACAAAACTGAAAAAAAATTATACACTGGAAGAATTTATGGTCTTCTGTTACAAACAGACAAGTTACATGATAAATGAATAGACAATTTATCAAGGACAAAAAAGAGTTTTGAATTAGATTCCGGGAAGCTGCTGGAATTAACAGTAGACCTTGGGTAGGTGTAACATAGACTGAAGAAATGGGAAGAACAATATGTAGGTACAGGAAACATCTTGTCAAGACAGGAGGACGCAACTAATTAGCATGCTAAGAACATTGCAATGAAGTGTTGGCCTTGCTAAGGCATTTAAAGTTGTTTCTGAAGTTGATATGGAGGATCAAGGGACACTGAACTGCAGTGTACTTGGCTTTTTATTTTGTACTGAAGACTGGCTGTAGATAGAAGACAGGTTTGGGGAGTAGATTAACAAAAAGCATGCAAACAAGTTCAGGGATTTGTGGAAGGTGGAATTTAGGAAGTCTGGATTAAGAGTCATAGGGATGAAATGAGTGACAAATAAGCAGTATATGAAGGTTTACTTATTTGAGAGATAACTGTGATAGAAAAACTATAGAGATTCAGGTGGTAGGAGCCTAGATTTTATGAATTTAGTGATGAGGGATGTGATAATACCATGTGTTAAGATTCAGAGTATGAGAGGAACAGTAAGGAATGTCTGGAAAGTGAGAGGAAAAGGACAAAAATTTTCTATTTAAAAAGTGGATTTGAGAATTTTATACATATATATAATTTATATATTTTTATTGAATTTCTGTGTGTTTCATAAGAACATCTCAATAAATCTTAATCATCTTCATAACCTCTTCCCCACTGGCCCCTCCCATAGCCCCCAACTGAAATGTATGCATTCTGTCATTTGTGTTAAGACCTCTTGTACCAAGTTAGTGTCCTCAGACCTTCCTCAGTGCATGTTCACATACTGAGGTCTAGTCAGGCTATCTAGAGTCCCTTGGTAAGGGAGATCAGCTCTTCTTCAACCAACAGTAATCAGATGTCAAAATTCTTTCATCAAAGATTGGGATCTGCTTCCTATTTTGCTAGTTCTATGCTGGATTTTGTCTGCTTGAGTTTGCATGGGTCTTGTGCATGCTGTCATTATTGCTTCAGGTTCATATGAACAGGGATCCAGTAGCTTGTGGGATCTTGTGTTAAAATTTCTCTTTGGGAGAGGCAGACTAACTTAACCTGCCTCTCTCCCCTGGCCTTGTAACCCAAAAATCTCCCCAGGCCTTGCAACAAACAAACAAATTTCTCCACTCACAGGCAAATTCTAGCTAGTTTACTTGGGCTTACTAACACAACAGTGGGTAATGGATTACTTACAGAACATAGGTGCCCACCCTCCCCTCTGCAAGTTACGTTAGTAAATCTATGAGGCTTGGATTTTGCAACTTTCCAGTGAACACATCCAAATGGTCATTGGGGGAGGGGAAAAAGGGCCGACCTCATTCAATCCACAGTTTAAATACTATTGGCCCCTCCTTCTCACATCCAAGGACAATGGACAGGGCGGGTGGGTCATAGTACTTGCCCAGCTCCTCCTATGTCTTTCTGCTCAAGGTGATCCTAAGTGATACCACTCTGGGAGGGGTGTTTGTCCACAGCTCATCAGGCTTTTCCCTCGGAGAATAGATCCACTCTACAGATCCTATTTCCATATCGTCATATACCTCGTCCCTGGCTCTTACAATCTTTCAGTCCCCACTTTTGCAAACATCCCTGAGCCCTGGGTGGGTGGAGTTTAATATAGGAGTCCTATCCAAGGCTCAGCATTTGCAGACTCTTAATTTCTATGCTTTGTCCATTTTTGATTTTTTGTGGCCCTCTGTTGCATAACCTACATTAATGGGAATTTAGAGATTCATTTCTGTCTTTTTTACCCCTTGCTCTCTGTTATATGAGCCTCAAGTATAGAAGTTGCATTACAGATGTGCTACTTAGGCTTGGAAAATTCACAGACAATGTCTGTATATGACTAGTTGTGGGGCTCTGAAATAGTCTCTGTCTGGTTCAAAAGAAGCTTCTTTGATGAAGATGACTGGTACACCTGACTGTAAATCTAAGGATACAAATTTTGGATTGGAAAAATTAATACTGTGAAAATGACATCTTACCAAAAACCATTTATAGATTCATTGCAATGTCAATTAAAAGCCCCATGACATTCTTCGCAAATGAGAAGAAAGTATTCAAAACTTCATAAGGAAGTACAAAAGACCCTTGATAGCCAAAGCACTCCTGAGCACAAAGGGCAATGCTTGGGGAATTACTATACTAGATTTCAAACTATAATTGCATAGCTACAGGCATGATAACAGCATGGTACTGGCACAAAAATAGGCCCACAGATCAATGACATATAATTGGAAACTGAAACATGAATAAATGCAATTTCTGTCACCTGATATTTGACAAAGAGGCCCAAAACACTCACTGGAGGAAAGACAGAATCTTCAGCAAATGGTGCTGGGAAAACTGGATCTCTACCTTTAGAAGAGTGAAGCTACATCCTTATTTTTCACCTTGTGCAAAAGTCAACTCGAAGTGGATCAAAGACCTCAACGTGAAATCTGAAACTCCAAAATTGTTAGAAGAAAAGATTGGTAGTATTCTACAAGACGTAGGTGTAGGAACAGACATTAGTTGCTCAGGAATTGATGTCAGGAATCAACAAGTGGGACTTTATTAAAATAAAAAGCTTTTGTACAGCAAAAGAAATTACTAAAGAAGTGAAGAGAAAACCCACAGAGTGGGAGAAAATCTTTACCAGTGACACATCTGAGAGTGGTTTAACATACAGAATACAAAATTACTCAAGACCCTGGTCCCTGCTATCTCTGACCCTAGCCAGCTCCAGTTCCTCTCCCTACCAGATCTCTGGATTAGCTTATTAACCTAGTCTAACTAAATGGCCTACCATAGTTTCTAAGTCCCTCCTCAGGTGGTTCTCCTGATCATCTGGACATACCTGCTTACCTAGAAGGTCTTGTTAGTCAGATCTCACACACTGCATATCTATTCCATTTCACTGGCCCACCTCCACCCTGTCTCCTGCCAGCCCTAACCCCTTCTGGGCTCCAGTTCCTTCCCCGAAGATCTCTGAACTAGCTTTCTAACCCAGACTGATTAAACAGCCTAGCAGAGATTCCTGTCCCTCCTCAGGCACTTCCCCAGCCCTGTCTTACTGGGTTCCTGATCAATTGGGCAGGGCAGATCTGCCTACATAGGAGTCTGTCAAATCAGATCCTACCCACCACATCTCTATTCCATTTCTATGGTCCACCACTACCCTGTCCAGATCTCTAGACTAGCTCCCTAATCTAGACTAGCTAAACTCCTGAGCATAGACTCTAATGGCTTCTGGTCTAGGCTACCCATACCAGCCCTCTACTGGATGACTATCTGACCAGCCTATCTACCACTCTGTCCTACCAATCACCCAGACCAGTCTACCCATTGTGCAAGAACTTAAAAATTACACCAATTTATTTTTCATTCCTAAACAAAAAGTAACTAAGCTACATAAACAATATAAACAAAATTAAGCAAAAAAATTAAACAAAAATTAACAAAATTAAACAAAAGCAGAGTGGAAGCACCTGCCAGACACATAACCAAAATAAACATACATATGCCAAAACGTACATAATAGTATGTACTATAATAGTATGCCAGAAGTACAAATAGTATGATAAACTATGAGACTATGTCCCTCCCAAACCTCACTGGTCACATGTACTATAATGAGAACCACCCTGAGGAACCCAAGGACACATAACTTAAAAGAACAATCATAAACATGATCAAAGAACTTAAAAAAAATAGACAAACAACTCAAAGAGTTCAAAGAGGAAAGAGATACTTATCCAGATTCAAGAAGTACATAAAACACCAATTAGTCATGACCAGAACAGAAACTCCCCATGACATATCATAGTAAAACCATTAAATGTAAAGAACAAAGATTGGGTACTAAAAGCTGCTAGAGAAAAACATCAAGTTACATATAAAGGAAAATCCATCAGAATTACAGCTGACTTTTAACTATGAAAGTCAGAAGATCCTGGACAAAAGTATTCCCAGCTCTAAACGAACATGGCTGCCAACCCCAAATACTTTACCCAGCAAAACTATCATTGTCAAAGAGGAATGGGAAATTTTTCAGGACATGAAAGAATTTATGTCCACCAAACCAGCCCTACAGAGAATATACAATATAATGGACGGAAGAAAGAAATGAGTATATCCAAGAGATTACAGAAAGAAACAAAGAATGTTATAATGAATGAAACACAAAATAGGGCCACAAACACAAAGAAATTAAAATAGCAATATCCAATACATATTTTTCAATAACAACACTAAATAGCAATGGCCTTAAATCGCATGTCAAAGAACACATGCTAGCTGAATGGATCAAGAAAAATAAACTCATCATTGTGTTGCTTCAAAAACTCATCTCACCTTCAAGGATAGACACTATCTCAGGGTGAAAAATGGAAAGAAAATATTTCAAGCAAATGACTCTAAAAAGCAGGCAGGTGTGACAATTTTAATATCTATTAAAACAGATTTCAAATGAAAACTAATCAAGAGAGATAAAGGGATCACTTCTTCATTCTAATCAAAGGAACAATTGATCAAGAAGATATTATAATCATGAACATATATGCACTAAATTTCAGAACACTAAATTTCACAACAACAGTACTCCAGGACTATAAAACACAGTTTAACTCCAACTCAGAAATAGTAGATTACTTCAATACCTCCATATATTCAATAAACAGGTCAACAAGACAAAGAGTAAACAGAGAAACATCTGAATTAAATGACAGTTTATATGAGACAGACCTACCTAACAGACACCTACAGCATATTCTATCCAAGAACCAAAGAATACAGTTTCTATTCAGCAGCCCGTGAAAGTTTTTCTAAATTGGACCATATTCTGGGACACAAAAAATTTCATAAATACAAAAAATCTAAGCAATCCAATGCATTCTATCAGACCACAGTGCAAGAAAACTTATAATCAACTGCAAAAGAAGCTCTTGTAACTACATGAACTCATGGCTATTAAACACACTTCTGAATGACAAATTGGTCAAACAAGTGATTAGAAAGAAAGAAAAGTATTCCTGGATCTAAATGAAAATGAGAGAATACAACACAACAAACCTCTGGGACACCTTAAAACAGTCCTAAAAAGGAAGCTTATAGTTCTTAATGGCTGCATTAAAAAAAATCAGAAAGAGCACATTTTAATGACTTAACAGTACAATTCAAGACTCTGGAAAGACAAGAACAAACCAACCCCAAACCTAATAGATGAGAAGAAATAACAAAAATCAGGGCAGAAATTAGCAAAATAGAAACAAAGAAAACAATACAAAAAAAGACCAATCAATCCAAGAGTTTGTTCTTTGAAAGGTTAAACAAGATAGACAGACCCCTACCCTAGTTAACCAAAATAAATAAAGATCAAATCCAACTTAATAAAATCAGAGATGACAACAAGAACAAAAATACAACAAAATATCTCTACATTATAAGGGAATAGTTTAAACATCTATGCTGCATTAAGCTTGAAAATCTGAAAGAAATAGTTGAATTTCTAAAATGATGGGAATCATCAAAGTTAAACCAAGAAGAGATCAACAACTTAAACAGACTCATAACAAATAAGGAAATTAAAACAGTAATACAAAATCTCCAGATTAAAAATATCCTAGCCCCAGATAGATTCAGCAGAATTCTAACAGACAGTCAAAGAAGATTTAAAACCAAACCTGATTAAATTATTTGAAAAGATAAAAACAGGAGAACTCCCAAACTCCTTCTATAAAGTCAGTATCACTCTAACACCAAAACCAGGTGAAGAAACAACAATAAAAGAAAACTTTAGGCCCATATCCTTAAGGAACATTGATGCAAAGGTACTAAAAAAAGACTTGCAAACCACAGGTAGATACACATCAAAAACATCACCCACTATGGCCAAGTCAGCTTTATTCCAGTGATGGAATAAATATACATAAGTTAATAAATGTAATAAAATATATAAATGGACTTAAAGACAAAGAACACATAGCACAACAGATGCAGAAAAGGCCTTTGAAAAAAATCCAACATGCATTCAAATTAAAACTACTAGAAGGAGTTGGTCTAGAGGGAACATACCTCAACATAATTAAAGCTATATACAAAAAACCCACAGTCAACATCATTGTAAATGAAGAAAAACTGGAAGCATTCACATTAAATTCAGGAAACATACAGGGCTGACCACTATCTTTACTCCTCTTCAATATATTGCTTGAAACTCTTGCAAGAGTAATAAGACAAGAGAACAAAATTAAAGAAGTACTAATCGGAAAAGAAGAGGTCAAGTTATCAATATTTGTAAGATGATATAGTATACATAAGAGATTTCAAAAATTCACTAGAAAACTGTTAGAAATGATTAACATTTTCAGTAAAGTGGTCAGCTACAAAATCAACTTACAAAAATCAGTGGCCTTTCTATAACCAATAACAAGCAATGAGAAAAAGCAATCAAGGAAACCCTCCCATTCATAATAACATAAGCATTAAAATATTTAGAAATAAACCTAATTAAAGACATTAAAGGCCTCTACAATGAAAATTTCAAATGTTTAATGAAAAAGATAAAGGACACTAGGAGATGGAAAGACACCATGCTCATGGATTGGTAGAATCAATATTGTGAAAATGACCATCTTACCAAAAGCACTTTACATATTCAGGGCAATGCTAATCAAAATAACTATGGCAATCTTCACAGACATAGAAAAAAATCATCTTAAAATTCATATGGAATCACAAAAGACCCTGGATAGCCAAAGTAATATTGGGCAAAAGAACATCGATGGGGGAATCAACATACCAGATCTCAGATTATAATACAGAGCTACAGTCATAAAATCAGCATGGTCCTGGAACAAAAATAGCACATGTCTACCCTATGATCCAGTCATACCACTCCTTGGCATATACCAAAAAGACTTATCTTATTGTACAGATACCTGTACATCCATGTTTATTGCTGCTCTCCTTACAATAACTAAGAAATGGAAATAAACTAAATGTGCCTCAACTGGCAAATGGATGATAAACGTATGGTACTTTTGCACAATGGAGTTCTACTCAGCATTAAGAACAGATGAAATGAAATTTACATGTAAATGGATGGAACTAGAGAGTGTTATACTAAGTGAAGTAACACAGATGCAGAAAAACTAGTGATGTAAGTTCTCCCTCATTTATGGATTGTAGAACCATCCTCTATATGTGAGTATCCCAATGTAACACCAGGATACAGTGAAAGGGTAAAAGGAAAGAAAGAACCTGAAAAAGGGGACAGAAGTTACCATGGGAGACATGGAGAACGTGGGAATGTTCCACAGGGAAGAGAAGAGGAAAGGGCATGCAGGGCATCATGGTGTGGGAGGGAGGAATGCCAGGTGAGAAGCGATGGAAGGAGGTGGCTATTTTGGGGGAATGGTGGGGATAATGTGGGTGTTGGGACTAGGAAGTGAGAGAAAAGAGAGGAGGGCTAGATAACCCAGAGGGAAATGTGATGCCGCCGAAACCCCCAGAGAAATGCAAAAACAGTGTGTGAACATTAGTGCATATGATTACCTGGGGGTTGTTTGGCAAGGAACACAGTTCTTTTGTGTGGCTAAGGAGAGTTGTTCAAGAGCTTCCCAAAATAATACAGGCTATGGCCAAAGCTCTTGGTTATCTCCCAGAACAAGAAGATAATGCCCTTCTTCTGAAACAGGGTATATTTGAGATGTAAGACTCAGAGCAATGGAGCAGGAACTGACATGAAAGCTTTCTGTCTGAAGTTTAACTCCCCACATGCAAACTGGTAAAGAAGAAAATCAATCAATGGTCCAACCCAGCCTAAAGTTGAATAACCATAACAACTGGCTCAACAAACTACCTCTATTGATACAATAGTGACACTGGTATCTGGGAGGTAATCAATAGCTATCTAATTAGGACTTAAAGCCCTCCTAGTGGGAGTCAACTCATGGATGGCACTGTAAACTCAGTCAAATACACATGGTTAGAGGGGACATAGCTGCTAGAGAAAACCCCATCTCTATCATATCTCTAGAGAAATGAAATTTCTTGCCATATGCTGAATATGGATCCTTATACTACAGACAAACATACAGTATATCACTCATTAAATAATCTTTTATTTTTGCAACAGATGGAGGATACAGCAGAGTTCCACAACAATCAGGCACAGAGAATATACATCTGAGAGATGCCAGTCCTAGGTGGTATCTACAGTTGAACATCTATTTTTAAGGTTCATAGAACACAATGGAACCAAAATTAGAGAGAACCTTTAATTCTCACCAGTGAAGCTTCCTTAAATAGCGTAGTACTATGCACATAGAAGGTCACAAATGGCCAAGTTTTAAAGGATAAAAGACTGCAGAGTATGTATCCCTGGATAAGACTCATATATTGAACCTCACTCACCCATGGCTCAGAAGTCATTGTGGAAGAGGGGGCAAAAAGATTGTAAGAGCCAGACTGGTTCATGAAGTTAGGGAAGCAGAGGTTTTCAGGCCACTGGATGTGAGTATACATCCTGAATGTAACTGCAGGAAGAAGGATAATGGAAAGGAACCATGATATAAAGGAAAAGAAAGAATCACAGAGAGAAGACTAGTAAGAGAATTGTGTTACTACGGGAGAAATAGATAAAAGGGGGTATATGAATGACAGATTATACATACAATCTCTACAGGAGTTCATGCATATAGCTGCAGGCTAAATAACAGGAACCAGTGCCAGACAGGAAGAACCTTCCTTTGAATTTTACAACATATTTTGATAATATTCCAACTCCCTTCTCCCTCCCAACCTTGCCTAACTACTTACTTCCTCCATGACTTCCTGTCCTATATTATTATTTGCCTTAAAAATGCCTAATGTGTTTTATCTGTGTTTCCTAAGTACTCTTAGGTCTAGGTCTATCCCTTGGAGTCTGGTCAACCTACCAAGAGCCACATCACTAAAGAAAACTGATTCTCCCTCTCCTAATAGATTCTCAGCTAATGCTGGGCCTCACTGACCACCTCCCCCATCGATTCTGGGCCCTTTTTTGGCTCAGATCTGTACAGGTCTTGTTTATACTATCATAAATGCTTTGGGTTCAATAACAACTGAATGACAAACTATGGCCATAGGTACATTAGCGGCATGAATATTATGGGAATAGCCAACCACTTTTCCTAATTAAATTTAATGCCTGTTATAAAAGATGGAGCCCATAACTGACACTGTAATGAGGGTCAAGAACCTGTGGCTAGACAGGGCACTGACCATAGAGAAGAACATACTACTATCATTCTGCTAAATAGACTTAGTATTAACCTAACTCATAATGACTTACTATTATGTCCATTGATTGGTACATCTCTCAGCTCTCACCAGAGAAGGTTCTTCTTGCAGCAGATGGTGAGCAACATAGATGTCCATAAATGATCACTATGCAGAAAATAAGAGACTGTGGATTACTCAGCCCTAAATGGGACAAGTAAGTTTTGTTCTCTCCTCCCAAGGCTCAGGGATCATTGAGGAAGAGGGTGAAGAAAGATTATAAGAACCAGAGGTGATAGACCAACACAAGGAAACTGTGCTGTCTGGACACCACAGTGCAGTTGCACATATGAACACACAGTAAGATTTATTTTAAGTATTCTAAAATATAGGATAAAAGAGGTATAGATAAAAGTTGTTACCTTCATAGTGATACATGCAACTGAACACTTTCAAATATTTCAACAGAAAGTAGAAACAGTTATTATAACTTCATTTCAAAATGAAATAGTCTTTTATTTCAGATCATACATTTGAACAGAGGCCATCTTCTATTCAGTTAGGACAACTCTACCAATAATTCATTTTTGGACAGTGACCAGGAAGACCTGGATAAAACAGTAAGTAAACAGGCAATTAAAGCAATCACAGGTTAAATGTTCTGTTTGATTGATTTCTGACTTACTAATGAGGAATAATCTATGAAATTAGGGTTATATATTTCTTCTAAAAAGTCTATCATATATATGACTACATATATCTGGGGTCCTTAAAATAATAAAAAAATCCAACTAAAAGTATATCAAAGCATCTAATCCTGATGATTAGAAATGCATTTTCCAGTTGAATGATTTGAATGTAATAAATACATTTCATCATTAATGATGGTATATTTCCTACCCAGAAACATCCTTAATAAATGTCATTGTAAGTACTCTGAGCAACATGGAAGTCTTATAATACTGAGGATTTAGAATTTGAATTTTATTCTTTGTTTCATGGTTATTTTATATATTATGCTTCTATATGTGTGTAGATTAGAGATCAACTCTGAGCACCTACTATCACTCTATATCTTATATTTTGACACAGGTTCTCTCATTCATCCTTAATTTCACTTTTTTTGACTAGTCTGGTTGAGGAGCAAGCCCCCAGGTTCTGTCTCCTTGAAACCCAGCATTAATGTTGCTGGTGTGCACACCATGTGGGTGCTGGAGATCTGAACTTCAGTCCTCTTGCTTATGCAGCAAACTCAGCTTATTATTTTATTTTTATACTTTGATCTCCCTGGGAACAGGAATGAACAGCACATAAATGATTAATAAAAATAATCTTGCATCAAACATTAACTAAGCCTTCTTGATGTGCTTAAGAACGGTGGCTTTCTGTTTTTAAGGGAATGAAATGGTAGTGAATAATAAATTTAGTCTGTGACTTTCCTCTCTAAAGAGGATCTGCACTGGAAAATGTTCATTAAGAATTAAATCAGAGGATCAGGTATGGTGACACATGTCTTTAATCCCAACAGAGGCAAACAGACCTCTTTGAGTTCCAGGCTGACCAGAGTACACAGCAAAAACTTGTTTGTTTTGCTTTGTTTTTTAAAGCATTAAATCCGATTCTTACTCTCTGAAACGAGACACACACACACACACACACACACACACACACACAGAGAGAGAGAGAGAGAGAGAGAGGAGAAAGAGATCATTTGATTTTGATCCATTGGGGAAATCAGACATTTTAGCTTTAAAAATAAAGACAGCTTTGAAGCCGGGTATGGCAGCACATCTGCATAGCAAGTTCCAGGCCAGCTGGAGTTTAAGGGAGACCCTCTCTCAAAACAAAAACAGGAGCAAGAGCAAGAACAGTAAAACAACAAAAAGTCACTTTTACTGACAAAATGCAAAGAAAGCATATTGGTCACTTAAAAGAAATAGAATAGCCTTTAAAAACTTTGAGTGTATTGCACAAGCAAAAAGTTCTGTGAATCTTCAAAGTCATATATTAGCACATAAACAGTTTCAGTTAGGGATATGTTTACATGTAGAGTTAGAGGCTTTAAAAAACATAATGAGAACTTATGTGTCTAATATAACTTCGTACTTGCCAAAAATGAGTAGCTCCCTTTTACATTAAGCTATGCTTCCCTTTGTACCTGGGAGCTATAAGGTTTTACCGATGCTCATTTTCAATTACGCACCAGCAGGCTCACTTCTGTTCAGTTCACAGAGTGAATGAACCAGAAGCTAAGCATATACAGTATCAGTTAAAGGTTTACCAAATGAGTTCCCATGGTTTGCTTTTCTCACTAAATGCATGCCCACATGCCAGAAAAGATCTCTGAAGCGGAATACACCCCAGACTTGAGGCCTGGAGGGTACATTATTTCAGGTTTATCAGGCTACCTCGTCTAGTGCCTTTTTCATGGGAAAAATATAAAGCCTCTGTTCCCTCACAAAGAATTGAGTACAATTCCAAATAAAATTGATTTCTTCTTTGTCTTTGTTTTGATTTGGAGGATAGAACTCCGACACACTTATTCATTTATGCTGTTTTAGTTCTTACAACCAAATATAAGAAGGAGAGAGGAAGGAATCACAAATAGCTTATACCAATCAACACTGGCTTTTAATTTTATTTCTATCAAAAGAGATGGTATTGAAAATCCTTTAGAAACTATAATATATAATTAAAATAAATAAAAGTAATGGTCTTTTGAAAACTCTTACATGTGTCATCATTTCACAGCATTAATTTAATCAGCTCAAGTTTAGTGAAGGTTTCTACAAACCACATGAACTCCATATGCCAATATCAGTAAATATTTACCTCTTTGAATCTCATATTTTCCTGTTTTGTTTCATTCTTTAATTTGTAATAATGTCTTATACCATAAATTTACTGGATTAATAATTAATTAAAATGTGATATCATCAGAGTAATTTGCCTGGTTTGGGAATACTATTTGGCAGTCCTCTGATTAATGCATCACTGTGAGTGAAAGCAACAGATTAACCATGGCACGCAAGGCAACTAGCTAATTCCTCACCAAAACTCTAGGTAGTTGAGTCACATGGCACTTCAATTTGTTTACATGTTCGATGGTCTTTCACCCCCAGTGGAACAATAAATATTAACTTATTATACTAAAAGAAGCTCAGGAAAATGTGGTTGATATAAATAATGCAGTATTAAAATTATTTCCTTTATGAAATGACAGGTCTTTTTGCAACATGATAGACCTCTGTTTAACTTTAAAAGGAATATGATCAAACCTCTGCAAATATTTCAAATTTTTTATGTCTCTGATAGTCATTAATTTTTTTTCTTTTTCAAGATTATATTTGAAACATATTGAATGGGATATAGTGTGATCTGCAATTTACTATTTAACAAAAAGAGTTTTTATGGAGGTAAACTACTTTAAAAATCACAGGATGTTTTAGTATAAGTTTGTTTGCAACCTCAGAAATACTTAGATTATAAACTCAATGTCTTTGCATTTAGAAGGTGATACTTTTAACATGGAAGTTCCTACTACATTCTTCCAGTTTTCAGTGTTACTGGGAACAGAAAAGATCAGTAGACACTCTCTGCAGTCTCTTTAGAGGCGAAGCTACAGTGCGGGAAGGCTTTGGTGGGAGGCCTTCACTGTCCAGTCCCTTGTGAAGGAACCTTCTGTCCTGCAGTGGGATTGCAGCTTCTTGGAAAGGGGAGCCATTTATCACAGTCCTAAATGAAAGCATTCTTTAAACACAAATGTCTTTTTCTCCCTTTGTCTAATTACTGAGAGGAAAAGTGAGAAGGAAATGTCAAAACAGAGAAACAGTGGTGTATAGAGGGAACAGCCACTCTGGAGCTCAACCAGCTTTTGTGAGGGTCTGGGCGATTTGTCAAATGGTTGTGGCATAAGTCAAGCTCTGAGGTTGAAAGGTCTTGACCTAAGGAGTCCTGGAATCAGACAGTGTAAGCAAGGGGTCTGCTAGAATTTTCAGCTGTAGTGGAGATGAACAATGATGGGAGCTGGACATAACAAAGCCTCATTTGCATAATTCAGGTAAGTAATTTTATTGAAACTGACAAGGATGTGACAGGCTAAGAAAGAGACAAGAACACACTCTTGCTGGGAACCACTAAAGCTTCTCAGTTAGGTATGTGAAAATAAATGACAGCTAATCTCTTCACTAAAAAATCTGTAAACAATGCCATTTTACCCAGGACTCACCCATGACCTTTTTAGAGTTGGTTAGAGATTCTTTAGTTCCCTCTTCCAGAATATAGCAAATGGAGTGCACCACATTCAAACTATATTTTAGACTTTAAGTGGTAATAATTACCTTTGCGAATGAACTCCTTCTAAGGCCTGTTTAAATTGAGAAAGAAATAGTAACAGTATTCTAACACGGATAGTGATCAAAGATTTCAGAATGAAGCTATGTAAAAACCGTATTTTAACTTAAGAATAGATGGAAAGGCAGAGTTTAACTTGTGCAGCTTGTATCAATACTATAAAAGTGACATGCCTTTAACTCTTGATTTTGCTGACGTGAACAAAAGATTATATCAATGTCTGCTGGTTCATCTTTTAGGTTCTTTTTTCTTGTTTCAAAAGGCATATTTAATATTTATACTTATATTTTGTAAATGCAAATATTTAATACCTAGCCACTGATTTTTAAATTTTTTTTATAAATTTTCAAAACATCAGCAAAATCTGAAAGTTACATTATATAGAGTGGAAATACCCATAAAATGTAACAAAATTGATAAGACTATCAGAAAAAGGATTTCCTTGTTTGAGATAAGAGAAGTTAAGTTCTTAAGAGCATTTTCCACATCCTTTATACTCGGTTTTGCTTTTATGTGTTGATCACCAGGAGATAGCTGCATGTCGCGTATAATTCAGATTGCTTACCAGTCATTGGTGACTTTTATAGGCCAGGGCAGTAATGGATGGAAATAGTAATCAGTCTAAAGATGAATGCTATTTTAACCTAGTTTACTGGAGGAGAACCACGTCTGATGTGTCCTTTCAACATGCAAAATATGAAGCCGACTTAGTCAGATGTGAGTTACAAAATCCTCAAGCCTTTCTGGATAGCAAATATACACTCACTCCTTCTGCAGTGTATGAAACACATGTATAGTTTGACCAAAATGTGGATCATTCCATCAAATGGGAAACAGTTGAGAGTTCTGGCTAGATCAAATGTGGATCTTAGTATTATAAGCAGGTTAATGCATAATTCATGAGGCTTAATGAATATTCCAATTCATGACAGCCAACTGGCTCCATAGGTCACACCTCCCAGTCTCATATAAATAAAGAATGAGATACTGGAAAGCATACCAGCTGAACCAAACTGAGTGCCAAAAACATGCATATTAATGAGGCACTATAATAGATACTTGACTCTTTGGAAGTGCCTATATTGGTTTCCAGCTACAGAGGGAAAGAAAGTTCACAATGTACCTTTAAACACACCATACTGTGCACCATAAAATACAGCTTTTTCTATGAAATATGGAATCAAATTATACTGATGTGATTTCAGATTCAGTCATTTACTCCACAACATCCTCTGACACTCATCAACATTGAAACATTCTGGAAAGATCCCCACCCCCTGCTCCCATGTTCCCTTGCAAATCTCAACTTGGTAACTAGGGAAAGGAAGTCCTTCCACAGTGCTGTTCTTTTATGTGTTCTGTTTAGACCTTGGATCGGGATGAATGGTAGCTCAGATGAATGCATTTGTGCCATTTTTCTTGGCCCCAGACTATGTTTCCTCACTACCATGACATCTGAACAGAAGGAGAAAACATCTCCCTTTTGTAGCAGGCTAATTTAATTTGTACCTTCCACCTAGGGGTAAATATGTTTGTCTGTCTGTCTGAGCTTTTTGCCCACTTTCTTTTCTCACGGGAAACCCTACCGAGTCGAAAGCCGGAAATTGCTTAGTGCTCTAACTTTATTTTAGAGTAATTTAATTTTAAGCCTTCTCACACCCACCCTAAAGTGAAGCAACTGTTGGAATCCCCTCGGGATACCCTTAATGACTTCTGCATGTCTCCTGTGTCACAGATGTCAAAGGCTTGTTGTTTACGAGAATAGATGGTTTAAAAGAGACTGCTTTGGGCTGTTTTACCCACAGAAGATGTGCATTCGTCTTAAAATAGTGAAGAAAAAGATCTTGCAGCTTTGCATTGATCCACATCCTTTCAAATCTGTAATACAAGTAACTGATCTTTATTTTTAGTTCATCTTGGGCATTATTTGTGGCTTGACCTTGTTTGGTATGGAGAGTTGTCAAAGACGGAAAGCAAACAACTAACAAATTCACCTTTTCCTAAATAAAATAGTAACACACACACACACACACACACAACTCAAAAGTTAAAATTACCTATGTCTTTTTACAAATGTTACCACGTTTTAAGGAATCTAAGAGATCAAAGGAACCCCAAAATAAAATTATGGCTAGCATCAAAACAGTATATTTTTAGATTAAGGCTTAAATAAAGGAAATTTCTTATTGACATTAAATCTACTTATCAAAATGCATTCTGTTTCTCTAAATTCTGGTATTAGTTTTGATACACTTTAAGAAAATAATTATTTTTCTTCTTGTTTGTTGAAATCGTTTACTTAAATTGTCTTCCATGGTACTTTTATTTCTACATCCTTTTAAATATTTTATTTAGAGATAGCCTAATTAATCATTCTGTAGTGTAAGAAATAAGACTTATCCCTGACACTGCAATATAAACACACTTTGTTTTTTTTAAAAACGACAAATAATTTTGTTAAAATATTTTATTGCTTGCTACTAAAGGCAAAATACCATTTTGAAATAATCATTATCTTATATAATGAGAGCTTCTTATTTCATGATCAATCTCAATTTTGATTGCCTACTAGATATCTGAATTTCTGTGTATATAATTTAATGTTAATTAGAGAAGTGTTAACTAGAAAGCTGTAGTCTTGGGCATGAATTCTGAACTACATGGAGTTATTTCTAAGTTAAGTCTATTAAAAATTATAAACATAAATTTTATATACACAAAATCTTAACTATATTTATGTGAATCTGTATATTTAAAACACATGAGGAGATATAGCTTTTCCTGAAGAAACATGGAAGGACTATCACAGTTGGGTATAAGAATTTTTCATTGTCTTTAGTGAATCTCAGTTTGTATCACAGATCCATGCTTCTACATCCACATTAAATAATTTGCCTTATCTAGAATTATCACTGGATAGATAACTTCTTTTGACATTATTTTAGATATGGGAAGAAAATGAAGTCAAAGTGATCTGAGTTCACTAGAAACATGAGCAGTTGGTTTCTTTCTGGGGAAAGACCCCATGTTTTCAGCATAAATTGGCTGTACCAGAAGAAAGCTGTCATTGAGTAATCACGTGTATGTCCTATCTTAACCAAGAAAAAGCACATTAGGGCAGCCACCAGGCCCCTAGAATCCAAACCCAGATTGGCAAAGTATTTCTGAAAATGGCCAGATAATAAATACTTTAGACTTTGTAGGTTATGTGTGGTCTCTTTTACATATCCATCTTTATTTTGTTTTGTACCCTTTAAAAATGTAAAAGCCATCCTTAGCTGAGGACCACAAAAAAACAGGCCACAGGCCAGACTTGAATAGCTGTGGACTATGTTTTGTACACTCTTTTTCTAGGGTTTTAAAACCTTGCTTAATGTAGCAAAACATTGGCTTATACTCACACATCATTATACAAAAACACATTTCAAGCCCATGGCTACTTTCTGGGTTTATTTTGTGCTATGATTCATGAAGATTATATGATCTATGGCTTGATACAGGTATTTTAATTGGCAAACAAAACAATTATAACTTTTAGTACTTATGAAAAACAATCCTCAAACTCCAATAATTTATATTATATTATTGTTTATTGTATAATAAAATTGCTACTGTGTTGGTGGTAGAGCATCGGGACAACTTTCCACAGAGCATTAGTTTTCTCATGTTGCTACAAAGGGAAATGAATTATGCACACGTTTCTCTCATTCACTTTACAATAGAATGCTATAAGATGTAATATCAGATGCATAAATCACCCTTTTGGAAATTTTCTTTAATACGTATTTCACATAAAGCCTTTTAATTCTGAATAGCCACAAGATTTCAAAGAACTCAGAGTATTTTCTTTAATTACTTTGACGATATGAATAAAACGCCATTTAATAATTTTTGGTCTGATAGATTTCAGATTGTCTCTCCCACGTAATTCTGAAAAGGTAAATGGCTACTTTCTGTAAGAATGACTTTCTTTACATACAAACACCTTAATGAAGTGGAGACTATGTTCAGAACACAAGACTATGTCCTTCATCTTACCTTCCCCACAGTCGTTGTCAACACTGTGTATGTTTGATGACTGCATTTCAGCCAAATTTCCTTCTAATGAGCAGTGGCAGATCTTGCTTGCACCGCCTGCCTCGTGCAGGTCCAGTACGCATTCTGTTCTCACCACTCTCCCTCCCTGTGTCTGGAGATGTAATGCTCTCTGAACAAGTGCTGAATGTGAAACAGATATTCACGGTGTGATGAGGGGAAGAGAATGTTGCCTTTAGGCAGCTTGTTATTTTAAATGCAGTGTCAAAAATATTATTTCGTGCCAAAGCAGTACTTAAGCTGTAACATTTTGTCTTAAAACAAAAGAGAGTCTAGTCTGGTAGCCACAGGGTTGAACCCTACCAACAGCAGGAGTATGAAGCCTACTCAGACCCAGTTGGAGATGCAAGGGGAGAAGTTAATAGGGAACATTTACCTTAGAGTATTGCAAGGCCCACTTAGTAGTAGGCAAGGCTGTCACAAGGATAACTTTTAATTGGTGGCTTTGCAGCACCATTTCTTTGGGCAAGAGGTTATTTTGCCCTACTGCATATGCCAGGGATTGGTTTAGGGCCTAGGGATATTGAGATAAAAAGGATGATTCATGCTCTCAGAATGTCTGTGCCTCTCTCTCTCTCTCTCTCTCTCTCTCTGTCTCTCTCTCTCCCTTTCTATTTCTCTCCTCTTTCTCTTTCTTTGTTTTTCTTTCCCTCTCACCTTTGTTGTCTTAAAAAGAAACAAATTTCCAAATCATGTATTATTTATCTGTCTTTCCATCTACCTATCTATCATCTATCTATCTATGTATGTGTGTGTATAAAGTAGCTCAAGATCCTGAAGTATGTGTAGTACGTTTCAAGTTTTCTAAATATCAGTCCTATAAGTAATAGAACTTACTATACATTATGTAATTATCAGCAATTTGATTTACTCCTTTACTAATTATGAGTTGGGAAAAAATCCTCTTACCTACATAAAATATTCTACATGCTATAGAGAGATCCTAGAGCTTTCATCCCTGGCTCAGAATTCCATGACCTAAAAAACAATTAAGAAACAATGAAATAGATCATATATAGACCAGTAGACTGTCTACTAAAAATTAGGATAGAAATTCATTTATCTACTCTGAGATACCTAATTTTAAAGGGATGAAGAGATGGTATAGTGGTTAAGAGCACTAGCTGCTCATGTAGAAGACCTGGGTTCAAAACCTAGCACTCACATGGCAGCTAACAACCATCTCTAACTCCAGTTCCAGGGGATCTTCTGAACTCCATGGGCATTGTACAACATGGGTGTACTTACATACATGCAGGAAATATACTCATATACATAAACTGAAAATAGTAAATTCAATATTATAAAAAGAAACATAATTTTAAGGAAGGCCAGAATTTTCAGTTTACTGTTGGTCGCATCCTTACACTTTATTAGCCAATAAATTCAAATTATAACCTTCTCTGTAAATTTTTAAGTCTTCAATAGTATCATTCCACTCTTTTTTAATGCTGTAGATGAAACCTTTAATGCCTGGAGTTTTGTCTCACTTCATATTTTACTAATGGACCTGGGAGAGTACTGTAACTTTATATTAACTTGAAAGATGGCCCTTTTTGAGTACTCAATGATTATATTTCAGTAACGATGAGAATGAAATTAAGTAAAAACATCATTATATATAGTCAGCTGTTAACTCAAGATAGAGGCTTCTCTGAACCATGAAAGCTTTTTATAAATTGATGCTTATGAGCCTAACACGCATTGGAAGCAAACCAGCAAGCCCTCTTACTGGAGTATAAGCTTTGTGAGGGAAGGAAGAACCTTTCACTTATTTTTTGCAAACTCACTTTCTGCACTGTATCTGGAATACAGTGGAAACAAAGTGAAATACTTTAGGCAGAGTGAGTAAAGATATCCTGACAAAAGAAAAATAAAATTAGCTGGAGCACTTGGGTGAATTTTAAGTTCTTAGATTGAAATTTGGATATTCATTTGTAGGGGAATACATTTTCTGGACTTTTTAATCTTTGAAAATTCTACTCATACATTAAGATAAAACAAGAAAAATTAATATGGAAAAAAAATTAAAACTCTCAAATAGAGGCTGAAGAGGTGGCTCAGTGGTCAGCTTCGACATGGCAACTAACAGCTAACATGAATCTCTAACATGGGTCCAGGGGATTCAAAGCCCTCTTCAAACTCCACAGGCATTGCATGACATAGGAGCACTCACATTTATGCAGGCAATATACTTATACACAAAATAAAAAAAATAAATAAAATTTCTAAAATTCTTTAAAAATGTTTCAAATATGCTCAACCAAAAGTGATATCCCAACCTATTTATTTAACCTTTATTCAACATGTATTTATATTTTATGTGTATGTGTGTTTTGTTGGCATGGATGTAAGTGTACCACGTGGTGGAAGCCAGAAGAAAGTATCAGATTTCCTGGTACTGGAATTACAGAAGGTTCTGAGCCACTATATGGGTCCTGAGAATGGAGCCTGGATCATCTGAAAGAGCAGCCAGTGCTCTTAACCACTGAGCCATTCCTCTAGTCCATATCCCAACTTCTCATATCTTATAATAGCATAAATCTCACTGCATTTTCACTACTTATCATGCATCTTGTTTAATTTTGTCTGAAATAGATCAATCAAATTCTGCAGTTCTCCCCTGCACCTTAGTAAACTTGACTTTAAGTATTAATGCCCATGATGGGTCCAGTTTATGCAACTCATGTATTTCTGAGAGTTTTCTTGTTACGAGGGAAAACTTCTTATCTTAGTGGACTCTGAAAACTCAGTGTGCATGTCTCACTCATCCACAGTCCAAATGGATTTCCAAATGGAAATCTAGTCCTTTCAATGGTGTCTATAGAGGCAAACAGAAGCTTACTATTGTGTTACGACTTTTCTGCTCTGGACTTGTCTTGAATGTCTATGGCAAGGATTTCCTCTATCTGAAGCTACAGATTTTATCAACTGAGCAAAAGTTTGTTTTCCCCACTGTCCTCCCACGGGCATTTTTCCTGCTTGTTCTTATATCTGAGCTAATTCTTCAAAGAAATTTTGTTGCCAATTGTTAGTCATCATATTTGCATCAGTGTGCACGGAAACTCTCTTCTTGTCGACATTTCTTGTTTGTAATCTTCTTAGGCTTTTATACAGGACTTCTCTTTAGCATCTGAAATGGATGCCACAGTTTTAAATTTATTGCCTCATTTGTGTCTTCAAAATAACTGGGTAGTTGACAAGGGGTATTCCATTTTAAAGTAACAGTAATTCCTTCAAATTAATTGAGTTTTTTAAGTGAATTTTTAAATTTCGTTATCATATGAGTTAACAGTGGATGAGTTGAGCTCCCAGGTCTTGCCAGTCAACTGCAGTTCATTCTCTACATCCAGTTAAAATTAGTTACTAAAATATATCTATAGGCAAATAAAGTTGGTTATTGACGATGAGGATTTTATTTATTCATCTTTTTACTTTCTTTAATGTAGATAATATTTGATTATGTCAATATCCAAATCCACACACTACAAAAAAGAAACAAATAAACAAATATAAATCTACTTTCAGATTTGTTTATTTTCAGTGCCAGAGAGTACTAGAATGTTTTTAGTATGGTCAGACTTATCAAGCTTCTGCAAACACTGTGCGGAGATTGATAGGTTTTTAGATATTGGCACATGCACATTTATAGCTATTGACAAAGCTTAAGTCTTTTCAAGAAGTTTCCAAGTGTTATTGGCATTCTGCTTTATCGTTGACACTCAACATGATGTACTGTGGAAGACTTTAAGACTTTCAGTGTTTGACTAAGCTTTACAGTCATTAATGTTTAATCACTTACAATTCTGAAAGCATTGTGCTTTCATTTTTTATGTGGCTTGTTTATCTATGTAAAGTAAATCACCAGTGTCTTTCTGATATTCTCCTACTATGTATACAATCAGTCCCATTTGGTGATCAGTGATGAATACAGACACAGCTGCTAGTGGGATTACTTTATCATTCTGTACAGCTTCAAAATTCAATTTCCTCTTCACAATTATAGTAAAAACACACAGTAGCTAAACTTTTCAAAATCATGAACATATTAAGGAAAAAAAAGATGACTTTATCCTTTCCCAAGCATACTATTTTAAATGTCTTGTACTTATATGCACAATTTCTAAACAGATTCAAAAATGTCTTTTAGATGAAACATATTCTCCACCATCAAGAGAGTCAAAATTATGTGTTGTCCATATTTTGGGACAAGAACAACTCATTCCCAGGAGTGAGTATCCCAAAGAAACAATGAAGGCATATTGAACCATAGTGTCGTATATGCCACTGCAATATACAATGAATGCACATCATTGTATCAGTATCGTGAAGGCATCAGTGAGAGAAAAACGCACTTGGCCAATGCTGGGAGAGGCAGAGACACAAAGAGCCTGATTCAAGCAAAGCATAGTGGGTAATGGACACATTTGTAGAATTTTAACAGACTCTTGGCATTTGTATTTACGCTTTGTTTACACTGGGCTTTTGTGGAAGTACTGAAGTGATGTTGCAAGTTCTCTTTGTACACTAAAAAACTGAAAATGTAGATAAACCACCGTGTGTTACAGAAGAATATTTATTAAAGTTCTCAGAGTTTTTTCTTGTAAAAACTGGCTTCAGAAGAAACTAAGAAACAATAGAAAACTATTCATATACCAAATAAAAAATGTCATTTCCTTTTTACAGCTCTACAAATGGAGAAATACAGTTCTATTATTCCCTTTCATGAAACTGGCCTGAAGTGTGAACAAACAAGTCACAACCAGGCTGACAGATATTCAGTTATATTTTATTATTGGCAGCCTCTCACTGTCATGTCAGATATTATATTGTCCACTCACCTGTCTGAATCTGCAAGAAAAGGTTTCTCATGTACAGCTCTTTTGGTGCAAAAAAAAATGACTCTTTATTCTGCACATGGAGTCTGTATATGTACTCACTCATTGTTTATTCATATAGGCAGCTCACAGTCACAGAGGATGACAGGAAGATATGGCAAGAAGCAGAGGTTCAGAAAATTGGATCCACTGTAACTTTCAAGAGCAAAGCCAAAGCTAAAGTGTCTGTGGCTACCTACAATGGAAGGCTGAACTAGTGTCCACATACATCTCTTGTGGTCTTCACCAGATTTTCCTGGTGACTAGATCTGTTCCTGGAGTTGTTTGTGATCATACATTTCAGACTAGGTGGATAAGACTCTAAGGAAATCACACTTGCCAGGATTAAATAGAAAGCCTTTTGACTGGAGGTGGTGGCAGAAAGGCTGTTGGTATCCTCTGAACTGCAGGGCTGATTTTCCAAAGAACATGGTCAGTGGCATTGCCCCTTCCTGTGCTTGCTGCTACGTGTTTCTGAAGCGTGCTTCTGACTCCTTATACATGTCAGTTACAGGATTCATCTGTCTATTTTCTTCCCCTGGCTTGTTAAGTCTCAAACTTGTGCCAGTTAGCCACACCTGGGACTTCACTCCAAACTCAAGCTCTTGGATGACTAGGTCTAAGACTTTGGTTATCATCAGACTTCAGTTTGTGAAAATGCTACATTGATCCCATAATCTATAGCAATTATGATAAAGAAATGCAGAATTATTTTTTAAATCTTTTATTGAGTTTCTGCACATTTCATACAACAGTTCTCAACAAAATTTAGGTATCCTCCCCAGTCCATGACCCTCCTTCTCCGCCCAGACCTCATACATTCTGCCATACATATTAAGTCTTATCCAGTCAAGTTTTTGTATTCAGAAGTCCTTTGGTGCAAGTTACTGACCACTCAGGGACCATTGTGGAAGATGGAAAAGGGGCAGAAAGATTGTAAGAGCCAGGGTTGGTCTATGAACACAGGAAAACAGAGGCTTTCATGCCACTGGAAGCTCAGGTATGTAAATTTGCAGCAATGGTGACATCCAACACAAGAACCATGATAACGCAATCAGATAAGGGTCCATAGTGGAGTGAGAAAAGTGGACTATGGGCCAGTCCTAGCCTAGTAACTGTTGGAGATTGGTAACCACTGGGCGAGGAAGAGGTGACCTTACTTATAGTCCTCTAGATAGGCTGACTAGACTCCAGAATTTTCAGTTGTTCAAAGTACTGAAACATGACACAATAACAGCCAAACCTTTACTTTTTATTTAGATATTGGTAGACCTTACATTACTTTTATTGTTATACATAATTATAAGACTGTAGATTTCTCTTCATTATAAAGGGTAGCCTGATTTGATAAGGGTCATCCATTTATGAAAAACTGCTCAGTGAAACCTTTTTTTTTTCTCACAGAGATGTTAGAGTTTTGAATACTGGTATAAATGAAATCTTGAAATATTTAGAGTATTAACCTTTTGTTAAGTGTACAAAGAATTTGTTGCCATTTTATACTCAGAGTACTTTGAGTGCATTTCTGAAGAAACTAATTTTGGTATTATTTAACATATCAGTCAGCCAGTTTTTATACAGATTCATGCCACCTATTTAATATTTCTGTTCTGTGGTTTTATTTTTGCATTATTTTGATAGATAGAATTAGTTAACATTAGAAAAGGTCTTCAAGAAATTTTGATAATATGAAAATTACTTTTCCTTTGAAATTTAAAGAACTTAGGAAGATCATTTGATCCTTGAATCCTCTGTGGAAGAATATTCATTCTGTATTCCATTATTCCTCTAGTTTAAGAAATTACAACTCTACCTGTGTAGTTGTGTTTACTGTTACTCTTGATATAACAGTTCCTAGGACTGCAAATCAAGGATTTAGATAATGTTTTACTTTCATTTTATAAAGAGAAGAAGGGCATAAATATGTCCCAGTCATCTATTAATATTCACAAACATACCCCAAAGTCTAAGGTAACAAAAATAATGTTTCATTCATAAGTCTGTTGTTTAAACATTCAGGAAGGACTTATATGGATCAGTGGCTTCTGGTCTATATCCATATCCAGGGAGTCACAGCTGAAGAATCCATAACCAAGGTGAGTTTTTGAAGCATTATTCCTTTTTGCTCTTTCCTCCAAATCCATGTCAGCCTTAGGGCCTTTGCAGTTGCTGTTCTGTATCCTAGAAGGACCTTCTTCTGGACTTTTATGGTATAGTTTGCCTTGCCATTTCAGTAAACTGTCATTTCATTGAACTTTCTGCTCATATTTTAAACTCCTTAGAGAGTATTCATACTTTTTCTGGTTCATATTTCACTAACCAACATTTTTGTCACCTAATTATTATATAATATGCAACCTTGGCACATATATTGACTTATCTCCCTAGGATTTACTGGGATGTCCTCATTTCTTAATACATTTGTTGAGTTAGTAAATGCAGAAATATGTCTAAAGCCATGAAACTATAACAGGTCCTTTCTAAAACTATTTTTTTATAACATCTAACTTCAAATTTCACCAATTTGAGAGAACAGTAATGTAACATGGGTCTGAGAAAGACATATACACATTCTGAGTATAAATTTATATTGGTACCCTAAAACTCAACCCATTATTAGTAATATAATAAGATATGCTACATGATATAAAAATAAATATCATAGACACTAAAAATTGACATTAATAAATTCATTGTCATCTACTTGACATCATCACTGATCTAATTTTCACAACTACTTACTTCATTCTTTATGTACTTAAATTCCTTAAGTACTTAAATTCCCTGATCTCTATACATTTGCTGAATGCTCTGAACACTATCTATACATCTGCTGAAAGAGGATATTGATTATTCAATTACAGCTCAATTGTTGCTTCTATTTAAGAAGAGTTCCATCTGCTCTTCTTTCTTACTTATATAAGCAATGTTGGTTAATTAATTTTCAAGAAGTAAACTGTAACTGACCTTGACACTTGACATTGGTATTCTGAGGGTACTCAAGTTCTTGCTTGAGCTATTTTTTTTTAATGATTGTTTTTTTGGTTCATCAGATACAAATTGATTTTCTGGAATTACTGAATATTTAGATATTGAAAAATACAGCTATGCTTTCCTAACGCTTACCATTTACATTTTCATATGAGTTTGAGATGTTGCATATAAAAATATTAAAGAAATTCCTCTCTCTCTCTCCAAACACACACATACAGACACACATATGCACACACACACACACACACACACACACACACACACACACAGAGGCATCCATACATTCTGAATTCTAGTCGTACATTCTTAGTAGATAATGAATGCTATCATTCTTCCATTCTGTGATTCTATCTTCTCTAAACCCTTTTGATTGCCTATATTATTCTGTTGATACTTACTCTTATAGTAAATGTATTACTCATGCATCATCTTAATTAGATCTTTTTTAGAGCAATGACTATGCTTTATTCTTAATTAGTATCCCCGAGTGCCCACCATATTTACAACAGTGTCTAACATGCGCTTTGTGGCAAATATTTTCCTTAAAAGTTTGAGTTTGATATGTAGACTTACCAGAGTTATAAGACAACACCTAAATTAGTAGACTTGGAAACCTGCCCCTAAACATCTATCAAAGAGATAAATACTAGTGAAAGGCCCATGAAAAAGATTTAGTCAAGGTCGCCACTTCCGAAAGAGGAATAGATGAAGGTGTTCAGCATCCTCAAGTTCATCTTTCAGGCATTGACATGACCTTTAGGTTTAAATAAAGGGAGAATTGGACCCAGATTTAAGAAGTATGCATAATTAATATGATCAAAGTGTGGTCTGTTTGATCACTATCTAAGTTCTCATTTCTGCAAGGTGGTTCAAAGTTTTTATTGTTAAGAAACAATCCAGGTCTTTTACAGTGATTACTCCTGTTTGGGGAAAGCTCTCATCACTGGCAGTGATCTCTCTATGGGGCTCTATTTTCATTAAAATATAAGGTGACTGCAGGTTTCAGGTATGAGACAGTGACTAGAGACTTTTTGTTTGAGACAGCAGTGGCTTTGTGTTACTTATTGGACTGGTACTTGTTATGAAGCCCAGATTGGTTTCAGATTTGTAATCATCCTCAGGCCTTAGCTTCCCAAGTGCTATGGGAGGAGTTATATATCGCCAAACTTGGCCTATGACTAAAGAAGAGAGACTTCTTAGACATTTTCTGGGGGGTCTGGAATAGTACAATGTAAACACTGACAGTAAACTACCTCAGTTATGACTTGTGTCTTTACCCTTGCAAGGGGGACAAAATAGATGAGGTATCATTGGTTTTTAAGTAGAAACTTCTTCAGTAATTAGCATGGCTACATACAGAGTTAGGCAGAAGTCCAAATCAATGTAATGAAGACAACTGTGAAATGAAACGAGCCATGACAGGCTTTAATTGTGGGCCCATGGGCCCAGGTAAAGAGTCAATGTCTTTTTTTTTTCCTTTTAAAGGAAAAACAGTTTCTAAATACCTGTTATATTCCCACACATCTATCATATGGCTTTTGAACTGTTTCTGTTGGTAGTATTGTTTTTATATTTGAGTGCTTCCTTTTACTCAGAATCATACAGAATGCCTTCAATAAATTTTTGATCGGAATCTTACAAGGACTTCATGGTAGTTGAAAAAACAGAACCTCAGGAAGTCCTGGACTCTGTAGCTTGCAAGTCTTGGTTAGGCTCTAATTTGAATGCAAAATGCTACCTGGTTTCAGTGGACTAAGTATTCAGGTGACCCTACTGGACAGTTGAACCCGGTGCCTCTAAAAGAAAGTCATCTTATAATGAGACTCCTAGCTCAGTGTGCTTTTTCATGGTGATTGCAAATGCTTTCTTTATCTTTCTTCCCCCTTGTCTTTCAAGTGAAACAGAAAAATACTATTTCAGATCTGATATGACTCTTAGGAAAATACATAACAATTTAAGATAGAAGCAATAATGGGATAATAGATGTTAATATATGTTGGCTTGAAGATTAAGTTTTTTCCTCAAATCATCAGTGTTAAGAGTATGAGTTTAGAGCATGACAGGTAGATCAAATTGATTTAAAATAAATTTAATTAAAATTGTACTCTGTTAATCTTTATTTTCCTTAGAAATAAAAAATAAACCAAAGACTACCTCAACATAAACCAATAGGATTCTTGAGAGCAGCAAACATTTAAGATTATCCTTTTATTGCTGAATGCAGTGAAATATCCTGCATCTTTCCAACTGTGTTTTCCTACCCCAGGGGAAAATCACTTTGAAGAATGAAGCAAATTATTTTATATACTACATCGAAGGCTACTGAACCAGAAGAATAAGGACATACAGCTTGTGAGTTCAGCTGGATCAATAGCTCAGCCCTGGGATTTGCTTGTCTGCTCAATACTGAATGAAATGCACTAAGCTGCCAGTTTGTACCATGGATATTGAAGACTCCAATACAGCAGATGGCATTTTTCATACAATAGAAAGTAACTTACCTGTAAAAATGTTTAGCAATAGAAACATACAACATATGAAGAATATGGAATGTGCTTATCCTGCTGTGTGGGAATTTCTCCCTTGTTATGCAACTGCTCAGAGAAACAGCCTGTGTGTACCCACATACACACAAACACACACACACACACACACACCTCTATACATAGAAATATAAATTTGTAGAGTGCCTCTAAGCTCTCCGCAGACATGGTGTAATCCATTCTTACATTTGAGTGAACAAAATGGGATAGGTGTATTTCCTCATTTCTTCATTTTTCCTGTGAGAGAGCATCGCGCACCTGGCCAAGCTGAATCCAGAGCCATATTTCTAAATTTTTCACTTTCTTTACTATGCTATTATCTTAGTAGGTCATTCAGTTGTATGTGTCCAATTTGTTAAGTTATCAAAACAAAAGGAATTAGTTCTGTCTGATTTTTCTGCTGCTCTAAGTTTTTCTGGAACGAGTACACATATACATCCTAGTATTATGATAGCAAGACCAGCTGGCAGGCCTATTACATAGAATGAAGCTATAATACCTTTTGAATTGATATTGGATAGAAGCCGTCATGGTTGGCTTGAGATGTCTTGACAGTTCTGAGTATAAAAGACTTTTCAAAGTGGTATTTAGAAACTTCCAGAGGATGGTCAGTACAGAGTAATTAAATACATAAAAGTTCATCCTGCTTAAAATGGATATGCACTGAAGTGACGAAAGTTTCAGGCAGTTGGCTGTGCTTTGGTATTCTTCCCTCTTGTCCATACTCAGAGTAGAAGCTTGGGATCCAGAATGACAGGATAAGGGAAAGCTTTCATCATTTCCCTCAGGCTCAGCTGCTGTCCTATGGACTTAGTGCTTTCCTGGCATGTGGCCCAGGCATGGTTGGCAAGGGAAGGAAAGTTACCACTTGAAACTCTTTGTCACTGAGAAGTGTTCCTTGCCTTTAGTGTTTGCCCTAATTTCAGATTCTGCTTCAAGTAGTGGAATGATGAATAAACTGACAGAAATAAAAGAAAAGTATTAAAATGATTGGTAAACAATGTTTCCTGTGCAGTGCTTTGATCTGACAATTTGCCTGTGGACTCGGCTTAGACTATCTATCTATAGGGCTGACCACAAGTGAAGGAAATCAGGAGGTTGTTCTTTTTCTATGTCCTTCTTTCCCTGTTCTCCCCCTTCCTCCCTCCCTTTGCCCCTCATTCTATTTTCCTTTCTTATATTTATCCTGTACTCCTTCATTTCCTACCTTTATTTTCCCTTCCTTTCTTCCTCCTTCCTTCCCTTCCTTCCTCCCTGCCTTTCTCCCTCCCTCCCCTCCTCCCTATTTCCTTCCTTCTTCCTCATAAGAAAGTGATCTTGAGGCGCAAAACAGTCATTCTATCCATTCAGAATATCCTTTTCAATCAGAGTGAACCTGAGTAGCTTCCATGCAGCTGACTCAAATGATTAGTGTAGCAAAATCTCTGCCATTAATCAGCTGTTAGTCTAAATTTACACTCAGAGCTAAATTTTTTAATTCCTCCACACTAGTGATAATATTTGTATCACAAGGATATTGTGAGGATTAAATTAGATATTGGAAGTCAATAGCTAAATTCAATGTGAGGATTATTGTAAGCCCTTAACAAATGGGGTGTAATTAGTATTTCTTGATGTCTAAAATTTTTCTTTTCCCACCCAAGAACATTTTTAAATATGAGATGACCGAAAGTTGTTTTGCTCATGATAAGGGAATGTTTGACTATGTAAGTTGATTGTCCTAAGGCTTTCTCCATACATCTACAGTTTGACTTTAAATGTTCATCTTGAATGATATGTTCAACTTAAGTAATCATGAAATAAAAGGGCGGAGAGACAAAGCAGAATTTCTAGGACTGTGGAAAGACAATTTAAAATAAAAATATTATTTTATGAAAAAGCTATTTCTTTTCTAAGGCTTATTAAGTGAAAGTTAAATAGAAGTACCAAGAAGTAGGACCTGAGGGGACCTCTGGTCTCAACAGATATGTACACATGTATGTATGCATTCCTCATGCACATATAAAGTCCCACACATGTGCACCCACACATCTGTGAACATGCAAACATTATACAGATACCCCACACATACAAAGAGAGAGAGAGAGACAGAGAGAGAGAGAGAGAGAGAGAGACAGAATAAAATAACCAAGAACTAAAGATTTAGACACAGACTTCAAATTCTTCCTCTGACACCTAATTTTGTGGCTACTGGAAAATCATTGAACTCTGATACTCCTGTATATTTCCTGATTTTGTTAGTGATAGTAGATTGTTAACTACTTCAGGTAATGTTGGAGGTACTAAGCAAGGGATAGTTATCTTGGTTAAACAGACAAAATTCTCTTTCAGATTTTATTTTTTAAGTGTATGAGTGTTCTTCCTGCATGTATGTAGGTGTATCATACGCATGCCCAGTACTTCCGGAAGCCAGAGTGCATACTGGATCCTTAGGAAATGGAGTCAAGGACAGGGGTTAGCCTCCGTGTGGCTTGCTGGGAATAAGGCCTGGGTCACCTGGAAAGGCAATAATTGCTCTTAGGGTTACCTCTTCAAAAGGGGGAACATTATGGTGGCAGGAAGCCCCCTGGGAGAATCTGGTGGAAAACAGGAATCTCTGGCCTGGATGAAAACCTTAACTTTCTAGGTTTTTCAGGCTGTCACCTGGTTACAGCTGCATCTTTCTTCTATTTTTTTCCTAACCATTCTTTCTCTAAAAGAATGGGATGCCTTAAAATTGGCTTTCTTTTTTTCTAAAGCTCCCTTCTCCTCCTTGCTATGAGGTTGCTAGTCTGTCACATGTCTGACCTCCATGCCTGCTCCAAACAGAGATGGTTTCATGGCCTTTTTCCTTCTCTCCATTCTCCTTCTCAAGGCAAGTGAGATTTACAGCTTGCCTACCCTGAAGATTTGTCTTTAAATTCCAACAAAATCATTCTAAATCTTCATTTGAATCCATTCTTCATTTTTTTTTCCTTTTAATGAATGAGACTATAAATTCTAAAAGGGGACTCTGTTTCTCCTCTGTATCAATATACCCATATGAAAATCTTTCTTAGTATGAGCTGTTTTATCACAGAGGCTGCCCTTGTAGAAGGGATTAGCCAGCCTTATATTTTATCTAGTATTTTACTTAATTTGGTAAACTCTTAGCATGTAACAGACTCAAAGTAGGGTGGGGCAGAAGGATTAAATTCCTAAATTTCTGCTTTACATCCTTTCTATGTACCTTCACTAATCTGCTAAACTAAGAGACCCCTATCATCCAAAGTCTATAAATGTGAAGAATGTCCTTTGTTCTGAGGTCTACTGTCAGATCTCTCAATCCTAGCTTCCCCCAATGAGAGTGGCCAGCATTACTGAAGGACCTGATAACCTGAAAAAAAAAGACTGTAAATTCTTTTCAAAGCAGGTGAAGAATAATACTTGTATTATAACACACTCAAATAATATTTGTTGGATAAACACGATATCTTGGCTACTTGATTTTCTTGGGAATTAGGACTGTAATTGTAAGGAACAATCAGATCATCAATACTACAACAATTTTGAGATTTTGCTTATTTTAAGTGTCTAGGATACTGTGCAGAACTCAGATATTATTTACTCCAGTAAACGTACTATCAAGAAGGCATTATTATCATGCTTTAAAATTTGAGGGAAAATGCTACAAATAATAAAATGTTTTTAATGGAGGATATTGCAGATGTCCTCCTCAGGCTGTACCTAGAAACAAACTCGGAGAAAAAGCACTGCAAATAGGCTTTATTGTTTTGCTTTACTGATGGCACAGCAATTTTTTTTAAATGTAAAACCACAGAAAATAGCCATTAGCATTTTAGTGATCTTAAGTTACCTGTTAGTTTTGAAAGTAGACAAAGTCTTCATAAAACTGCTGATGTCAGCATCACATATTTCAGTGTAGAAAATGATTTTGCATTATTACAAAAATGTAGTCTTACATTTAGTCAAATATAAACTTTCTCCAATGTTAGGTGGAAATGAGGGAAATATTTCCTGTATATTCCAAGTCTCTTTAATTAAGTTTCTATTTCTAATTTTACTAAACACTTTGTTTTAAGATGACTAGAGCAATGCCACGGAAATATATTTTCTATATTGAGAGAAAATATTTTAAGTTTACAGAAATCATCTTAGAACATTTAAAACACATATAATTTAGTTTCAAAGTGACATCATTGAGTCACGTTGTGCAAATACTTCCTGTGAATTGAAACGTTTCTTTCAGATGAGAAGAAGAAGGCATCTTATTCAAGAAACAGTGGCTGTTTGTCTGCTTGTTTTTTAAGTTCTTTGGGATATGTTTATGATTGTTCTTTTAAATTATGTGTTCTGGAGTTCTTCCGGGTGGTTATCACTGCAGTACCCTTCTATAGGACTGGAGTGTTTTGTTGGGAACATATTCTCTTTGTTTTTCATATTATTTGTGCTTTTTTAATTTTCATTTGGGCATATGGATTTCTTTTCTTGGTTGTGTGTCTGATGTGAATTTCTAGTTTGCCTTAGTTTAGTTGGAGTTTGCTTCTGTTTATGTTGTTAATGTACCTTGGCTGTGTTTTGCTCTACTACGAATAGTTACTTGGTTGTGTTTTTCAGGTTCTTGCTTTTGATATTTTTGTTGGTGGGATGGAATGGTTCAAAGCCCACTGAATAGGAGGGAACTCACATGTGGCACTGTAAACATGGCCAAATAGACATGACTAGAGAGTTGACAGCTCCTAGAGAAAATCCTACTTCTGTCATATCCCTAGACAAATATAATTTCTTATTGTATGCTAAATATGAATCCATATATTTACAGATACCATTCGCCATTCATCAAAGAAACTTCTTTTTGAAAGTAGTTTAGTGTTTCATAATGGGTCACACACAGAGAGTAAGTGTCTGACAGATGTTCAGCCTTAATGACACATCCTCAATGGAACCCAAGTCTTCTGAAACATAATTGAATAAAAGTTAGAGAGAATACAAATGCACCCTGAACTCTCACCACAGAAGCTTCCTCATGCAACAGAGTATGGTGAACATAGAAGGCCACAACTGAAAGTGTAGAGAATAAGAGACTGCAGAATATGTGTCCCTAGATAGGACTCTTACATTGAACCTTCTCACCTAGAGTTCAGGGACCATTGCAGAAAAGGAGGCAGAAAGATTGTAAGAACCAAGGAGGAGGTGTATGCCCATAAAGAAATAAGAGTCGTACAGGCTCCTGGAATCTTGAATCTACAGCAATGGTGTCAGCATGCACAAGACTAATGCAAATCCATTAAGACAAAAATCCAACATAGAACTTCAAGTCCCATCCTTAGTCAAAGATCTTTTGGCAGCTGAATACTGTTTGGTAAGGGAGAGTTGATCTTTAAGAGAGAGACTCTAGATAGGCTGACTAGACTCTAGTGGATGAACTTGTGCTATGGGACATCTGAGTACACAAACTTGATCCAACAGGTCTTAACATACATGACAGAATGCAAGAAAATTGTGGGAGTGGCAATGAAGATGATTAAGATATTTTGTATGAAGTACACAAAAATTCAATAAAAATATGCATTTAAGGTAAAACAAGATACAGGTAGGTACTGCAAGAGATCACACCTCTTTCTACCAACAACCTCATCCAATGGACACAGGGGACTGACTGTGTAGCATACTGTCATCTTAACCCCAAGTATGGACCCACAGCCAAGCCTCCACTCCATCACCTCTATCTGAGGTCAGTGTGGCATCCTGTGCCCATGTTCCAGAGATCACCACTCTCCTCTTGCTGTGGCTCCAGCCATTGCCATTCAGGACCATGTGTAGGATCTAAGAAATATGCAACAGATTTCTGAAATTGACAACTAGTATCCTCTATTCCTGCATAGTGTTTGCTCCTGTGATCAGAAGTGTACTTTCCCCCAAGCTATGCTAGGAATACCTCAGACTGCGTATGTACATCAGCAAAGAGATACTTTAAGACTGTAGCCCAAGCATCATTTATCTGGCTCACAATCTAGCAAGTTGAGGTAACAAAAAAAAAAAAAAAGGATTCAAACACCCACTTAACAATAGTGATACCAGATACACTAAGAAACATTGAGAGACAATCAGTGGTTAAGGGCATTTGATGCTCTTGTAGAGGGTCTGAGTTTGAGTCTCAGCAGCCACATGACAGCTCAACCTTCTATAACTCCCATTCTAGGAGACCTGACACTGTGTTCTGGATTCTTCAGGCACTGATTTTACATATATGCAGGCAAAACACACATAAAACAAATAAATCTCAGAAAAAAAAAAAACAGTAACTTAACTCTGAATAACTAGGGCCCATTGAAAAATACAAAATGCATCTATAATGAAGAAAATATGTCTTTTCAGAAATTAGTATCCCCATCCTAATTGTTGAGAAGAACAATTTAGTTGATGCAAAAAAATTATTTCAGAATAATAATTATAAATATGTTCAAAGAACTCAAAATAAATTATGGAATGAAGACCATGAAAACACAAAAATACTGAATAAAATTAAGAAAACAATTCAAGATATGAAGGTAGAATTTAATAAAGAAATAAAATTCCTGAAGAAAAGACAAAATGAAATAAAGCATAAGATGTTAAACAGAGTCAGGTGAGTAACCAAGAGCAGGGGCGATGGCCAGTATTATTTGCGAGTCTATGGGGCCCCTGCAACAGTGTCAAGAGAGAGCATCCATTTCTGACATTAGGTTTTATTTTGCTAGCCTATGGTATTTAGTAGGGGAAATGTCCCCCTGTTAAAAGGTAACTCCTTTTAATCTCTTTTTATAATGTGTATGTATATACTTTAATAAGATTCTATACTGGTAGCTTTCCTTATGGCTTTTCTACAGCCCATACCTGACATTGATATTGGGCCTAAGAACTCGAGGCTAGATAGATCATAGGTCACAGGGGAGAGCCCAATACCAGTTTTCTGCCAAACAAAAATAGTATTAAATTGACTAATGAAGACTTGTTGGCAACTCTCAACATTTACCTGGCAAACTTCTCATGCAAGATTCTGTGATAACCCAAAAACCCTCCACTGACCAATGTGCAGAGAGTAAGACACTGCAGAGTGATTATCTCTGAATAGAACACGCATATAAATGTCTGCCTTCCAAGGCTCAGGGATCATTGCAGAAGAGGAGTCCAGAAGATTATAAGAGCCAGAGGTGGTAGATGACCATAAGGAACATAATTTTTCAGACAGCTGGGTGGTACTCATATGAACTCACAGCAAT